>CM048848.1:52734805-53934805 GCA_026545225.1 Cornus controversa | reverse complement strand
AATAAAAATGTGACATAGCTAATAATCATTTTAATTTGTGTAAGCATAATTGTGAAATAACTATACTGCCCCCAATAAAAATGTGTAATGCAAGGATAATTTAGGCCTTTTCAATGCCTTCTGAGAGCTCAAAATAGCCCAAAAATATCAGCACATTGGTTAAAACATTGTTCGAACTTCAAACTATATAAACTACGTTGTATGAGCTAGATGAAAATGTGCATTTTGCTCAATCGTGCAATGCGCAACATTATGTATCAAACATATGCCATTATTCTTGGGAATTCGTGTATACGCGGGTTGATGAATCCAAAGAATTCTAAACAAAATTCTGATCACAGTTTTCCCGAGAAAACTGAAAATTCGTATAGTTTTCCCTAGAAAACTGAACAAGAAAAGTTGAAGTCTTACCCGGAAAAAGGAAAAACCTTCCAAGAAGTTGAGAAAAGAATTGAGAATTTTAGGCAGAGTTATTTGAGAGGGATGGAAAAGATTTATAGTGAGGTGGTGGACAAGAGAGAGAGAGAAGAGAGAGAGAGAGAGAGAGAGAGGAGAGGAAAGTCAGAACTCAGAAGGAAAGGAAAGGAAATCAGGGGGCGCATTTGGGTTGTTTCTGATTTTTAGCTTATTAGAATAGCTGTGTTTCGTCACTTTATCATTTAGACACCACACCACAACACACCAGCACTACAAAGTCAAACACAGCATTATGAGGAATCCAAGAAAAAAATAACCCAATTAGTTGCTTCAATGCATCAAGAAAGAAGGTTCATAACACACACACACACACACGCACACACACGTGTATTCTAATACATTAATATACTATTCTTCTAACATTGCCGCACATTTTTCACCAAAAAAGAGTCCGAAAAAACAAAAATAAATAAATCAACAAGTAAACACATAATTTGAAAATTTGTTAGAATGTGAAAAAAAGTAGTAGCATATGTGGTGACGAACTCCAAGGGTTGGTTCTAGTGGTAAGGTCACTTGGTTCTAGTGCTTCAGAAAGTATCAAATCTAAGATTTGACTCATCTTGAGTACAAACAATTCTTTGGAATTAGTATTTACGGACAATTCTGTGACTTATCTGATCTGAGGTGGAGAGATGCCCTTTTCGAGTCTTAGAAATTAGTCGGGACGAAGTCTTTTATAGACAATTTTGTCGAGATGAAGTCTCAAACACTTAGATTAATTAAAATATATATATATATATACCACAAATAACTAATACTATATTTCTAGAAACATTTTAATGGACAATGTTTCTGGAAATATAGTATTAGTTATTTGTGGTAATTAATCATTTCTCCTCCATTGGGTCCGTAGGGTTGACATTTTGTATCCTTCATCTACCACCACGGAAAGCTAGTAGAAAAATGTAACAAATTAAAATAAAATATTCATGATTTGAATTAATCACTAATGCGTCCGTGATTAATCCATTACTTAATTAAATTTAATGGGTTGGCCTTGATCCAATATTATCCACAGCCTACCGCATATAGAGCCCAACACTTGACGCCTTGACGGCACAGACAGTAAAAATATATATATATATTAAATAACCTTATCAGAAAAAAAAATATATTAAATAAATGAATAAAAATAAGATACATTACCCCCATTTTAATTAGTCAATATTAATGGGATTAACAGATCATGACCCCACCAACATTGGAATCATTGTAACCAGCTGGTTTCTGAAATCAGCAGCCATAAAAGCTCTTGGTTTCAACAAAACCAGTCAAATTTGAAGGCAAAAGGTAGACTTTGGTGACGTTTGAGAAAATGTCGACCCACTCATATGAATTAGTTGCTTGTCACCGGTTGTTGTTATAATTTTTGATTCATATATATTATAGTCCTTACCCGGAGAAAAAGGAGGAGCCTATCGGGATATTTTTTCTCTCTCTCTCTCTCTCTCTCTTTTTCTCTCCAGCCTATCCATGGTTGGCAGCGGCAGATGCGAGGTGATACACGCAGTGTAGTATTAAACGATCAGGTTGTAATAGAATTCAACTCATTACTAATATAACGGAATCCAATTCAACTCATTATTAATATAACGGAATCCGTTATCACAATGTCAATTTTTATCCACATCCGGCTCTATTTCTATATGAAAAGTAAGTTGATGACACACATAAATAATAGGAAAAATTAATGCACAATTTATAGAACATCTATAAATTAAAGATCTAATCATACAATCAGGTGCGGATTCAAAAAATTATGTGAGAGTGGTTGGCTACGAATTGAAGATCTAATGATTGGTTACGAATTGAAGATCTAATGATTGGCTACGAATTGAAGATCTAATCATGTAATCAGATACGAACCTAAAAAATATGTGAGAGGGGTTGGCTTTTAATAAGAAGAAAAAAAAATCGAAACTATCCCAGTAAAGCATAACTAGTTAGAGGAATTTTCAAAATTAGACTAGCTTATAGGTATATTATATTAAATAAAAAAAATTCAGTTGGGGGTGTGGGGGGGCTTTACTTGGTCTGTGCTTGCATGTAATAATTGTATACTTGTGTCAATTTCCCCCGAATTCAATTCAATTAATCCAAAAGGTGAGAGATAGGGTTATATAATTTTCTAGATGAGTGCTTAATCCCTCCATAAATGATGTGGACTTCATTTTCAAGATGAATCCTCCATTTTTCATAGTTTTCTCTACTGCCATACAGTGCCAAATTCACCTTAGTTTGCTCCTCAAGAAGATCCAAAGAGAGAATGTTGAAAAATGAGCTGAGAGCAGCTTTTATACTCTCAACTGTGGTAAAAGCGCTTGAGCGCTTTACTCAACTATCAGCTGGGCCTGGCTTGGACTGGGCTGCAGACAGGCCCACTTGTTATTTTGACTATTTGGATTTGGATTTGGGTTGCCTCTTGAGTCCACTTTTAATTTGGATCTCCCAACTGAATCAAGCTCCAATTATACTTCAAACAAGCCTCTCACATGGCCCAATTCCAAGAAATTATTATAAATTGCAATTAAGTCCCTGAAAATAACATAATTGGTAAATTGACATTAAAAACATTAAACAATTCAAATTCGGGACTTAACATATATAAGATTAAGGGTTCAAATGTGAAACATTCGACGATTATCAGTATTACTTATAAAACTTTATTGGAAATATTTATTTACCGTATACTCAAATAATCTTGTTTACTAATAAAAAATGAGTAATGATATAAATGCTGAATTCGAAAGTTTGCGAATGAATTTTTGTGAGTAGAGGATGACATCATCATGATGTCATTAACATAATGATGTGATGATGTCACACCTCACTCACATAAACTCATTCGAATTCGGAAGAAGTATCATTTTTCATAAAAATATATATTACTTTTAGGACTTCTATATAGATTTTGAAAGGACTTCATTGCTACAATTAAATGATTATGTGAAATGTAACCAAACTAAGCTTTGCGTTCTCGGAACTTATGTTGCATTTGGTACACAAAAATGAAATGGAATGACCATTCTCATTTTATTGTTTGGTTGCTAATATAAAATGAGGTAGGAATGAAATAAATTTTAAATCAAATTATCCAAAATACCCCTCCTACTGACAAATAAATTAAACTAACAAATGTGTGGTGGTGGTGATAGTGGTAGAGGAAGGTGACAAGGTAGAGGTGGTGGCGATGGTGTGGTGGTGTAGGTGATAGGGGTGGCTATGTAGAGGTGGTGGAGGAAGGTGGCAAAGTGGAGGTGGTGGCCAGTGGTATGGTGGGGGTGGTGGAAGAAGGTGGCGATGTGGAGGTGAAGGTAGAGGTGGTGGAGGTGAAGGTGGAGGTCATGGGGGTGGCGATAGTATGGAGGTGGTAGTGTGGTGGTGGAGGTGGAGGTCGTGGGGGGGTTGCGGTGGAGGTGGTGGTGATAATGTGGAGGTGAATGTCGTAGGAGTGGCGGTGGAGGAAGGCGGAGATGTGGAAGTGGTGTGGTGTGGTGGTGATGGTGATAGAGGTGGTGGAAGAAGGTGGTGATGTGGAGGTGGTGGTAGTGGTGGTTAGGGTTGCAAATGAACCGAGCCGAGTCGAGCTTGAGCTTGCTCGGGGTCGGGCTCGTTTGTTTGTGAGCTCAATCGCGCTCAGGCTTGACTCGGGCTCGTGACGAGCTCAAAAAGCTGAGCTCGGACTCGTCATTATTTTGAGAAGCTCGGGCTCGGCTTGTTTAAGAAAAAAAATTCATTCGAACTCGTGTTTAAGATCATTTTAGCTTTGTCATGAACCTAAATGATCCTACACAAGCCTATGTTCATGAATATATATTCACGAGCTTACGAGCCATAAACGAGCTTTGTTCATGAACATAAATGAGCTCATATTCACAAGCCTACACGAGCCGAGCCCAATATTATTCGGGCTCGGCTCGTTTATTAAATGAGCCTAGAAACCGAGCTCGGCTCGTTTCCTTAATAAACGAGCCCGAGTCGAGCTCGAGCCCAAGCTGCTCATGAGCAGCTCGGTTCATTTGCAGCCCTAGTGGTGGTGGAGGAAGGTGGCAATATGGAGGTGGTGGTGGAGGAAGATGATGATGTGGTGAAAGAAAGTAGTGATGTATAGGTGGTGGTGATAGAGGGGACAGTGGTGGTGGTGGAGTTGAATGGTCCTTTGGTAATATGATTTTTTTTTTAATCTTAAAAGAAATAGAATGCCCATTCAATTATGCTGCGTTTGGTATGCAACAATGGAATGAAATGATCATTCCATTAAAGTGAGAATGGAATGATAATGGGAATGGAATGAAATGGCCATTCCCATTCTATTGTTTGGTTTCAAACATGAAATGATGCAGGAATGGAATGATGATTACATAATTTTTGGTAAATAGATTTTATTTTTTAATGTTTATTGGGAATGAAATGACCCTTCCATAGGTTGAGTAGTGGAATAAATTTTCATTCTTTTTCATTCCAAAGAAATTAGGCGAAATGTTCATTCCCATTTTAGTTTTCTTACCAAACAAAGGAATGGATTCAAACAGGTAATAATGACATTCCATTATTGCATATCAAATACAATATTATTGAATGGATTTTCATTCCAAGGGAATGACCATTTCCACTTTAAAATTCCCACCAAACAAAGGAATGAGTATGGAATAGAGCTGCAACTCGGGCGGATTGGGCGGGTTAGAGGTATAACTCGAGTTCAACCCTACATATGAAATGGTTAACCCTAACCTTACTTTCAACTCTAACTACTTAACCCTAATCCAACCCATCCTTAAATTTTTAAACTCGAGTTTGTAACTCGAGTTGAGATTTCGGGTTAGAAAGTCGGGTTATATATATCACCAATCTTCATATTAAAAATTTAAAGTGATCTTTAATAAGTTTCACATTAGATTACTCCTAAACACACACAAAATTAAGAACTTAATGCAAATTTCTAAAAAATTACAAACAAATTTTTAAGAAATTAATTATCCAAAGTGTTAACATACAATAAATTAAAATTTAAATAAAGGAAGTTAAAAAGAAAAAAGGTTATCATAATTTGAATATTATATATAATATATTTAAAATAAAAAATATGTATAAAAATAATATTACAATTCGAGTTCTGGTTAAGCTCGAGAGTATTCAAACTATGAGTCCTTTGAAATATCAAAGAGTAGAAGAGTCATCATTTCTTTTTGGGTAAAATTCACTGACCTTTCCTAAGGTTTGGTATGTGGCATGGCAGTGATCTTTGTGTGGTGTCGATGGGGGTGATGATGACAGCTGAAATTGTGCGCGCACACACACATATACATATATAATAATATTTACTATATATATAATATAGTAAATATTATTATATTAAATGAGCAAAAATGTCATTATATATATATAAATATTTTAATTTTTATATTAATATAATATTAAGGGTAGAATAGACACTTCATCTAAAAGTTAACGTCGGTTAGTTCATTTATGTTATAGGGGAGGTTATTGTAACAAAATCAATTAATTTGATGTCGGGTGTAATTAGGCCAAACCTCATGGAATGTTAGTGTAATTTATCCCAAACCTCACGGGAGGTCAGTGTAATTTACCATATTTGTTTTAACAAAACTAACATAGTTTTAGACGGATGGAAAGTTTTTGTTTAACGGAGCAAATTTCATGAGATGTCATTGTAACAAAATCTATTAATTTGATGCCAAATGTAATTAAGCCAAATTTTATAAAAAAAAAATCAGTATATTTTATCCTTTCTTTTTCCTCCACTTCTCTCTTTGAAAATTCAAAAGGAAGGAGGCTTCTCGGTACCACCAAATTGTCTCAGTCAATTTCCTCGTGGGAGAAAACGAGTCAACGTTCCTACCCTTGGTGAGTTAGTGGTATCTGATTTTTTGTTGAAAAGTAAATGGTTGAATTAAATAATAATAATAAGAATAGGAATGTTGACCCATTTTTATTAAATTCAATAAATAATATCATAATTCATATTTAGATTACCCAACTTCCTCACAGGAATTAATATCTTTCGCACATAAGTATAAACAAATAAATCAAATACTGATTGTAAACATCATATCTCTATTTAGTTTTAAACAAAATAGAGGAAAAGCTAATTATTTTTTTTATTTTTTTATTTTTAAAATAAATAATTATCATTTTATTATTGCATCACATCAATCCTCACTTCGGAAAAGTCAAGTATGGTTCTCAATGAATAGGTCATCACAAAATTTAATTAATGAAACCATCGGCTGCTAGTCCGGATAATACGATCTCTCGGAGAACCGCCAAGGACATGGTGTGGGACATGACAAAATTACATGAACACCATAAACATGTATTTTGTTCATATATCTCTACTGCTGTATTATAAGTTAGCTATATATATATGTAGCTATATATCTACTTCTGTATTATAAGAGCCAAAGGCAGAGAGAAGAAGAGCTTAATTAATTGTCATAAAATCACAAAGAGTGAGTGATACATCATCATATATGGAGGGCGAGGCAGAGGTGAAGCTATTGGCAACACGTTCGAGTCCATTTGTTTACAGGGTGAAATGGGTTCTGAAGCTAAAGGGAATCCAATACGAAGAGATAGAACAAGACCTGGGGAGCAAGAGCCCTCTTCTCCTCCACTCCAACCCAGTATTCAAGAAAGTACCTGTCCTGCTTCACTTCAACAAACCAATCTCTGAGTCACTGGTCATCATTGAGTACATTGATCAGACTTGGAAACATAACCCCATATTGCCTAAGGACCCTTATCAAAGAGCCATGGCTAGATTCTGGGCTAAGTTTATTGAAGATAAGGTATGTATGTATATATGTCATTTCTCTCTCTCTAACAAGTAGCTAGTACTTATGCTGATGATGTCCTATATATTTTCTTTGATTAATCTAGTCAAAACAATGGATTTATAGTCTAAATGCTATTATTATGTACAAAAACTTGCTAAAAACAGAGGATAGAAATTAGACGCAGATATTTGACTTAATTACTTTCGAATTAAAGTTTTTAAAAAATTCATCTGACACTCCTCTTAGACTAACAGTTCGTTAAATAAAATCACATATAATATACAATTATAAAAATACTCTCAAGTTATAATACTTTTGTGTAAAAATAATATTAATTTCTAATTTCTTGACTGAGATTGACATATTTTATATTTATTTTTTCTATATCAATGCCACACCAGAACTATCGCCACCGAGAGTAGTTTTGGCATTTTAATTTTTTATATTAATTGTTTTTAGCGAAGTTAATTATCAATTAATGGTAGGAGTATTCGGAGTAAAGTCAACCAAACCTCAGGAGAAGTTAACCATCATAAATTAAAAAAATTTAATACGAGAGTAATTAGACTAAACCTCAGAAGAGGTTGACCATCATAAATTAAAAATTTTAATACGAGAATAATTAGACTAAATTTCAGGGGAGATCAAAATAATTTACCCTGTATATATTACTGCCCCACCATACTACTGTAAAATTAGGATAACATAACAAGTGCATAATATACTAAAATATTCCCAATATGTTAGATCTGCAAAATTAGGTTAAGATGTACAGTGTATTATTAAACTTCATACTTCCCATCAGGAAGGTGCTGATAGAAAAGTATAAATGAACAACAACTATAAACAAATGGCAGCATACATTTTTCATGTTTATCAATCCATTCTTAAAATTCTATATTTTATTTATTTATTTATCTTGGCAAAAAACACATGCACTCACTTGCCCCTACAAAGATTTAAACTCTTGAAATATAAGAAAATACCAACAACCTTTCATAGTTAAAAATCTTAATTTATTACAAAGCAAATTGCATATTATATTTCAGTAACAATAATTGTATTGATATTATTGTAGCTTAGTGAAGTGATAAGAAGAACACTACTTCTTGATGGAGAGCAACAGGAAAAGGAAGTGATGCAAGCCATAGATGCCTTAGAAATCCTTGAAGGAGAGCTTAAGGATAAGAAGTTCTTTGGAGGTGAGAGTATTGGGTATGTGGACATTGTCTTGGGTTGGATTGCTTCATGGCTTGAAGTGATTGAGGAGGTTGCGGGCATCAAAGTGTTTGACCCTCTAAAGTTCCCTTGTTTGGAAAAATGGATGGGTTGCTTTTTAGAGTTACCATTGATCAAAGAGAACTTACCATCGAGGGATATCTTACTAGTCTACTTTCAAAACATCCGCCAATTTGTACAAGCTTCGCGTGCTAAAAAAATGGGAGATTTAGCTGGAGCTGAATCAAAATGAAGGGATAGTTATGTCATGCATTCAATGTTGTTCTCTTTGTACCATCTTTTGCTTTGTTTAGAATGTAACACCATATATTATTTAAGGGTTAAATGCTTTAAGGTCTCCTAGATTTTCGTTTCTTGTCCAGAGATAATACTTGCGTCAAAAATTGTTGACACTTCCGATATTTGGTTTAACCGATTCTAACACCTTTTCGGCAAAACTACCATTCTTCTTTACTTTTTTTTTTGTTTTTTTTTTCTCTCTCTCTCTACCTATTTTCCCTTTCCCTCTCTCATTACTGGGAATATAAATTTGAAATGTTATTTTGTAATTTCTTATATATTATTATATTATATATATTTTTTATATATCATTATATATAGGGTAAATTACTCTGAGCTCCCCTAAAGTTTAGCTTAATTACTTTCAAATTAAATTTTTTACAAAATTACTCCGACACCCTTGTTAGACTAACGGTCCGTTAAGCAAAATCACATCTAATATACAATTATAAAAATACCCTCAAGTTATAATCCTTTTGTGCTAAAATAACATTAATTTCTAATCATGTGACTGAGATTAATACGTTATATATATATATATATATATATATATATATATATATATATATATATATATATCAATGCCACACCAGTACTACCGCCACCATGAATAGTTTTGGCATTTTGATTTTTTATGTTAAATGTCTTTAGTGAAGCTAACTGTTAATTAATAGCAGGGGTACCTGGAGTAAAGTCAACCAAAACTCAGGGGAGGTTGACCATCATAAATTAAAAACTTTAATTCGAAAATAATTCGGTTAAACCTTAGTAAGGTCAGGGGTCAGAGTAATTTACCCTTATATATATATTATAATAATATATAAGAATATAGAAAATAACATTTTAAATTTTTATCCCCATTAGAGGGAAAGGGATAAAAGGTAGAGAGAGAATGAAAAAGAAAACAAAAAAGAAGTAAAGAAGGGTAGTTTTGGCAGAAAATGGTGTTAGGCCAGTTAAACCAAACATTAGGGGATGTCAGAACAATTTTTAACATAAGTATTCTATGTGGGTAATAAATGAAAATCTGGAGGGGTGTAAGAGCATTTTATCCTATATTTAATTACATTGCTTATTAGAACTACATATGGTAGTACTTATGAATTATAAAATTTTGATAAGTTCCTAATTTTCAGAGTTTCACCATAGAAAGTATTTCCTACTTGCACATATTTGGAAAAATTATAAAAAAACACCTCAAAAAAAAGTCAAATGTTCTTACATCTTTTCATTTAGTTGAATAGGAATGTGAGAAAGATGTGACACCTTTTATTATTTTGTAGGAAACTTATAGTTAAGAGTGCAACTTTGGGGGCTTGGGCTGATTGGAGCTCAACTCGATCCAACCTGACTATCAATCTGAGCCCAACTCGTCCATAATTTAAGTTTGGGTTAAATTCAGACTTCTAAATCGGGTTGATAATTCGAGTTGAATTTGAACTTCCAACTCAAGTTAACCTTTCGGGTTAGAATTTGGATTGTTCTAATAACAAATGAATCAAAAACTAATAACTTCAATATGTCATATATGTTACAACCAAGTGAACCCACTAAATAACCAAACACATGCAACTAACAAAAATATAATATATTACATATATATCGGGTTCAATGCTCGGGTTCGTCAAGGTATGTAATTTGGGACTGGCTCAAGTTGGATTTCAGGTTGCCCAACATAATAATTCGAGACTGGCCTTGTACACACAAATTTTGAGTGGACAATCAGGGATCAAACACGTGGAACACACAATCAATTTTATTAATTTCAATATAAAAATGGGTACAACTCTCTAAAAATCTTCACAAAAAGGAAAAAAAAATCATTTTATTCAATCTCCTTGGTAATCCAAATTCAAGGACTGCTGGAGCTTAGATTCGAATCAAGTTGGAACTCGAGTTAGAACTTTGATGAAGAATGGTATGCTGATGATGTGCTTATTGTTGTTGTTCTTCTTCAGGCCTTTGTATGTCTTGAATGTTAGATGAATGATGAAGAACGGCATGATGGTAATGCGCTTGTTATTATTCTTCTTTTTCAGAACGTGTTCTTCTTCAGATCTTGAATGCTTTGAAGTTTTGGATGCTTTGGATGTTGAATGAAGAGTTCGACAGAGTTTCGACGTCTTGTCAGAATCTTTTTGTTTTTGTTATTCACCACTCCTCCACTTTTATTTATAGATTTCATGGAGGGACAAATTTTTAACTTCCATTACCCTTGATAATTATCCCATGATAATTATATAATCTTTTGATTATCATTTAATATAATATATAACTATCTTTTGATAACATATAATTATCATTCATGATAAAGTTTATGATAATTAATATATAATTATCTTTTGATTATCATTTATGATATTATATAATTATCTCTAGACAATATATAATTATCATGATAAAATTTATGATAAATAATATATCATTATCTTTTTATTATCATTTATGATAATATATAATTATTATTCATGATAATCTTTTTGACACATTTTTCTAAGTGGATATGGGCTTGGGCTAGTTGATCCACAAAAGTTGGTCTGGATCATTGAATCATTTAATTTAATCATGACCCAAATTTTGTGATGGGTTTGGACTTTGACCTTTTTTGAGTCTTTGGCCCATATTTCAACTTAAGTAGACCAAATTGATGGTGGGCCTAGATTGCTCTTTGGATCCACCACATAATTTTTAGTGTCTACAGGCCGAAACAAAATCGGATTCTTTCTTTTCAATTCAAGAGATGACCGAATTTCATTTTACACTGTTGAAGCTCAAAAATTTTCTAAGTGAACTTGAGTTGGGTCCACCAGAGTTGCAACCCTACTTATAGTTATCGATAGTGAAAAAAGATAATACAAATACAAAATCTTTTTTTTTTTTCTCGAAAAACATATAAATTTCAGTGACAATTTTTTGTACCTCAATAATCATGAGTTTGGTAATATCCGGCTGTTGAAATAAGAGGTAAAAATGGTAACATGTTTTAAAATTGTTTGACAAGCAGGACTTTGAAATGGGGAACTTTATAAACTTTATTACACAAAATACAACACAACACAATACATAGAGAATTTATCATTTTTAATATTTGAAATGATATTCAAACTCCACTTAAAATTTTTAGAATTTGAAATGAATAAAGTGCAATTGCTCTTTTCCTTAACTATGGAATTTGAATATATTTGTAAGGGAGGTGTTATTCGCCCTCCACAAATGTACCATGGGTTCCACTCTAAGCCACACAATCCTTATGCTTTCGCACTTTGCGTGCGAATTGATGCACTAAGGGCAAATCCTTCTTCAACTTGAAATTTTAATTTTGTCAATTTTTGAATTCAATTTATGAATCCTAAAATTCATAATGATTTCTTATTCCTTGAATTATAAACAATTAATGTGACATTTATTATGGATAACAATTAATGAATAAAAAGGGTAAAAAATATACAAAATTAAGAATGAACCTACAATATTAAAAAAAATAACAAATCATTGTCATCCGGTTCATATTGGTCACTTTTTCTCAAATACATTTCCTCATACTTATGAAATTGCATTTTTATTATTGCACAAATGGCCTTTAGCATATGTACAAATATTGAAAAAATTACACATACACGCACATATATAAAACAACATATAAGTGAACAAGCGCTCTGGAGGAAAATTTATTAAATACCACGAGAATTCCGTGTATTGGAGAATCCCACCACTAATAAGAGTCTATTTTTTATGATTTCCTATAATGATGGAAAATGGTGTTTTATTACCGGTGAGATTACTACATTTAAGAAATTCCGGAGTATTGTAAAATTATTCACTCCGGAGGCGCTTCCACTTTAGGTGACTTAGGTTCCACCTCGTATTCCTATTAAATGAAATGACAAAAGAGCCTCTGTGACTCTTTCTTAAACAGTCTAGCAATCTCCGAGTCTTATTTTTTGATTTTTCCACTGCGTGACATTTTTTTTATAATAACTGAAACGAATGAATTTGATCTCCCTCAAACAAAATTAATTGAACTTTTTTTTGTCTTCCTATTTTTGTTTTGTTTTCTTTCTCTATTTGACGACACCTAACCGTTAATCATGTATGCACTAATCATCTATCTTTTTTCACATTTGCCTAAATCAATTAAAAGATTGGACACATAGATTACAATTGAGTGTTATTTCACATTTTTCTCCTCTACTTTGCTCAGATGACTAAGATATATAGCTGAAAAAACAACCTCAAATCCAACATATCTAACATCCCGAATCTACATATCTAATATAAACCCTATCTTCTTTTTCTTTCTTTTTTTTTTTTTTTAATAAGTAAAATCCTATATTCTTTTTTACCCAAATCAAAAACTATTCAAACCAAGCTGGGAATTTTGAAGAAAAGGGAAGTGGCGTAGGGTTGCTAGGAAAAGAGATGGAGAGTATGAGAAGAAATTATGACTTTGAAGAGTACAATATCACTTTTTTTTATTATTATTATTTTGCAATAAAATTTTGATGAAAAGTAAGTTAAAAAAAAATATTTTTTCGTATAGTATTCTTTTATAAATTTTTAAAAATTATTTTTTATTTTCAAATTCCTTGAAAACTAGTTTAAAGAAATTTGTTTTCCGTGGTGGGGGAAAAAACGAGGCAACGTTCCTATCCAATTGGACCACTTCCAACAAAACACTTGAATAATTGCAAGTCTCATTCAAATCTATAGATATAGATTTGAATAATGCAATAACTATATATATATATCGAAAATCTTACAATATTGTTCAAAAACGTAATCGGTGACGAGACATCAATAGACCATAGACCATAGGCTTTTCTGCACTCTCATTTATTAAATTAATTAAATAACATCACCATACATTAATAACTCATCCATCTTCATCCACCAAAATTAATATCTTTCACGCACAAAAGTAACAAATAAATCAACTAATTGATTATGAACAAAATCAATGTGAGGATACCCTTGTAAAGAAATTGACATTTGGCCCTCCCTCAATTTTTTTTTTCTTCATACGTCTTAGTCTGCCACAATCTATAACGTGGAGGAAATTCTTCTTACCAGTGAAGAGACAAGTATTATTATATGAAAAAATTTATATCTTTCGGATTTAATTGTTTCCAAATGAGCTTATGTGACCAACGACTATTTCGCTCGAACTCGCGTCTAGAGTTTTGTAACGATCGTCGTGCCCTTCCTACTCATCGGGGCCTACGTTTGCTCCGAAGGTCGAGTATAGGTTGCGCGCATTAGCACCATCTATTTTTGAGACTAGTTGATTAATCAGGTGAGTTGTTACATACTCCTTAGCAAATTTTGACTTCTATGACCACATTTGTCTTAATCGACGAATATTCTTTGTAGGTTTTGAATTAGGAGTAATGTCATGACATCATTAGATTGACGATGTGGTGAAAGAAAGTAGTGATGTGGAGGTGATGGTGGTGGAGGGGACAGTGGTGGTGGTGGTGGAGTTGAATGGTCTTTTGGTAATATGATTTTTTTTTAATCTTAAAAGAAATAGAATACCCATTCCATTATGCTGCGTTTGGTATGCAACAATAGAATGAAATGATCATTCCATTAAAGTGAGAATGAAATGGAATGGTCATTCCCATTCTATTGTTTGGTTTCAAACATGAAATGATGCAGGAATGGAATGATGATTACATAATTTTTGGTAACTATATTTTATTTTTTAATGTTTATTGGAAATGGAATGACCCTTCCATAGGTTGAGTAGTGGAATGAATTTTTATTCTTTTTTATTCCAAAGAAATTAGGCGAAATGTTCATTCCCACTTTAGTTTTTCTTACCAAACAAAGGAATGGATTCAAAAAGGAAATAATGACATTCCATTGTTGCATACCAAATACAGCATTATGGAATGGATTTTCATTCCAAGGGAATAACCATTTTCACTTTAAATTTCCCACGAAACAAAGAAATGAGTATGGAATAGGGCTGCAACTCGGGCGGATTGGGCGGGTTAGAGGTATAACTCGGGTTCAACCCTACATATGAAATGTTCAACCCTAACCCTACTTTCAACTCTAACTACTCAACCCTAACCCAACCCATCATTAAATTTTTAAACTCGGGTTAGAAAGTTGGGTTATATATATCACCAATCTTCATGTTGAAAATTTAAAGTGATCTTTAATAAGTTTCACATTATATTACTTCTAAACACACACAAAATTAAGAACTTAATGCAAATTTTTAAAAAATTACAAACAATTTTTTAAGAAATTAATTATAAAGTGTTACCATACAATAAATTAAAATTTAAATAAAGGAAATTAAAAAGAAAAATGTAATCATAATTTGAATATTATATATAATATATTTAAAATAAAAAATATGTATAAAAATAATATTACAATTCAAGTTCAGGTTGAGCTCGGGAGTATTCAAACTATGAGTCCTTTGAAATATCAAAGAGTTGAAGAGTCGTCATTTCTTTTTTGATAAAATACACTGACCTTTCCTGATATTTGGCCAAATTACACCCGACATCAAACTAATGAATTTTGTTACAATGATCTCCCCTGAGGTTTGCTCCGTTAGACAAAGACTCCCCTTCTGTCCAAAAGTTTGTTAATTTTGTCAAAAAAATTATGGTAAATTATACTGACCTCTTCTGAAGTTTGGAATAAATTACACTGACCTCCCATGAGGTTTGCCCTAATTACATCCAGTATCAAACTAATTGATTTTGTTACAATGACATTCCCTGTAACATAAATGAACTAATCAACGTTAACTTTTGGGTGAAATGTTTATTATACCCTTAATATTATATTGATATAAAAATTAAAATATTTATATATATATATTGATACTTTTGTCCATTTAATATTATAATATTTACATGGTGAGGGCATGGTGGTGGCCATGGCAGTTGGGGTTGTGCACGATGGTTGTGGTGGCTCATGGTAGCTTGGCTAGTGATGGTTCATAGCATGAGAGCGGTGACCCGTGAGTGGTGGGTCTGGTATGTGACATGGCGGTGATCTTGGTGTGGTGTCAATGGGGGTATTGATGATAGCTGAAATTGTGCGCCCACACTCACATATATATATAATAATATTTACTATATATATAATGTAGTAAATATTATTATATTAAATGAGCAAAAATGTCATTATATATATATAAATATTTTAATTTTTATATTAATATAATATTAAGGGTAGAATAGACACTTCATCCAAAAGATAGCATCGATTAGTTCATTTATGTTATAGGGGAGGTCATTGTAACAAAATCAATTAGTTTGATGACGGGTGTAATTAGGTCAAACTTCATGAAAGGTTAGGGTAATTTATCTCAAACTTCAAGAAAGGTCGGTGTAATTTATCATATTTTTTTTGACAAGACTAACAAAATTTTAGACAGAGAAATTTTTCTCTAATGAAACAAATTTCAGAGAATGTCATTATAACAAAATTTATTAGTTTAATATCATATGTACCAAATTTAAGAAAAAACAGTGTATTTTATCCTTTCTTTTTCCTCCACTTCTCTCTTTTGAAAATTCAGAAGGAAGGAGGCTTCTCGGTACCACCAAATTGTCTCAGTCAATTTCCTCGTGGGAGAAAACGAGTCAACGTTCCTATCCTTACTGGTATCTTATTTTTCTTGAAAAGTAAATGGTTGAAAAATAATAATAATAATAATAATAAGAAGGATAGGAACGTTGACCCTTTTTTTATTAAATTCAATAAATAATATGATAATTCATGTTTAGATTACCCACCTTCCTCACAGGAATTAATATCTTTCGCACGTAAGTATAAACAAATAAATCAACTAACTGATTGTAAACCACACACCGATAATGTGGTGCAATGATAAAACATTATGTGTCTATTTAATTTTAAACAAAATAGAGGAAAAGTTAATTAAATTTTTAGCTTTTTTATTTTTAAAATAAATAATTGTCATTCTATTATTACATTATTACATCTTTAATTAATGAGACTAAGGGGGTATTAGTCTAAATAATACGATCTCGGAAGTATTAGTCCAGATAATACGTCTCTCGAAGAAACGCCAAGGACATGGTGTGGGAGTGGGACATGACAAAATTACATGAATACCATAAACATGTATTTTGTTCATATATCTCTACTGCTGTATTATAAGTTAGCTATATATGTATGTAGCTATATATCTACTTCTGTATTATAAGACCATAGGCAGAGAAGAAGGAGCTTAATTAATTGTCAAAAAATCACAAAGAGTGAGTGATATCTCATCATATATGGAGGGCGAGGCAGAGGTGAAGCTATTGGGAACACGTTCGAGTCCATTTGTTTACAGGGTGAAATGGGTTCTGAAGCTAAAGGGAGTCCAATACGAAGAGATAGAACAAGACCTGGGCAGCAAGAGCCCTCTTCTCCTCCACTCCAACCCAGTATTCAAGAAAGTACCTGTCCTACTTCACTTCAACAAACCAATCTCTGAGTCACTGGTCATCATTGAGTACATTGATCAAACTTGGAAACATAACCCCATATTGCCTAAGGACCCTTATCAAAGAGCCATGGCTAGATTCTGGGCTAAGTTTATTGAAGATAAGGTATGTATGTATATATGTCATTTCTCTCTCTCTAACAAGTAGCCAGTACTTATGCTGATGATGTCCTCTATATTTTCTTTGATTAATCTAGTCAAAACAATGGATTTATAGTCTAAATGCTATTATTATGTACAAAAACTTGCTAAGAAAGAGGATAGAATTAAATTAGATGCAGCATCAGTGTGAATAAGCTTTTGCTGAAATGTGAGAGCTTTTACAGATATATGGGTAAATTATTTTGACTTCTTCTTGACAAAAGTTTTTACAAAATTTATCGGACACTCATGTCACAGACTAACGGTCCGTTAAATAAAATTACATCTAATATATAATTATAAAAGTATTCTCAAGTTATAATACTTTTATGCAAAAATAACATTAATTTCTAATTTTTTGACTGAAATTAACATGTTTTATATTTTTTCTATATCAATGTCACACCAATACTACTGCCACCGAATATAGTTTTGACATTTTAATTTTTTTATATTAATTATTTTTAGCAAAGTTAACTGTCAATTAACGTCAGGGGTATCCGGAGTAAAGTCAACCAAATCTCAGGAGAGATTGACCATCATAACTTAAAAACTTTAAAATAAGTGTAAATAGACTAAATTTCAAAAGAGATCAAAATAATTTACCTAAAAAATTATGAGAACATAACAAGTGCATATTGTACATTATATTATTAAACTTCATGCTTTCCATCAGGAAGGTGCTGAGAGAATAGTATAAATGAATAACAGCTATAAACAAATGGCGGCATACATTTTTCATGTTTGTCAATCCAAACTTAAAATTCTCTATTTTATTTGTTTATTTATCTTGGCGAATAACACACACACCCACTTGCCCCTGACTTGAACTCTTAAAATATAAGAAAATACCATTAGACTGTAACCTTTCATTAAAAATCTTAATTTAGTACAAAGCAAATTGCATATTATATTTCAGTAACAATAATTGTATTGATATTATTGTAGCTTAGTGAAGTGATAAGAAGAACACTACTTGTTGATGGAGAGCAACAGGAAAAGGAAGTGATGCAAGCCAGAGATGCCTTAGAAATCCTTGAAGGAGAGCTTAAGGATAAGAAGTTCTTTGGAGGTGAGAGTATTGGGTATGTGGACATTGTCTTGGGTTGTATTTCTCCATGGCTTGAAGTGATTGAGGAGGTTGCAGGCATCAAAGTGTTTGACCCTCTAAAGTTCCCTTGTTTGGAAAAATGGATGGGTTGCTTTTTAGAGTTACCATTGATCAAAGAGAACTTACCATCGAGGGATATCTTACTAGTCTACTTTCAAAACATTCGCCAATTTGTACAAGCTTCGCGTGCTAAAAAATGAGAGATTTAGCTAGAGCTGAATCAAAATGAAGGGATAGTTATGTCATGCATTCAATGTTGTTCTCTTTGTACCATCTTTTTGCTTTGTTTAGAATGCAACACCATATAATATTTAAGGGTAAAATGCCTTGACGCCTCCTAAGTTTTCGTTTATTGTCGAGAGATAATATTTGCGTCAAAAATTGCTCTGACACTCTCGAGATTTGGTTGAACCGATCCTAACATCCCTTTCCGCCAAAACTACCCTTCTTCTTTACTTTTTTTTATTTCTTTTTCCTTCTCTCTCTTCTCACCTTTTCTCCTCTCTACCTATTATCCCTTTCCCTCTCTCATTTACTGGAAATGTTATTCTGTAATTTCTTATATAGTATTATATTATATATATTTTATATATATCATTATATATAGGGTAAATTACTCTGAGCTTCCCTAAAGTTTGGTTTAATTACCTTCAAATTAAAGTTTTTGCGAAATTACTCCGACACCCTTGTTAGACTAACGATTTGTTAAACAAAATCTCATCTAATATATAATTATGAAAGTACCCTTAAGTAATAATATTTTTGTGCAAAAATAACATCAATTTCTAATCATTTGACTAAGATTAATGCGTTATATATATATATATATATATATATATATATATATATATATTCTATCAATGCCACACCAGTACTACCGCCACCAAGAGTAGTTTTGGCATTTTGATTTTTTATGTTAATTGTCTTTAGCAAAGCTAACTGTTAATTAACGGCAATGGTACCCAGAGTAAAGTCAATCAAAACTCAGGAGAGGTTGACCATCATAAATTAAAAACTTTAATTTGAAAGTAATTAGACTAAATATCAAGGGAGGTCAGAGTATTTAACCCTTATATATATACATATATATTATAATAATATATAAGAATATAGAAAATAACATTATAAATTTATAACCCTAGTTAATGAGAGAGGGAAAGGGATAAAAGATAGAAAGAGAATGAAAAAGAAAACAAAAAAAAAAAGTAAAGAAGGGTAGTTTTGGCAGAAAATTGTGTTAGGACCAGTTAAACCAAACATCGGGGGATGTCAGAACAATTTTTGACACAAGTATTATCTGTGGGTAATAAACGAAAATCTAGAAGGGTGTAAGAGCATTTTACCCTATATTTAATTACATTGCTTATTAGAACTACATATGGTAGTACTTATGAATTACAAAATTTTGATAAGTTCCTAATTTTCAGAGTTTCACCATAGAAAGTATTTCCTACTTACACATATTTGGGAAAATTATAAAAAAACACCTCAAAAAAAAAAATGTTCTTACCTCTTTTCATTTAGTTGAATAGGAAGGCGAGAAAGATGTGACACCTTTTATTATTTTGTAGGAAACTTATAGTTAAGAGTGCAACTTTGGGGACTTGGGCTGATTGGAGCTCAACTCGATCCAACCTGACTATCAATCTGAGCCCAACCTGTCCTTAATTTAAGTTTGGGTTGAATTCAGACTTCTAAATCGGCCCGATAATTCAAGTTGAATTTGAACTTCCAACTCAGGTTAACCTTTCAAGTTAGAATTTGGATTGTTGTAATAACAAATGAAATAATTTTAACTTTTTCTTAACTAAAATAATTAAAGATATTGGAATGATATAATAACAAATGGATCAAAAACTAATAAGTTCAATATGTCATATATGTTACAACCAAGTGAACCCACTAAATAACCAATCACATAAGAAGCACGGATACGGACACAGAATACGGACATGACACGATATGGATATGGCGATACGGGAAATCTCAAAAAAATAGGATACGAACACGGCAAGGATACGTCAAATAAATAAATAAATAAAAATATAATATTATATATAAAATATTAATTTTTATTCTTAACCATACAATAAATATAGTTAAAGTAATTATAAAAAATACAAGAAGTTAAAAACTAAAAATTCATTATCTTTCCTAATATTCTTTACAATTATTCACTTACTTGAGGGTTTTAAAAATATTTTTGTTTTATTATAAAATGATCCTTATTTGCTAATCTATAAAGTTTTTAATATTACAATCTCAAGCTCATTTTATAGAACAAAAAATTACAAATTTGTCTTGAAAAGTATCCCAGACGTATCCTGGCGTATGGGACGTATCCTAGCCGTATCTCCCGCGTATCCTAGCCGGATCAGATATTCAAAAAATAATTTAAAAAAATTGTATACTTCTTAGCCGTATCGGACACGTATCCGGGCCGTATTCGTATCAGATACGTGTCTGATACGGCCACGACTAGTATTTTGTCGTATCTGTGCTTCTTTGCCAATCACATGCAACTAACACAAATATAATATATTACATATAGATCAGGTTCAATGTTCGTCAGGATTTGTAATTTGGGATTGGCTCAAGTTGGATTTCAGGTTGCCCGACATAATAATTGGAGACTGGCCTTGTACACACAAATTTTGAGTTGACAATCAGGGATCAAACACGTGGAACAAGCAATCAATTTTATTAATTTCAATATAAAAATGGGTACAACTCTGTGAAAATCTTTACAAAAAGGAAAAAAAAATCCTCTTATTCAATCTCCTTGGTAATCCAAATTCAAGGACTGCTGGAGCTTAGATTTGAATCAAGTTGGATGAATGATGAAGAACGACATGATGGTAATGCACTTGTTATTGTTCTTCTTCTTCAGTTCTTGAATGCTTTAAAGTTTTGGATGCTTTGAATGTTGAATGAAGAGTCCGACAGAGCTTCGACGTCTTGTTAGAATCTTCTTGTTCTTGTTATTCACCACTCCTCCACTTTTATTTATAGACTTAATGGAGGGACCAAGTTTTAACTTCCATTACCCGTGATAATTATCCCATGATAATTATATAATCTTTTGATTATCATTTAAGATAATATATAATTATCTTTTGATTATATATAATTATCATTCATGATAAAGTTTATGATAATTAATATTTCTTTTGATTATCATTTATGATATTATATAATTATCTTTTGACAATATATAATTATCATGATAAAATTTACGATAAATAATATATCATTATCTTTTTATTATCATTTATGATAATATATAATTATCATGAATGATAATCTTTTTGACCCATTTTTCTAAGTGGATATGGGCTTGTGTAATTTAGTTTAACCCATGGAAGTTAGCTTGGGCTAGTTGATCCACAAAAGTTGGTCTGGACCATTGAATCATTTAATTTAATCATGACCCATATTTTGTGATGGGTTTGGACTTTGAACTTTTTGAGTCTTTGGCCCATATTTCAAATTAAGTAGACCAAATTGATGGTGGGCCTAGATTGCTCTTTGGATCCACCACATAATTTTTAGTGTCTACAGGCCCGAAACAAAGTCGGATTCTTACTTTTCAATCCAAGTGAGGACCGAATTTCATTTTACACTGTCCAAGCTCAAAAAATTTTGGATTGGACTTGAGTTGGGTCCACCCGATTTGCAACCCTACTTATAGTTATCGATAGTAAATAAAGATAGTACAAATACAATATCTTCTTCTTTTTTCCCTTCTCGGACAACATATGAATTTCAGTGACAATTTTTTGAACCGCAATAATCATGAGTTTGGAATATCCGGCTGTCTAAATAAGAGGTAAACTTTATAAACTTTATTACAAAAAATACAATACAACATAATATATAGAGAAATTATCATTTTTTAATATTTGAAATGATATTCAAACTCCACTTAAAATTTTTAGTATTTGAAATGAATAAAGTGCAATTGCTCTTTTTCATAACTATGGAATGTGAATATATTTGTAAGGGAGGTGTTATTGGCCCTTCACAAATGTACAATGGGTTCTACTCTAAGCTACACAATCCTTCTGCTCTCACGCTTTGCGTGCGAATTGATGTACTAAGGGCAAATTCTTTTCCAATTTGAAATTTTAATTTTGTCAATTCTCGAATTCAATTTATGAGTCCTTGAATTGATAATGATTTCTTATTCCTTGAATTATAAACAATTAAATGTGACATTTATTATGGATAACAATTAATGACCAAAATGTACCTAATATTGAATAAAAAGGGTAAGAAATATACGAAATTAAGAATGAACCTACAATATTAAGAAAGAATAACAAATCATTGTCATCCGGTTCATATTGGTTACTTTTTCTCAAATATATTTCCTCGTAGTTATGAAATTGCATTTTTATTATTGCACAAATGGCCTTTAGCATATGTACAAATATTGAAAAAATTACACATACACGCACATATATAAAACAACATATAAGTGAACAAGCGGTCTGGAGAAAAAATTATTAAATACCACTGAAATTCCGTGTATTGGAAAATTCCACCACTAATAAGACTCTATTTTTTATGATTTCCTATAATGATGGGAAATGTTGTTTTATTACTGGTGAGATTCCTACATTTAAGGAATTCTGGAGTATTGTAAAATTATTCGCTCCGGAGGCGCTCCCACTTTGTGTGACTTAGGTTCCACCTCATATTCCTATTAAATGAAATGACAAAAGAGCCCTTGTGACTCTTTCTTAAACAGTCCAGTAATCTTCGAGTCTTCTTTTTTGATTTTTCCTCTACGTGACCTTTTTTTATAATAACCCAAACGAAATTATATTCAGATGACTGAGATATATAGTTGAAAAAACAACCTCAAATTCAACATATCTATCACCCCGAATCTACATATCTAATATAAACCCTATCTTCTTTTTCTTTCTTTCTTTTTTCTTTTTAATAAGTAATCCTATATTCTTTTCTACCCAAATCAAAAACTATTCAAACGAAGCTGGGAATTTTGAAGAAAAGGGAAGTGGCGTAGGGTTTGCTATGGAAAAGAGATGGAGAGAATGAGAAGAAATTATGACTTTGAAGAGTACAATATCACTTTTTTTTTTTTTTGTATTATTTTGCAATAAAATTTTGATGAAAAGTAAGTTAAAAAAAATTATGTTTTCATATAGTATTCTTTTATAAATTATTTTTTATTTTCAAATTCCTTGAAAACTAGTTTAAAGAAATTTGTTTTTCGTGGTTGGCATGTTTTTCTTGGTGGGTACAAGGAGACTTATCGGTATCGCCAAAATTGTCTCGGTCAATTTCTCGTGGGGGAAAATACGAGGCAACGTTCCTATCCAATTCGACCACTTCCAACAAAACAGTTGAATAATTGCAAGTCTCATTCAATTCTATAGATATAGATTTGAAAAATGCATCAAAAACGTAATCGGCGACGAGACATCAATAGACCATAGACCATAGGCTTTGATGCATTCTCATTTCTCATTTATTAAATTAATTAAATAACATCACCATTCATTAATAACTCATCCATCTCCGCCAAAATTAATATCTTTCACGCACAAAAGCAACAAATAAATCAACTAATTGATTATGAACAAAATCAATGTGAGGATATTCTTGTAAAGAAATTGACATTTGGCCATCCCTCAATTTTATTTTATTTTCATACCCCTGCCATAGGAGTGGGGGTAATTCTTCTTACTAGTGAGGAGGCAAATATTGTTCTATAAAAAATGAGGGGTGCTAGTGGTAGTCGCTTAAGCGAGTATTCTTGCACAGTCGCTCCATTGATTGGTGGAAATCAATCCCCAAAATTAATTGCTTTCCTGCAATAAATGTCCTATTTTTTCATCAATCAATATACCCTTCCAGTTCTAAAGTATTTACAGTGGTGCCACTAACAAACAAATAAAATTATAAACATAAAATATTAATAAAAATAAAATTATAAACATGAAGTATATAGATTAATTGAATATATATATAGATTATTAAAAATATTAATAAAAATAAAATTATAAACATGAAGTATATAGATTAATTGAATATATATATAGATTATTAAAAATATTAATAAAAATAAAATTATAAACATAAAGTATATAGATTAATTGAATATATATATAGATTATTAAAAATATTAATAAAAATAAAATTATAAACATAAAGTATATAGATGAATTGAATAAGTACATAGATTATTTTAATTAATTGAATAAGTATATAAAAAAAATATTCATAAAAATATTTTAATACTTTAAAAATATATTTTTTAATTCAATTAACCATAATTACAAAATTTTAATAAAAGAACATATTTTTAAAGTATTAAAATATTTTTATGAATATATTTTTTTATATTTTCTTGCTTTGAAATATTTTTAATAATCTATATACTTATTCAATTAACCATAATTACAAAATTTTAAAAATTATATAGGAAATGATTATAATAAGTATATAGATTATTAAAAATATTTAAAAGTAGGGCAATATAAAGAAAAATATTAATAAAAGTTTTTTAATACTTTATGTTTATAATTTTATTTATTTGTTGATGGCACCACTGTAAATACTTTAGAACTAGAAGAGTATATTGATTGATAAAAAAGTAGGACATTTATTACAGGAAAGCATTTAATTTTGGGGATTGATTTCCACCAATCAATGGAGCGATTGTACAAAGACACTCGCTTGAGCGATTGCCGCTAGCATTCCTCATAAAAAATTATATATATTTCGGATTTAGTTATTTTTTCAATGAGTTTATGCGATCGACGGTCGCTCCGCTCGAGCTCGCATCTAGGATTTTGTAGCGATCATCGCGCCCCTTCTACTCATTGGGGCCTGGCGTTTGTCTCAACAGTCTAGCATAGGTTGCACGCTTCAGTGCCATCTATTTTCGAGACTAGTTGATTCGGCAGATGAATTGTTACACACTCCTTAGCAAATTTTGACTTTTATGACCACCGTTCTGTTGTTTTAATCGATCAACACTCTTTGTAAGTTTTGAATTAGAAATAATAACACATCATTAAATTGATGACATCACGATGATATCATTATCTACCCTTGCATATATAATTACTTTTCTTTAATTAATATATAATTGTAGTTATGTAGTGCTATATATAATAAGAGCCGAAGGCGGAGGAGGAGGAGGATGTTGTCATAAAAGCAGAAAGTCCAAAAATGGAGGGCGAGGCAGAGGTGAAGCTACTGGGGGCATGGTTCAGTCCATTTGTTCACAGGGTGAAGTGGGCTCTGAAGCTGAAGGGAATCGAGTACCAAGAGATAGAACAAAACCTGGGCAACAAGAGCCCTCTTCTCCTCCAATCCAACCCTGTGTACAAGACAGTACCTGTCCTGCTTCACTCCCACAAAACAATCTCTGAGTCACTGGTCATCATTGACTACCTTGATGACACTTGGACACATAACCCCATATTGCCCAAAGACCCTTATCAAAGAGCCATGGCTAGATTCTGGGCTAAGTTTGCTGAAGAAAAGGTATGTCTCTGTCTATATATATATATATATGTCACTTCTCTTATCTCTCTCTCTCTCTCTCTCTCTCTCTCTCTCTCTCTAACAAGGGGTACTTGTGTATATCCTGATGATGATGTCCTGTATATTTTCTTTGATTTATCTAGTCAAAACAATGGATTCATAGTCAGATGCTTTATATTATTATGTATAAAAACTTGCTAAAAGAAAAGGGGGATAGAAAATTAGATGCATCAAGAGTTTGAATCCTTTCCACTGGTGTGTTTTCCATTGCTGATCCAGCAGTAGGCCGGGTTTTTTGGTTGAAATGGGCCGGCCAACTGGGCTCAAGCCCCAGCATTTTTTTAAGTCATTATACAAATATATATTATAATTTATAATTTTCTTGCACTTATTTGTACAATATAAAAGCTTGATATAAACATACGAAAAATTCAATCTAATGCTCAAAAGTGATTACAAAATTAATTTTGTGATCCAAAATATATTTTTCTCTTTATAGTCTAAAATTATTCTATTTAACATTGTGAATACATAATGGTGCCGTTAGCGTGTATATATATATAATTTTTTAAATTTTCTCTTATCACGTGTTATTTTATTGTACTTTTGACTTGAAATGGCCCGGCTCGGGCTGGCCAACTGGGCCCAAGCATTTTTCTTTTTCTTTTTTAATATTAAAATGATGATAGTGGAGATGGAGAATCGAACCCAGAAGATATATATATTTTTTGGGTTAGGTAAATTTTTATTTTATTTTTTGGTTTGGGCCAGTAGATATATTTATACTCTTATTTTACCAGTTTATCATGTAAGGTATTTTTTTTATTTAATTTAAAAATATTTTTTCATTTTTTATTGGGGAAACACAACAAACACAAAGTATTAATTATATTAACTAACTAATTATACAAATATGTATTATGATTCTTGTACTTTTGACTTGTATTATACATATATCTTGTATGATTTCCAAGAAATTCTTTGATTTCTCTCTGAAACTCTCCGTCTTCTCATATAAATAGATGAAACATTGAGAAATATACAGAAAAATATTTTTGAGAATCGGTCATGTTGTGTTATAAATTATTTCATGCTTAAATCTATTATTTTTTATTAATGTAGTAAAAATTATAGTCGTTTTTCATAAAAATAGCGACTTAGAATTATCAATAGATCACTATTTGTGTTAAATGATTTTTAAAAAATTAATAAAAATCACTAAAAACTTATTTTTGTTGAATTAAGTTGTAATTATTAATTTTTAAAAAATTAATAAAAATCACTAAAATTATGTGCGAGATTTAAAAAAAATACGACCACAATAATCAATTTTGTTACGTTACTCCGATACAAAACTTGAGTCCGTCATAAATAGACAACAACAAATCTAGGTTTTCACATTTATATTTGAACTTAAAATCCTCAATTTACTACTGCATAGCAAATTTGCATATTATTTTTCAATAACAACAATTCTATTGATATGATATTATTGTAGTTTAGTGAAGTGATAAGGAGAGCACTAGCTCTTGATGGAGAGCAACAGGAAAAGGAAGTGATGCAAGCCAGAGATGCCTTAGAAATCCTTGAAGGAGAGCTCAAGGGTAAGAAATTCTTTGGAGGTGAGAGTATTGGGTATTTGGACATTGTCTTGGGCTGGATTGCTCCATGGCTTGGAGTGGTTGAGGAGGTTGGAGGCATCAAAGTTTTTGACCCTCTAAAGTTCCCCTGTTTGGATAAATGGATGGGTTGCCTTTTAGAGTTACCATTGATCAAAGAGGACTTACCGCCGAGGGATAAATTCGTAATCTACTTTCACAATATCCGCCAAGTTTTACTAGCTTCACCTGCTAAAAAATGAGAGATTTACCCTAACCTAAAGCTGAATCAAAATAAAGGAAGAGTTATGTCATGGATTCAATATTGTTGTCTTAATACACTAAGTAAACTTTTCCCATCTCTTGTATTTTCACCATCTTTGGCTTTGTTGAGAATGGAACACCATATAATATATGACTACATATGGTTGTACTTATGATTTATCACATTTTAATAAGTTCTTAATCTTGAAAGATTCGAGATGGAAAGTATTTCCTGCTCACCACATATTTCAAATTCTGATGATAGCATTGAAGAACTCGATTGGAAAAGATAAGGAAATATTATGGAAGAGACTTCTCTAAAGAAAGGAAAATGCTCTTTCCTCTTTTTCATTAGTGGAATGGGAATGTAAGAAAGATGTAACACCTTCTATTATTTCGTAGAAAAATGAGAATTGAATTTTTTGAATATGTTATCATCAGTGTACCTTCATTATATAAAGCAGGCTAGTACATGATGATAATAGTGTTCTTTCAATTTTCTCCAAAAAAAAATAAATAACAAAATAATACCTTTTTCTCTTTCATTCCTCAAACTTTGGACGAAAATAAAACATATTGATAGTTGGCCTATTCATCTTCTCATCAATTTCTTCTAGGTCTGCATCTTCCCTTTACCAACAATAGAAGTATGCACCTCCTTCAATTTTGCAGCCCCCTTCCATCCCGTACTAAACATTGCATTGAAGTGGATATAGTAACCAATTATACATTTATATCCATGACTAATTGTTTTTAGAGGTAAAGAATAAATTAAATGACTAATAAATATAAGAGTATATATATACTAGGGTTGCAAACAGGCTCATTTCGTGTTGGTTTATTTACTAAAGAGTAATGGTAGACAGGCCGATCGGACTTAGTCCGATTTTTGTTTTATGTGAGTGGGGTGGTGGGCCCCACACATGACATCATGTGTGGGGCCCACCATCCCACTCACATAAAAAAAAAAATATCGGACTAAGTCCGATTGGACAGAATATCATTATTCTTTACTAAATGAATCGAACACAAATAAAATATATGTGTTTGATTAATAAATGAACCAATTCCAAACACTCATCTACTTGGCTCCTTAATTCTTGAACACGTTCGTGAACAAATTTTACCTCCTTAATATATATATATATATATATATATATACACACATATATTATAACTTAATAAGTTTAAACACCTATTAATATTCCATTTAACTTAAAAGTCTAGCCCATCCACATTCATTGAATAAGTGTAAATGTGGTTCTTCTTTAACTTTTGTCATAAGTATTAGTTTCCAAACAAAAACTTGTTGCAAATACGCACCCTATAAAATTTTCCATTCTTACCGTGTGGAGGAATTGATAACAATAAAATAAAAGATCTTCCGAGAAGAAGTACCAAAAGAATATGTAGAATATGTTTTTTCAGTCAACAGCTAATAATGAACTCTCCCTCACATCCTAAATTTAGGAAATACTTAACTATTTTAAAAAGAGCACACCTAAGAAATTTGAGCATTTATAATTGAAGAAAGCAAAGAACAAAAATTTTAAAGGATATGTCTCACTATATATATATATATATATATATATATAAAGCAACACCTTCAACGAAAATAAACAAAATAAATCTATGCACAGTATCTATAGTTGAAGAAAACAAAGAACAAAATTTAAAAAGATATGCCTCACTAATATATATATATATATATATATATATAAAGTAACACCTTCAACCAAATAAACAAAATAAATCTATGCACAGAGTTGGATGGAAGTCAAAGATGAATAAAATTCTTTAGTCTTCACCAAAGGCGAAGCCTAAGTATTTCTAAAAATTATACACCATTCCATTTCAAGTAACAAGTATTGAGCGTATTAATTTAATATCCAGAAAATTAAATTTCTAATACGTATTCAGTCCAAATCATAATTCTGACGTTATGTAGAATATGTTTTTTCAGTCAACAATTAATAATGAACTCTCCCCTCACATCCTAAATTTAGGGAATACTCAACTATTTTAAAAAGAGCACACCTAAGAAATTTGCAGAGCATCTATAATTGAAGAAAGCAAAGAACAAAAATTTAAAAGGATATGTCTCACTATTATATATATATATATATATATATATATATATATATATATATATAAAGCAACACCCTCAACCAAAATAAACAAAATAAATCTATGCACAGTATCTATAGTTGAAGAAAACAAAGAACAAAATTTAAAAGGATATGCCTCACTAATATATATATATAAAGCAGCACCTTCAACCAAATAAACAAAATAAATCTATGCACAGAGTTGGATGGAAGTCAAAGATGAATAAAATTCTTTAGTCTTCACCAAAGGCGAAGCCTAAGTATTTCTAAAAAATTTACACCATTCCGTTTCAAGTAACAAGTATTGATCGTACTAATTTAATATCCAGAAAATTAAATTTCTAATACGTGTTCAGTCCAATACATAATTCTGACGTGGATCCTTCAGTATATCTAAGATAATAAAAATATGTTTCATTTACAACTTCTTAGATTAATGCAATAAATAGTTTGAGAATAAGAGAAATATGGACATGTTGCATTGTCGTCAATTTGATTTTTTAAAATATAATATAATTATTATATTGATGGATAGCTTTGTAATTTCACATGCTAGTTGGTGGTACTATACTGACAAGGGGTGTGAGTGTAGGTTTAAGCTAACTATACATATGAGTGCCTTTAAGAAAAACGTAGGGGGTGTGAGTGCATTTTATCCTAAAAAAAAATACAAATTAAAAAATAAAATCCGACTTCTCAACATTAAAATACCACATGAGAGTGATGAGATTGTCACAATATATATATATACACACACACACAAAAAAACTATGATAAGCAGAACAAATTTGGCATGCGACTCACTAGAGACTAGAGAGTCTCCCATCACTTCGACGTTTTAATATTAACATTGCTCCAACAATACAAGACATATCTCAGACATATCTTTCTCTGCCTTCAATTATAAAAATCTTTATTTGTCTCATTTTAAAAAATTATGAAATAAGAGTAATAGTAGCTTGTAAATGGATGGGATTCGGATAGAATCGACCATGATCCATATCCGATTTATTTAATTAACGAATCTTTAGATTTAACGAGGTATTGAATTTAATGTTTCAATTCATATCTTAATTATCCGTTTGGATTAGGATTAAAATTCGATCCATCGACACGTGCAACTTTAGGCAGAGAGTTTAACCAATTAAAGAAAAGACAACATTGTTCCTATAATCACTTCATGTGTCACGTGAATTGCACACGATTACTTTAACACCGAAATTTCAATTTCAATATGACAGAGGGAGTAATTTGTAATTTTTTATAAATTAAGAGTGTTTGTTGCCACAAAAAATAATAGATGGATTATTTTGCTGATAGATGGTATAAGAGAATTCAGTGCAATTTGACTTCTTTTTCTATAAACATATTTTCAAATAATAAACTGTCATCATAGTTTCAAGGGGGCAGAGAAAAGAAAGAAAAAGATCTTCAGAATAGGAGATTGTATCATTTTAAATGATCCTGTAAATATTTGGTATAGATATATATTTTAGAACAATATATTGGTACCCAATGCGGTCCCTCAGCAGTCACTGCGGAAGGTGTGATAGTGCAGGGCATGTTGTGAGATTCAAGTAGCGGCTAAGCCAAGACATATGGCTCTTATGTGGTGTATGTTATCGGTCTCTCTCTCTCTCTCTCTCTCTCTGTGTATATATATGTGTGTGTGTGTGTGTTGGGTGAGAGAAGTAGGCAACAACAAGGCCATTACCCTACAAAGATGAGAAAATCAACTTGAAGACACCGAACTCTAAATCACACACTGAACCCAAAATCTAAATCAAGAAGTCAATAACCACTTCCAAATGTGGTTATAGAAAGTGTGGGAAAGGGACGTATGGTCTCGTAGTCTCTTATCACACATAATTCACTATCAAAAAACATCTATAGTCTTCAATTTAATCTCTCTCTCTCTCTCTCTCTCTCTCTCTCTCTTCCTTTAATAATTGGGGGTTGGAGAGAAACCTTACAATATCACCTTCCTGAGAGGTAAGGCAAGTCTAACCAGTGGGCACCCACCAAGCCACTTTTAGATTGATTGATGACTTTTAGCTAAATAAAGCTAGATTCAACTGTAATACCCATGAATCTGATTTCAAATCCTAAGACATTTTTGCACTGTAAAGCTCTCAGTAAATTGAAGAAAAAAAAAATGAAGTGTGTGTGAGTGAGGAATGTCTATAGAGAAACATGTTCAGCTTTACTCTTACAAAGTACATATATATATATATATATATATTAACAGAAGATAAGTCAAAAACAAAGAATTATATTAAATTTAAGAAAGATGTTCAAAAATAAACAAGGTCTAGCAGAGGGAATTAATGAAGGAAATAAAGAAGGCCCAACACAACTACAACTGCCAAGGCTCAGGGGTTCCTTGGAGTAGCATTAAAGACTCTTTTGCTGCATTAGATCTTCTTCACTGCACATCACTCCCACCACACCCAAAAACAAATTTTTACATTTATATCCAGCAAATAAATATAAATAAATAAATAAAATGAGCTAGATTTATATACAGAAAGGTGGATTGATTTCTTGATGATTTTGGGTTGAAAAAACAAAGATGAATCTCCACATGCCCTTTATCATCATCATCTTCATGTTCATAACATTCCAGTACTGTAGCCACACTGTGGTTGTGAATGCTTCTTCATTGAGTGCCACAGTCGCGCACTTCAATGTTGATGGCCTACAAGAGCTGTATGGGGAAGAGAACCATCATGTTGAGAAGGTCTCAGGAGAGGATGAGAATGAAGAAGAAAAGAAAGCTTTGGTCTTGGAAAAGTTCAGAACTTTGCTTGGAATGAAGAGCTCCAATGTAAGGTTGAGTCCATTTAATGGTGGTTTTGAATATGGATCATCACCATCACCTTCTCCATCATCATCCACCATTGAAGCTCCAGCTCCTGCTCCTGCTCCTGCTCCTGCTCCAGTGTTGCCTATCCATGTCCACTCTCATCATCCTCCCTCGCCTCGTTCTCGGCCGGTCCCACCACCCCACAAGAGTACTACTCACAAGGAGGAGGATAGAGAGAAAGGTAGAGGTAGAAGAGTTGTGGTAGCAGTTCTTGTGTCTGCTGGAGCTACTACCTTTGTAATATGTGTGATTGGACTAATCTGTTTCTGCCAAAAATTCAGAAAACAAAGAAAGAGATCAACAAGCATAGTGTCAACAACACATAGCAGTACTGAAGGAGGTGGATCAAAGTATAGTGTGACTTCTTCTCAAAATGCATTGAAAAAGGTAAGCTCTTCTGATTCAGTCCCTGACCTCTTTTACCTTGAATCAATAGGAACTGCTTTAGAATCACAGCCATTTTGTCTCAAACAAAATTTACAAACTGTCAACACACTACCACCCAATAATCAAGAAACATCAAACTCTACATTAACACTGCATGACAGAGAAGAAGAATCAGAGTCTAGTAGTACTGCTAATTGTTTGGCTGCTGGTGAAATCATGTCCCTTCATGGGATATCAGAATCAATTGAGTATGATTCTGATGGATGTAACTCCTCATCTGGTGATAAAATGGTTCCTGTTGAAGCAGATCATTCATCTGATGATGACTCCTTCCATTCTTTTCGTGATTCACCTTCCAATGCCTCAGTGGCTAGTCCTGGTGACACATCACAAATTCTCTCCCCTATTGTGTCAAAGACACCTTGTTCTGAGACCTTCCTTGTAGCAATTCCATCGCCTACTCCGGATTCTATCTTCACCTCGGTTTCAAAATTAGAATCACATCCTCCCCAATTCCCCTGCAATCCAAAGCAGAATATGCAGCCTGCAGCTCCATATTCATTCAATTGTCAAAAAAGTTTCGTGCCCCCACCACCGCCTCCACCTCCTCCTCCTCCTCCTCCTCCGCCACCACAGGTACACATTTCTCCTTCACATTCTTCTTCTTCTACTACTACTACTCAGATCACATCTAAAGCTTCGAGTTCTTCTACATTGCCAACTTTTCCGTCTCCAAGAAATTCGGACTCTTCTTCAGGATCAAACCAAACACCAGAAAGTGACATGCCACCTTCACCTCCTAATCCTCCAAAACCTCCTATGAGAATTCCTCCACCACCTTCACCTCCTAAGGGAATTCCTCCGCCGCCCTGTCCACCTCCATTTTTAAAAGGAAATGGTAATAATACTCTGAAAGGGGCACCACCTCCTCCACCATCTCGGCTTCCTCAGTATACACCATTGGGCAAAGATGGAGTTCCACTGCCAAAATTGAAACCACTTCACTGGGACAAAGTCAGAGCTGCACCAAATCGTTCTACAGTGTGGGATAAGATGAGGTCAAGCTCATTCGAGTAAGAATTTTTATCTTTATCGACTATAATTCATCACTTCCATCTCTTTATGTTTGGGATTATTAATAAATTTTGAGGGTTGGAACAGATTGGATGAGAAAATGATTGAATCGCTCTTCGGTTACAACTTACAAACTTCTATGAAGAATGATGAAGCAAAAAGCAAGAGCCCTTCTCCAAGCAAGCATGTCCTCGAGTCCAAGAGACTACAAAACATAACCATACTCTCAAAAGCTCTGAATGCAACTGCTGAGCAAGTTTTTGATGCTCTAGTACAAGGTAAAAAACCTAAACTCATATGATAGTTACATAACTATTGACTATCAAAAGTTTGATTTTTTTTTGCATTATAAGAATGCACTTGAGGTGGTACTAAGGATTAGGAGAGCTACAATGCATTATGATACAACATTCCATTCGGTAGTGTCACGTTGCACACTCTCCTTTTGGTGCTTACGGTTTTCCAAACGCATCTAAACAGTACTTAAGGGGGTGTCCACACATACAAATGTCCCCCCCTTTCCGAGGCAATGTGGGACGTCACACATAGTCCAAAATGTTAGAACATTTCTTCAAATCAATGTCATATCACCATTCTAAAAATCCTGATTTCTAGAGTGTTAAATAAACAGGATTGCAAGATAGAAACAAAATTCCATTCATTGAACTGAATTCTGCATTGAAAATCAGTAAATAGTTCTCTGGTTCATTCTCAGGACAAATGATTTTCAAGCACCATTACTAACAAAATTTTACCTCATCATGACACAAATACACATCCACATATATATGTATTTGGTGTTCTAAATTGAAAACTCCCCCATAAGCAGGGAATGGCCTGTGCTTACAACAACTAGAGGCACTGGTGAAGATGGTACCCACCAAGGAAGAAGAGACTAAACTCTCCAACTACAATGGAGACATCAATGAACTCGGATCAGCCGAGCAATTCGTTAAGGCAATGCTTAAGATCCCTCTTGCCTTCACAAGGATTGAAGCCATGCTTTACAGAGAAACTTTCGAAGACGAAGTAATTCATCTCAGAAAGTCTTTCTCAATGCTAGAGGTAACCATCAAACCATGGATGGACAAACACACACCTATTCTTAACGAATAAAATATTTTGAAATGATTGATATATATTTTTTCCCTCCCCTTATTAGGAAGCCTGCAGAGAACTTAGATCAAGCCGGCTCTTCCTGAAATTACTTGAAGCAGTGCTCAAAACCGGAAACAGGATGAATGTTGGGACAATCAGAGGAGGTGCTAAAGCATTCAAGCTCGACGCCCTCCTCAAGCTTGCTGATGTGAAAGGAACCAATGGGAAAACCACACTGCTTCACTTTGTGGTCCAAGAAATTGCTCGGTCAGAAGGCATTAGAGTCTCGGAGAGCATTGTGGGGAAAATAAACCAGAAAAGCAGAAATGCTGAAGAGAGGGAAGAAGAATACAGAAGAAGGGGGCTGGAACTTGTTTCTGGGCTGAGTAACGAGCTCTTCAACGTGAAGAAGACAGCGACTATAGACTTGGATGTGCTTGCAAGCTCAGTGTCTAACCTATCAGATGGAATGGCTAAGCTGCAACAACTAGTAGTAGACAAGGACTTGTGTGCGGATGAGAAAAGTGGGAAGTTTGTGCAGTCAATGAGAAACTTCATTGGTGATGCAGAGAAGAGTATAAAGGAATTGCAGGAAGATGAAGACAGAGTGCTATTACATGTAAGAGAAATCACAGAGTACTTTCATGGAAATGTGAGCAAAGAAGAAGCCAATCCACTTCGGATTTTCGTGATTGTCAGAGACTTCTTGGGGATGTTAGATCATGTGTGTAAAGAGCTTAGAAGTTTGAAACTCCCAAGAACTCCAAATCCACTAGCTCCATTTCGATAGATTAGAAGGCTTGGCATGTCTATATATAGTCTATAGACTCTATACAATTTTCATTGCATTGTGAATTGCATGTCTGTGTAACATCATCTTCCAAACTTTATGTAAATTTTTGGAATACAGGGGGTTGTAACTACCATTAATAACATCTTAAATCAGCCTATATATATATATATATATATATATATATATATGGATTCCAAATTTCTCTCATGTCATGCTAGTATATAATATGGGAAATTTTTGTGGTGGATATTTTAATAAAATAATTAAATATATATTAAATTATAATAATTTATTATATTTAATTGTGGGTGTTAAAGTGGTTGAGTTGTTACGTGTTTAGTCTCTGTATAAAGAAGATATATACAAGTGGCTAGAGAGAGATCTTGGGGAAGTTCTCTATCTCCATTCTCTCTTTCTCTTCTCAATATATATCATTGAGTCTTTTCTTTATAAAATTCCATTCTCCATCTTGTACATATATCCTCTACTTTACGTGTTTATGGTTAACAAGACGTCCACATGGTTATCTCGTCTTCTTCGGATGTGTCCGGAGGAAATATCGTCTTTGAGTCCTTGGATCGTATCTTGAAGCCGATACTACTGCCAATACCCACACGTGAGGAGAGAGTATCGAATTTAGGATAGTGTGTGTCTCTCTCTCAAAGGCCAGGTTTCTTTACTTTTATAAAGTCTATTTACTTGTATTCATATTGTTTACCGAATTCTAAGTTCAAATTTACTTGTATGATTATTAATTTTATGTGTTGTAAACTGTGTATATAATATTCATGGCAGTTCTTTCATTCATTATTGTGAAAATGTTGCTCATTCTATTTGTATCATTTTATTATTTACTGAAGGTATTGTATTTTTGTTAGTGTTATCTATTGAGTTCATATTCTGTTGAATAAATTCTACAAATTCCACAACAATTTTTTAGTTTTATTTGTGGTTTTTCATAATGTTATACCTTACACAGGCCTAGAAAATTATGAAAAAAAAAAAAAATCTTTATGGAAATAAAATATCCAAGCTTTCACAATTTAAATATTGCAATGTCTAAGCCCATTGCATTGTACTTTCATAGATCAGAATCTCAATCGTATAGCAATCATATTTACTTACTCCAACCAGACAAAAGTTAAAACTTCAAATTCAATCACTAACAACAAATTTCAATGTTCATGCTTTAGAACATAATGCCAGAAGTACAAATAAATATTTTAAGAAAGTTTGGACTTTCAATCCCAACTCAATTTTCTTGAAATTCATTATTAGTCAAGTCTTTTTTTATTTTTTTCTTAAATTTTATAATCATTTGGCTAATTTTTTTCTACTAAAATTAATATAAGATATAATAAGCCATTTTATACCAAATTATATATTTAATTCTTTCACATTCAACTTTAAGTACTTCAGAGTAATGTTTTCTTTCCAACAAAATAGTTTCTTTCCAATTTGACCAATTCAAAAATGAGAGTTGAACCCAAATATAAGTTTTACCCAATTTGGGTCCAATTCAATTTTATTTTTTTTCTGAATTTCCTTTATTTCGGACATTGAAAATTTGAAAGTGGAGGTGGAGCAGTAGGTAAAATGGTAGTTTCTATGAGGAGCACTTATGTGAATTTTATTTTTTAAAATTAATCAGAGTATTCGAGACTTCGCCCTGACTAATTCCTAGACTCAGGAAGGACGTCTCCCCACCACTTATGTTATTTTCAATCACTTGATTCATAAATGAGGGTATTTATAACTTTTAGTAATGCAAATTAATGGATGTAGGGTAAGGCTGCATACATTTGATCATTTTCAGATTTTGCAATGATGGAAACCTCGTTCCCGCAATGATTGAAGTCTCGGGTTTGCCTTTGCCTTTATACCTTTATACCCAGAGGATATCACTAATATAAAGTGAAACATTTATTTTTCGTCATAAAAAAAAATCATCTTCTAAGAGTTTGTTGGTTCGAGTACGCACACCATGTTCACGCCCAGCTGAAACCCCTCTCCTCTTTGAAGATATACGATTGGACTAGAGGACCTTTGGTCAGCTGCTAAGAGTTGTTAACACTGCTAGTTCAAAACTATAGTGTTTTAATGCCAAAGTTCCAATTTTATCAAACACCGCCAGAAAAAACAACCCACAATCAATTATTTGTCAAGTACAAAAAGAAATTAGAGTATCACCTCAAGAGTAACGAAATGATATAGACAAAAAATCCCTTTTCTGTCACATCTTTCTCAACTCTAAATTAAGCCATTAACAAAGCCAAGATAGAACTGATCCAATGTCCATTTGCTAAATATTCACACATTGGCAACTGGCATTCCGTTGGTATTGATCCATAAGAAGAGTTACACCTGGTTCTAAACCAGAATTTAGGTTTTCTGTAGTACCTACCCAGATTTCCGCTTATATATATATATATATATATATATCCAAATTTCCAGCCATAGGCATTCCAAAATTTAACTGTACATTGGTTGAAAGCTGGAGGAAATCAACAAAATTTTTGCCACTTCACATCATGTTTGAAATACACCTTGATAGTTCTGATCTTTGGAATTCAAATGAATTGATAAGCAAAGGTTAGAAACAACCTATTGATTGCTAGAAAAATATATATTTTACAGATCAAGTAATTTAATGGTCGAGATTTGTCATTATTGTTTCGAGAGCTTCGCAGCTAACCTTCCTCGAACTGTTCTCAGATCTGAATGCTGTTTACTTGATTTTCTTTTGCGTGGATTTCTTCTTGATCTCCTCCTTTCTAAGCGCTGGCGACGTATCTCAGGATCAGCCCAGCCTTTTCCCCATTCTGAGAAAGTGGAAAAAGATTTGTGGCTACTCTTTGAAAGCAACATATCTGCTTCAGGGTACACATAGAAGGATTGCTCCTCTTGGCATCTTAAAAGCTCCAACCCTAATTCTGTTGGCTCTGGAAATTTTATCTGAACACGAGTCTGCACAATGCAGTATGGTTGTTATAATCAGAAATGGATCATAAAAAACGTAAACAAGGTAACTTCATATACATTCAGTGGAAGAAAAAAAAGGTTGCTCATGAAACAAGAAAACTGTGTCAGCATCATATTAATTGATCCCAAAATACAAAAATTGTGTCCAACAATCCTTCTAGTGGGGCACAATAAAATTCTCCAAATTCTGGAGAAATGTACTGGCAGTTGTTCCGGACTGGTTAATTTCTCTGAAAAGGAACAAAGTGATGCCCTTTACTAACATTTTTGGTTCCCCAGACCCCCAAAGAACTTGCATTGCAGCATGATTGCAATAACAAAATCACACTTGCCATAAAATATTCTTAATTCTACACCTATGCAACTACCCCAAGAAACTTTATGCCACATTCACATTTACCCAACAAGCAAACGTATAAACCAAATGAACTCAACCTAAAAAAAAAAGAGATGTGATTTATGAAGTCTCATACTTGTTTATGTGCACATACACAGATGAACTTAAACACATTCATCTGGGCGTGATATTTCAACCATTATGTTTAACAGGTCTTTTCTTTCTATAATGCTAAAGAAAATGTTCCTAGAAAGTATCACTTCATATTGATTTGATAAATATATCATCATGGACTAGATTAAACTAGAAATACAATTTTTGTAAGATTCTACTCTACCCAAGTGGATCACTGGTCATAGTGTTAATCAAATCGAAGTTAATTAATATACTACTAACAATAAGGTGGCAGGCAAGGAAACAGATATCTTACTCCATGACTTCACCACATTTGAAGGCCACTAATGCTTTCACAAAGTGAATTGGAAAAAACTAGGCATTAAGTTGACACATGTTAGCCCTCTTAAGAAGCATAATAAACAGCAAAACCTAAGCCCAAATACAGCAGCTTATCTTCAAACTTGATTAATGCAGTGGGGGTTTGTATCTGTTAGTCATCGGGAATGTGGTCCAATAACCCAATCCGATCCAGCAATCGCATCAAAGAGAAAAATTCTACCACAGAGAGTGAGAGAGAGAGAGAGATGACTGCAACTTGTAGAATGTCGCCCCTTTCTAAATCTAATATTCTCTCTGTTCTCTTTCAACAATTTCAGAACTCACACCCTCCCTCTCCAAACACCATCCTTGCTCATGCTATTATTGTCATATTCTTATTATTTCTGTCTCCTAAAACCTGAATGATCTCGTGAGTTCAAGAAACCCACTATTATTCTCAAGACAATTGAAGCAAAAATAATAATAATAATAATAAGCTCAAGGCTTACTGCCACTACACATATATATAGCTTTTCAAAAAAGAAGGAACAAACCAGTTACATGATTCTTTATACCCTTGCTGATCTTGTTGTTCTATTATTTCTAATTGGTGAAAAGACTTGGTAAATATTCAATATTTTGATTTTTAAACGGTTATTGTGTGAATTTCTATAAAACATCCGCACTCTTCTGCTCAAAGCTAGTCCCTGCATTTGCGCTTTGTGCCTAAGCTTCACAAGACCTTTGCGCTTTGGTGAGCCTCATAGAACCTTTAATAACTATATCTATATTGGACTGCCAGTAAACTTGGTGCTTAACACGGAAACAGATTTTTAGGGTGGAATAGTCAAATTGTCCATATGATATGTCCTATTAGGCCTCCATAGGTGTGAAGAAGCATGCAACTTGTAAACATGAAGGATATAATAGAACCACTTCTCGGTACTGAATATACCAACTCTAAATTTGCTAACTATAACAAATAAGGATAATGACGATAATAATAATAGTAGTAGTAACAACAACAATAATAACAATCCTTGAGTTCATACCATGTCATCTCCCTCTCTGATGAACCCTTTATCTTCTAAAATCCGAGCAAGACCTCGCCACCATAGCTGATCGCTTGCTGAAAATTTTTGAAACTGGAAAATTCCACGTAACATGAAAAATCATCAGCAAAATTATGAAAAGAGAAAAGAGTAATCAAGATAAATAAGATATAAACAGTAATATATAGATATAATTTCTCCGTCAAGAGAACATAAATAATTTTTTTTATATTATTGTTGTTCAAAGTAACCTTCAAAATAATTTTCTGATTCATCCATGCTCCCCTTTGTTAGCCTTGCCGCCTTGGTTACAGAATATGAGAATATGATTAAACTATATAAATACAACAGTAATATCCGTCGAAGGGATGGCCATAGCTGGACAGGGTCCTATCTGATACCAGCTCTTCCATTTCTTTACTTGTGGCAGTCAACTCATTCCAATCCAAACAAACACTTTACCCATTCTCAGGAATACATGCAATACTGAATACAATCCTCATGGAGGCGTGATTGAAACACTTCCTCCTCTAAAGAACTCACTAGATGGAGGCATGGTGGAGATATTCTATCGTATAGAGACACGGCCATCATCCCCCAAGGCTTGTGCATGGGGAAAAAAATGATGTTTGATTAAACTATAAAAATACAACAGTAATATCCGTCGAAGGGATGGCCATAGTTGGACAGGGTCCTATCTGATACCAGCTCATTCCATTTCTTTACTCGTGGCAGTCAACTCATTCCAATCCAAACAAACACTCTACCCAATCTCAGGAATCCTCATGGAGACGTGATTGAAACGCTTTCTCCTCTAAAGAACTCACTAGATGGAGGCATGGTGGAGATATTCTATCGTATAGAGACACGGCCATCATCCCACAAGGCTTGTGCATGGGGAAAAAAATGATGGTTGATTAAAACATGCATAGTTAGACAACCTTGGCAGAGGCGCACTATAAATAGTTGGTCCTCCAAAGTATTCAATTGATAGAGGCATGACTAAAATCCTCCGGCCTCTAAAGGCACAACCATCATCCTCCAAGGGTGGTTTACATAAAAAAATGATGTTTGATTGAAACATGTACAATCATACAGCAACCTTAAAATGTTGCACAAGCCTTTTTTTTTTTGTTTTTGGGTGGGGTGTGGGTGTTCGATACATGTACTTTCCTCTCTCCTATTCTTCTTAGACTCTTTTTTGGAACTCAGAAACCAAAAAGGAAAAAAAACGCATTATAGAGCTTTGTTTTCCTTATTTAGTTGTGTTGGAAAACTATGAGGAGATGAAAACATGGATTCCTTTTCCATTTCCTTCCTTTTTCCTTCCCCTTACTGCTTCTAAGACCAAATAAGACCTTAGGATTAGTTGAGTCTTTTGACCCATAGCTCTGGAAACTGAGAAATATATTTAAAATCAAATTTTGCACGTTCACAGCCTTAACCAATTGTTAGCCAAGTCCAACAATACTTGTAGGCACCAAAATTTTGTACATGGAGAGAAAGAGGGCCTACATACGTAGTACAAATACACAGGACACCATAATGACTGGACCTGAATAAATTGAAACAACAAATCCAAACAAAAGTAGGACAAATACAACATTGAAGTGCAGATATGCAAATATAAAATTATATATACTATATTACATGTACTCAGGCAAGTGTATTGGGTACGGGTGTATGTTTAAGTGTTGGACCTCCCTAACTATCAAATCTTAGGACAGGAGAACTTGATTAATGTGCCCAAGAGTTGGGTATGGGTACCAGAGACTTCCTGCACAATTAATTATTTTTTATTTTTTATAAAAGTGCAATATGATGTTACTGATATTCAATGTAGGCTCTGGGGGAACGTGCCCCCCCTGGGCGGCCCCCACCCAATATAGATATATATATATACACTTTTACTTTTTATGCACATACATATGAGGAATTTTACATAATGCCCCCCTAAAATTTTCAATTGCTAAAAATCTCTTAATTTTTTTCTTTCTTTTCTCTTTTATTCTTCAAATTCCTTTAATTCCCTTAAAAAAAAAGTTACATTCCCCTTCTTCAATCAAACCTGATTTTTTTCCCTTCAAAGTTCTCTCATTTTTATTTTTATTTTCTTCTTCTTCTTTTGTTTTTTTTTTCCCTTCCACTTCTTAAAATTCTTCTTTTTGCAGTTATGTATGATGTGTACTGTAACCCTTTTTTATTCTCTTATTCTTTTTTTTTCTCTTCTTATTTAAATGTATTACAGAAATTTTATGAATTCCATGTTTGTATTTTATATTTTTGAATTTTTCTTTACTGTATTTTTTTGCAGATAATGACATACTATTTGAATCTTGATTAATGCACAGTTACTGCACTTCTATTTTTTGGATTACTATCTTGTTGCACTGTTAGTCGTCATATTAGTTGAAAAAAAAAAATATTTTATCATGTTCAATACTATTTGAATCTTGGTGCTCCGTCACTGTTTTTATTGAGGTTATCATGCATCACTAAATCAATTGAGGTTAATTAAATCAATGGAAAACATAGGACAGATGCCCAATGTGGCATAGATAATGAGGCTATCATGCACCACTTTCAAACTACGAAGACCCGTCGAGGACAGTTGTAATTGTATTCAATGGAAATAGTACCAATCAATATTTTGGTTCTTATATTTGTCAAGTAATTATCTTTCTTATGCGGAAATGAAATCCTGGCTCCGTCATTGCCCACACCCTTGATTAACAACCACACTGGGTAATGACTCTACTCAATTAGAATTTAATGTGGGGAAAAAGAAAGAGAGTGAGTGAGAGTTTCAATATATCTTAGAAGTATAAATCCTTTTTTGCAATGATAGTTAAGCTCTTTCTTCTTGAATGATTGAATCATCTGTACATGTATCGAACACCCATAACCATATAGTGCTGTGTTGGTACTGGTACGTTGAGGGGGATAGGAGAGTCTACGTAACACATTTTATATAAAAGTGACACATGTTTATACTTCCTATTAAATATCTAGGATCTTGTACTGGATACTGGAGAATTTAGAAATGTCTCTCGAAAGATAGCATACATGCTCTTATATATATATATATATATATATATATATTACAACTATATTCTTTTCCGACACTATTAGTGCCATTATCATGCTTAACTTGTGTAGGCCAAAAGTTTCATTTGTTGTGGAGTTTCTAAAATTATTAAATTTATTCCAACTTATGGAGACATTCAGGAATGAAAGAATACTTCTAAATTTATACAACACAATATTTTTATTCATTTTGAACCATCTACGACAATTCAGGTACATACCCAATCTAGCAAGAAGATTTAGGTGCATACCTAATCTAACAAGAATCCCATAGAAGAGTGTGGAGGCAACCTGTGTTATGTAATGTTCAACATGAATATGCATCAAGTTCCTCTTTGAAGTTGGGCATACATGAGGCGACTATTGAGTTTATTATAACTGTATGAACTTTTGTATGAGTTAATTTCACTACATGAATGAATTTGTCTTTTTTGACAATATATTTTATCATTCTCATCCTGTACATATTTTTTTGTCCATAATTTTTCTACAACAGACGTGAATACAGCAGCCAATATGAATTTGAAACTAAACTAATAGGTCAGTCAAAAAGCCCTCAGTCAAGTTGTTCACCTAAACTTTGAAATTATCTCATTTTCTTTCATTTCCAAGAGCACAGTTTATCAGCTCAGGGAAGGAGCATGGGCTTCTCTGAGAATCTTAAAATATTGCCAACTTCGTCCACTAAATGCATATCCATCTCTGATGTATATAATATATTAAATGAAGGCAAAAGGGATGTATATAATAATCTAATCATTTTGTTAATCCTATTGTTCGCTCTTGCAATCTTTTGTTGTATATGATGTGCAAGTTCATTTTTCTTTTTTCCTGTAACTATATTATAATATTTTCATCCATGACTTGAGTATTTCATAATATTTTCATAATCATAGTTTTGATATTGGAGGCCAATGTAACCATCCTTAGATAGTGATATAGGAGGCTTCTTTTCCTGTTAATGTAGTCTATTTTTTTCAAATGTTCTATTTTGTTTGTGCACTCATCTTTCATCTGTAATCCTGCTTTATATTCTATCGGAAAATTTCATTTCTTATGAAAAAAAGTCAATTTTGATATTTGAATCGACACATGCACATATGCTTAGAGAAGGGAACATGCAGCAAATTGTTTAACAAAACTTGGTATGAGAACTAAGGAGACATACATATGTCTTGATTAATTCTAGTTGATAAAAAAAACATTGACAAATGCAAAGAAATGCCTGCACACCCACACCCATTTATAAAGGCACATTAGTGGCTATCCATACATAATACACCTACTGACCTACATGCAGGCATGCATGCATACAAACATATGTAGATAGATGACAGACATACAGACAGAGATATACAAGTGAGAGAGAGTTGTTAACTGGATCCAAGGAATACCTGTTCCCTTATTTTGCTAACAAACATCCGAATATTTGGCTTCTCCATGAATCTCCCTCGTTTATTACCATTACGGGTTAAACTGTCATTTGATTCGTCTGCAAAACTGCTTTGTGCCTGAAATTCAACATGCACCTATGGTTACAAATAGTGCGCCTAACATCCATTGCTTCTTTATTAGAAGCTGAAACTTCATTGGGTCAACAAACAAATGGAATTAGAAGGAGGGAAGAGTTCTTTTATAAAGAATACATATCATGTCTAAAGCACATTGGGATTTCTTAACATTCTATCAGAATACTGCAAACTTCTATTAACTGCTTTCACAAACTAGTTGACATTCTACTTCTCTCTTCTTTTTTAAACTTTAAACCATACAAACATACACAAATGCTTAATGCATCTGATGTTTTGTTTTTTGACAAACAACAGGAGTAAACATTCAATATTGCTTCTAAATTTTCCTGGCATTACAGTTTTTCGCCTTTCCTTGTATGCAAAGATGGCTGACACTTTAACTTCACACTTTCTGCATAATCATCGATCAAAATATGAAGTAGTATGAATTATACTGACCAACCTTGGGGTTACTAGAAATGAAAAAGACTTTCATGAACTAATTACCGAAAAGAAAATTTAAAAAAAAAAAGACTCTCATGAACTTTTAAATTCACAATGACTCCCTTTCAATGTAACATCACTAACACAAATCTCTCCCCCATTAGTTGGTCATCAAATTCAATAACAAAAAATGCCTCAATCACCATATTCTGTATTTGAAAGGATGCTTTACTTTATTTTGGTTTGGTAAGAAACTGCTATGACCTTATTTTCTTTTGCTGCTGTTGGTTCCTTTTTGGAAAATAATAATAATAATAATAAGAGACCACAGACACATAAAAATAAATAAATAAATAAGAAAAGAAACAAAACTCTAGTTTGTTAACATTTATGTAGCTGAAATTGACTGCCAAGCAAGCAACCCGGTTTTTTTCTTTTTCTGATAAGCAGAGTAGAGGTCTATGATATTGACAATAAACAGAGAATAAATAAATAAATAAGAAAAGAAACAAAACTCTAGTTTGTTAACAATTATGTAGCTGAAATTGACAGCCAAGCAAGCAACCCGGTTTTTTTTTTCTTTTTCTGATAAGCAGAGTAGAGGTCTATGATGGCAACTAAATATAAGTACAAAAATATACCACCAAAAGGAAAAGGTTATAATGGTCAATATCAACTAGTTCACACCCAAGGAAAACAAATAATAGATGGCATTCGTCAGCCTTAATGCTAAATACATACGAATAACAATTAACTGCTAAATTGAAAAAAATTGACACGTCTGATAATAAAGTTAAAGAAAAAAAAAACAAGAATAAAATAAATTACAGACGTATGAGATGTCAATGGTACTCACATAATGAGTAGCGACAACTTGCATGAAAATATCTACCTCGGCCTTTAAATTCTGCTTTTCAGGAGGTCCATTCACACAGATGTCACACCTGCATGTCATCCAAAAAGAAGAAAAAAAGGAGAATAACAGGAGGAAAAAGAAGCTTTAGTTGCAGATACTCATAAAAATAAAATTCCAGAAATCATGAGTGGTCATGCATGTTAGAAACGACAGCTGTAGTTATGAGAAAGTAAATGCTACATTGTACACAACATATCAAAATAAGATGTTCCACTAAAGCCTGCAAAAGTCATGGTTTACTGAAAATTGTATTTTGGAAGAATTAGGACTTTTGCCGTTACTCCTTTGAGACATATAGGTCTTATTTGATGACAGACATGCTCAGATTTTTCATAAGATTTCCTAGACACGCAACAAAGATAACTAGCAAGCAAAGAGATATAAAGCCCAATGCTGGTTCTTTAATCACCAATTTCAAGCATTTTAAGTGGAAACCACTATTGCAAAGCGAAATCCTTGAAATCATCAATATATAGAGTTTTTCCCACAAGAATACACTCTTCATGGAAAGAAGCATATCACAGCAGATAATAAAGCACACCTGAAAGTAAAATAATAATGACATACAAGAGACACTTCTCATAGCTAAACTGCTCGCCAAAGTACTCCACAAGCATTTTGGCTCGACAACTTGAAGTAGCCATTCCATATCTGCAAGGAACCAAAGTAAATGTACATTGACATGTCTAGACATCATGAAGAAGATGAGACTTCACAAAAATAATTCTATTCAACCTGTAGCAATCAGATAACATCTTATACGCTTGTTTTGTCTGATCTTCACTTCTTCGACTTGGCAAAAGTGTCGGACTTCTTGATATGTTTACATATAAAACTGCTTGACAAAATGAATCAGATTTAAGAAATATGCAGAGCCTCATCTATCTTTTAAGAGTTGGCAACAGGCTGAAAAATAAATACAACTTTTCCTGGAAAATAAAGCCTGAGAGAAGGTTTCTGAGTTATAGATTTTAAAGAAAGATATATTATGGGATACATTAGCAGTTATTGCCAACAATATCAATTCATAGATGGTTGTGTTGCTTATCAAAATTGAAATATATTTAAAATAAAATATAAGTGCACAATAAAAATAAATAAAAAATGCACCCACCGCAATCTGCTAATTTTCCATCCCTTCCAGCTCGACCTGCTTCTTGGTAATATGCCTCCAAACTCTGCAGAAAAATTAAATACTTATGAGAAGCTTGCAACATCATAAAAATGAAATGAAGTACCTAGAAATAGATATTCTGGGAATATCAACAAGCAAAGTTAGATAAACAACCAGGGCTGTAGCCTAGTGGTATCTCTATACCTTCTTAAGTAGAAGTTCGAGGGTTCAAGTCCCATTAGGGACAAAAGTGGGTGTGTGAGTTACAACTAGGAAAAAACAGTCAGGTAAACCAGATAAATGATGGCAAACAAGACAAACGTGATTCCTAACACTCTCAGAATATAAGTGTTTGTTGCAAGAGCCACCAGTACTGAAAGGCATACTAACAATCAACATCAAGGCAAAAAATCAGAAACATTTCACAGTTTTCATGACAAAATATCCATAAGTGGATTAGGAACTAAGAAACTCCGAAAACATATGGCCAAGATATCAAATCCAATATATACCTGTGGCCAACCATAATGGATAATTCTTCGGACATTTAACTTGTCAATCCCCATACCAAAAGCAATTGTTGCAACAACAACCTGGAGGTTAGGAAAAGAATACTTGAGTCATAATTCAAAATGGTTTTTAATATACACATACCTTATAAAACAGAAGTTAGAGAATTTGAAGCGTGAAGAAATTGTCTTTCGTGCAACAATGAAGAATGAAAAGAATAACAAATTAGTTTCCATGAAACAATTTAAAATGGAAAGTCCCGTCCTGCCATATCATCTCCTTGCCAGATTTGGCCTTACGTTCGAGTTATTTCCAGTTTATATATATGACTACCAAAAAAGGCTAACACCAAACCAATCTGCAATTCTGATCATATACTTTGACAGTCGTACAGTTCTTGTCCAAAACACTAAATTTCACAACCCAAAATATTTCTCCTATTTATTTCCTTAGTTTCTTTTCCTTGAAAAACATTAGAAATCCAATCAAGTAGAGAGTTTCTGAGAAGATAAAACAAAAAAATCATGTGAGATAAAAATCTCAATGTATAGAGGACAATCTTAGCTCTGCACTTTTTACATGATGAATTCCAAATAAGAAATTTCCAAAAATAACTGAAAGAGAAGTGCTTTCTATCACAATGTAAGTTCATTAATCTAATGTTGGTATAACAAAATCACTTCTCAAACCTATTTCATTATAATCCAATTATGTGATCCACATAAACTTATCCCTACCTTTTGATTACCCCACCTCTTCTTTTTGGATGACATGCTAATACTTTTACTACTATGCTACAATGGATATTGGCAACATAAAGTTTACACCTAAGATACCACATTATAGAGTATGTAACATATCATGTTCCCATTCTGAATAGCACAACAATCCCCATTCTAAGTAAATTTGTGACAATCAATGTTAAGTTTAACCCACCAATTTCTAACCAAATCTTACATCTCAATGATTTTCATTCTGACTTTTTTTTTTTTTTGACAAGTGATTTTCATTCTGACTTTACAAAGGGTAAGTTAGTGTGAGTCCAAAATTGGGGCTATTTGATTAATTGTTTATAGCCTGAATGAGCAACCATTGTATATAATACTTGGGCTTCGCCCTCACTAAAAATGCACACTTCATCTTCTTTTTCGGTAACGAGGAACCATTCCAACCAGGTGCCCTTTGGACTCGTGGCTACAACGTAAATCCCAAATATTTGCAATCACTCGCAAACCATGGATATCATTTCACCTACCATTCTCTGTATTTAACAAACTATTCTCTTTATCATACTATTTTGAACAAAAATTCTCTAAAACCATTTATTGGCAGGAACTGTGAAGATTGTGGCTTGGGATCGCGTTGCGACCTGGTTTTGACCTGAAAATTTGGCTTTGTGAGGAAAAAAAATGACCCATTTTTTGCTTGCAGATTTTGGACCCTATTTAGGACTCTCTTGTAGCCCAGTATATAAGGGCATCTAGGGTTTGGAATGAAATAAAAGAAAACACTGACAATCGCAAAAAAAAAAAAAGAAAAAAGAGAGTGAGAGCGAGAGCTAGGGTTTGGGGGCTGAAACTTGTAATCTCCTTGTTTTCTCATAGTGAAAACTTTTGCCGGATTTTCGCCTAGACGTAGGCACATCGCCGAACCACGTAAATCATTGTATTCTGTGTGGTGTACATGTTTATTGTTCTGTCAGTTTTTCTATTTGTTCTTGGTTTGCGTCGTTTGTCATAACAGGAACTTTATATGAAAGAGTGCTTAAAGCTCTCATTACTGATAAGGAAAAAAAAACACTGTTTTTAAGGAAACAGTTGAAACAACTTGTAGAGCTAAAACTAACTAATATAGCTAATAATCAATTCCCCATAGGTTCACCTGTAGCAGTATCACATGCACTTTCTTTCTAGTGTCTTTTTTCCTTTTGATGAATCCATGTAATTGCTTTTAAAACTAGGAGTAGGAATGAATATAACAGAGTTCATGCATATCAGGAGCACCTTAATACACCCTCAAGGCTATGAAAAATATTAATAGAACAATGGATGCAGCATAGTTTAATAATTTTTAGACACTAATTAATGGATGAAGAAGACAATCTAGAACATCTGTCGTCTGTTTCTATCCAGAAAGTTTCATAGTCCATACCTCTACAGCATTTTCATGGAATTCCTTGTGTACCTGCCTCAGATGTGATTTTGGCAGCTGCAAAGAAAATAAATAAACCCATAAAATAATTGCAATCAAACAGAGAAAAAAAAAAAAGGACTTTCAATGAAGCAGAAGGTAGCACTGTAGCAAATACTCTATCTTTATGACTCTTATGAATGATTGTGACAATATTATTAGTGACAAAAACAACTAGCACTTGGAGGTTGAGAAAACATAAAACATTGATTCTTTATTTTGTCGCTGGGACAAATCTCAATCCAATTTCCATAATCTTTTGGTGTTTCTGCACCCTGAAGAGCCATGCAACCAGCCAATTCTCCAAAGTTAACAACGGATCCACATATGAAAAAAATCACTTCCAATGTCATCAGATATGACTTACGAGGATTTACAAATTTTAGTAGTTATGATTGACAGAAACTATAATAAGATTAAAAGGTCAAATTAAGAAAGTTAAACCTTTAATCAAACTAAAACAAACTAAAGCATGATATGCCCACCAAATTAATGAAATGAAAAAAAAAACTACCTTTGCATTATAAGCAGCAGCCTTTACACCAAATTGACAAAGAAACTTTGCTATGCTTAATGTTTCTTTTCTTGTAGGTACATATATAATTGTAGGTCCTTGTTCCAAAGGCACTTGCAGAAGCTTTAGTCTTTCTTCTGGTAGGTTCAGCAGATCATTTTTCTCAGATGACCCACAAACATTCCAGTCCTTGGCAGGTAATTGCCCATAAAATTCACCACACGGAACTGCAGCAATGAGTATAATGGAATGATTTCACATTGACGAGGAAAAAATAAATAAATCAATAATATATTGCCAATACTTGAATTCACCCCTTTCGGTTGGGGTTAAATAAGAATAGACAATTAAATAAAAAAATATATTCATTTTTCCTTGCTTGATGATTTAAATAAGAAAAAATAACTGAATAAAGGAGAAAAAATCTCTCAGGCCCATAAAAGATATATCACCACAAAAGTGAGGTGATTTGGGGGATATCCAGAGAAGTGCAATATTTCAGTCCAAGGTAATAGTACATATAAGAAAACTCAGATAAGTCCCATCCTCTTCCTTTATACATTTCCCAAAACTACTTCCCTAGAATTTTTTTCAAAGCCTTCCTCTCCTTCTCTCTTCTCCTCTAATTACTCTCTCCTCTTTTTTCAATTGAGGAATCAGATGATGTGATAATGATAAAAATCATTAACTGATAGTATGATTTTCATTTGTGATTTGCAACCAAATCCTAGCTTAAAGATGGAAGTATATCCATGACTGATGAACAAACAAGTTGTAACAGTAGAATAATATTCTAGAAATCGTGAAAGAATGGTACCATCCAAATCATCTACACCCTGAAAGAGGTCACATTCATCTTCTAGATATTCAACAGACATTTCCTTCTCCTTTGAAGAAGTAGAGCAACTTCCCTTTCTCAAACTTACTTCATCGTCACTTCCAAAAGGCGCATCATTTTCAATACCATCCGCATGATACATTTCATCTGCCTCGTATATGCTATCATACAGAGTGCTAGTAGAGTTATCAGAAGCATCTTCTTGATCTTGTGAGATCATATTATGTTTCTTCTTAAAAGACTTTTCCTTCCTGGTGTATGCATCTATCAATCCACGAAAATCCTTCTCATAAGATTTAAGAGAAGATGTTCTACTATGCTTTACCTGCAAAGAGCAGAAATGAATAACAGAGATTATCACAGAGATCAATACATGTACATGTTTACACAATAAAGCAGTTCAGAAAATAAAAAGTACTTGAATTGAAATATGAAATTGCCAATGAATGATTCAGAAATGATACATCAGGTGTTACTTTTAATTATTTCTAATGCATAGAATTTCCAATGAAAGAATGTGTTCAAATCCGCACACAAACATGCACATGCATGCAAGAGCACAAAGAAAAATTAGGAAACAAATATATACTAGAAACCATACTGAGGAACAAATAACTCACTGAAAACCGAAGATTTGGCCGGAAAAATGAAGTGATCACAATCTTTGTTTCCCTTGACATGCACAATGACTTCAAAATGTCTTCTCGAACATGAACAGTAGCAGTAGCAGTCAATGCCATCAATGGTATGTCAAATTTTAAGAATTTCAAATTATCAGCTCTGAAGCTCTCCCTCAATACAGACAGTCGCCTAAAATGTGTAAGAAAATATTAGTCAATGAACCATGATAACTATACTTATGAAATCCATAATCTGGGGGGTGTTTCTGTTTGTGTGTGTGTGAGAGAGAGAGAGAGAGATCACAAGAATCTTGATATATACAAATTCTGTCAGGGGAACAATGTGCAGAATTTTGAACGGCAGAAAAATGTGCCAGAATAATATATAGAGTTCAGAAGTGAAACCAATCAACAGTACAGTTGTAAAATATATGAGAAATAGATGAAAATAAACTGGAACAGTAAATTGCTATGAACAAACGATTCTCTGGTTGTGTGTATGAAGTGTTTCAGTTGCTCATTTTCTAAGTTAATCATTATGAGCAAGTTGAAGCAACACCACCAACCCCGCATACGCACCATCTTCAGCTTCTTGTGTACCTTAACCAATTATGCAACTGTATGCATGTTTTACAAAGATCTAATCACAGTTATGCTAGTGCTTGCTATCTGGATGACGAAAATCAGCTGATGTATTTAAGAGGAGGGAGGAAGAACAACCAAGTGGATTAGAATGGAGGTATAAACCTGTAGTCAGGTCGAAAATCATGACCCCACTTTGAAACGCAATGAACTTCATCAATTGCAAATAGTGCAATTCCACGGCTTTCTGCAAGGCTCTGAAGTGGTTTTATCAGTCTGCAGGAGAATGCAAATGACTTAGTTTGAGCATGTGTGTGTGTGTGTGTGTGTGTATAAACTTCGCAAGCACTCTCTTACCTTAAAATTGTCTCTGGGCAGATATAAATAATTCCATACATGCCTCTCATTGCTTTCTGCTCAACACTACTGTCAGTTTGTCCAGATCCAAGAAAGCAGGCTGACACTCCATGTTTTGCCAGCTTTAAGCATTGATCATGCATCAAGCTTATCAACGGTGAAACCACAACCACGACCTTCCCCGTTAACATTGCTGGAATCTGAAAACACAAAGATTTCCCTACAAAAGGTAATTGTTATGAGAAGACCATTACCCACAAGTGCACTTAATATATGAACGGTAGCATACATACAAATAAGCCCAGAAAGCAATACCAGACCCTGTTGCAGCAAGAACAAGACAGTCCTGGTGAGCTAACCAAGCAGAGAGAGCTTCAATTTGGAAACTCTTCAGAGATGAATATCCAAAATGCTTGTGCAACAGACCATTGACTTTCTGCTCCCAGTCTGGTCCAATGTCCAATTCTTTATTGCAGTAAGATGGCAGCATCGGCGTTTCTGCAGTGGTTTTTCTATTAGAATCCAAAACAAGAAGAGCTTCATTTGGTCCTTCCACAAACTTGGGTGAGACCTCTGATGGAGAGACCAATACATCAGGTTCAACACTGGTCCTGCTTCGTTTTGGTCTAGCTGCTGGTTTGAGATGTTCCATTATGCTCATTTGTCGCAAAGAACCTGGTGATGACAAGGTTCTTGTGCCCAGAGCTTTCTTGTTGCTAGTTGAACATTTAAAACTAGTTGATGCCTGCTTGCTTTTCCTATGAGAACCATTTAAGATAAACTCAACTGCATCATTCAACTTTGGACCCACAGCTTTTACAGCTTCTGTAACATCAGAAAACTCAAATCCCATTCCAATCAACTCTGAAATGACTTCGTCAGAAGACATGTTGTTGCCATCCATGTTCTGAGAACTGTTGGAAGAATAATATTCATGATTCTATTAGTTGTAACTACAACAGAAAGCACAGCTAACAGGGTCAACTTGAGGCTCAGCCAGCACGTTTAAACTGTTACGTGGCCTCTACTAATAAGAAAGTTAAAATTTCGAACTAAGATTTTACATTATTTTGGGAAGCAGTAAATGATTTCTGTTGAGGCTGACTATCTTGTGATTGGGTGTTGTTGGACTCTATATGCATGTTGGCTTCGGTTTTAGCAGTTAGAGGTATCACGGACCAGTCGCACTAGGGTCACCAACGATCAACCGAAGAAACGACATAATCTGAGTGAGCAATTACTCACATGTTTGACCGTCGCAGGCGCAAAGGAAGGAGAATGACCGGTCTCTCTCTCCCCTTCAGCCACTCATACTCTCAAAGAATATAGAGGATCAATCGCTTTTAAGACTTGGAAATATCAGACTTGTAAAAAATCAATTTTCTGGCGTGTTTCTTATTCTAAATAGGAGTTCTATTGCTATAAAATCCCTTGTGGAGTAGTATGTTTTCAAAACAATATGATTGAGTAAGAAGTTGAGGGAGTCATTGTAAATTTGTAAGGATTTGAGAGTAAGGTTTAAATGAACTAAATGCTCTTGTGAACCTTCTTTGATTTCATAATTAGTGGATTTTGATCCCCTCCCTCCATGAATCTGGCATCTGTGGAACCACGTTAAATATGTGTTCTCTCACTTGTTTGCAGTTGCCTTTACTTTAATTGCAAGATTATAAAGGTTGTGTGTATGGTGCACGTACATAAAACAAACCAGTGGTATCAAAGTCATGTTCTTGGTTTTAGATAAGTGATCGCAAATGGCAATTACAAAATACAAGGTTAATCAGTTCAAAATGAGGAACAAATTTTCCCTCTGTAAAAGGAGAATAAAAGATCTCCAGGAATAGCACAAATCACACAAACACTACTAGGAAGAACAAAGAAACCTGAGAAGATAAGTGAATAAAATTAGTAGGAATTGGACAAGAAAGTACCAATGCCATCCAACTCAATCTCTCATATAAGATCACATATAACATGATCAACAGAGATACAGCATTAGAGATCTGAAAGAAGGTAGAAAGCTTGTACAAAGTGAAGTCCTTGACGAACAAGCTCTACGAAGCATGGCCTTCGTATGGAAAAGAATATGATTTCCCTGAAGGCTTGAAGCATCTCAATGTCTATAATGACCTAAAATCAGTCAGTTGCTGAATGCTGAATCAAAAATAGACGCAGAAGACACCACCTACTTCCATAGACTTCATTGTTCCAATCCCACGCAAACTTAGTGGCATTTTGTTATTCATGAAGGAAAACCACATGGGCCCACCCCATTCATCAGGATAAAGGAAAGGATGATAATGATGATCAAGGAGAACCACATGTCGACTACAGTCATTGCAGCCATCTTGACAATGAGAAGCGAAAGAAAAATATTGGGATAAAGTTACAAGAAGGCGGATTATTGGAAAAGACAAACCGAATCAAGTAATATATACAAGCAGAGTAAAAGATTCCAATAGGAACAGATCTCAATCGCAATCAATTGTATGAAAGCACGGTGAAGTGCTACCACTGCAGTAAGGAAGGTCATATCAAGAAGATTGTAGAACTCTAAGAGAGAATTGGAAGAAGAGGAAAATAAGGAAGATCCACAAATTCAGCAAGTGATGGTTGTTGTCTGCTGAGAACACAAAATGTGAAGAACTACTTCCAGTCTCCTCATGTACAAAGAGTTTTGCAGATTCTTGAATTCTGGATACGAATTGCTCCACCACCGGGCCTCTAGCTCGGATGGTATGATCTCTCCTCCCCAAAGGGGAAGTTGGGAGTTCGAGCCCCACTAGGGGCATGCTGTGTGTTTGGGTGCATGTGTTTGCTTTAACTTCAAAAAAAGAAAAAGAAAAGAAAAAGATATGAGTTGCTCCTATCAAATATTCCAAATCGATATTGGGTTTGATATGTACCAAACATGCAATGGTGGAGCTATTCTTAATGGAAAAAAGATGTTACTTGTAAGGCCACTAGAACATGCATGATTAAGATTAGGATGTTTGAAAGTGGTAAGAACTATAAGAGACGTCAAACATGTTCCTGACTTAAAAGAAAATTTTGATTTTGTTGGTCACACTTAACTCTCTCTCTCTCTCTCTCTCTCTCTCTCTCTCTCTCTCTCAGTTGTTATTTAGCAAGCAATAAATAAAAATATACATATATAAAAAAGAAGAAGAGAAAAGCCTTGATTGGCATAAAAGACTAGAAAGTTGGGGATCTATACAAACCGGTTGAAATTGAGTAACTGTGACGACCCATGCAAAATCTAGTAGAGATTTCACAGATCTATATAAACAAAAAGAGAGACATAATCAAGGAAAATAGGGTTTTATAAGATCCCAAGAACCTATAAGCTCTAAAGCCGTGTATCAATGTAAACCAGATCAACAAATGAATCACATTGCCTAAATTTAGCAGGCATATAAAACTGAGAAAATCGTGAGCACATTGAAATCGCAACCAGTATGCTTTCTATGTTTCATTCTGTGAAAAAAGCTTAGATATGATCACTAATCAGAATATATTTATTTTGCTTTGGAGAAAAATCAAATTATGATGTTGAAAGCAAAAATGAATACTTCCAAACTGCCAAAACAAACAGTCATGTAATCTTTTATTTTTATCTCATCAACCAAGCGGATAAGAGTTGCAAATGCATTGAGAACATCAGTATTATTCAATAAATCAAGATTAGCGGGCAGAAAAAAAAATTGTGATTACAATCAATCAACACGTTGATATGGTTAGAGAAGATTGAATAAGAAGATGATTAGGGATTATAGGATTAGTTTACCTGTGAAGAATGTTCAGCTAAAAAAAAGAATGAATTGGAAACCCTAGAACCGAGAAGATGCTGCGTCCATTGTCTCTGAAATGCCCTCTTCACTGAACGCGCCAAACTTGAATTAGTAGTGGAGGGCTTTCAGGAGAACTAGAGAACGACGTCGTTGTAGTAGTGTTATCGTCAGTGTAGGTTGTCGTCTACTGGGAAACAGAACGGTATCGTTTTAATGGAGTATGCTTAGGACGTGCTCGAGATTTTGCATAGTTACAAAGTAGCAGGAGAGGCAAAATAATGAAAATCAGGTAAATCACAATCCGTTCAACCGATTGAATTTTGATCCAAATCCAGTTACAAGCCGACCCTTTAATTTTGAGATATGGCGTGGTATTTTGGTATATTTGACCGATATGTCAAATTTATTAATTTATTATAATTATAAAATATATATTACAATAATAATAGGAACCGTTAAAATAATGAAAATTTTTAATCTAATATGCCAAAAGATTAAATTCACTTACTTCTCCTCAGGTTTGGTCAAATTATCTTTGGATAGATCGTTTGGTCTTTATTTCTTTCATCTTCCTTAAATCTTTTTTTTTGGTGGTCGGAATAAATTTTAACTGTTAAAAGATAATTTTGATCTTCTATTATAATACCATATTATATTTCAAATAGGATAAAATCCAATGACCTCCTCTAAGGTTTGATATAATTGTACTGACCTCCCCTGAAAAAAAAATCTGATTTTTAAAATAACATTTTTGCTCACATTATACTTTCTCTGTGTTCAGTCTTCTTTTCTACACTTGCTACACCACCATCGTCACAACCCATGACCACCATTGATATTCGATTTTGCTCCTAACATATCTGATTAATCGTCAACAATTCTATCACACAAATTCTTTTCAAATATCTTCGATCATGATAATTTATATACAAACACATTCATATGATCAGATATGTGGACCGAATTGTTGAATTTTGTCGTGAATCACGAGTATAGATTGATGAAAATGACCGGACTAGCAGTGTCGTGTGCGTGTAAGTGTATGTATCATTTTAAAAATCAATTTTTTATTTTTTCTATTACTAAATTATTTGGGTGTATAATGGCAATATCATCCTAAAATATTGTTTCAAATCATCATAGGAGAGGTCAGTGCAATTATAAAAAATCTAAGAGGAGATCAGTGCAATTACGACAAACTTCGAAAGATGTCATTGTATTTTATCCAATTTGAAATATAATGTGATATTATAATGAACAACAAAATTATCTTTTTACTCTTAAAATTTATTTCAATCGCCGAAAAAATTAATTTAGAAGAGGTGAAAGAAATAAATGTCAAACAGTCTCTCCAAGTGTAATTTGACCAAATTTCAGGGGAGGTCAATGAATATAACTTTTTTTTATATACTAAATTTGATATATTTGATGACATGTCAAGTAGACATTTAAAATATTGGTTAAAAGAGTTATTAATATCAAAAATTATTGCAAAAATATCATGTAAGATTTGTTTTGTTGAGGATAGTAGCGTCAAGACCTTTTTTTTTTCTTCCTTCACAAACATGGAGAGTTGTACTCCAACAAAAGAGGACTATGTCCTCTACTACAAGACATCTTATGCATAACCAAAGGTTAAAGATCAATTTATAGAACGCAGAGTTCCCCTGTTGCACAAGAGAGAGAATCCTGAGCTACACTCACAGGGAGAGCTGGACACTCTACCAAATTAACCAGAGGATCCTATTTTGTACTCACTCGGGAGCTGAACGTTCTACCAACTCAATTAGATGACAGCATGTACTTTCCACATCTCACATGCACCAACAATTTTCACAAAAAAAATAAAATAAGAGTGGCCTCAAAGAGAGTTCCACGACAATTATCAAAAAAAAAAAAAAATTCCCTAAAAATTCAGATTCTAACCAAGTTCACACCCTCAGTTGCTTTGTTCTAAATTTTATTTTTGTCCAGTCAAATAATATAAGAGAATAAAATAATATCTTGTCTTTTTCTTTTCTTTTTTATCTCTGTAATTAAAGCCAAAAATAAAAATAGTGGGATTTGATCCAAACTTCAATAAAAAAATAAAGAAACAAAGGGAAAAAAAAGTTTAAAATTGAATGACTTATAATTTTAAAAGAAAAATAATAAAATACATTTTTCTCCAATAGAAAAATAAATCAAAAAATATGGTCAACCGTTAAAAATATTAATATGTCCGGAATATATACTCCAAAATTACATATAGACTGCGAAAAATAAAATAATACATGAAACAAAAGCAACTTTCTATTAATTTACCTACTACATTTATTAACTGCAATTACAAAGTTAAACTTATTGCTAAAACTAAAAAAGAAAAAAAATGGTAACATGAAAACCTAAACTTAAACTAGAGCTTCTTTGGGGGAGGACTTTGGGGCTGCAGGACTCTTCCCAGTTTCAGATTTTGATGATTTCTTTGGCAAGAGAACAGGGTTGATGTTGGGGAGGACACCTCCACTTGCAATGGTCACCCCTTGAAGCAGTTTCCCCAACTCATCATCGTTCCTCACAGCCAACAGCACGTGCCTTGGGTTTATCCTATTCTTCTTGTTATCCCTTGCCGCATTTCCCGCCAATTCCAACACCTGTTTCAACCCATGATCAAAACACATATAGATATATTCAACAAGTGTATATATATATATATATATATATATATATATATATATATATATATATATGTGTGTGTGTGTGTGTGTGTGTGTGTGTGAATGTTACAGAAATGTAGAGAGAGAGAGAGTCTAGAGAGAGCACTTCTCTAAAAATGCGCATACCGACACACATAAATCCATACAAATATACACAAGCAAATAGAGAGAGTTGAACAGAACTGCTAATGAAAATAAGAAGAAAATGTGAAAGAGAAAAGAAGTTTGATCTAAAAATCCACACTAGAATTAGAGAGATTTTTTCGGATCTGCAAAATGTAGAGTTCTGTTTAAAATCTACACCAATATTGGAGAAAAATCGGATCTTCAAAAATAGTAGGAAGAGGAAAAAAAAACTGTGAGAATATTATACAGATTGTTTATCTGATCGATCATATACCTCAGCAGCGAGATACTCAAGAACTGCAGCGAGATATATCGGAGCTCCGGTACCGGTTCGCTTGGCGTACCGGCCTTTCTTCAAGTACCGAGCGACGCGGCCGACCGGAAACTGGAGACCGGCTTTGATCGACTTGGATACCGCCTTCTTCCTCTCGCCGCCTCCCCTTCCTCCGGCGCCCTTCATCGGCTTCTCAACCTCCATCGCAGAGATCGATACAAACTTCAAAACAAACCCTGAAAAAACAGCGTTTTGGTGGGAGATTTTGGAGCTTTGCTTGTTTGTTTGAATGCAAAGCTATTGATTTGCGAGAGTGGGGGCTATTTATAGCACCGCGTACTTTTGTGGTGATGATTTCAGCGATCTGATCCTACGGTTCTTGGGTGTGACACGCTGGCAATCTGAGGTGTTTGGTTTCGTCCAATTTAACTTTGTGATGTGACGTAATGGTGCTTGGGACTTTTATGATGGTGATTTAACGGGATGTGCCACGCTGGCAATCCGAAGGTTTTGGCGTTCGGCCAACGTGTTTGCTTGGTTTGCACGTGCGTGTGGTAATTTTTGAATTAACGTGGGTTTGTGTGTTAATGACAACCGGTACTCGACATTGACTGTGGTCAATTTTACTAGTTGGTTATTCATATCCTGAATTTAAATATTCTACTAATTTCTTTGCGGATAATTTGGATATAAATTATGTTTTGAATTCAATTTAATCAAAATTCAAAGGAAAATGTTTCTTGAATCGCATGGAATTAAATAAGTTATAAATTGTAGTTAGTAATGATGTTGCTAAAAAGAGCTACATTGTGGAGTCTAGGAATAACAAGATGTGTAAATTTATTTCACATACGCAATCATTACTGATATTATAAATAATATGATAAAAAATATATAATTAGATTTTACTGAAAAAATATTATTTTTTAGTGATCTTAATGATAACTTAAAAAGTAATTGCTAATGAATGATCATTTAATCATAAAGTCCAAAATATTACTCATTCTTTTCATAGATCTCCATCATTTTTTCGTCTTTTAGAACCCAAATTTAAGGAACTTTAAATAATTCAATAACTTGTATGCAATATATGAACATATATACATTCTAAATAAGACGTAACAATATATATGTATTCTTGTATATTAATGTCTCATTAAAAAAAAATAATTTGGGTGCAATTAATTATTAATAAGGAATATTGAAAAATAAGAATAAACTTGACTAATAAACCTATTGCTTATTATTTCATGATGGTTGATTATCAACTTCTTCTTTGATTTTTTTTTTTACTTATATTAGGTTTCAAATAGTTAATTCATCTCAAGCTATAACTATTGTCATATCTTTGGAGCTCTTAAATCCGTCAAAGAAAAAAAAATCCGTATATGCACATGCATTAATTATAAGATGAACATATATGTCTAAATATATATAGATAGAGTCTCTCTCTATATATATACTTTCTTTTCTAGAATCATTTTATGTATTTTGAAGTTTTGATATTTAGGATTGAAATTGAAGAAGACGAATAAGTGATTGAGAATCTCTAAATAAAATGAAGGATATTTTGGATATTAAAATTAAATGTTCACTCATTGGCAATTATTTTTCAAGATTAATCACTATTTAACTTTTATTGAGTTTAAGGGGTAAAGCAATTTTTTAGAAATTTTGGTGACCAAAATCTAATTTTTTCAAAAAAAAATTGAACCAAATTAATAAATAAAAAAGGAGGGGTCTTTTTTTATTTTTTATTTTTTAAATTTTGTGGGACCCACTGAAGGATAAAAGACGTTTTTTTTTTTTTTTATGGATTTTGAAAATCTTATTGGCCCATTGAATTAGAAAATGATTTTTTTTTTTTTTAAGTTTTTTCTTAAGGTGTTGTTTGAATTTTTTAAGAATTTAGTGGGACACTTTTTATAATTATTAAAAACTTTGTACAAAAAATATAATTAGCAGAAAATTTCAGTGGGATGTATGCAACCATACCTCAAAAAAGGCTCAAGTTTCAAACTCGTGATATACAAGTAACGATGAAGCAATCTTACCGTTGTACCAAGATCATCCATCATGATATTGTTATTTTTTTTATAATTATTATCATTTGTGTATAATAAGATTAGTTTTCATAGAAAGTATGAGGAGTTACGACAATAAAAAGTAATGTGGAATGAAATTATTATAAATCATTTTAAAAATTAAACATAGGAAGTGAAAATGATGGGTAATATAAAATGAGCAATACTACACGTCATGAAAATATTTTATGAATTTTTATTTTGAATAATGTGGCAATTAAATGGTGAGTTAGTATTGGTGGGATTCCCCCCATACACAAAATGTCAATGGTATTATCACTTATCACATCATTCATGAAGGCAATTCATGATAAAATTTCATGACGTTTAGCATTTCCCATATAAAATAGAATTCATATGGTTGACCCCATTCATATGGGGTTAAGGTATAGATGTGGTTCAGTAAAATCAATAAAGTACATTAATTTGATTAAATATAGGTAAAATTCAACGTTAACCGATATCTATAAATTATTTAAAGATATATCTAAGCACACTCAAATCTTAACATCTCTCGTAGAATAATCACGAAAACTATCAAATGTAATAATCCTAAAAATAAGATTATAAATTAGCAATTATGAAATAGTATTCCCTCTATTTACCAAAAGATTACAATCTATTTACCAAAAAGATTGCAATCTAGTAAGTACCTTCTCACCTTTTGTTGATTTCAAAATGAAAAATGATTTTTAAACTAATTTTTCAAGCCAAAAAGATTGCAATCTATTAGTGCCTTCTCACCTTTCGTCGATTTAAAAATGAAAATTGATTTTTAAACCAAATTTTCAAGCCAATGTGGATAGTAGAAGGAATTTTCATCCCTTTGATGCAGTTGACATGGGTTTATCTACTGTATCAAAAGAATAAAAATTCCCAGACTACACATATTAACTTGAAAAATAAGTCTAAATAACACTATTCTTTCAAAATACTTGTCGCTTTTCAATTTTTGACTAATGTGGTTGTTTTGCATCCACTAGCATGTGATTTTGTATCAATGACCTTAACTTGAATTCTCTGTTTTTTCTTTTCCTTTTCCATCCTCCAAAACCCCCACATCGATTGACAACCTATACGGTCAATTGCAGAGATCAATGATTATTGATAATCTCTTTTTAGACGTGGAGATAAATATTCACACTTATGACTGAGATTAAAGAGTTATTTTATATTTAGTATAAAGTTTAAATTAAATTTTCTCACATTCGAATTGCGAGATATCAATTTCATGCAATCGAACATAGCATAAATTTAAAGTCTTAACAATTCGGCCAAGTCGTAATGGACTCAACTTGAATCACATGAGACTCCGTCAAGTCGTCACACATCAAGCGACGTGCAAAGTTGATAAAATTTCACGAAGATTCACTGTTTGCAAACGAAATTTCGAAATCTATGAGTAAATAATACAATTACTTTGATGAATGTAACTATTAGGAATATTATTTACTCATAGATTTCGAAATTTCGATTGGAGACAGTGAATTTTGGTTGGCCTAGATCTCAGGATTACATAAATTAATAGATATAAAGAAAGAGCATGTTCTCCTTTTCTTTTCTTTTCTTTTTTTTCTGTTTTTCATGGATGACGTATTAAAGTTGCTCTACACCATGGTTGGATGCTGCTCGGCCACTGAGAACATGTATTATGTATATGTATATACATGGATGTTTATACAGGGAGTTTAAGATTTAAACAATGACACCAAGATTTAGTTGAAAGAGCCATGGTTGAAGACAATTGCATAAATTTTATTTAAAAAAAAAAAACTTGTGAACTGTTTTTCTTGCAGGGCAATTTTACTCTTCTTTATGAAAAAAATGTACCAAAAGAAAACAATGTAATTGGATTGAATGATGTGGAGAAAAGCACAGCTACTATAAACAATGTTTTTAATTACCAAAAATATTGATAATCACCTCATATATGGCTATCTATTTTCGTAAAGCTTATTTATTGTAGAAAGTTTGGAAAATTTGAATTGCAGAACCAATCCTGTATCATACATTTTTATTTTTTTTTTCGTCACAATTACCTCCGTGAGTATTTCATTAGTTAAGGGGTTTTTTTGTCAAAAAAAAAAATTTCATGAGAAAATTTTTTTGTCAATAAGAGATTGTCGAGGGGGCGGTTTTTCTGCAATTTGTCCTATTTTTTTCTATTCCCAAAAGTACTGATATATATCAAGAAGCTAACGACTAAACGTCTTGTGTGTTTTGTGAACTTGAAGGTAGTGTTAAGGTTAAGATTAGTAGGGTGATTCATCGTCTGAAATTGTTTGGAGGGGTCATTCGCTAATCGCTACATCAATTCAGCTTCTCTAAGCATGGCGTGAGTACAATTTTCTATTAATTGGTGTTTATGAAATCTTAAATTGTCTAATGAATTTTAATCAAACTGGGCAATAAAATGGTCTAATTGCATCCACCAGAGTGGCGAGACAAATCCTTGCAATATCTCAAGTAATCCATATATGATCTTGTTTGCCGCCATAGAAATCATTACTACAGCAAGAAATGTGCATAATTTAAGAGCCTTGATTGGTTTCAACGTACGTTTTTTGAAAAACATAAATAAAAAAATCGATGTTTGATTCCATATTTTAAAAATAAAATAATTTACTTGTAAAATATTTTCACACTAAAATATTTGGGTTGAAGCAACCTACCATTAAAACATTGAATAATAAGTTTGGTTGATACAATCAAACACCGAAAATTTTCAAAAACATTTTATGTCGGAACAAACGGAGAAATTATACAAATTAAATTTTCAAAAATATTTTATGTTGGAACAAATGGAGAAATTATAAAAATTAAATTTTCAAAATTATTTTACGTCGGAATAAACAGAGAAATTATACAAATTAAAATTTTTTTTGAAAAACATTTTATGTGAAAAAAAGAAATAAAAAAAGGTTCTGATAATCAATTGGGGTGAGACTAGCAACAAAATTGCGCATCCAGGGAATCGAACCCTGGTCAGTACCGTGGGAGGGTACTATGATACCACTACACCAGATGCGCTTCTTTCTTCAATGGTTTAACTTATTCTATATGTTCTTACTCCAAGTTGACCAAATCATTCACCAACTCCATTTCAAACTATTTAATTCAAAAATTATTTTAACCCACAGTATTCAGTCTTCTTTTTATTCTATCATTTTCTCAATACTCTCATTGTTGCATGTTTACCGAACCATCTCAATCAATTTCTTCTCATTTTATCTTAACTTGTTGCTAGTTCAGTCATTTTTACAGCTTTTGAAGAATAAATTAGATGTTTTAAGATTAAACATAAATCATTATACATAATAAGTACATTGTAAAGATACTTATCAAAAGAGAAAAAAATATAGGAAAAATTAAAAGATACAGGGGGGACGAAATCTACTTGAGTGTAATTTGATAACTCAATTTGAAATATAAAAAAAAAACCCAATTCTATACTTAATTTTGAATAAATTCAACACTAATTTAATCAAATGCATTTAATAACACATTAAGGATACATCCCACCTAAAAAAGAGTACAAAAACTTCACTTATTACTAAATATTGAACACTTAAAATTTTAAATTCAGCTCTTAAAATTTGTGCTTGTTGTTTCTTTATTTTCTTATTTCCACTATGTATTAAACTATAGACTAGTTAAGAAGCTTATATCTATTGTAAAAGAATATATTGAGAGAGAGAAAATCCCATGCACCAAAGAGATAAATCGAAATGCAAATAGAACAAAAACTCGAGGAGTTTACGGAAATGTTTCTTGTTGTCAACCTTTAAAAAGTAAAAAAAATAAAAAAAACACACACACAATAAAAGTTTGTACTATTTTTACACTTGAATTCCTAGCGCTACTACAACCATAACCATTGTCTTGGAGCACGGCTCCGATCCCTCCATCCTCAGTTCCCTCTTTCTTCATCTTCTCCTCCAAGACCCATCCCGATTTTATAGAATGAGTCGTTTGCTTATTAGGCAACTTGAAGCAAAATGTTTAATGGAAATTAATGTAAAGAGTAAATTTGTCCAATTATAAACTAATTTAATAGAAGAAAGATATTTACGTAATAAGTGATTAAATGGTCACTCATCAGCAATTAAATTTCAATTTTGGTGACTATTCATCTTTTTCAAACTTTATGGTCACTTTAGAGTAATTTTGTTTAGGATTGGTCACCAAAATCTAATTTTTCCAAATACTTTTCTATTTTTAATATATTTGGTAATAATATCTTTTAGAATACTTATATTGCTAATTTTATGGTAGTGCCCTTTGCTTGAATGTTACTATATTTTATAATAACAACTTTATACAGGAAGGGGTGAAATTGTCTTTAAAACAAAAAAAAATGATAAAATTGTCTAAAGATAAATAGTTGCCTCATATGTAAAACCTTTACTCTGAACCTAGTTTTAAAAGCTCTAAATTGTAGCTTCATTCAAAAGCTCTACTAAGCTAAAATTGGTAACTATTAAAAACACTTCTAATGATTACTAAACACATCTAAACACAAACTTTTAAAATAAAAGTGTTTTTAAGCTTTTGAAAAGTAATCCCAAACGAGCTCTTAAACACATATTTGATAGGGAATTTTTGTCTTATGGATGGACTATTCCTTAATGATTCGTTTGGTATGAAGGAAGGAAGAGGGGTGAAGGGCATATAGGAGGGTCGAAGGGGCAAATTTCCTTCGTTTGGCAGAGAGGAGGCAATAAGAGAAGATAAAAGAAGGTGGATGGCTCATCTAACCTATTTCACAAATTTTCATCCCTCCAAATTTGGATGGAAGACGGGAAGCTAGGAAAAAAGGCAAGACTATTAAAAATATTTTAAATTACAAAACTATCCTTGTGATTTTTTGAAAAATCCAAAATATCTTTCCATAATAAATGTTCAAATAAGTATTATGAATAGTAATGGGTATAATGGTAAAAATTAATTAAAACTCTATTTTCCCTCTCTCCTTACTAGGGGTGTTCATTTTTCCGCCAATCCAAACCAATTTGTACGGTTCGGTTTTTTTTTTTATTCACACGGTTCAGTTATGGATTTCAATATTAAAAAATTGTAGTATACGATTCGGTTTACGAAATTGGTCATAAAAAAACCAAATCGAACTTTCAAACCGAATCGTGGCCAAATAGTAACTATTATATACAAATACATATTATCTTATTTGTTTCTATTTCATAATTCCGTTACTTCAGTTGGCAATGGTTGTGTTGTGGTTGAGTTCTCTCCTTTCAGGATTGAATACGTGGAAGTGTTTGATATTTGTCTTGAAAGTGGGCTTCACTCAGGTCCATTAGCCAACCTCTTCTATGTATGAACAATTTGGTTTGATCATATTAATTATTTATATTGGGTGAGGTGAATAACTCTTTAAATTAGTACTCATGTTTTATTTCAGTGATGAATATAAGACAACAATATAGTGCTCAAAAGAGTGTTAATATGCATTTTGGCAACAACAGATTTCTTGTAATTTTCTTTTTGTTGTTTGGATTTTGGGTTTTCATGTTACTTTTGACTGATTGATATATTGTGCTATGGTTAAATTGTCAAAATTATTGGGCTATTTAGAAAAGCCAAGTCTGTTAAACCAATTCATTATTTAACGGATTGGTTTGGTTCGAATTGGTTTTTTTTCCCTCTCAAACTGTAGGCCACAAATTGGATTACGTTTAATGCCTAATTCGAACCATGGTCATTCCTGCTCCTGACAAACAAACTATTTCTTCAGGATGTCTTATCCGTCCCTTATCATCTTATATCCAACCAAACAAAAAGAGGGAACAACACGATCTATTCTATGTGGACGTTTCATTCACCCCCTCATTCTCTGTTTTCCATCCAATTTTCTTCTTTCCTGTCAAACGAAGCATAACTCTTGCATTCCAACATTTTATGAGAATGATCATTCTATATCTAATGCATGTATATGTGTTTAGACACATGTTTAGTATATCTTATTTTGATTATCTCTTTCAATGGATGGATCATTCCTCTCGAAGAGAAACGGTCATTCCAAAATTTTATGGTAATGAACATTCTTACTTTGTTGTTATATATGAGAAAGGAAATGACAATTTGGAATGTACATTTCATTTTATTCCTACCAATCTTAGTAAGTTATTTTACACTCAAATTTTCTCTTATTCATACTCCAATAGTAGATATTATCCATATTTGAAAGCTTTCTATCCTAATAGATAAATAGAAGTAATATAAAAAAAATAAAAAGTTTTTATGTATGTCTTGTAACAAATATGGGTTATTAAATGCAATTATGTGTTTTCTGTTTTAAAATTGTGGCAACAAGTGTTAATAAATGATAATTTTGTTTTATGCTTCAACTCAAAAAAGTAAAATTATTGATTTTATTTTGAAAAAATTAGATTTTAGTGACCATATTTCTAAACAAAATTGTTATAAAGTGGGCTCAAAGTTGAGAAAAGATGGATAGTCATCACATTTAAAACTTAATTGCTATTAAGTGACAATTTCATGATTTATTATGATAAATTATTTTATAATTGGACAAATTTACCCTTTCCTTCCCTTTTGTTCATTTTTGTTTGTTCTAACCCTCTTAGTTTAGCAATAGAGTTCCTAAATCCTAACTTGAAGCCCAGTAGGGTAGAGAAATATCATCAAGCAATAAAAAAGAAGAATGTGTATCTTCAGGAAATCGATGGAATTAATTGAAATGAGTGATTTTTCGGAAAGCTCATATGAGTTTGAGTTGATTTCAAGATTCTCTTGCAATCAATGCACAATCACAATCACAATGTCAATTTGTTCTCTCCTCCATTGTTGTGCAATATTTTTTGGAATGACTAAGAAAGTTTCAAACTATAATAATCTCTTGTGTCATGCCCCAAAATCTGAGTCACCGGAATCTCCATTCCTGGGTCCGGATTCTGAGGGTGAATCTGTCTATTTATCCACATGAACTATCCCAAAATCTTACAATTGTGGAAGCTAATAATATACATATGATTACATATGCATATACTTGTCACTATTCATTCCAATGGGCCCCACTTTGGTCAATACATCCATACATGTCCATTCCCAACTCAAAGTTTATAAAATTCCAAATATTCCAGTTTCGGTCAGTTGAAGATCCCCTTCGATCGATTGAAACATAGGTTCAGCTGACCTCCGATTGTTCAACACAATGGAATTTAATTCCAATTCAGCCGATCGATTGATGAGTGGTTTCGATCTGCTGAAATTGTCTTTTCGGCCTGCTGAAACCCTTCTCCGGTCGATTGAAATAAGTACCCTACAGGTTCCCATTTAAAATCTCTCAGGACTTTGAGAGTACCGGTCGGCTGGAAGGTCCACCAGCCGGTTGGTAGTGTCCTGAACCTGATAGTCTCAGTTTTTAAATCTCTCTCAAACCCATACATGCATTATATAACTTCACGTGTTTATACACAACTCTAAACATGGATAAAAACCTTATAAAACCATACACTCTCAATCCATATGAAATCACATCCCAAACATCATCTATTGATTTCCAAAGATTCCAACCTTTCAACATATATATTTTAGTCTCAATACTTCAAACATACATTATACATATACAATTTCACATATATATGAGAAGTGTTCATCCATCATAATACATTCCTCAAAATTCATAACATGTCAAAAATATATTATACATATGAGAAATCCCAAAGTACAAGTTATGCATTCATAACTACATTCCCAAAAATATCAATATGTCATAAGCTGGCATGGATAACACTATATACACAATGTCCAAAATGACTCAAAATGCCATCGAGTACTCCACGTAGCTACTCAAGTCTCCTCCACTGCCGGTGCCTTATTTGTAAAAACGTTTGGGGGAGAGGGGTGAACAAAACAACTAGCTCAGTAGGAATGCCTCAACCCACCTAGTCATTTACCCGACATCGACCTATATGATGTTCAATTATGATATCACTACTCTACATAACATGTTCAATGCTTGCATGTCAAATCAATCCAATGTAATTCATATATACATTTAATTTATTCATCATGCTTAACTATTTATCACATATACCTCTTTAGATTTACATATTTTTCGGTCATAATCCGATACGTATACATGATTAGTCAATTTTGACGTTCGTATAGTGTTGGACAACTCTGACGACACTCGTATGATTGGACAACTCTGAAGATCATACATTTTTGACAATATATTGGTATTGTCGTTGTGATTGGACAACTCCAACAATCATATGAAATTGGACTACTCCGATTTCTAGGCATTAACCTCAGCATGGTTGGACAACTTTGACAGTCATACCTTAGTGGATAATTTTATCACTTTCATAGCATGATTGGACAACTCCGAACCCCATGTATGACTCATTTGGACAATTATCCGATGTATACATATACATGCCCATTAGGCACATATAACACGTAACATATTTTTCATGCTCTGCTATATACATTCATGCTTTATGTTAATTATAACATGCATCATATCCTTACATACCACATATATGCACCTATATGCCCACATTCATACATATAAATTATACATGTATACCAAGTCACATATATCAATCATATACTCACAATTTTACACAAATAACATGTATAAACTCACACCCATCATATATCACAAATATGAATAACTTTATCATGCATTTAAATCACAATGAAAAAGGGAAAAATCTTATACATAACCATACTACCCTCCCAAGCATGCTAAACTCAACCAAATAATCTTAAACTCACCAACACCCTATAAATCGATGGCTAAGAGAGAAAAAACACCCATTTCTCAAGTTTGAAGCTTTTATAGCCAAAATCTTTGAATCCTCCAAGCTCCAATTTCTTCAAAATCACACTTTGTTAAGTTCAAACCGAAACCCTTGACCCGTATAACACAAAGTCTTTATTCAGGAACTTTTAAATCCAAGCTCAAAGCCTCCAAAATGAAGAGAGAAAGAGAAGAGATGAAAAGGGAAAGGGAAAGAGTAATGACCGACTCTCTCTAGCTTCTAAAATGGTTGGGATTCTAGCCATATAAATATTTATAATATCTCAGGGCGCGAAATGACTAAAATGCCTTCGGGTCACTTAACATACCCTCTCGATATTCGTTTTCGATTTTGAAAGCCGCTACGGCTTTGAAATCACTTCATTAACTCTTTTAACATTTCATTTAGTTTAAAATCAAAAATAAATATTTTTAAAAAAATATTTGATTTTTCGGACCCACCCAACTCGTGTCTTGGACTCCGCCAACTCTAAAATCTCAAAATAAACCAAATAGTTAAAAAAATATTTTCGAACCTTCCCAATCATGCATTTCATATTTATAATATATGTAACATTACTTTTCATCATTCATAAGACAATAAATGATATAAAAAATAAATCGGTTAAAATTGGTCCGGTCTCTTGTGTTTTTTTTTTTTTTTTTTGTGTTTTATATGCAACTTCACGGGGTCTCTTTTTAAAAGCTTATATAGTTAGAGCAATGCTACACGTCTCGAATAAATATCACAAATTTTAACTTGAATTTACGTGGCAGGTGATATAATCCATTATTTTAGGAAATAAAATTAAATGGTAAGTTATTATTAGTGGAATTCTCTCCATATTCGGAGTCCTTATAGTATTATCACCTGTCACATAGATTCAAGTTAAAATTCATGAAATAAAATTGTGAGGTTTAACATTTGTCGTATAGTTATATGTTATCTTTTGGCAAAGATTGCGTAGGATTCCGATCATAAAATCTCAGTGCTTCTTCAACTTCTTCGTCTTCAATGTCTTCTGATCCTGAAAGTACTAGTGAGTAGTGATATTGCGTCTCAAGGGCCACGATCTCTTTTGAGGGGTTGATTGGTATCTGTAAAAAAGAGAGAAAGGGATGGAAATGAGGTGCGAACTTTGTCCTTTTAAATTATTTAATCGTTTTTGAGTAAAAAGACTTCTTGAAAAGTCAATTTTGTTTTGATTTGATTGGTAAAATCTAATTTTTCCTACTATTTTTATTGAGACTGCAAAAATAGAAAACGTTTCCATCCTTTTCCTCCCCCTTCTCGTTACTCTCTCTCCCCTTCCAAAATTTTCAGTCCAGAGACGCACTCTAGTTTTGAAGACTAAAAAGTAAAAAGCTCACAGGTTTTGTTAGGGTTTTGTGTTCATTCTCAACAGCTTCTAACATTGATAACTATACAGAGCAAGCGAAACGAAACTCATGAGACATTTACTGGTACGCATCCCATCCTCGTCGATTTTTTTCTTTTTCTTTTCCCTCTATTTTTTCTGTTTGATTCCCGGGAAAGCATAGGAAAAAGAAAAGAAAACATCTAACAACTGCTACTCCTACCCCAACCCGAACCCGTCATAAAATTCCAATTCATCCTTTGTTTTTATACATTCCTTTGCAATCAAACCTAATATATATATATATATATATATATATATATATATATATATATATTTGCTGTTGATTAGATTTTGATTCAATTATATGTTACATTTGCAGAGAACGGTTCCAGTATCCAACAAAAACTCTCTAATACGTTTAATAACACTGGCTACTGCTGCTGGTTCGGGTCTGCTGTATTCGAACATTGGCCCAGATTCAAGTGAGCACTTAATCTCATTCAGCAGCTAAATTAGTGTTTTCTTCCTCATACGTAGTCTGGTTTCTGAGAAAATGAAGGAAATTTTAAGAAAAATGAATTGCTGAGTGATATGTTTTGTTGCTTTGATCTCCTAAAAATAGAAAAACTCGATTCAAAGATGCCAACTTCTTGTTATTAGTCTTGACTAGGTGGAATTTTTAATTTTTTTTCCAAGGCTCCCAAGAAATGAAAATTCAGAGGCAAATTTATTCTTCTCTCCCACCCCACTTAAAAGAAAATTCCTAACAATCAAACACCACATTATCTTCCTTAGTATCTTATTTGATCTGATGATGATGTACTAAATTCAGAAACATCGGTATCGGTTTCAATTCATCCGTCATTTCGGGATTCATCATTGTGGCAATGGAGAACTATGCAAGAGATAATTCATCGTCCTTCATTTTTATCTGCGGACCCTCCATCATATGGTTTGTTATTTGCTTTGTATTTTACTTATTTTATTTATCATTTTTTGTGCTTATCTTCCATTTTGTTGTTTTTTTATTCAATCCATATTGCGTAAGTGTAGGAACTCTGCCATTATTTTTTTCTAGAATTGGCTCGGTCCCATCGGCAGATATAAAGAAGGAAGTTTCTGGGGAGTTTGGAGATGGACCGAAACCTTGTTGTGGATGTTTGGGTAGAGATACCATTGCTAATGCTGCTGCAAGGATTGGTCCAGCTGTTGTCAATCTATCTGTTCCTAAGGGTATGCATTCAGGATTTAATAATTTGTAGTCTGAGATCATCTGATTAGAAATTGACTGTGAAAGACTGTTTATAAACCTTGTGCTTGTAGATTTTCGTGGGATGACTGTAGGAAAGAGTATAGGATCTGGAACTATCATAGATTCAGATGGTACCATCTTGACTTGTGCTCATGTAGTGGTTGATTTTCAAGGATTGAGTTCTTTATCCAAAGGGAAGGTCAGCGGTTACATCTTTATTCTTGTTTGTGATCGTAAGATTAAAAATGTTAGATCAATTTGCATTTTTTTTTCCAAATATTATGCAAAAGCGCTTCTAGTGTCCTCAACAGTGTTCCCCAATATTTATATTCCATATTGAGTGACACTTGTAGAAGTGTCAAAATTATATGGTGCCTGCAAATTTGGAATTTTAAAGACCACGTGTGTTTGCACATACACACATAATATGCGGAACTCAATCATGCCCAATTTTTTGGTGGCGCTCTGTACTGTATAGTTGCTTAGATTATGGGTTGTCTTACATATTTAACCACATGCATTAAATGAGTGTTTTAAGTTTGTATTTATCCCCTTTTGAACTTCTAATGTAATGCAACGTTTATATATATGGTAGAGTTGTGTGTGTCTTTTTTTTTCTTTTGCCAAAAAGAAAAGGTAACGAAAAGCAGAAAATGTTAATGTTACAACATGATGCTTGTACTTGTAGCTACTTGAAGTCACTTCCACCAAATTGAAGAAATCCATCAAGAGGTCAGTTTAAAGCTTTACGTCTTTACCCAACAATATTCCCGAGAAACTCATACAATGATTTGCTGGTAGTCTATTCAATAAAATCCCTGCAATTTTCTTCTCATTTTTAGATGCACATGAATGAGCCTGGGCATGTTGGGCTAGTCCAATTTACGTGGAGGTGGATCTTCTATAATGGGAACCTATAAGATACAATCTTTTTGCCAACATTAAGAATCAAATCATGGAACCCTCCCTCCCTTCAAATGCCATGCCTACACCAATGTGCTACAATGGTTTTGGCCTATAAGATACCCTTTTATTGTTTTAGATACATCTATAAGCTTGTATGTGTATGTACAAAACTATATGAGATTAAAATGATTTACTGTTGCAGGTTGATGTGACTTTGCAAGATGGTCGGACATTTGAGGGTACAGTGGTGAATGCTGATTTACATTCTGATATTGCTATCGTAAAGATAAAATCTAAAACTCCGCTTCCAACAGCAAAACTTGGCTCTTCTAGTAAGCTTCGTCCTGGGGATTGGGTGGTAGCTGTGGGCTGTCCCCTTTCCCTTCAAAATACAATTACGGCCGGTATTGTAAGGTATTTTTTCATATGTTGATATGAAAAAATTTGATATTTCTACCAAGCTTCTGAAAAACTTGTATTAGGAGGAAATATATTTAGTGCTTATGCACCCTAAGTGGGACTAGATGGACACATTAAAGCACAATTTTGGGAACATGGTGGACATGGACTTGGAGATAGAAATGATGCTGGGGAGGCTATCTTAGATTTTGCATTGGCATATAATCTTTATAATTGGGAATATCTTTTTATTTATTTATTATTATTTAAAAGATAGATGAACATTTAAAGGATCAAATATGAGTCAAATTGATTCTTTCTTATTAGAAAGGTAAATTGATTAACAAGTAAAGATTGCAAGGTTATTCAGGAAAGAGTTTAACACCACAACATAGGCATATTAAAAGAAAATCTAAAAGGAGAAATAGAAGTGTAAACCCAGGAACTAAGTGGTTTAATTTAAGAAGGGAGAAAGTAGAATTATTTAAGAATAGGATGTTAAAAAAAGCAACATGGACTGAAGAAGATGGTACAAATTTATTGTGTAATAGGATAACTGGATGTATTAAAAGAGTATCAAAAGGAACATGACCATTATCTAAGGAAACTTGGTGGTGGAATGAACAAGTCCAAAATTTCGTCAAAGCAAAACGGGAATGATATAAAGGTTGGCAAAAACCATAAATACAGAAACCTTTAAAAAATACAAAAATGTTAATAAGTTAAAAAAGTAGCAAGAGATGCCAAGTATAGAGCATATGGTGATCTTTATTCTAAATTAGGCACAAAAGATGTGGAGAAGAGTATATATAAACTTGCTAAACTAAGGGAGAGGAAAACTAGATATTTTAGCCATTTTTATGCATCAAGGGTGAAGATTTAAGGGTTTTAGTAAAAGATGATGAAATTTAAGAAAGATGGAAAAGTTATATTGAGAAATTGTTAAATGAAAATCATTTAGGAATTTTAGGCTTAGAAGAATATGGTAACTTTGTAAGCTTAAGGATAACATATTGAGGAGACTTACGGAAAGAAATAGAGCGAAGAAGAAAGATTTCCATTTGATTTTTATTGATTTACTGAAAGCCTATGATGAAGTACCTGGATATCTAATATGAAGGGTTTTAAAAAGGAAAGGAATCACAACGGGATATATTGATACATTGAAGGACATGTATGATGGATGTGTGACTATAGTTAGAACGATTATAGTAGAAACAAGTGAATTTTCAATTACTGTAGGCTTACATCAAGAGTCAACATTGAGCCCATACCTTTGCCGTAGTCATTGATGAGTTGACAAAACACATTTAGGTTGGGATTTCATTACGTATGTTATTTACTGATGTTATTATTTTAGTTGACGAATTAGAGAAGGAGTTGGAAGTTCTAGAATTAAAAAAGGTTTAAAATAGTAGAAATAATACTAAATATATGAAGTATAACTTTAGTAAATCTAGAAATATAAATAAGGATATAGTGAAGATTGAGGATACAAAAATACAAAAAAGTGGACATTTTCATTATTTATGATCAATTATTCATAATGAATGAGAAATTGGAGATTACGTTAATCATAGAATCAAGGAAAAATGAGTTAAATGAAGGAGTTCATATAATATATTGTGTGATTGGCATATCCCGTTAATATTGAAAAGAAAAATTTATATAACAACTATTAGAGTATTAGACCGGTTGTTCTTTATGGGATAGAATGCTGGACAACTAAGAAACAACACATGCACAAAGTGAGTGACAAAAATGCAAACATTGTGATGGATGTGCGGCAAGACAAGAAAGGATAGAATTATTATTGAACACATTCGTGAGATGATTGAAGTAAAATTGATCAAAGTGGTTTGAACGTGTGCAAAAGGAGACCATTAAGTGCGCCAGTTTTGAAGAGTGACATGGTCCACATTGAGGTAATGCTAGCTAGGGGAAGGGGAAGACCAAAATTAACGTGGGTAGAGTTAGTAAGGAAGGATATGATAACATGTAGTTTGATTGAGATGATGACTTTAGCTCGGAATGGAAAAATAAAATTCATGTAGCCGACCCAAGTAGTTGGGAAGAAGGCCTTACTGTTGTGTACCAAGCGTCTGAAAGGTTAATTTTTTTTTCTTGCTCTCTGTGTGATGTTCAAAGGTCAACTGAGCTGTAAAAATAGTCAATTATATTGCATGTTTAATTGTAAGTTAAATAAATATAGAATTGTTATTAACTTATTGTATTTCAATGTGTTACTTGATCGTTGTAGAAATATAATGGAGTACATCTTGCATATTGATAGATAAAGTCAACCATTGCAATTAGTGATGCCCTTTTTCTTTCTCTCCTTTTCTCTTTGTATCTAGTTGTGTCGATCGTAAAAGCAGCGATTTGGGTCTTGGAGGGATGAGGAGAGAATACTTGCAAACAGATTGTGCAATCAATGCGGTAATGTATTTTGTACCCTCTCCTATAGATGTGTTCTCACAGGTGTTGTTTTGGGGTCTTGAACTTGAATCTCAGCTTTGGTTCTCTATAAGGTAGAATGCATATGTATTCAAACCATTGCAGATTTGGATCTTTAGATTGATGATTCTAAAAAGGTTAACATTTGCCATATGTGTGCCTTTGATACAGTGTATCCCTTATAAGTAATAAAGATAAGGGGGACTATTCAGCTTGATTGTAGAATAAGGTTGAAAAGGACATTGGTTTTGTAAAAGACTAAAAATCATTTGAGATTTTATTTTTAAAATATCGAGTTAGATTTGGTGGAATAGCAGACTAAGAAGTTTTAGTCAGCAAACCTGTAACTGATGTGTGTGTGTGTGTATATTGTTGTGACAAACAGTCGTGAACCAAGCACAATCACAAAACATGATAAAAAACGAACCAAGTATAACACACAGAACACAAGAATTTACGTGGTTTGGTGATGTGCCTACGTCCATGGCGAAGATCTGACAAAAGTTTTCACTATGCGAAAATTAGGAGATTACAAGTTTCAACCCCAAACCATAACTTTCGCTCTCTCTCTCTTTCTGCGTTTTCAATGTTTTTTCTTGTTACTAACCCCAAACCCTAGATGCCCTTATATATCGGGCTACAAGAGAGTCCTAATCTGGGTCCAAAACCTACAAGCGAAAAACAGATCATAAAATTTTTCTCGGGTTTTTTTTCGGGTCAAAATCGGGTCACATTGCGACCCGGCCCGAGACAAAATTCGGGTCACAACATAACATATTTTTATACTAATATTTTTATGTTGGCATTCTTGTTTAATAATTATATTTATTTGTAATTATTACTAGGGAAGTTGCTAATTTCTTGCTCATATATTGAGTATTATTTATTTATTTTTTCTGTTTTTTGGTTGTAGGGTAATTCTGGTGGACCTCTTGTTAATGTTGATGGAGAAGTTATTGGTGTTAATATTATGAAAGTATTGGCGGCTGATGGTTTGGGTTTTGCTTCACCAATTGACTCAGTCTCCAAAATTATAGAGCACTTCAATAAAAATGGGTATGTTTTAAATTTTATATGAATTTATTGTAACTGTACCTGTTAAATCACATTACACCAATAGACTCTTGAAGAAAGCTATTCGATTTTGCGACAACCTTTCCTTTGGTTACTGAGCAGTCTGATTTTACTCATTCTCTAAATAAGGATGAACCACCAAACCTTATTTATACAAATAAAGAACTGAACTTCACACATTCACATTTGAGTAGGTGAGAATGTCACAAGGTATAGGTTCTTTCATGTAATACACATCCGATTGTCTATAGATTACCAAGTCATATATAGATTCCGTTGGTGAATGTAGCCGATGCAGGCACTGTCTACTGTGCTTTTTCGATCTATGAAGAACAAAAAAAAACTCAACTTAACAAAGGCTTTTCCCGATTACCTGGGGTTGGATACATGAATCCTATTTTTCCATAAGGCTATAGCATTAGTCAAACCACATGTTGTCATATCTATCAAGAACAAAATCATAATGTTAAAGTCTTAAGGTTGATTCTTTTTCTTATTTTGCTTTCTGGACCCATTTATGAATTATGTTTCATTGAGAGAAACTGTCAGTTAACATTATAAGTTTGCAAACTAATTGGGCACAAATTAGTAATTTCTGGAACCTAAATTGGTTCAGCTGCTCCTATTATTGTTTCCTTCTTTTATCTCAAAACAAAAATGAATTCTTCAATGGACGCTTTAATAATGCATTGATTATATGTTTTTATACTATTCGAGAACTCTGTATGAATTTCAATTTTGATCTCATATATGCATAATTGCTTTTGGGTCTGTGATTCTGTGCATTTCAATGTATGAGTTCTGATAGGGGAAGATTGGAAACATAAGTAACCTTTATTATTATTTTTGTACAAAGTAGCTGTTTTGAGGCTCAAATCCACGGATTCGTCCTCACTCTTCACCATTGTACCAAGTAATGACCTCTCGTATTGACTCCATAATTCTGTAAAGTGTTTTTTTTTGCCTTACTAGTTTTATCTTTGATAAACACGAGGCAGGGTTTTGTCTTCAATTTTTCATAACCATCTACGATGTTATCTTTAGAAAAATATCTACATACAAGCGTGTATATACACATGTAAAGAGATAGAAGTTGACTGCATAATGGATTCCTTTCTGAAAGGATATTTAGCCAATGCTTTATTATATGAAGGGATTACCAGGGAAATTTGAGCTTGTGTCACAAGTACTCTACCTAGAGGATGAGAAGTTCGGCAGGAATAAGAAAGACTGAATGTGAGAGCTATCCCCTAACACTAAGAGAAAACGAAAGAGAGGTGTGTGTGTGTGTGTGTGTGTGTTTTGATGTTTGGGGGTGGGGGGGTCCAATCCTTAACTCTCCTGTTTCCTACAGGAAGTGAAGTTAACCTCAATTATTATTCAGAATGGTTTGTTTTAATCAAGGTATTGTGGAATTGAACCAATTGCATACCTGACAATCTCGTTTCATAAGCATTTGAGGGCAACTTTGCATTTTAGTTACATATTAATTTTATGCAGGAGAGTTGTTCGACCTTGGCTTGGATTCAAAATGCTCGATCTTAATGATATGATTGTTGCCCAGCTTAAGGAAAAAGATGCCACATTCCCTGATGTCAACAAAGGTGTTCTTGTGCCTATGGTATGTCTTCTTTCTCTCTCTCTACACACACACACACACACACACACACACAAATACATACATTTATCAACTCTGATGTTGCATGGAATCTGATGTTCCTTGGCTTTGTTGGTAATGGCCACAATGCTTTTATTTGGTAGGAAAATATTTGCCTGCATTATTGATTTAGACAGGGTTTGCTGTAATGCATATGATTGAAAATGAGTTCACTTCTTGTATGAGTCTTATTCCGGCTGGTTAGGGTTGGTGACAAGTTTTTTATTTTATTTTATTCTTTTTGAAGTTTGTAGGCTTTTTTATGGTGTTGGTTTGCAGATGCTGGGTTCAGACATGGTAATCTGTTGCAAGCCAACATCAAGTGTTCGTGCTGGCCCATCTTTGGCTGGAGAAGTGAAGTTCAATTGTCTGGAAATAGGTTTAGTTTGTTCAAATTTGACAAGTGTCATTTCCTCTCCTTGCCCCGCAAATCCCACCCAATACCATGTGTTCCCGTCCTGCTTCATCTCTCTTTCACCATTTGTCTGTCTGTACCAGACAAACAGGGACTTTCAGCAGCTATATCTGTTGCCGTCGAAGGTCGAAATCACTGCTAAGCTGCCCCTATAAGCTTGTCGGTAGAAATTCTTAGCAGCCACTGTTTGCTGTTAAAAGTTAGGCTTAGTGTTTACTTCCTTGATACAAGTTATACAATTAGTGGCAATAGACGATGCTGTTGGAGAGTAGAGTTTTCATTAAAAGTCTTATATGGTTAAATGGCCTAGAAATCTGAGAATGGTTGAATCAAAATAGTACACAAGCTAATTTAACTTAATTTCATGGTAAATGGTTTTGGTATCACAAAGCTTCCATCCTTTGGTGAAAATTATTATTATTTTTTTAAAAATTAATATGGTATGCGGCAAGGGAAGTTCCTTTAAGATTGAAATTGAAGTTCTCTAAAACAGCCATTAGACAACCATTCTTTATGGGCAAAATGTTGAACAACTTAGAAACAACAAATGCACAAAGTGAGCATGATGGAATTATGAATGTTAAGATGGATGTTCGGCAAGACGAGAAAGAATAGAATTATAAATGAACACATTCATGAGATGGTAGAAGTAGCTTGCATTGGAAATAAAATGAGAGAATTCATCAAGGTGGGTTGGACTTGTGCAAAGAAGTCCATTATGTGCACCGATAACGAAGAGTGACATGGTCCACATTGAGGGTAATCTTACAGTTAGGAAAGACCAAAATTAGCATGGGTAGAGTTAGTAAGGAAATATATCATAACATGTGATTTGATTGAGGTTATGGCCTTTGAGTAGAATGGACAATTAGGATTCATGTAGCTGATCCCAATTTGGGAAAAGACTTGGTTGTCCTTGCATGGATGAAGGATAAAAGTGAAGTGTGCTGGAAAGTGCTTATGGCTCAAGAGGCAATGTATAGTTGGCTACGGTTCATTTCTCTTCAATTGTGTTTTCTGTAATTATTAGTCATTTAAACCTTTTAAGGTGGCCTTACTGCAATAGTAAATTGGTTTTAATAAATTTCTGTATTTTTAGTTTCTGATTTATGTACCAACTACAACTGACATGCATGTGTATAAACGTTAAATATGCACCAAGTTACTGTTAGTGATAAATTGTTCACAAAAATGCACGTTTCCAAAACTAATGTTTGATAATTTCTCTTAACCAGGTAACTCCAGGTTCCCCTGCTGACCGTGCTGGATTCCTTCCAGGTGATGTTGTCGTTGAATTCCAAGGGAGGCCTGTTGGGAGCATTAAGGAGGTATCAACTTTTTCTTTTCTCCAACTATTTGCTGTGAGGAGAATCTTTGAATCAAAACAGACCAATGCTGGGAATTGCTGGAGATCCCAATAGTTCTAATTTACTGTTTACTTAGAGATAATTGATGTGCACCTGGGTTGTGATTTCCATATAACTATATGAATCCTGTGTTAGAGGTTTCCAATGGGAGTTTACTCGACATCGTTTCAGTATGGCCCATCAAACAACCCGATTGCATGATTGATTATAAGACATAAAACAGAAGACAAAAAACAGAAGCATGTGCTAAATATGAAACTTGATGTATTGAGCGACTGTTTAAATGGAGGTTCAGGTCTAGAAACTTATTTTGCCTTCAAAACATGATATTTCGAATGCCGCTTGCATGATCATGTATGCTGATGGCTGACATCATTATTGTGTTTATGGCAGATCATTGAAATAATGGGGGACAATGTCGGGAAACCCATGAAGGCTGTTGTGAAAAGAGCCAAGAATAGTTTGGTAACTTTGACTGTTACACCGGAGGAGGCAAATCCAGATATGTAAACAACAGATTCATCTTTGCATATGTATAATTTTCACATAGGGAACTATAGATCATTTGAGAAGGAAAAGAACATGTGTTGGCTGGATTTCTTTTCTTCATTTGTATTCTTCTTAGGTGGAAGTTGTTCTGAAATCTGCATTGGGGCTGCTGATTATGAATTGGAGGAAAAAGTATTCGTTTCGGGATGATGTTTACATCTTTGTTGTTTCATTTTTTCCCTTTCCTCACTGATGTTACAGTCGCTTTTGCTTATGAAACTGTAAATGGAAATATCCACTGGCCACTGGCAACTATTGATCTGAAATATGTTCGATCCATCAATCTTTCTTCGTTTTCTTCTTCTAGCTAATTGAAAAACTGGAAACTAGCATAACTAAGTTTGTTGTCTTAAATAGTTAAATGGTGAAAGCAAACTTTTAGACCATTGAAGAAAACCCTAAAACATACTAGGATAGTTGAGAAAGTATTGGGTACTCCGGGGTATGGTATCTATGGTTAATGGTGAATTGTTATTTTTTATTATCAAGAGAAATATGAAGTTTTCATTAGTACTGTATCTATGGTTAATGGTGAATTGTTATTTTTTATTATCAAGAGAAATATGAAGTTTTCATTAGTACTGTATCTATGGTTAATGGTGAATTGTTATTTTTTATTATCAAGAGAAATATTAAGTTTTCATTGACTGGGTATGACACTCTCGGGATATTGAATATTTTGGGTACAACGGTTATTGAAAATGACCGAGTGTCTTTTACATTTACATGTCCGAGTGTATAAATGAAAATACACGACTTTGGTTGTAAGACTGAATATGTTCAAATATTTAATTGCTAAATTCTCGTAATAAACTCAGCCATCATTTATAAATGATATTGGAATAATTTCAAACTAAATGTAGTAACATTTCCAACGTCAACATAGGACTTCTTAAAAAATTAATAGAAATTAATAACTAGATGTTGACTTCTTAAAAAACTAATAGAAATTAATAACTAGATAACAACAAAGAATGGGTTTGATCTCACATCTCAACACAAATAATTATCTTAACATACTACTATTTTATATCTTAACATACCACTATATATATAAATGTGTGTAACTAGCAAATAGAAATTAATAACTAGATGTTGACTTCTTAAAAAACTAATAGAAATTAATAACTAGATAACAATAAAGAATGGGTTTGATCTCACATCTCAACACAAATAATTATCTTAACATACTACTATATATATAAATGTGTGTAACTAGCAAATAGTAGTCATCAAGCATCATTCTACAGGAACTAAGAAAACCATCAATCATATATTCAAAAAAAGTTTTTCACGATTTAACATGAATTTCATAACATTCATTCATTTAATCCCTCACCTTTTAAAGTATTTTTTTTATAGCAAATCATACATATCAATTAAATCTGGATATTTTTGTACTTTGTAAAAATTGAACCCAGAACGTTCGAATTTACGACTAGCTCCAAGAGATCCCTCATCCACTGGCCATACAAATTTAGTCAAGTCATGCTGTTGGATGGGGGAGGATCTCAACCTCTTCCCTGTGAGTATCATTTCAAGGTATTATGACTTTTTTTTTTCCAATGGTATGTGTAGTTTTTTTTTTTCCTATTGAGAAAATGTAAAATGATTACATGGTAAATTTAAATATTTTTAATAGGGAGGTGATATCTGTATTATACTTTTTCATGGTTGCACTCCACTAGCATTTTTCTTTTAAATAAAAGGACAAGAAGGTCCCTAAACTCATTAATGTATCATTCCTTATTTTATAATACCATAACTACCCTTTATACAATAAATTTTAATTCTTTTTATTTTGTTTAGTAATTTCTTTTGGGTTTCGACCAAAAAGAACTTTTTTCTCGAGTATTTTTTTTAACCAGTCAAAAGTGATAATTTATTCAATAGAGATATCCAGTTAAAAGAGATAATGAGTACTCTATTTTTTTGGTCCTGTCAAAATTAAGAGAATTTATTCAACATGAAGAACTTTTTTTTTTTTTGTGTGCATAATATATATATTTTTTTCAGTGATATCTTATGAGATAATTTATTCAACAGAGATAATTTCTTTTGGGTCTTTTTCTTTTTTACGTACCATACTTCTTTTTTCTCGATCATATTAAATGAAATAGTTTATTTATTAGAGATAAAAAAAAAAAAAATGGGTCTTTTTTTTTTGTGTAGTATATTCTTCTTTTGGAGCCCTCTAGAGAACTTTTTTTTTTATCTTTTTTTCAGTTCTTGTCAAAAGAAATACTTTATTCAATAAATATAATATTTTTTTTGTACTTAGAGATATATATATATATATATATATATATATATATATTTTTTTTTTTTTTAAGATCTGACAAAAGAGAAAGAAATCACTATTTTTTGAGTCATTTTTTTGGAACCTGTTAAAAAAGATTGAAAATATTAAATATTGGAGACAAGGAGGGAATATCAGATGGGGTAATTGTGTAATTTTTTTGAAAAATAATCATTTACTTATGAAGTTAAAGTTAGAAATGTCATTTTCTTTAAAATAAGAGGGTAAATGTAGAAAAAGGGAGTGCGAATATCGCCTCTCCTTTTAATGTATGGTATGCTAATAATTACATGTTTAAGTAATGGCACGTTAGAATTGGAATTAAAATTGGATAATATTTATTGAAGTTTCATCAATTTCAATTATAAAACGCAAATTTGATGCTCCAAAAGTCCAAACACAGCTTTAGACGATTTTTTTACAAAAGTTTGAGAGGTAAATTACACTAACCTCCCTATAGATAGTGTAAATTATAGTAACCTCCTCTCGTCATTTTCGATTTTAATTTTAATGACATCTGACCAATTTGTTATAAAAGTGTTAGCTAGAAGGGAGGCTAATGAAAATTTTCAAAATTTAGCACAGTCTATTGTAAATTATCATATCCAGAGGGAAGGTTAGTGTAATTTTAATTAGTTTTCATGTATATTAAAACTGTAATTTGTCAATGGCAAGTCAATTAAGTCTCAAGTTTGAAGTTAGTTTGTGAAGCTGCGATTTGGACTCGCGAGAGATCACATCGCAATACTCATGAGACAATTACTGGTAACCACTTCACATCTTTTTTCAATTTCACTCTCTTTCCCGGTATTAACGCGTGTTTGATTCTCGAGAAAATATTGTATGAAAAGAATGAAAGTCTAAATTACCAAAAGTTTTATTAATTTCATTTTGTTTAGTTCCGATTTTTCAGAATCCAAACACAGTGTAAGGAGTCTCAATTCCTTTTGCATTTTGATCAATTTACGAGATTCGATTCTGTGTTTCTTTCACAGCAAAAGGTTCGAATCTCCAGCACGAATCGGCTCATTCGGATAGTTGCTCTCTCCACTGCCGGGTCGGGTATTCTATACTCGAACAGTGACACAGATTCTGGTGAGTAGTGAGCATTCTCAGATTTCTTCAAATGAACTGTTTGGTTGCCGGGAAAACTGTGGAAAAGGAGAATCTATTTTTGAATATTTACGTTCTGCACTGTTTAGCTCTTCAACTGTTGGTCAAATAATTGCACATTTCACATTTAACCAAACGAAGCTTACGATGTGTAGTTCTCTTCAAGTTCTTAATTAAGATTTTGTCGATGATTTGAATTGCAGAAACAATTGTTTCAGTTCCAGTTCCCGCACCATTACGTGATTCATTTTCGCTGCAATGGCCAATTATGAAAGAGATAATTCGTTATCCTTTAACGGTCACCTCTAATCTTTCGCTATATGGTTCGACATTTCACTGATCTTTCTTTTGAATTATCATTATTTCGTTATACTATATATATAGATGCATGTACGTAGGCGTGTTATATATACAAATGTGTGTGTGTGGATGTATAATATTACTTGCTGTTTTCCTTCAATACACTGTGCAACTGTAGGAAATGTTGAGTTATTTCTTTCTAGAATTGGCTCTGTTCCCTCGGAAGATGTAAATAAGGATGCTTCTGGGAAGTTTGGTGATGGTTCCAGATCTATTGCCACTGCTGTTGCTATGGTTATTCCTGCGGTTGTCAAGATATCTGTTCCCTGCGGTATGTTTCAAATATGTGTTATTGCATTTCTGTATATATATGTGTGTGTGTGTGTGTGTGTATGTATGTATGTATATGTTGTTTGGGAAATTGGCCAAGTGGATTGTCTATGAGTTTGTTTTCTGTAGAGATCGGGAAGACTTCGGGAGCCACTATAGGAGGGTCTGGAACCATAATTGATCCTGATGGTACTATTTTAACGTGTGCTCATCTCGTGGTAGATTCTCGAGACAAGAAAATTACATCAAAAGGGAAGGTTAATGATTGAACCTGTTTTAATATCAATCTTTTTCTTAGTATTTTCGGACATATAAGAGCTTATGAGTCATGATAGCAGTGTGCATCAGTTGTCCATACTTTATGCAAGTGAGAATTGGGTACTCTTGTTGCCATTTATTCACGATTTTAGTTTATGTTTCACAGTAACCAATATATGTTAAAATTTGACACTGGTGCAGAACTTATGGTTTCACAAACACACAGTTTTGGAGCTTTTGACTTGAAAGTATTTATTATTCAAGTAATTCATACTTTCAGTTTGTGGAACAATAATCATGCTGCTTGATAGGATAGGAATGTCATGAATTGTATAAAATGAGAAAAATTATCTAATAAATGTTTTAATAATATACCTATTGCCTATAAACTCTAAATGGATAGTGAAAGGTTAAGAATCTATGGTTGTTATCTTTGATTCTGTGTGCGCTCCCTGGTATGTGTGGTTTCTGTTGTGCAATGAGCAAAACTGGTGTGTGGAGATGTGCATGCTTTGCAGCAGTATAATGTATAGTCCATCCCTTGATTAGTTATATCTGAAAATGGTTGACCATTGTAGGTTGACGTGACTTTGCAAGATGGCCAGACATTTGTCGGTACTGTTGTTAATGCTGATTTACATTCTGATATTGCTATTGTGAAGATCAATTCTAGGCTTCCACTTCCATCAGCAAAACTAGGTTCTTCAAGTAAGCTATGTTCAGGGGATTGGGTGGTAACTATCGGCTGTCCCCTTTCCCTTCAGAACACTATTACAGCTGGTATTGTCAGGTATACAAAATTAACTGAATTGATATAGAATTTTCTGCTTCTTAATATTGTATATTTAGAGTTTAAAAGTTTGTCTTGATGCAACTACAAATATGTAATATGGTTTAAATTATACATCTTTTTTATTAATTTTTTTATAACCATTATTGGATTTGTGTTTGGCATTTATGTATTGCATTTTAGTGTGCTTCGTTATCATGGCAGAAATATATTAGAGCATGTTCTATACTTGAGATGAATCTAGGAGAACAGTTAATTAACTATGTTTTTAACACTATTTTTCTCCCTTTTAAATTAGTTGTGTTGACCGTAAAAGCAACGTAACGGGTCATGGAGGAATGCTGAGATCGTATGTTCAAACTGATTGTGCGACCAATCCAGTACCATAACTTCTTCCCCGCCTTCTCTCTCTCTCCCTCTCTCCATATCTCTCCACATCCTTTTTGTTAGTATTTTGATAGCTTTTGTGATATAGGGACATTCTGGTGGGCCCCTTGTTGACCTTGATGGAGAAATTGTAGGTGTTCACATTTTCAGATTAGCTACTGGTTTGAGTTTTGCTGTACCAAGTGACTCGGTTTTCAAAATTGTGGAGCACTTTAAGAAAAATGGGTATGTTTTACTATTTATATGCATCTATTTTTAAAATTGCATAGTTTGAATTGCATAGTTGTATATAATCTTGGTTTGAATTGCATAGTTTGTTTATTCTCTCTCTCTCTCTCTTTCTCAAACATAAGTTAATAAAGAGTTGAAACTGCTAAAAGATAATTTACATTTTTACACACACACACACACCCACCCACACACACCCCTATATATTGTAAGTGTAGATAACACTAAGAGATCAATATAGTTGCCTTTTTCTTTTAGCTACCATTCTTTCAATGGTATGCACACAGTTTGCGTTTTTCAACTTTACATTCAATGATTGTACAATATGCGTTTCAGAACTAAATGTGTGGCATAAGTTGATTCTAGAAATCAAATTGGTCCAGCTGCACTTGAATTTGCTATTATAATGCTATTTATTATTCTTTTTTCCTTTTTTCCCCCTCCCCGGGATGCTTGGGATGAGGGGGGAGGAAACTGGTAGTGCAGTGAATAATTTCCTGTTGAGCTGATTAGGCCTTTAAAAGTGAGACTTTTCCAATTCTCCATACTAAATTAATGACTTGATGGTGTTTCCTTACCTTGATATTTTCATTTTTAAAACTAAACCATCCACACAACAAAAAGAAGGGTTGGGGATGATGAATCCTTGCACAAGGGATGTTAAGTTGTTAACTCACATTCAATTTATCTTTGAGCTATTTGTTCTTCTTCAGGTGTTATGAAATAAAATTTTTTATGTACATGAATATTCATTTTTTAATCTGGTTGCATCTTTACTGGTTTCTTTTATAGCACTTGTTGTAAGTTCTAATTTTGTACAGGAGAGTTGTTTGGCCATGGCTGGGAATGAAAATGCTTGATCTTAATAAAACGATTGTTTCCCAGCTTAAAGATAGAGATCCCATGTTTCCTGATGTTAACAAAGGTGTTCTTGTAGTCATGGTATGTTTTCTTATTGATTTCTATTGTATTTAGTCATTGTTTTTCTTGGGAGCTAATTACCTTGTTGTATATGAGGAAATAAAGAAATATATTTCCTTGCGGTTGTCAGCCTTCGGTTTGTTGGAGCCTGAGAATCAAAAGTGGCAATATTCAATTATAAGAGGAGATCATCACATAAATACAAATATGTGATAAATAATTATATCCCAAAAACATAATTAATGAAATTACAAATAATTTCAAATCAAGGCTTAGAGGCGTGTAATCGCTTCTTGAAGATGGTTGAAGCCTCTCCTAGGTACAATCGGAATGTCAAATGGCAGCACTATCTCCGGGATTCAACTAAGCCATATTCAACAATCTATATATCCATAGAATGGCACCCTCTATGAACTCATGTATACATCTTTGTCCAATCATATGTCCATAAATAAAATATAATTCTAGAAAATTATATTCAAACACATATAGCATAGAAGTTGGAAACTTTGCCAAATTGGAATTCGTAGAATTCCCATAATGTTACTAGAAAATTAATCATAATTCCAAAATTTTGTTGTCAAACCTCCACCGGAACCTCTCCAAAAACTTAAGTTTGACCGCCTAAAACTTCATCAGAATCTCGCCAGATCTGGACTCAGATTTTGTAACCAGTGAATGGAGATGAAAAGTCCCAACTGAAAGTGTAAAATATATATGATTTTGAAACACATTCCAACACGGTTTGCTGTGATGCAAGTTCTTGAATATCCCCATTTGATCGCATGATCTGTGCTGCCTATGTCAAACTTGGCCATCTCTACTAACAAGGTTCATTTATTGTTGGATTTTCACTCGATCCATGATCCTGCTAAAACCCACTATTAAAGATCACGTGCCATCCCTAAATTGGTTGGGTTTGGGTTGGCCTCTTTCAACCCATCCATAACTGGATTGATTCGAGCTTACCTTGGACAGGTGAGTTATCATACTTGCATTTTCTAGAAATGAGATTTAATTTTGTTATGTTTGTGTTCTGCCAACTATGCATTTTTACCTTAATGCATTACCCTAAATAGTTATAGTTTTCCTTTGCTTAGTGTTTGCATCTTGCAACCTGTTTAATAAACAGGTCAGATTTGGCTTGAAGTTTAGATGTAATTGTGCATGCTCAACCTGAACCTAATCCAAACCAGAATTTCTCCACAACCTCAACCCTCCTTTTCTTGCGTTTTCTTTAACCTTTTAATCTATACCAGATTAGTCATTTATCTCCATTTCAATTGACCAATTTACCTTCCACATGCCAAAATAGGACCACATCTTAACTGAATCTCTCTCATATATTTTCACAAATTGGTGCTGCATTTTACTTTTTATGAATGTATCCCTCTCTGTCTTTGTTTTCTCTTCTGTTACTTATCCAGCCAACTCATCTCTGTTACATTGCCCTATCACATTTCACATGGAGAAATTACTTTTGCAATTAGACATTTATTGGCATATTCAGGCTTCTCTTGAGGAACTTCTCTTCTCATGGCATTGCAAATCTAGGACAATAGAAGAATATTGCAGGGCACAATTTCGGGAGCTTTTCTTTTACTTCCCCTGTTTTGGTCATTTGGAATGAGATAAATAGAATCCGTTGTCAAAATACTTACTCAATAAACTGTCTAATGTCACTGCTTGTCCTTGGTAGTATAGGATCTGCAGATGCCTTTCTAGTACATGATTAGATTTGTGTTCTTTCCCTCCCCTTGTCCTTGTACTATGTTTTCTTGAATCTTTTAATCTATATCAAATATCATTATATCCATTTCAAATGACCAATTCTTGTCCCATGGTCAGAGAGAAGAAAAAGGAAAGGCCAAGTCATCTCAACTGAATTTCTCTCATATTTTCTCATCTGTCTGTTTTGCCTTTTAACTCCCATTATTTTCTTTAAGGGGTCATTGCTTGGTGCAATGATAAAAGCTGAGACAAGTGCGAGGATATGGATTCGCACTTGAGAGCAACCATTTATGCAAAATAATTTTATAGTCAGGTCTGTCTCCAGTCTTCCCATCTCATTGCCCCGTGCAGGGGCACCATCACAGCGTAATGGCATTCATCCCGGAGTCTTTCATTTTTCTTTCTACTACTTGTGTAACTGACAGTCACTGTTAGAGTGCCCAATCACATTCCATATTTGGGAAACTGCTTTTCGCAGTTGTTTGTTTCTTGGGATATTTAGGCTTCCATTGATGAAATTTGCTAGAAATGGAATTGCAAATCTAGGAGAAAGAGGAGGCCATGGGGTATGATTAATGTTTTTTCTTTTTTTATTTTCTTGGAACGAAATGATTGGAAGGAATCTTTTTATTCAGATTCTATGTTGGTATGTTTAATTGGCACACTGTATTGTGCCACTCCTTGGTAAAGGATCTTTGTATATGTTTCTCATTAACATGGCTAGATTTTGTTTTTGTTCACCCACCTCACCACCATCTGTAATCTTTTTTGTCGTGATTGATTAGCCTCTCTCATGATAGATATTGTCCAGTTCATTAATTAATATTTAATTAGTCTATGAGAAAAGGTTATAAGAAGGAGCAGTTGTTTGGTAAAATGGTAGAAGCTCAAGCTGTCAAATGTGAGAATTTGGGTTTGAGTTTAAGGGCAGCCACTTTGTATAAATAACGCCAAGAGCAGGTCTCTACACTGTTTATCCCCCCTAGCAACCTGCACTGACAATTCTGGGATTGGGATTTTATCAGAAAAATTTGCTGGGATATTTCACAACATAAAAGATTCTTAGTACTGCCTGATGGTCTAGTATTGCCGGACTCTATATTGAAACAAGCAAGTTCCACCTGAATTTCAAATTTGAAATGAAAATTTTAAAAGCAAAATTATATTTTTTCTGGGTTATGTGGCAAATGATGAATGGAAGTATGTGGAAAGAGTTTAGGTTTTCAAGGGACAAGGAATATCTTGCATTGTTGTATTTCCCCTCAATTTGCTGCTCTCTCTGTTTATCATCCATTTTAACTCTGCAAGTGTGCCTTTGCATCCTCATGGGAATAGGGTTCACTTTTTTTTTTTCCTAGTTGGTACACACACCCACCCCAAAGAATGGTTTGCACTCAAGAGGACTTGATCCTTAGACTAATGCTTGCTAGGCACTAGCGCCATCACATATTCATTTATATTAGCTTTTGATTCAAGGAGCAATTGAATAAAATATGCATATGATTGTCTCACTGATACATTGTCCAATCATTGTCTCAATCCGTGTTACATGGACTCGGGCATGTGTGTTGGGTGCGTGCGTGTCTTAGCGTTGAACTTGTCAAACCCCTGAACTCAAAATATTCATATTTTTCATATTCTTCTCAGTTTATAGGGTAAAATGGTACTTTTGTGTAAAATGAAGTGTTCAATGTTGCCACTTCAGTCATTTTGAAGCAAAAAATGTAATAAAAGGAATATAGAAATATGGTTATTCGGTGCATATCGAAGCAAAAATGTTGGACTCATATTGCATATCCATGTTGAACATGACTTCACGCATTTAGAGAAGTCCATGTAACATAGGTCTTAGTGATACATTGTGTAATCGTGCACAGATACAAATGTGGATCTCTATTTGTTAAAAGATAATGCATGCTTCTCATGTTTGAAAGTGTTTCAAAATTTTGACCAGGTAACTCCTGGGTCACCTGCTGATATAGCTGGATTCCATCCCGGTGATGTTGTCATTGAATTCCAGGGGAAGCCTGTTGGGAGCATCGCTGAGGTATTTGAACACTTTCATTTTTTTAATTCTGTTATCACCTGAAGTTCTGGACTATACTGGTTGGTTTGAGGCAATGAATTAGGTTTGCATGGTGCATCGAGCAACCTGGAATTCATGGAATTCTAATGTGATAAAAGCATCATTTGATGCCCAACTCTGGAGTCCTCATGTAAAAATATTTTTAAGGATTGATCAGATCTGCATGATGCATCAAGCAATCTGATTCCCGCATCCACTCTAGTGCAGAATATCAGGTGAATACTAATATACCAGACCTAAAGCAGAAGTATCCATGAACCATGGTATAGAAAATAGACGATATAGTGGCTGGACGCGGAAAAGACTATTACCTAGTATGGTATCCGTAAATTAAAGTGTTAGGAAGAGCAATTGCTACAAATCTAACCTTTGTCCTTAATGATTAGTTGTCTGAACATTCATCACCGCACCCCTAAATATAATGGGTGGATAGAACTACATAATTGAATTAGAGATTTGGATCTGGAAAACCTACATTACCCTTCAGTTCCGCTCATCCCTCCATTATTAGGTGACTATGTCTTGCGTGACTGTGTACGCTAATCTTTAAATTTAATGCATTTGTGACAGATCATTGAACTAATGGAAGAGCAAGTTGGGATGCCCTTGAAGGCAGTTGTGAAAAGAGCGAAAGATACTTCAGTGCCTTTGACTGTGGTACCAGAGGAGGCAAACCCCGAGTTGTGATGACACTGCTTCTTTTACGGTTAGTTTTGCCTTTACATTGATTGCCACATATAACTCTAAAAAGAAGGAGAAGATGTAGATGATAGCAGGTGGTGGTGTTGTTCTTTTTCGTTACATTCTTTTCCCTTTGTTCGGGAATCCAACTCTCCAAAATTATAGATGAAAAAATTGTAAGAAAAAAGAAGAATTCGTCGGGTTGTTGATCAAAATTTGTATATATAATATAGTAGAGATCTTGCATATTAGTTGACATGCTCTGGTCCATAGTCGTGTCACTTATCTATTGGATTTAAATCAAGATTCAAAGCATGATCAGTTGAGTTGAAACCATGATCAAAACAATTTTTGGGCACCAATCCAGTTATTGGACTGTTTAGGGCTAATTAATTATTAATGGCTTTTAAAATGTGATATCAATTTCATTTGAAAAGTAATTAATTATAAAGAAGCTAATAGAGCCACTACCAATTACTTGCTGATCTATCGAGGTGCTTTAAGTTTATTATATCATCTTTTACATTTTCCATTACCAATGTAACCACCCAGTGAAGCCTCTCTCTACTTGTATGGGCTTCACATTTCATTCTTTGGACAGACACACATACATAGAGTAGACATATTCACAAATGTTTTTCGCAATTCATATGACCCCCTTTCCGATATTGTACTCATCAAAGATTTTCTCTAAAGCCAAGCAATCTCCACTACCATCTCTCTTTGTTCCTCAACAGTTGCTTCAGATCACTTGCCTATATGTATCTAGCATTGCAAGAACAATAATTGAACATAACAGATGGAAATGCATACAAGTCATAATAAGATGTTGAAGATGAAGAAATGCATAGAACCATTGTTTTTATTTGGACATTATGCACCGAAGAAGCAATATTCGTAAACAGCCCAAGGCAGTTATTACAAGCCCTAGCACATTTATCATCACCATCACCATCATCCTTGCCTTTATCCCATATAAATGGGGTCGGCCAAGCCCTAGCATATTTATATTTACATTTATATTTACAACCTATTAAGTTCCCTAATAAATAACTAAGAACCGTGACAAATAGAAAAATATTATCATCACTTTGCCTTCAAAAAGTTTCTTCAGGTTTCAGAAAATTATAATATTCCAGCTGAGTCATCTCTCCACCAGCCTCTGGATCAAACTCGCATCTGTAGAAGCTGCATTTACAATTTAATTGCTCATCATTATTCAATTAAGATTTTTCCATAGCAACTCAAATAGAGACAGATTTCAACAGTAAAAGGAACGGAGGACAAAGTACAAAGTTTTTACAAACTATTATGTAAATATAAAAACAAATCAAAAGATTTGAAACACCATTAATTAACTAAATCAGAAAGCATATCCAGAATAACACGTTGGAATTATTTTACACAGATGCCATTACATAGAAAGTGAACAATAAATTTTCAATGATTACACACTCCTTGACTTAAAATAAAAGAATTCGAATATATTATATACAATATCAACCACTGAATTGATAAAATTACAATATCAACCACTGAATTAATAAGCTTTGTCTTTGATATCTTAATGTCTAATATATTTCTTAAAAAAAAGGTCAGCTGCATCTTACCAGCAATGACCCCTATATTTCTACAAATACTTCCCAAAAAATATTTCTAAGAAATTCATTTTTCTCAAATTGGATCCAATCAACATATCAGATCCAATTGTTACCATTGGACTAACATTACGTTGATTCATCATATTAAGACGCAACTTAATTTTCTCAAATCATATTGGATGGTCATATTAGATGCAATTGTTACATTATACCAATGTTATGTCGATCCATCATATTAGGATGCAATTTAATGTTTTTGCATCAAATCATATCTAGATCATCCCTAATATGATCTAAATCCAATTTGTTTATACCCCTAAACATGTGCGAGATATCGGCATCAAAGCTAGACAAGAACCAATCAGTCAAGAAATTCCAATTAACTAACTTTGAATGTTTATGTTATTGAATATTGATGCTACAGCAGCAACAATAGCAGAATGTACAGTTTTAAGACAGCTGATAGTATCATGACAGAATGAGGTGGAAAACGCTCCAAATTAACGACTGAGGATCAAGATGCAATAATTGGAATGCCTATGAGAATAGGGAACAATACATTAACTACGGCAGAAAACAATGTTATCAGAAAACTTTTACTAAGGACCTATGAAGTATGGACACAAATACATAATAAATGACAAGATATATGGATACAACGAGATACAGACACGGTATAATAATTCTTAAGAAAGAGGACATAAATACGGCAAAGAGGAAACAATATCTATGCATGTATATATATTATAACTAACATTCCCTCTTCAAAAAAACAAGTATTTTTGTGAATCTACACATAATAATAATAAGACAGAAGAAGAAGAAGAAGAAGAGGAAGAATGAGAATCAATTTGGGACTAGATTAGAAACGTTCTCAGTATATCTCAATTCTGTGTCTTTAGGAAGCCCAAGTATTTGAAATTCTTGCTACAAATTTCCTAAAGATTATACTATGTGTTATACTAGAAATGCTACATTTTGATATTGAAGACTTGTAAAACATATGTCCTGGAGTATCATATACGTGTTCAGAATAAAAAATATATTTCCAAATTATGGAATTGTTTTGAAAGTATCAAGACTTGTAAAACATATGTCTTGGAGTATCATATACGTGTTCAGAATAAAAAATATATTTCCAAATTATGGAATTGTTTTGAAAGTATCAGAAATGTATCTACGACTACTATTTTTCAGCATCAGATACCAATACAATAGCTAATGACTCAGTAAAGAAGCTGCCTAACCCACATGGAGATGTAGACCTTGTTGGGTAGGCTTTGCTGGAGAAATATAACTTAGCATACACTACATATGTTGGTGGCTTGAAGAGCCTGTGACACCTCAACTCATACAGGCTTATTAATTGTCAGGTTGGAGATTTTGTTAGTTTAGTTTGTCAATAAAGAAAGCTTTATTTTAATACCTTTTTTTTTTCCTTTTTCGGGTAAGTAGCTTTCTTCTAATACAAACAAAGGAATTTATGAAGTTAATTTGGTTTTTATTACCTCCCATCCATGCCAAGAATCACAACTGTGTTCCTTTGGTGGCCAAAGGCAACAACGTACTGAGAACCTTCATGCAAGCGAAACTGAGCCACTGACCACTCTGAGCTGAAATATTTTGGCAGCACACCTGCAAGATAAGAACCCCACTGAACTCAGTTTGCTATATATATTTTATGGTTGAAAGGCGGCGTACCAAATGGCAACTCTTAATTTAAACCTGGGTAGTGCTGAGGACATTGAGAACCAAAAAGTTGTTTATCAAAACTTCATGGTATTTATAAAAGTGGATTGACTAGGATGCAGAGCCCACACTATTATGAACAGGAAATGAATTGACAACTTGGCCAGAGCCATCTTTGACCAGCCTAATTTATGTTTCCTAAGCAGGCACTTAATACTACTTATTGGTAGAATTGAAATCCCTTCTTAAAAATTACTTGAGTAGACCTTGAAAACAAGTCTATTTAAAGATTTAGGGAAAACATAGATGCAAGTTACCTCTAATGAAGGAGAGAGAAGAAACAGGTGATGGAGTAGAGACATTTGGCTCAATTGTACTGCGCGGTCTTTCAATCCCTAACAATCCAGAATCAACCTTTAAGTTGAAGACATGGACAGTTCCCTTATCACTTGAAACAGCTAGCCACTGGGCAGTTGAAGAGAAAGCAAGGCTGTAAATCTCTGCTCTATCTGCACCTCTCCTTACCTTCATTTGATATGCAAAAAGAAAAAAATAAGTACATCTCGTTCAGAAAGCTACTTAACAAAAGATGGCATGAAATTATTACAAATGAATTGTCAAGAAAAATGATAGGACCAAATTCATATAACACATGACCTCCTCAGCATTCAATGCATATGATTACCTAATCATTCTTGCCTTTATCCCATACAAAGGAGGTCGACCACATAGATTCTCTTTTTCTAATCTTTTCTATGATAAGCCATTTCTCCTACAAGAGGTAATTTTTTAAAATCGTTTTTTATCACTTCATTCCATGTTAATTTTGGTCGACCTATATGAGTAACTAACCATTAGTATATAAAAAAATGGTACTTGTTCTTCTGAAACAGATTCAGAAGCACATTCAGAAAACAGAGAGACCAAAAAATCAGTCACAATTTCGGAACAAAGACAGAAACTAGGAAGGAGATGGTTTTAAGCCCCTTATTGCTGTCTTCCATACCTAAAAATTTTAGGTACATGTTGGCACCTTCCATGATAATTGATGACTAAAATTATCTATATTGGTGCTAAATTTCTAGTTAATGACTTGAGTATGAATGTTCACTTTCAAAGCAGCAAAGCAGACCCTTAAAGGAACACAGATCTTCAACCTTGGATTTTTTTATTTTTTTCAGCATAGAGTCCCAGGCACCCAGCAAAGATGAACCATGGAACCAAACCTTTCTTTTTGATAAGTGTCAACAACCATCTACTCTAAAAGCTTAGGCTAGTAGAGAGGGTGTAACTTAAATATATAAATCCTTCAACACGCACCCTCACGTGTTACCTTCTTTTGGTGCACACGTTTCAATTTTAATTATCAGGGTGACAGTGAGGTTAGGGTGATGGTGAGGTTTGAACTTGAGACCTTGGGTCTACTAACATGTTAACAACTATCTACTCTAAATGCTTAAGCTATTAGAGAGGGTGTAACTTAAATATATAAATCCTTCAAAAATAAGTAACCAAATTTTTTCTTTTTGGTGAATCTCAAAGATATCAAACCATGACAAAATATCACCATGCCTCTATTTTCTTTTAAGATAAAACTTATCCACTGAAGGCAATAAGGAGCTCCATGAACATGCAATGTATGCATGAGAAACAAGCAAGAATAAAAAGGCAACTGAAACGAAACTTATCATCACAAAACTCCAACAACATTCTGAAAAGCCAATAACCTCATCTCTCCTGAGAAATCAACAAACGCATCAAACGCTCCTAAAAATCTCCATCACCACTCTCCATGTTCTTGAAGGTCTAAAAGGGCACGAGAACCAAGTTCACTGACAAATTAGTGTTGCTAGAAGCCTAGTGCAAGGGACTATAAGGATGTTCCAATAACTTAATTTTACAAGGAACTATTTCAGTTAAATAATAATTTTATACGACACTGATTAATAAATTTCACTAACAAGCTTAAGATGCAAATGACCTTTAAAGTACGTTCACAAGTGAAGTCCACACGAAATGTGAAAAGACTTGGGCACAAACTGAAGCTAATAAACTCAATAAAGGATACGGCAAGTAGAACACTTGCAAGACATGAGGCTGAAATCTCAAAGAAATCTATAAAGAGATAAGACTTGATGAAGGAGCATAGAACTCTGTCCCATGGGAGATTAGCCAGCCAAATATCAGTCTTCAGGGCCCCTATAAAACACCATGAGAGGACCAGTTCTAGTGTAAATCTCCACAAGATAACATCTCACTTAAGGATGCACATGATTCATTAGTTTCCTGCTCGCCCACGACATAGTACATATAACAAGTAATGACATATTCAACGCTTATCTTCCTATCTTGTGCTTGACACATTCCCAGAGGTAGAAGGAGAAATGGCAGTTGAGGTGGCAAGAATACATTCCAGAATAGTATTTGAAGTGCATTCTTAGATATAAGAAAATAAAAATTCTCTTGCTCCTATAGAAGTTAAGATCCTTCAACCAAAGACATAAGAATGAAGATAAAAGACAAGAATCAAGTCACAGATGAAAATAGGAGGTCGGCTTTGGTGAGCATATAATCTAAAATTTAGCATGGAATAAAAGAACATGATTGGAGTAAACATAAATACGACAATGCAGTATGATCGAATTGATGGTGAAAATGAAAATCAAAAACACTAAATGGGACCTTGATTCCCTTGCATGGCATTCCTCACATTCAAATAAACCAGGGCCACCCAACAAGCTTTTGAAATAAATATGAATCTAGGTAACTTGAAGGCTTGAAGCCCCTATATGCACACTTATTTGTAGGATGAAGGAGAAAGACAAGAAATTGCAAATGAATTTAATTGGTAATTTAATTTTCAAAGAGAAGAATGTGAAATAACTTGAAGGCTCAGCCCCTCTATGCACACTTTTTCGAAGTTTGCACCTTTTAGCTATTAGTAGTTTGCTAAAAACTGAAAAAGAAAGAAAAAAAATTTAAAGAACTTCAACAACTGAAGATTTTGGAAGTTTCTGAATTGTTGTGCTTGTTATTATGAAAATGACGTTCAAAATTTTCAAATTTTCGCTTCCCAAATTTATATAGACACACATTACACCTAATTCTCGTGCCATACTTTTCATGTAAAATATATATTTAACTTTAATTCTCATGCCTGATCATTAATACATACACTGTAACTTCGACACTCATGCCAACCTACTTGGCTCTTATACAACTTTAAGATTATATGACGCTCAGTTCTTACAATATAATATCACCCAGTACACAATTTCTGAGTTCATAAAGCTCAAGTACCTGAAATTTTCATCCACATCAGTAATATCACAGTTCACGGCATATAACATATGTATATGCAAGCAAATATATGCCTATGTTTTTCAATATCATACCTCCTGAAGCAATGAACCATCCAATGTATTGAAAATCCGAACCAAGGTCCCCTTACTACTCGCTGTAGCTAGCAACCGCCCGTCCTGCGTTAGGGCGAAACACGCAATCCTCGAATCATGAGCCATTATAAACTTGGTCCGCTTCAGTGCATAATGCTCAACCCTAACCTGCCCCTTCTGCAATCCTGGGCACACCAATACCATCGATCCCGAAACGTGCGACACCTCACAGAGACCCTTCGGATTCGCTATTGTCTCGATTTGATGCAACAATTTCAAGTCCGCAAAATTATAGACAAATATCTTCTGCACCAAAATCACCACAATTCGGTCCCGTCTGAGCCTCACCGCTTTGACCTCAGACCGAAACGATAGCTCCCCGATGCACCGGCTCTGATGGTCGTCCCAAATCATGACCTTGTTCAACGGGTACTGGGGTTCTGGTCCTCCACCGACTAGCGCGAGAATGTTGCACCGGAAAAGCATTTGCACGACGCCGATACCGCCTCCATTGTCGAATTCTCGCCGGAAAATTTCACGAAACGGATCGCAATTGTATATGCGGAAGCCGCGATCGGTGCCAGAGGCGAAGCAGCCAGAGTCTTGGTTGAAGGAGAGGTAGAGGAGAGAGGGAGCTGGAGCGGAAGGTTGGGATAGGTTAGGGTCAGGGTTTTCGGTAAAGGGTGGGACTTCGGAGGAGTTATCGTGGAGAGATTGTCGTTCGTCGTCAGTGTTGAGATCGCCGTATATGGTGGAGGGCATGTCGCTGAGATCGGATAAAGATCGATCGTCTTCTAGGGATTGGTAGTATTGGTCAGAGCAGTCGGAGGAGTAGGTTGGGGGAGGGGGAGGGGGAGGGGGAGGGGGAGGAGGGCTCTGTGCCATGTGGGGTGAGTCTGAAGGATCGGTGAGGAAGCTATTAGGGTTTGGGTTAGGGTTAGGGCTTGAATTTGAAGGGAGACACCAGGAAGGAGAAGAGGAAGGGAGGGTGGTTGTTGTCATGGGAGGAAGGATCGAAATTGGATTTTATCGGAGGTGACGACGGAGAATCTACTCATAGAAGGAGAGGGGGAGAGCGATGAGGATAAGTTTAAGCATTTTGTGTACTCGCAATGGGGAACGAATAAAATGTACTCGCTCTAGAAATATTAGTTAGAAGTAGAGTTAATACAAATGTCTCTTTGTAAAAATAAAATAAAATAAAAAAATATATATCTATTCTATAAAGAAGGAAAACAAATAAAACAAAACAACTCAATCCAATGGTCCATATTTGTTAAAAAAGTAATCTTGCGATTCAAAATATCTTTTGCTATCTACGGTCTAAAATCACTTCATTTAACAATCACAATTGTGAGTGCATGATAGTGCCGTAGGTACAAATATATCCTAGTATATATATATATATATATATATATATATATATATATATATATATTCTATAAAGAAAGAAACCAAATAAAACAAAACAACTCAATCCAATGGTCCATATTTGTTAAAAAAGTAATCTTGCGATTCAAAATGTCTTTTGTTATCTACGGTCTAAAATCACTTCATCTAACAATCACGATTGCGAGTGCACGATAATGCCGTAGGCACGGATATACCCTAGTATATATATATATATATATATATATATATATACTAGGGTATATCCGTGCCTACGGCATTATCGTGCACTCGCAATCGTGATTGTTATATATATATATATATATATATATATATATTTATTTATAAAGAAGGAAAGCAAATAAGACAAAACAACTCAATCCAATGGTCTATATTTGTTAAAAAAGCAAGCTTGTGATTCAAAATGTCTTTTGCTATCTATGGTCTAAAATTACTTCATCTAACGATCACGATTACGAGTGCAAGATAGTGTCGTAGGCACGGGTATACCCGTGTGTGTGTGTGTATATATATATATATACATATATATATATATATGTCCCCAATAAACTTAAAATAATAATAATATCCAATGATCCATATTTGTTAAAAAAATAATCCTGCAGTTCAAAATGTCTTTTGCTATCTATGGTCTAAAATCACTTCATATAACGATCATGATTGCGAGTGCACGATAGTGCTGTAGGCATGGGTATACCCTAGTGTGTGTATATATATATGTCCCCAATAAACTTAAAATAATAATAATAATAATAAATAAATAAAAGATAAGCATAATTATTGATAAAAATTTAAAAGAAGATGTTACTATTATTAGATGACAATTATTAGTCCACGAGTCTAAGAGTACTTTCTCGTCTTCTAAAATAAAAAGTTTATCGTTTAAGTCCCTATAAGAATAAAGTGCATGTGTGAATATTTTTCTTACAAAAATATATAAAAAAGAGAAAAAATGTTACGAGTCAATGTTATATTTTAATGGAATGGGTAATAACTATTAGACCACACAACTTATGAATAAAGTAAGTGTGGCGGAAATGCAAATGTAGAGATGGATGTGCAGGAAGACAAGAAATGATAAAATTATAAATGAACTAATTCATAAAATGATTAGACTAGAATAACATGTAAGAAAATTGATTAAGATCGTTGATCAGGTGCAAAGCAGACCATTGACGCACTTACAAAGAGTGACACGATCCACACTAATGCTGCATTTGATATGCAGGAATGGAATGAAATACTCATTAGAGAATGAAAATTCATTCTAGAGAATAAAAATTTATTTCATAGCTAAACTATAAAATGGTCATTCCATTCCCATGTAAGATTAAAAAAAAAATTGATGTTCCCCATAAGTCCTTCACCACATCACCACCTCTACCTTTATTGCTTTCTACCACCACTTTCCATCGTCGCCACCTCCACCGCCACCACCTCCCACCACCACTACCACCATCACCGTCACCTCCACTGCTTTCCACCACCATTGTCGCCTTCCACCACCACCATTGTTGCCTTGCACCACCACCTACGCCACTACCATTTTCCACCACCACCACCACCACTTTGCCTTCCACCAGCTCCATTGCATTCTACCACCGCCATCGCCCTCCACCACCACCATATACACCATTGTTACTTTTCACCACCACCGTCTTCCGCCACTTCCACCACCTCCACCGCCTTCCACCACCACCACCACCACTGTCGCTTTCCACCATCACCGCCGCCTTCCACCATCCATTGCCTTTTACCACCATTGTTGCCTTCCACCACTGCCACCTCCACTGTCTTCCGCCACCTTCCACCACCACCACTTTGCATTCCACCACCATCACTATTGCAGTATTCCACTATCATTGCTGCCTTCCACCACCTCCATTACATTTTACCATCGTCGCCACCTTCCACCACCACCACATACACCATTGTTACTTTCCACCACCACTGTCTTCCACCACTTCCACCATCGCCACTACCTTCCACCACCGCCATCGCCGCAGCCACCTTCCACCACTGTCATCGCCATCGCAGCTTTCCACCATCACTACTGCCTTCCACCACCTTCACTGCCTTCTACCACCACCACCACTGTCTTCCGCCACTTCCACCATCGCCACTGTTTTCCACCACTGCCACCGCCGCAACCACCTTCCACCACTGTCATTGCCATCACCACTTTCCACCACCTCCACTGCCTTCCACCACCACCACCACCGTCTTCCGCCACTTCCACCATCACCACTGGCTTCCACCACCGCCACTGCCGCAACCACCTTCCACCACTGTCATCGCCATCACCACTTTCCACCATCACTACTGCCTTCCACCACCTCCACTGCCTACTACCACCATTATTGCCTTCCACCACCACCATATACACCATTCTTGCTTTCCACCACCACCGCCTTCCATCACTTCCACACCGCCTTCCACCATTACCACTGCCACCGCCTTCAACCAACACCACCACTTACACCATCGCCTCCTTTCGCCATCACCACCACCACTACTGTTACTTTTAACCAACACCATTATTCTTTTAAAAAAATTATAGAAAAATGTTATTTTGTTAGTTTAATTTATTCGTGAGAGAGAGGAATATTTTAGATCATTAATTTGAACTTCATTTCATTCCTACATCTTTTTATTTTTCTAATCAAATAGTTGAATGAGAATAACCATTCTATTTTATTCTATTATCATTCTCATTCCATACTCATTTGCATTACATTCATTTCTCCATATCAAATGTAGTCTAAGGTAATGCTTGGATAATGGAAAGACCAGAGTAAACTTATATAGAGTTAACAAGGAAATATATAATAACATGAAATTTAGTGAGGCTATCGTTTAGGATAGAGACGAATGAAAAAAAGTAGAATTAATGTACTTGACACCCAATATTTGAAAAAAAATAAAAGTACTGTGATTAATGTGAATGAATGGGACTTAAATCCTCTTTTAGTACAAGTACTTTGTGGTGGGGAATCCAATGGAGCATAGAAGCACCACCGAGTCAGCCACTTATTGCATTGTACAATAATTAAAGGTAAATTATGACATCATTGTAGACCTGGATAGTTTTGAATTTTGATCATTTATTCGATATTAATACAATAAAAAAATATTAAAAATCACCATTTTAAAAGTTAGATTTCCAAAAAAAGCTCAATTAAAAGGGATTGAGGGAGTACTAGAGAAGATTTTGATTTGCTACAATTTTAAAGGTCTTAGATTTACGTATGGATATGTTCCATAATAATCAACTGGGACAGAGATATATGATATTAACCAATGTTAATTATTGCCAAGGATTTTTAGGCCATGTTTGGCAGAGCTTTTGCTTCGACTTTTATGCAGAAGAAAAAAAGAAGTAGAAGCTAAGTCAGGAAGTTGGTATCCCCCAACTTCTTTTAAACTCTCTTTTTGGACTCCGAAACTCTTCCGCCTTACCAATCCAAACACTCTCCAAAACGACTTTTGAGCTTGAAAAGCCGAAAGTCGCTTTTCAAAAGTCAATCCAAACAGGGCCTTAATAGCTTAACAACCATCTAAATAAAAGACTAAACATTGACGATGAATAAAACATTAAGGAAACATCTATGCATCAATTGAATTGTTATGAGAAAGTAATAAAGCACCTTGAATACTTGATTATTGAGATGTAATACATGTATACTACGTACTAAATTTTATCGTGCCAAACGGTGCTAGTTAGGCCGTATTTGATGACTGCACGCTTATTGGTCAAATCCATCCATTAAATTTGTAAATCATTAGGTGTGCCTCTTGTAGAGTTGTACGTGTTGACGTGTGGGTGGTGTTTGATTTTGTGTAGACTGGTTTGTTTATTGCTTGTGCGGTAAAGTCAGCTCAAATATTTCTCTTCAGTCATGCTATAAGGATATGTTTTTGTCCTTGGTCTGAAAGTCAATTCTTGTGATGCATACCTACTCAAATTTTTGATTCTTCCATTGCCGGTACACAATGTCGAATGTGAAAATGTGGGGGGACTAATGTCAGGTAGATTACCAACAAAATTTATGTCAAATTTTTTTGATAAATTCTTATTTAATTGGTGAGAATTCATGGACCGACATTCATATGAGATTAAGGCAAAGATGATGATGAATATTGTATATTAAATTTAATTTAGATAAAAGATACTACTCTTAAAGAACAAGACAATGCTAAGTCATGTGAAGATGTGATCCTAACATAAAATTGTTAATGTTAGTTGACTGGAAATAATAATCAAAAAGTTAACTTTGAGGATGAATAGTGTTATAGATCTCGAATGTGACGTGACAATATTAAAAAGACACAAATATCTTCTACTTTGATACATATTAGTATATTCGTGGCAATATTAAAAAGACACAAATATCTTCTACTTTGATACATATTAGTAAATTACACATTATCTTTGTTCTTGTATGCATACAAGTTTCTATAAGATGTCATATTGGAACAAACTAAACTAATTGCCATTAAAGAGTATATGAGAACTACAATCAAACTGAGTCTCTTTCTCTCATTCTATTTTCTCTCTACTTATATATATATATATATATATATATATATATATAATCTATTTTGCAATCTCTCAACTTCTCTCCATCTTTGTTAAGTTTCTCTTAAAATTCAACATTGATAGAAAACACCAAATCATAATACAATTATAAGAGCTTTTAAGTGAATTATGTATTTATCTAATTATTCACACATATAAATGATTGAGAAAATTAGAGTTCTTATTCAAGAAAAAAAAAATCCGAGAGTGTATGTTAAAGATATCATGGAAAAATTTGTAGTTTATAGTATGAATTATTTGAAGATTTAATTAAAAAAAAAAGTGTTTCAAAAGAAGATACTAGTAGAAATTGATTAGCGAATTCTATAATGATAAGTTTTGCTATTTTTTCTTTGTCATGTATTCTCTCAAAAACATTGTCTTTTAAAATAAAGAAAGTTGTCAAATAATCAGCCACTTCATGCCAAATAATATACCACCTAATTTGAGATACTATATCAGATTTAACATTTTCTGTTGAGTAATTAACGTAAAGCAATGATACACATCATGAAATTATTTTATAACGGCACCGTTATTTTAACATTGTTATTCAATTTAAATTCATCCTTTCAAATCCAACCCATTCACATTTAACTACCTTACCTGTTATACAAGAACTCCAACTTTGCCATCTCATTCATTATACAAATAATAAATATATTTTATGATATATATCATTTTCCATCAAGGTAATGTGAACTCACAAACAGGTGGTGGACTTTTAGAAAGGAAATTACAGAGAGAACTCCCAAAAGTGAAGCTTCTTAATAAAGGAAAATATAGAAGTATCACTCGAAAGTGAAGTACAAGTTCTTTTTGCCCTTTTCTTCTTTATAATTATCCAAGCAGTAGTATGTGTACATCTACATTACAAACTAATTTAGTATAGTAAGATAAAAAAGAAAAACTAATATAACACATCAAAAGTGATTAAAAATTAATTTTGTAAGATAAAATATCTCTTTATCAACGGTATAAAATTACTCTATTTAATCATCTAACGATCACCATTCTAAATGCTTATCGGAGTCACGAAGATTCACCAATGTATATATATACATATATGTAGTGTTGACAATGACCGGACACATGCAATCATGTTTCCAGTTTCTATATGCAATTTCGTCCCCATCTTACATCCACTAACAATTACCGGAAAATTTCCATCGAATGTATATGTATATATATATATATATATATTGATTAGTAAATAGCTTAATCCGGTAGGAAGAGGCATGGGCCCATTCAACTACCAAATCCATTCGTTGCTCCACACAAACTCAGAGTAATGTTAGTACTTAGTAGAGCCCGAATTTTTTTTTATGATCTCACCAATGAAATCTGATTTCATTAGTCCCTTCATGCATGAATCTCAAATCCGGCTGTCTTAGTTACACTGTCAAATCATGTAAATTTGTGGCATCTGTAATTGAACAAATTTACTTTTATTCACATTGATGGGGAGTTTGATTTCAGTAATGACACAAGATGGTAGATTACATGACATGGACAAAAAGCACACCTTGATGAGACTTCTCCTCCAGATAAGTTTGGGAAACGAAGAATCAGTTTCCTATGGGATACGTTTCCATTATATTACTATAAATACAGGACGGTCCAAGTACCAAGTACGCAATTAATACCCTCTGAATTCTTTTACAGCTTAAATAGCCTTTTCGATTTCTGACTTGATCGTCGGAGCGTAGTTGGTCGGCATCGCTCCAGGTCCTTTTTCGATTACTCTTCTTTTGTCCTCTTTTACAGGTTGGCATTTGACAAGTCCAAAGGTGGATTTGTACTTCATCAGTTGGCGCCGTCTGTGAGAATCGAACCCACGAACTATACTCTCATCCTACCTAAAAAGTATAAGAAAAGAGAAAGGTAGCCAATTTACGAAAAGCATACCCGGGAATCCATGAGCGAGGAATGATATGAGGAGTGGGCTCCCAGCACCCAAAAACAAAAAAAAAAATCGGTTCCTCCATGACTTTAGACCTTTATTATGGTCGACTGTGACTAGGCATCTCTTTGCGTGGCCTCTGCCTGGGTTGCCCGAGCGGCTATGAACATGGCGCCAATCGCTATTTTTGAAAAGCCCGTACCGAGAAAAGAACCTATTTGCTGACAGTGGAATGTCAAAGAAGATAGACTTCCACAGAATGAGACAAGCTATTATAATGCGCCAAAAAAGTGGCATAAGCCGAGAAGGGCATATATTTGTCGTGCTGAGAATTTCCTGCACAAGTACCGGAACTGGGAATCGAAGACCACAGGTAAACGCACCCTCGTAAAAACATGTCTCTCCAGGGTGGACCGAGAGAACCCGATCAGTTGGAGAGGGGTCTCGAACCACGACTCCGTCGGGAAACGAATAACCGAGGGCCAGATTCTCCATGTCATGTTGGGTCATAGTAGAAGCGATATTTCGACTTTCAAAATATTTAGCCATGTAGAAAGTTGAAAGATGCACTAGAGTTTGGCTACTGGTTGGTAAAAAAAGAAAGAGCTAGGACATGTGGAGAAGTGAGGAAAAGTGAGGAAGCTTGATGTAGAGAGTTGAAAGATGCACTAAGAGTTCGTTACTAGGTAGAATGGATTAAGAACAGAACATAAGGGGTCTTTTATAGGCTTCTACCACAACGTTCAACTCCAACGGCTCAATTTCAATGTTCAACTCCAACGGCTCAATTCTAACGTTCAACTCCAAGGGCTCAAATCTAGCGTTCAAAGGGCCGAGAAGCGCCAAAGGCAGGTCCTGTTCAACTCCAAGGGCTCAAATCCAACGTTCAAAGGGCCGACGACCCCCGAGGGCGGCCCCAAGAACAACCCCCGAGGGCGGCTCCGAGGTTCGAGCCTCCCCCGAGGGCGACCCCGGGTGGGTCCCCAAAAAAAAAAAGTAAAAATATAAAAATATATGTATGTATATACATGTAATTTTTGAAGACAACAGGCCAAAATAAAGACCCAACAATTTAAGCTCGGTGTGTTTTTTCTTTACCAGAGAATTTAGCAGTATTGTTCGCAAGGACCACAAGCGACCCTCATGAACAGGGGGCATCTGATGGAGAGTTTGATTTCAGTAATGACACAAGATGATAGACTACATGACTTGGACAGAAAGCACACCTTGATGAGACTTCTCCCCTAGATAAGTTTGGGAATCGAAGAGTCAGTTTCCTACTGGGACACGTTTCCATTAGACTACTATAAATACAAGGACGGTCCAAGTACTAGGTACGCAATTAATATCCTCTGAGTTCCTTTATAGCTTAAATAGCCCTTTCGATTTCTGACTTGATCGTCGGAGCGTAGTCGGCCGGCATCTCACCGATGCCCTTTCGATTACTCTTCTTTTGTCCTCTTTTACAGGTTGGCGTTTGACAAGTCCAAAGGTGGATTTGTGCTTCATCACACATGATTCATGTGATAGGTTAAAACTTTTTCCGAGTGAGAAATTTAATGCTCTACCACGGGAAGGAAAAAAATTGGACAGAAGGAAAAGAAGAAAGAATAGACGAGACATTTCTAAGAAAAAGATAGTTTATTTCTCTCTTTTTGTTTGGTTGGATGGAAGAGAAGGAAAACAAAAGTAACACCTTACTCTCTTTGTTAGGAGAGAAAGAAAGAGAAATAGTTAATATTAAGTTAATTTAATAATTATGAAGGATGGTATTGTAATTTTAAATTGAATTGGTTAAGTATGAAATCCATCCTCTTTTCTCTTCCCTCGTCTTCAAAAATGTGTTCCTTTTTTCTATCTTCCATCCATCCCTATTCTTTCCTTCCTACCAAAAGGACCATACAAGTTTCAACAAAACATTCTCAATTTACAAGGATTGTGCGAGAACAATACGATTGTAAATTACCATGTATACGACAGAAACATTACCAGCAATAGAAAACATTTCTCAAATATTAATCAATACTGATTAATTTTAATTTATATCACATTCAAATCAAATTATTGAAACTCCCATTAACAAATCTAATCACTAAAGTGCAAAAATATTCAATACTCTGGGTACCGTATAATGAAAATTTAGAAATCAAAGTTGGCAAATTATCAAATCTAGCATTAGGCAGCCATGTCTCCAACATATCTGCCACCAACAGTCCTCCCAAAAACCCACCTCCCAATCTCAACCCAAACTTGTTCTTCTTAGGCTTCTCCAACATGTAGTATATATTTATGTATGTATGTGTGTATATATGTGTGTGTGTGTGTGTGTTTGTTCGTATTTTTGTCTGTTTGGTGATGACTGATGAAGTAGGGAGAGGAATGACGCTATATATGTATAGGAACAGCGGAAAGATTGGACAAGAGAATTCTTGTGAGAGGGATAAGAGTGAAGCTATGTATCATATAAATATATATAAAGGGAGGTAAAGACGAAACTGGAAAGAGAACAGGAAGGTTCTAAGTGGGTTCTGAGTCCTTTTCATTGATACAAAGAAAGAGGGTAACACTTTTGTACAAGCAACAAACCGTGTGAGACGAAACACAGAAAGGGTATGCTGGTTTTAGTTTAACAAGGGGTGCTTCAATCTCTCCAACCAATTGGTCCTACACGCTTACTTCGGCTTAGGTTTTAGTTCATCTTGACCCAATCCACACTACCTTTTCCTTTTCCTTTTCCTTTTTATCTTTATCTTTTATCTTTATCTTAATTCTACATGGATGAGATGGATTACATAAATTCTCTCTCTAATATTTTTTTATTGTTTATCATTTCTCATATCGTGTTTAATTTTTTAAAATAATTTCTAATAATTTTTTCTCATATTATTTTTTATGATTTTTTCTTACTTTCTATTACAACTAGTCTTTCTTACTGCACTGCCGTCTCTAGATCTCTGATATGTACATATGTGTGTGTGTTCAAATCATCTCACAAATCAATTGTTGTGGAGAGAGAGAGAGACATGAGGGAGTGACAGATTGTGGTAGATCAAATTTTGGTTAGTCAAAGAGAGAGAATCTAGAAAGTAAGAACACTTCGTGGAATGTGCCGTACTTATGTCGAAAACTCGAATATTACGTCAAATACTCCTCTAACACGTGCCGAACATTTCGTAACAGTGATGTATATTAAATATTTTGAAAGAAAATTATATATGACTAAGTTATGAATAAGAATCTAAATTAAAATATATGCAGAAGGCTACATTAGTATGGTTCTTTAATCTATTTGTCTATTTTTGTTTGTAAATTTGTTTGGTTTTTAATTGCTTGATGATAAATTAAATTATTTCTGTAATGTAGACTTTTTTATTTTTTAACAATTAATATATATTAATATATTATATTATTATTTTATAGTTATATCCTTGTTGTGTCCGTGTCTTGTTTTTTTAGAATTTTTCGTATCGTTGTATCATTGCTGTGTCTGTATAAAAAATTTTGTATCGCCATGTTCTCATGTTTTGTCAACGTCCATCGCTTAGTAGGGGTGACCACGGATCGGATCGGATTGGATTATGCATAATCCTAATCCGAACCGCGAATTACGGATTGGCGAAAATTCAATCCGATCCGATCCGTGGCAATCCATCAATCCGATCCGTGATTGAACAGATCGGATTGGATTGACGGATTGGCCTAGTATTCTTATTTGAATTTTTTTTTCTACTTCAAAATTTTCAAAAAAAAAATTGTCCAACAAACACAACACTTTTTAAATGAACACAATTGTTAAATAAACAAATATAATATATATTTAGTTTTTAGGTTTATCCATGTAAGTATGTAGCATATTATATTATTATACATATAATTACTAATTATATATATAAATATATTGCCACGGATCGGATTACGGATCGGATCGAATTTCTGACCCTCCAATCCTCAATCCGATCCGTGGCTAACGGATTTTAATTTTTTAATCCGCCACCAATCTATTAGCTAACAGATCGGATCGGATTCGTCCGGATCGGATTGGATCGGATCGGATTTACGGATTTTTTGTACACCCCTATCGCTTAGAAAGGAGCAAGTGAAAATTTTCAAAACTTAGGAGAAGTTTCTGTAAATTACTCTATTTAAAGAGGAGAAGAAAGTTAGTGTAATTTATCTTTTCAAAATATTAACTTTACTCGTCTTTTTAGTTTGTAGTTTTCACCTACGTTTCTTTAACAAACTGAGAAGGTACAAACGAGATCTAACAAAACAACCAATTCTTCATGCCATTTTTTTTTTAATGAATTTTAGCATTCCATGTGTTTGAAGAAGTGCCTTAATTAACTACTCTTTCTGAAATTCAGAAAATTGATAGTTGGAAACTAATGCAACATACTAGGAATACTCTTTAGTGATTTCATATTTTCTACTAATAACACAGCAACACAAGTAACTCTCAGCACCAAAATTAAATAAATAAACAAACATTCCATCAAACCATAAAGACTACACATACTAAATTATTCACACACACACACACACACATATATATATATATATGCAAGCACCATGAAGCCATTAAGAGGCCAGACACCAATGAAGATACTAAAGCATAACTTGTTTGTAAAGCAAACTGAAATATTGAGCGGGTCCCACTAGACAACGGTCTAAAAAAGATGGTATAAGAAAACGAACCAATATAAAAAAGACCTCATTGTCATTGTCACAGTAATCGGTACATGATTTGGAGTATTAACTCCACATCGAAATACATAAACTTGAGTTGAGACTTGAGAGGCATCTCTATTCATGTGTATCGTTTCCATATCTTAGCTTTGCCAGTTGATGATTAAAGCACCATTTTCAATCTTCTCATATCATATCAAAGAGGATGGTATGGCACGTAGCCCAAAAAGCCCTTCACGTTGGTCACAACATCATTGCACCTTGTGAGAAGGCTTATCATCTGCTGTGCAATATCTATGTTGGCTGCTGCAATGGGTGCAGCCACATTCACAGCCAGAGAGGTGGGGGTGTTAAAATTATATGCACTCCCAGGCACTACATCAGGGGCGTAATGCAAATTGTTTTGGGCTTTAGCAAATTGAGCACTAGGAAGATGAACAACATGTGATGCTGATGATGATGATGATAATGGAGGTGGAGGAACAACGTTTTGAAAATTCTTACTATTAAAATCCATTGCATGAGAAGAAGAAGAAGATGCACCATCAGGAAAACTAGCATTGTTGTTCTTATTAGCAACCATCAATTGCTCACTTCTACTACTTTCTTCCCCACCCAACATGAATTTTACACGAGGGGTTCCCTTACTACCGCCATTGCCATTGCCAGCTGTGATGGGAGCCGTCTCATCACCACCAGATTTCTTCAGAATTGACTTCAGCTGGACTGCTGGCTGTTGTCGAGGCTGATGTGCAGGTGCGGCTACTGACTGCGGGTTCTCCACACAAGTGTCTTCTGTTGCTGCAACTTCCCTAAGGTGACACCTAATGTTCACATTGCCAAATAAGGAATTATTTCCGCTAAGATGTTTGAGAGCTGCCTCTGCATCAAGCTTGCGCAGGAAGACAACACGGCAAGTTGAGGACTTGTAAAAAATACGAGTTCCCGAATGATCCAACGCCCCAAAACGAGCGAGCCTGGCCTTCAGCTCAGAACCAGATGGAAGGTTTGTATGGGGAGGGAACTTCATCACCAGCGTTGTGGGGCTTGATGCCTTTGCTGGAGGCTCCATTTTCTTAGTAGAATCTGCTTTGACTGGTTTTGTTGGTGTTGGAGCAACTCTTTCTTTTCCAGTACCTTGTGGGGCTTCCTCAGTCTTCTGAGCTCCCTTCTTCTCTGCAGCTAGTGTTTTCAGATCACTAATTTTCTTCAACCTCTTTGCAGCCATTTCTTCAAGACGATCAGATGGCCCTCGTTTCCACCCACCTTTCGTCAGATCATCAGGCTTGTCAAGAGGTTTTGGTGGTTTCAGAGATGGAAGATTGCTAATATTCTTACCCTGAGGATCACCAGAAACAGCATTACTAGCTGGGTACTTGGCAGCATGAGCTTCATTTGACTGAGTCTCAGGTTCTGGCAACATGACTGAGCTTTGCTGATAAACAAGAGACCGAAATCTCAGAACAACCTGCTGTATAAACGCAGTATTGTTCCTCTCCACACCATGGAAGGGGTTGAGAGCAAGAGACTGCAAACCACCCAGTAATTGCAGAAGCTCAAGTTCAAAATTGACTGTCCTTACCACTGGCTGCATCCTAGCAGAATCAGGCAACATCAAGCTACTGGCCCGCTCAACTTTCTTCTGACAGTCCACCTGAAAGTCCTCTACATGAGCCCAACCAACTTGGACTGATTTTCCTGCTACTTTCCCCACCAGTGCCCCACTTTTTTCAGTAGCTGCACGCTTCTGCATATGACCAGAGCTCATTTCAGTGTCCAACTCTTTCTTTCTCTTCTTCTTCTTCTCCTCCCCTGGGGCAGATTTCTCTGAACTCAATTCCCTAGTAGTACGTTTAAGAGCTTTGCCTTTCTTTGCCCCTTTGTGACCATCATGAACTTGTTTCTGTCCATGCGATTCTTTGACTGTGGTTGGTAGACTTGGAGATTGCTGATAACCTTCGTCCATTTTAATCTTCTCTGAGTTCTCAGGATCATGTTTAAAGTCAATCGTCCTCTCAGCTTCAGGCTCAGAAGTGCAAGACAGACTATCTACTATGCCAGGGAATTCCGCTTTCCCAGAAAAACTAGAAGCCCCCACACTTGCAGGACCAGTTGTTACAATTGATCCCCTGCGTTCTACCATTTCTAGCCTAGTGCCTTTCCCATTATCAAGAGAAGACTTTGCTTCCAAGAGAGAACTGCTGTAGGCTGGAGTCTCACTCTCCCCAACAGGAAAACTAGCATCAGGACTAGCAGAGGACTCCACCTTACTTGCATTTACCTGAGAACCAGTCATGCTATATTTAACAACAGCAGATTTTTCCTGTAAAGTTGCAATGCCTTTGCAAGTTACATCTGTATGCAGAGCTGAAGTACCGTCCCTACTGATTGTCCGAGTCCGTTCATTTGTAGCTCGAATCTGAGACTTTCTAGAGATCAATGGAACTCTCTTTTGCAGCACACAATTTCCAGCTGCTAATGTTGAAGACCCCTCTGCAATAGTGGGCTGGATGTAATTCTCAGCTGGTAGTGCTGAAGACCCCTCCCCATTAGTGGGCTGGAAAGAGGAACTTGCTAACCCTAGGTTGATTTGGTGTGTTTCCAACTCATCTCGCTCATCTCTTCGTTTAAAAAGATAACTGTCTTTCTTTTCTTGGTCCTTGGCTTTATTTGGTTTTGTGGATATATTCACCTTACCTAAAGCTTCTGCAATCACCTGTGGGCCACTACGAGGAGCTGGCAAGTGACAAGACCATAAGATGAGAAAGAAGGCAGTGGTATAAATGAAATGAATTTAACTTCTTATAAAACATGCAACGCAAGTGAGACTTAAGAAATAAAAGTCCAGCTCAAGTGCATCAAGAACAATTAGAATAAGAGGCATACACCGAGAAGGGGTTCTATAAATAAAAATACAAGTTCAACTCGTCATTATTGGAACCACAAACTCAAGAGAGACAATTTTTACCCTAATATTTTTGTTCCATACAAAAATAGCAAAAGTAGCAACCAAACTTTAGGGCTGAGGAATTGGCAAAGGTTGCGGAATTTGTCGAGTACCAGCCACCCAGAAACAAAGAATAAGAACTTCATTAAGACAGCAAAATCTCAAGACAATCATGGATGTCTGTCTCACTTCCCTCAAATAGGATGCGCAACATAATTAAACTTAAGGGTTCAAGAAGAAACAAATATCCCTTCATGCCATTTGTCTTCCTTGTATATTGGCCAAAGCCAACAAGTGCTTCCTCTGCTGTTACTAAAGAGTACTTGTACCATCACTTACTTAGCAAGAGCTACCAAAGCTCACGATCGGAAATTTCAGAATTGCTTCATACTATCACTAGTAAGGGAAAAATGACTGTGTGGACCTCAAATGACTTGAAATCCTAAGCAGCTTCTTCTTCATGAGGTGAATCCTTTCAGATTATGACATTTCAGACACTTCCACAGACTAATGGTTGCTATGTCATACAGTTGTCAATATGGAAACACGTCCTCAACTGTCCAACATCAGTGATTTTCTGACTCTGAAAAACAAGCCAACTCACTCTCTCTCTCTCTCTCTCAATGTACCCCATGACTGATAGTAGAGCACCTCTGTTTGCCTCATTTAAGACTTATCACCAACTATAAGTGACAGATGGAACCAACAAAGAGAAAAAAACACAGGTCAGAAAATAAAAACCAAAACAGGGAAATTATTTCTGCTTTCTTTTTGTGCTTTGTTTCATTTTATAGTTCTTGAATGCCATGGTTGATGGATTTATTTTTTCATATTTGATATGAATTTTTAAAATTATTGATTATGAGATATGAATTCTTTTATAGTAATTTGACTTTTCAATTGTGCGCCTCACTTCACTTAGGCTCGCGCCTCGCCTTGCGCCTAGGCTCCAAAGGACATTTAGCGCCTAGAGCCTTTGATAACACCGAGTGGACTGTTGACCACCATGATACAATGCGAGTTTGCTCAACTTGTCTGCATATATTTTCATTGGTTCCATTTGATAAGTGAATTACAAACTGAAAACTAAATTAGATTTCATAATGTCTTTTTTATTTTTGTAATCATACTTCTGAAACCCTAAAAATATTGATTATATGAACTGATTACAACATCAAATGAATGCAATAACAAAGAAAGTCGGCTAATTATCACCAAAAAATAAATGATTGAACCAGGAACTAGAAATCTGGTTGAAGACTACTGTGAACCTGGGTTTTCTGCAATTTAATGCTTCAAACAAAATCAAGAGATTCACGTACACAACAATGAGAATATTGGAAGAAAGCTAGGGAACATAGGAGAAGGGCAGAGGCAGCATAAGCATACGGATAGGGGCACACTCTTTCCACCAATTCCCTTGTCCGCTGTGCTGAAAAACCACCCAATTTATAACCATTTTTGCACGTGCCAACAGCTGGAGTATCTGTCATGCAAGTCTTTTCTTTCTACCGTTCTGGTTAAAAGCAAATTTAGCCTCAGAGAGTGCCACAACCACCCCCTATGATTTGTGACATTCACCCGTTTACTTGCCTTGCCTAGCCACTATCTAATCATCCATGTCTCGGCAAACCCAAATTCCCGCAGATGATCGTATCACAGACTCACTGCGGTCACAACACAGCCGCATGGTTCAAGTGATGTACAACACCATAACGCTTCCATCTAAGGGGCATTAAACAAGATATTCTATGGATAGTTCATATGTTAAAGGAGCCTATGCAAAGAGTTTTACCATTTATCCTAGAAGAAACAATAGTCATGCTTCGTTAGGCCAGATTGCAATTATACAGTGATAGAACCAGGATCTTAGGGCAACACCAACTTCCCACAAATTTCTTTCCTCGGAGTCAGATAAATGCTCAGAACGCTCTCAGTTGCAACATTTGAGAGCATGTCTCGATTCCAATACTATACTGCGGGAAAACTGAATTTCTGCAATGTAATAGCAGACTCTTGTTTCCAATGCTGCCTCGTGGTTGGGATGATGACATCCATATTTTCTCCAAATTTTCTTGGACACGGGAAAAATGCACCACATTGAATATACTGAAGTACAATGATAGAAACCGTGCCAGACTAATTCTACGGCTAATCATAGCCTTTTAACTTCTGCTCACCACCTTTTAATTTCCCTTCATCCATATTCACGTTAAAAACTTCCGTTCTTCGGCATACAATATTACCAAAAGAAATACAAAGATACAAACTGCATACAGAACTTCTGTTCTTCCACATACAATATTACCAAAAGAAATAAAATGACACAAACTGCATACAGTAACCCATATACTAATTACTCCTTATACTTTACACAAAAATATCAACATTCCAGTGAATCAGTTCATATGCCAAACATTCATGGTCTAGAAAATGAGCAACTATATAAAAACCATATCCATAAAGTTTCATAGAGTTACATGCAAGAGAATGACTAACTAAATAACCACCATTGTCTCAAATAACTTCAAAGATAAATGAGAGAAACAAAGAACAAGCAGCATAGATGTACTAACTAAATTAGCTAGAGTGCCTTAATAGTTAGAGTAACAAAACATCCTCCAAGGATTTGCTGCATAATTTTCAGAATTTGATTGGACAAACATGTAGACCAAACTAAGCCCATTTCTAGTGTATGCCAAGAGTTCTGATAACAAAATACCAGGAACAACCTAAACAAATACTAACCATCCATCTTTGAAGAAGCCTTTATATGTCAATGCTTCTCCCATGATCGTGGCACTAATCCTCCACAAACTAATAATAAAAACACTACCGACAATAATTATGATGGAAATAATAATTATGGTGATTATAATGATGATAATTAGAAAAACTGCATTAATATTTAATACACCTGCATATACCATATATAGCATTTTACCTCTAGTTTATAACATCAATTAAAAACTACTATAACATTTTCTCTCAGATCTCTCCTTTAAGTTAACTTTCTTCCATGAAAAAAATATTGAGAAAAAATAAAGACAAAGAAAACGACCATGTAGCATAAATAATAAAAGAAGCCATTTAAAAGAAATTTCTTTCTTTTCCCAATGATATCCAGGAAACAAATGGAGCCTACTCCCTTCATCATTCCACTAAACCTTAATTTATCTCCATTGTACCTCAATTTTGGAACTTAATAAAAAATTTACCCCTATAGTACCTGACAACAACATAATCTAACATCAAATAAGTACTATCAAAAGTTAAAAATCAATGAAAAGATATGCAAGAAGCATAATGCACTTAGCGCAATCTCGTTACTCAGAGTAATATTTGTTGCTGTGTGTAAAGGTTCCCCTCAACATCAAGTGCAGAGAAGTCGTGTCCTTGACAAATACTATGAGGATATCACTTTCCTAAACCAACCTGAAGTTGAAAATGTTTGATCCATTGGCATAGATAAATTTAACATTATAAAAATTTAGCAAAAGGAAGTGTCTAAAGCATCACAAATAAATCAAGTAACAAAACATTAATTAATACCTCTAGACGGCTCCTCAAAAGGATGAGCTGCTGCGTCTTTTAGTTCATGAGAAGGCCGCACTGGTTGGGCCCCAAACGCCTGAGCATAAGTCTCATCATACTCCTCAAACACCGCCTTCCGGTAAGAGAAAACAGTAGCCTTATTCTTAATAAAATCAATACTCAGAGGCTGATCAACTGCAGGCATCAATGCCAAGTTCTTTATAAAAGCAAGAGTTTTTCTGGGCTGAAAACAGTCTCTAGCTTTTCTAATCTGGTTCGCTGAGTAAACAGCTCCAGGCTCATAATCAACTACATCAACAGAAAAGTACCCCTGAACATTTGTGGGCCGAAAATTGTATTTGTTCCTGCACCGACAAGCTAAACCCAGACCACATCTCCTGCTTGCTTCATCCACTGCCTCTTCCACAGCCTTCACAAAACTTCTTGAATTTGTCTGCCTAGACTTCTCGGCAAAATTAGGATCAAATGGGATAACCTCAGCCTGGTCAAACCACCCATAACTACTGTCACCAAAGAAAGCAACAAGCAAATGACCCGCTCTCTTTGTTCGACGAACTGAAGAAGATGCAGAGGCTTCATTATATATATGACCAGGCCACCATGGGTGCGATTTCACCTTTCCCCAAACCATATCACCTATTTCATATCCAAACCCTTGCGGAGTTGACGGCCCTGCCCTGACGGCTTTACCCCTCCCTTTTGCAGCAAATTCATCGACCACTGATAGCATCGAATCATATTGAGATACATTTGATTTCCCAACTTGAACATATCCCTTCCTAAACCTCGACCCTGAATGCTCCATCTCACCATTCCAAGCATCAAATTTATGGTCACTCACACCAGAATTCACTTCTATAAACCCCTTTCCCCTGGAATGAACCGTATCTACTTTGTTCCAAGACCCAGATTGCTCAGAATTCTCTATGTCGTCATCCCCATCCGAAACCCTAACACCAAGATCACTCCCCTGAGCTCGATTTTCATTCTCCGCGGAAACCCTAATCCCTCCAGACCCAACCGAACCCGAACTCGTCTCCTTTTCACCACCACCGTCGGTGACCTTATCAGAGTTATCGAACACAACACCTTGTAAAATCCCAAATTCTTCAGACCCAATCATATCTACACTCGCCTTTCTACTACTACCTCCACTGGGGGTTTCATCAGAGCTAGTCTCAACAATAACATCGACCTCTGAAACCCTAGGTTCCGATCGAGGTTCCTCTTCGATTCCATCGGGTAATCGATCTAATCCGAAATCGTTGTTCACTGATATCATTCTACGAGATAAAACTAATACAAAACCCTAGAAATGAAGTGGTCGATGGTTTGGATATGAAAAAGCATACCTTTTACAGAGGCTGAGGTGGAAGGAGAACGAAAGGCGAGACACCTGATGAACTTTTCGCGAAAATGCGATAATCGGGGAATAGAATCCCCCAGTATGAGTGTGTGCTTGTGGTGGGTAAAGTTATAGATATGGGGAGAGAGGGAGAGAGAGAAGTGGGGGTACAGGGGATTTTTGTAAGAGAGAGAGAGAGAGAGAGAGAGTTGGTACATCCGAATCTGTGTTGCGAGTTTTAAATACAAGGCCACAAACTATATTAAAGCAATACGATGCCGTATTGGATCAATATCTTTGTCGCACTGACACCCGGTGCCGTTTATGTGGTGTCACGTAAAAGTATCGTAATTAAAAAAAGGGTTAGTGAGAGTGGACGATAACGCAATTTTAACTTCGTGTAAAAAAAAATTGATTTCTGATTCTCTAAAAATAGGAAACCAAAAAAAAATAGTGAAACTCGTGAATCAATTCGAACCAAACTGATGTTATTTTTCGGTCTGATTCTGTTATAGTATGATTTTATTTTAAAAGTAGAAAACTGTTAACTTAATTTGAAATTCATTAGAATTGAACCAAATCCAAAAGTTAATAATATATATATACACTACTATTAAAAGTACAAAAGTTTTTGATCATTTTTTATTAGGGGGCATATTCGCGCTCCTATTTTATACATTTGCATTCCCATCTTAAATGAAATGACACTATAATTCTAATTTTACAAGTGAATGATTATTATTTTTATCAAGTTACACAACTACCTTTTAAGATATTCCCTCTTTGTTTTTTATTTTTAATATTTTAGGTTTTTTTTGAAATAATTTAAAAAAAAAAGTTATTTATGTTAAATAAATTATCTATTTTTACCGGATAAAAAAAAAATTATCTATATTGAATAAAAAGATCTCTTTTGACAAGAACCGAAAAAAAAAAAACCCAAAAAATGTTACTTAATTATTTATTTTGACATGACCCAAAAAAAGTTATCGTAGGTAAAATAAATAATCTCATTTGAAAAAATATATATATATAGTATACAAAAAAAAAGGACCAAAAAAATTTATCTCTATGGAATAAATTATATCTTTTGACATTACTCCAAAAAAAATATAAAAAAAATGTACTAAAGAAGGTAAAATGAGTTAAAGTTTATAGAATCAAGGGTAGTTATGGAATTATAAAGTAAAAGATGATACATTAATGAGTTTATGAACTTTTTTGTATTTTTTCTTTTTTTTTTTTAAAAAGGCAAATGGAGTGCAATAGGAAAGGAGGGGAGTACGAATATGGCCTCCCCTTTTTTTTTATTATAATATATTTATGTGTTAAGTGCGTTAAACTCTCTTCAACTATTTTCTCTCTCTCAAATAACTCCCATGAACTATTATTTGGACACTTAACCCCTTGAACTATTTTTTCTCTTTCAAAAAATTCTCTTGAACTATCATTTGGACACTTAACTTCTTTAATTATCTTCTCTTTCTGAAATAAACCCCAAATCGTTAAGTTACTGTCCAAAATCTAACGTTAGTTGACACACATGACTCGCTCCAAATTTAGAATGCCAAAAATACCCTTATGACTATTAAACCCATTATATACATAAATGCGCCTTATATATCATCAACCTCTACAATCAACATAACCAACATGTCTTATTTTATTGTATTTTATGTTATTCTATTTATATTTTTTGAGTCACCAATTTTGTATTTATTGTATTTTCTAATATTTTTATTAATTTCTTTATAAAATTTTAATTTATTGTATTATATTATATTTTTTAGCAAGAAAAAAATTTATTTATTGTATTTTATAAAAAAATCATAAATGAAAACTTGAATTGAAAAATGAAATCTGAAACCGAAAGTTTCATTATGAAGCTTTCAAATTATGCCTAAGGATTGTCAAAATTTTGACATCACTTTCATTTTTTCAGAAATAAAAATTACGTTACCAAACGCGATTTTTGCTGTGACTTTCAAAAAAATAATTGAAAACTGAAATCTGAAATCAAAAGTGCTACCAAACAGGGCTTTAGTCTACTTCACCAACAATCATACATATTAACTAAGGACAAAAAAGTAATTTGATTTTTTTCGTTAAATGCCAGTTTACGATTTGCCCTTTAAGTGTGTGTTTCTTATAATTTAGGGGTGTTTCTTGCAATTTGGTGATAGTTTAAGGGGTCAATTTGTAATTAAGGGGTTTCTTGCAATTTATGATAGTTCAGGGAGATTTCTTGTAACCGGTGATAATTCAAGAAGGTTTAATGCACTTAATCCTGTATTTATTCCAATGAATAGAAACATAATCTTTCAATAACTATTATTTTATAATTCTATTTATTCTCTCTCACACATTTAATCCCTTACACAAACTCTTCCTATTTCAAATAAAATAAAAATAATATTATAATTCTTATTTTTATAACTTTTCTTATTCTATTTATTATTTTTCTCACACTTTATTCCTAACACAAAGTCTTCATATTTTTAAAATTCAAAAAAATAAAAATAATATTACAATTCTTATATATAGAAACATAATCTTATAATACATAGTGAGTCAATCTCGAATTAAATGACCACTATTACTAATATTACATATTACATGGTGATAAATATGTATATAATGAATCAATTCCGTTCCGAATTGGACAATAAATGACATTTATTACTAATATGACATATTACACGGCGATAATTATGCCTCATTTCATTGAACAACAAGATTGAACTACAAATAATAAAATAATTGATTTGTATATCCTACGGTTGTGGACAGTGGCGGAGGAGAACAATTAACAATAGTGTGATAATAAATTTTGAACAAGAATAATAAATATCAAAAGAGGGGTCTTTTCTGAATTTTGGTTCTTAAAAATTTTGCATTATTGGAGGAGAAAAGACATGGGTCTTTTCTGAATTTTGAAAATTTTGTTGGGCAAATGAGAAAAAATTAAAGATCTTTTTGAAATTTGAAAGTTTTTCTTAATGTTTTTTGTGAATATTTTGAATATTTTAGGAGTTCGGTCAGGACACTTTTATAATTATCAAATATATTGTATAGAAAATATAAATAACTGAAAAGTTAATAGCAAATGAGGGGTCTTTTCTGAATTTTTATTCTTACAAAATTTGTGGGATCGGCTTGAGGAGAAAAAAGTTGTCTTTTTTTAATTTTGAAAATTTTGTTGAAAAAATGAGGGGTTTTTTAAAATTTTGAAAGTTTTTCTTCGGGTCTTTTGAAATATTTTAGAAGTTCAGTGGGGGAATTTTATAATTGTTAAAAATTGTGTATAAAAAATACAAATAACAAGAAATTCCAACGGGGGCAATTGGTCCCCCTTTGGCCCCAATGTGGTTTCGCCACTAACTATGGGCCAAAAAACTACAAATAATTCAAGTATTATGCAATCTCTTTTTAAGTGCTTGCATATTTTGAAGAAACTCCTTTGTGTCTATGAAATAAATGTATATCACGTAAAAAAATATTCAAGGACCGTGGTTCAAAACAAACCAAATTAATCTTTTACAGTTCAGTTATGCAGTTCCAATGATTTGACTCGAATTCTAATTTTTTAAAAACTGTTGGGATTGATTCAGTTCTAATTTAGTCTAAAATTGAACCGAACTGAATCGCGTGCACCGTCGTTAAAAACATAAACTACTCTAAAAAAAAAAAAGTGAACCAAATCGGCCATACTCTCAAACATAAAAGTTAATTTTTTGAATTATGTTGGTTAGAAAAATGAATTTTTAATATCCAAATAACATGAATCGATATAAGACCAAGTGCAATTTATCACAATGTCACCTAAAAGTAGTGTAAAATGTAATGATTTTGTTTGTGTCATTTTTTGGATTATTCGGCATTAGGAAAATTTTCTTTTAATTAGATTCTAAAAATCGACTCATTCACGGCCCTTAAACGCACATCTGAGGGTTGTAAATGAGTCTATCTTTAAAATCGAAATGGTAGTTTATCACTCATTGGAATGTCATATTATAGATGAAAACTATACCTATTTTTTGTTTATGTTTTAATATATATAGTTTAGAGGCTAAAAAAAAAAAAAAACTCTTACACTCATATTTAACATTTGTTCAATTTTACAATTAATATTTAAATTTCATCTTCTAAAATATTCAATTTGATAAATATTAAAGGATTTGTATATTTAAGTTGCACCCTCTCTATTCCAAACAGTGAAAATCTACAAGTAGTTCACTACAATATCAAACATATTTTAGACAGATCATGAATATCAAGAATCATGAATATCTATCATAGAAAGTCATATTTTTGTGATATAGAATCAATAATAACATATAATGCATTTAAATGTAGAAGGTAAGGAATGTGATTTTTGACGTATGAAAGAGATTCATTACATATATCAATTCAAATCCAAAACCAAACTGTGATTTTTTATGCTCTGATACCGATAGATAAAACTTAAATGCGGAAGAAGATCAAACATAAACATCCAAATGTAAGTGAGTGATAGCCCTTTGAGATCCAAATATGATAACAGTACGGCAGTGTTACTGGAAGCCTTGAATTTCAATATCCAGGCATTGATGCTAATATTGCAAGGTTTCTTGCTATTTTATGTTGCATATATATATATATATATGGGTAATGTCTTTTATCTTTTAGTACCGGTTAACACTGTCATTATAAAGTTATTACATTTTACCTGATTCTAGTGTAGCCAAAACATCGTGAATTTTAAAAAATGTAAATGATATTATAGTTTAAAATTAATCATTGGAAGGTGACTTGGCCCCACAACGAGGTCACGTATATGAGGTTAATTGCAATGGAATTACATATGTAAGATATATTGTTTTAGAAATATTTTAAACACAATGAGGTCACGTATATGAGGCTAATTGCAATGGAATTACATATGGAAGATATATTGTTTTAGAAATATTTTAAATGCCCACAGGTATAGAGTTTTCTATTTCAATATCTTAATTTTAATAATTCTGTTATAAAAGATATTTTTACAAATTGTTGTAGCTCTTACCCATAGGACGGTTACAATGATGCAATGATTTTGTTTCTGGAATATTTAACAAGAGTTGAATTTTCAAAATATTATTATTTTCATTACACGTTAGTAAGCATGCTTTATTAAAAAAATTGTAGCTATTTCATCTACCTATTTAACGAATGAATCATCATATTTTTGAATGTAGACAATTATAAAGATTGGAATGAGAAAATTCTCCTTAAGTTATGGTGTATGGATCTCGATTTGGCTATCCGTGTGGAATAACCTCATTTTTCTATTGAACCTAGTACGTAGGTGTGAAAGCATCAAATGAACGGTGGGAGCGATCCAACCACTTAAGTTTGATGCTTATTAAGTCTTGTATTGGAAAAAGTATTCGGGAATCCATTTCAAACAACACTAAAGTGAAAGAATACCTTCAATTTATTGAGGAACAATTTGCAAGTTCTGATAAGGCTCTGGCTAGTACCCTAATGAAAAAATTGTCATCCATGAAATATAATGGTACTTCAGGAGTGCGTGAGCACATCATAGGAATGAGAGACATTGCAGCACAACTAAAGTCTCTTGAAATTGAGATTACAAAGTCCTTTATTGTCTATTTCATACTCAACTCTATTCCAAATCAATTTGGACCATTTAAGATTTCTTATAGCACACATAAAGATAAATGGTCAATTAATGAGTTACTGATCATGCGTTTCAAGAGGAAACGAGGTTAAAGCAAGGGTCTAGAAAGTGTCCATCTAGTCTCTCATAAAAAAGGAAAAGGGAAGAATTGGCATAAAGGGGAGAGCTATCAAATCTGGCAATAAAAACTCCATTAGGTGTTTTTCTGCAAAAAGACAGGATATTTCAAAAGAGAATGCAAGAAGTTTCAAACTTGCCTTGAAAATAAATGTAATCTTATCTCATTAGTATGTTATGAATCTAATATGGTTTGTGTTAGTAATACTTGGTGGATTGATTCTGGATCTACAATTCATGTTGCCAATACTATGCAAGATTTTCTAAACCAAAGGAATCCAATGGGAAGTGAACGTTGCATCTATACAGGAAACTAGATGCGTTCACATGTGGAAGCAGTTAGAATCTTTAGACTTGTTTTACAAACTGGCTTTATTTTAGACTTGAAAAATACCTTTTATATTCCATCATTTTCTAGAAACTTAATTTTCATTTACATACTTAAACATTTGGGTTTTACTTTCAGTTTTTGTGACCATTTTGTAACTTTGTTTAAAAACTCTGTTGTTGTTGGTACTGGTCTTCTAAATGGTGGTTTGTATAAACTGTGTCTAGATCTTGTTTGTGATTTTAATTTTTTTATTATAATCGAAAGTATTGGCATAAAGAGAAGTATTATGAATGAAACATCATCTATGTTGTGGCACAGAAGATTGGGACATATCTCCATAGAGAGACTTAAGAGGTTAGTGAATGAAGGGGTCCTCCAGACTATTGATTTCTCTGACTTTGGTACTTGTGTAGACTGTATTAAGGGCAAATAGACCAAGAAGGGTGCTAGGAGGAGTTCTAACACTCTAGAAATCATACATACCAACATTTGTGGACTTTTTCCTACATCATGTCTAAATGGTCAGAAATACTTCATCACCTTTATTGATGATCACGCATGATATATGCATCTCTATCTTCTATGTGAAAAGGCTAAAACATTAAATGCTTTTAAGGCCTATAAGGTGAAAGTAGAGAAACAAACATATAAAGTAATTAAAATTGTGAGATTAGATAGAGGTGGGGAGTACTATGGCAGGTACACAGAAATAGGACAAAAATCGGGTCCATTTGCAAAATTCCTTGAGGAACATGAAATTGTTGCACAGTATACGATGTCTGGCTCACTATATCAAAACGGTGTAGCTGAAAGAATGACTCGTACTTTAATGGACATAGTAAGGAGTATGTTTAGAAACTCCAATCTCCCATTATTCTTGTGGAGTGAGACCTTAAAAAATGACTCATTTAAAATAATCATGACATTAGTAGCTTATTATAACTTAGAGCTACGTCAAATGGATGTGAAAATGACATTTCTTAATGGAGATTTAGAGTAAGAGGTTTACATGACACAACTTGAAGGATTTGGTTTAGATAAGGAAAGTCACTAGGTTTGTAGACTAAAGAAATTCATATATGGACTGAAACAAGTTTCCCGCCAATGATATATAAAGTTTCACAATGCAATATCTTCTTTTGGTTTTGAAGAGAATACTGTTGATTAATGTATATACCTCAAGATCAGTGGGAGCAAATTCATTTTTACAATCTTAAATGTGGATGATATTCTATTTTCCAGTAATGACTTAGGTTTACTGCAAGAAACAAAAAAGTTTCTCTCTCAAAAATTTGATATGAAGGATATGGGTGAAGCCTCTTATGTCATTGGCATAGAGATTCATATAGACGGATCTCAAGGGACATTAGAATTGTCTCAGAAAGCCTACATAAACAAAGTATTGAACAGATTTAGAATGCAAAATTGTGCATCTGGCGTAGCACCTATTGTCAAATGTGACAAATTCAGTTTAAATCAATGTCCAATAAATAATATAGAAAGGGAATAGATGGAAAACATTCCTTATGCCTCTGTAGTTAGAAGTTTGATGTGTATACCCAAGTCTGTACTAGATTGGACATAACATTTGCAGTTGATATGTTAGGTAGATATCAAAGTAATCCAGGCATGGATCATTGAAAATCTGTAAAGAAAGTGTTATGTTATCTTCAAGGAATTAAGGAGTACATGCTTACCTATAGACGATCCGATCATTTGAAGGTGATTGGTTATTCAAATTCAGACTTTACTGGTTGTGTTGACTTTAGAAAGTCATCGTCAAGTTATGTGTTCCTTTTAGTTGGATGAGCAATATTTTGGAGAAGCACAAAGTAGTCTTTAACTACCTTGTCAACTATGGAGGCAAAGTTTGTAGCTTGTTTTGAGGCAACATCACAGACTATATGGTTACTAAATTTAATTACAGGGCTTAGAGTTGTTGACTTTATTTCTAGGCCAATGAGAATTTTCTGTGACAATTCTGCTACAGTATTCTTCTCTAAGAATAACAAAAATGACAGTCGAAGTAAACGCGTCGATATAAACACATACACGCCTTCCTACTAAAAGTACACCATGTAAAAGTATTTTTTACGGTGAAATGAGCATATTATCCTTTGAGTTCTTACCTAACCCTTTGAAATACTACAGTTACCAATTCAACTCTATCTAATGGACTAAAATGTCCCTCTCAACAACCCTACATATATACACTATAATATATATAACCTATATATATAATTATTATTTTCATAAATAATAATGTTATCATAAAATAAAAAAGTGATTAAATTTTATTTTCTTTTTCTCTATTAATCTATATATACTATAATATATATAATCTATATATAGTTATTTATTTTCATAAATAATAATGTTAACATAAAATAAAAAAGTAATTAAATTTCTCTTTCTTTTTCTCTATCTATCTATACACATACTATAATATATAACCTATATATAATTATTTATTTTTCATAAATAATAATGTTTAACATAAAATAAAAAATAATAATTAAATTTCTCTTTTTTCCTCTCTCTCTTTATATAAATTTACACACACACACACACACACACACATATATATATATATATATATACATATTTATACTAAGGATGGTGTATTCAATTAGGATTTTAAAAGACTTTAAAAATCTGGGTGTATTCAATCCAGACTTTTATAGACTTTTAAAGAGTCCATACAAATCTGATAGTATTCAATCCAAACTTGTATAGACTTTTAAAGAATCCATACAAATCTGGCAGTATTCAATTAGGATTTTAAAAAAGTCTACAAAAGTGTCGGTGTATTCAAAAAGTCATAGATTTTGAAGGATTTCATTAAGTGGTAGATTGTATTGGATTTTGGTGAATTTGAGGGTGAAAGTTATAAATACCGAAGCCCATAACAAATCCAACCTTTCCCCCACATATTTTGGTGGACTTTTTTTTCTACAAAATATGAACAACCTTTCTCCATCTCAAGGTACACTCCATTTTTCTCTCTCTTATCAGATTCTCTCTTTTTCTATTCAATTAGGATTTTTAAAAATTCATAGTACAAGTAAAACCAAACGAATTGCACAAACAAAATAATCAATTTATCAAAGATCATCAATGCCAAAACTCACTTCGGTGCATAGTCCAATTTGTACCGCAATACCGAAACCAATAACTGAATTTCAGAAGGTATAGTGGATCTTTAATCTATAAACAAAGATATCAATTCTTAAAATAATATATATACACACAAAATATTGTGAGGATGGTATTAGCTCGTCGTTGAAAATAATGGTCCACTGAGTGCATATACTTTCTATACCCACAGTCCAGACTGTCTTTAATATGAAAACAATTTATTCAAAAGTTGTACATTTTACAGTTTATTATATATCAATGCATATACACTTGTACGAATTTACTCTCATATAGATACTCATTTAACATACTACAATGTTTATATACACTTGTACATATTTATACTTATATGTATACTCATTTAACAAACCATACATACAATAAAACAAATGTCTATATACCTTTTAAATATACAAAATAAAAAGAAAAATGATTTCTTATAAATAATTTCATATGAAAAATATTTTATGGAGCATCAAAAGTAGATATTTAGAATTTGTTCGGTTTAACTTTTTAAAAATATTTTATGTTTTAGATAAATGAAAACCTAGAAAGTTGTACAAAAAAATTTGTTTTGTTGTAAGTTTTATGAAAATGTTTTCTAAAAATTTAGTTATAAAAAAAATTATTTGTAGAGAGCTATATTTTATAATTTTTTCAAACACAAGAGCAACAACGAGATGATGCTAATGAATGAAGAGTCAGTATAACTTTGAATATGTGGAAAGATGTTGGACGCAATGATAACAATGAGAACTAAGGATATTGAGTAATGAATATTAAATATTTTTCTTTAAATTTTGCTTTCAAACTTGTTATAAACTTGTTACTATACTTTTGTGAATGCTAATTGTTTTGCGTTTGTTATAAATTTTGCCTTTCGTGAAAATTATGGTGTGCGCCGCAATAACATAATTTTTTTTTATAAAAAAAAACATGTCTATATATCCTATCTATCTAATACAATGAGGCAAAAATTAAAAAATATGAAAATATTCCATTTACCATGCGCATAACTTTTTTGTCATTAGTTTAACATATACAACGAATAAAATAACAAAAGAATGAACATGGTTCAGCCCAATCCAAATCATACATTTAACTTTTATTTTGACATATATTGCTTAATGATTCTTCACACTGTTATGAGGAGGGATATATGTAACTTTGTATAAATTCTTAATTAATAAGTCTATTGAATACTTTCAAATAGTAAAAACCATAAATGATAGCTTATCTATTTTGCATTATACTGCCCCTTAAAATTATTGGTTTACTTGTACGCAAAAATATAATTGAAGGATACAAATAAATAAAATATATTGAAGAAATCGTTATAAGTCTATAAAAATTCATAAAGTCTTTAATAGAAGTCTATACAAATTCATGAAAGTCGGTAATAAAAGTCTATAGAAATTCATGAAAGTCTATAATAAAAGTCTACAGAAATTCATGAATTCTACTTAAATTCATATAAATCATGAAAGTTTATCACTTAAAAAATGTCTTTTAAAATCATTTAAAATTCTAAACTAATACACCCTCCTTAGCTTCATTTTCCTCCTTTTGCTTCTGATTTATGTTCGATCTAAACTTTCTAGAGAGAGAAAATTTGCATTCAAATCTTCGATTGCTTTGAATCTAACACAAGAAAAGATTTTCAAGAGCTCATTTTTAGCTGCTCTATTTGCTCTCTCTAACTCTGTACCGAACGATCCATTTGGCAATCAAAAATATCCAAACTAATATGACCAAGGTGTGTGCTTGTGTGTGATATTTGTTGCAAAAAATTAGTATAAATTTATTTTTATTTTTTTAAATTCATGTTACCAAATTGTTGTGAAAATTTGTGGATTTTTGGTGTGAAGGAAAGAAATCCCAAACCCGTGGCTTTTGATTTTGCTACCAAATTTTGATTCGAAGCCGATATCTGAGCCTCTGAGTAGTGAAAAAGTTGATATTTTTTTGTAATATGTAATCATTCTTGTATAAACTATAATTTGTATTATATCATCATTCTCAAGTAGTCTTAACTTTTTGTTCTTCGTCTAACTTTGATGGTTAGTGTTAATTTTTTCGAGCTCATCTGTGGTGGTAATCGAAAAGGGTTCAGAAGAGGAAGATGAAGAGAGGGCCGAAAGAAAACTGAGCAGCAAGATATTTGGGTTCTCCATGACCCAGGGGAGGCTGTGGTTAAAAGGTGGTGGTGGTTGTGGTTGGTGGCGGTGGTGGTTGGAGGAGGAGATGAGAGAGAAAGAAGCGGTGGTGGTTGGTGTTTTGGTTAGGTTTCTGATTGTGGTTGAAGAAGGTAGAGAGAGAAATGGTGGGCATATAATGATGAGGGCAGTTTTGTCATTTTTCATTTAAATAATTAGGGGCAATGAGGACATTTCACTTATTACAAAATTGAAAATTCTGATAGGGGGTGAACGTTGCTGATGAAAAATCACAAAATTGTAACCACGTGACAATACATCAAACCTCAGGGGGTGTTAGTGATATTTGCTTTAAAAAATATTAGGTATTAAGCAAACTCTAGAATATCCTATTCCAATCACTAGAGATTTCTATCGCTCAACCCACCTCTCTATCTCAAATTGCATCACTCTTCTCATATCGCATCTCTCTTCGCAATATTAATTAATATCTTTTTGTATTATCCTTATTTGAGAACCTTTATGTATTATTCTGATGTTCGTACAATATTATTAAATTTAAAGTTTCAATTAAGAATTTGAATCTTGTTCTTGTCCGCACAAGAAAAAATAAATTATTATTATGATTTAAAAATTATTTAATTATTTACATTAGTTAGATTCATAATATATCTACAAAAGTATTTTCAAAAACTCCTCCTTTCCCGGCCCTCCCCGTTTCATAAATGGTTTTGGACAAAAATGAAGAAGCTGTGCTAAACGGGATCGGGATGAGGTTAGGTCCTCTGCCCCGCTACCATCCCTACTTTAGTGGCATGAAAAAATGGTGCTAAAATACCTTAAAATAAAATTACACAAAATAATAATTTGTAAAATTTGGTCAAAAGAAAGTGACATAAAGTTACATCCAAAGTAAAGGTGGACTATAAATGATTTATGTTGCAAAATTTTGACACTGGAATTTTCACCCTCACTATTTTGTCAGTGAAGTTGACGTAGTAGCTCTGTAGCTCATTAGGGTGAGTCTAGGGTGAGTGGTAATATTTGAATTAGAAGGGAAGTCTTGTGCAATTATGCCGTACCCGATGGTCACGAGTGTAATTTTCGGAAAGAAACGGAGAGCAAAATCGAGGTTTCAAGCTTGAGCGCGCGAGAGAGAGAGAGAGAGAGAGAGAGGCAGTCGATTAGTATGGGTGTTTATACGATCGGAAAGAGTAGTTCAAGCGTAAAAGATTTCGTTGTCGTCAAGCCCTAGCATTCGTGCCCTAATTTTTGTTCCATCCAACACCGAGGTATGGCTAATTTTGTTTAAAAGAAATCGGAACCTGAAATTGAAAATCCTTATGTTAATCAGAACATGAAATTTCAATTCATTAGGTTTAAAGCTAAAGAGTTTTTTTTTTAGATTTGTTAGTTGTTTTGCAAATTTTTGTTGGTTTATTGTTAATATGTTTTTACGGATTTAATTGATTCTGTTTGTGTTGTTATTCCTCAATTGCTGAATGGGTCAATATCTATGTTTTTTCGGTAAATTCCTGTGAGTGGGATTCTCTGTATCATATACAACGTTTTTGTTGTTACATTATCATTGTGATCTATGGGTGTGTGTTTTTTTATTTTCTCTTGCAACTAGAATTTTTTACAGGATATATATATATATATAATATTAATATTTTGAAAATAAATTGATGTTTCTTTTATATTAGATAGCTACACATAAAAAATTCCATACTGTGGGTGATTTTTTTCATCCAAAAGGATTATCTTGTCTCAATATGGATCAGGGAACACTTTGGTGTAACCAAAAAGAAAATATGCATAAAGAAATGCTTTACTAAGAACTACCTTACCTGGACTCGGGTACGTGTCTCGGGTTCGGGTATGTATTCACATGTCAAATGTGTCAAATCTTCAAACAGAAGGACACTGCCATATATTCATATTATTAAATATTTTTATATTACTATCTAGGGTAAAATAAGTTCTTTATGTAACATAGTGTCGAATATAAGCATTTCATTCATTTTGAGGCAATAATATAATAAAATTGAATCATTGGATGTGTTTTTTAGGTTCATGTCCAACCAAATGTGTCAGACACGCTGAATATTATGGGTTCAACATGGGTACGTCACATGTAACATAGACTAAGAACAACCGTTCATTTTCCTTAGCACCAGATAGAAGAAGAAGCCAGAGGTGTGCCTTCTTTCTAAATGTGTAGTCTAGTTTGTTGTTTTGTATTCTTTTCATCTACGAAACATGACCTGATTTGCTCCCACCCTCTGAATGTGTCTGTGCGTTACCCCGAAAAATGGTAGCCGTTTTATGGGATTTTGCTTTCTGATTTATTATTACTCATGCGTTTAGTTGAGTAATATTGATTGTTATGGCATATAATATATTTGGATTACCATATATGCAGGTTGATCTTGGCATATGATTTTGTTCTTACTGTTATTTTTCATTAATACATAATTATGATGGATAATCCGCGATCGGCCTCTGGGACTGGTGAGGATAATGTTGGAATTCCTGATGATTTGCGTTGTAAAAGGTCCGATGGGAAACAGTGGAGATGCACTGCAATGTCTATGCCAGATAAAACAGTATGTGAAAAGCACTACATCCAGGCAAAGAAGAGGGCTGCAAATTCCGCAATGAGAGCTAGTCTAAAGAAAGCCAAGAGAAAATCTCTGGGTGAAAGTGACATCTACTTGGAGAGTAAGAGTGATGATATGGATTCACCACTTCTTACTAGTAAAGTGGGGGACTACCCTGTTTCAGTCTCGGGGAAGAAGTATAAAGCAAAGGTACCAAAAAGCCAGGTTCGTTATTCACCTGAAACACCTTCAATGAGGAATTTGACTGCGCGCAATCCTCTGAAGCCAAATGATGATCTACAAAGAGATGTTGCACAATATGAAGAGAATCGGAGGTCTTACAAGACACCACCCCCTTCCGCTGTGGAGTCATCCAAGGGCAGATCACAGAAGATCTTTGATTCTGGTGCTATGACAGTAAGTGGAATTTTAACATATCTAGCATTTTAACTATATTGATATTTTTGTCATTTTCATTATCACCACCATAACATCAGAGATTTTTCACAAGTGGAGAAGTCTAGAACTAATCACCAAGCAAGTGTGCACTTCAAGAAAATTGCACCCCAAGAAGTCACTTCTGGATTTTTTTAGCAAAAGTGGTCAGTCCCCTAGCCCCTTTTAGGAAGTTTTAGTATTTTCTTTTGCTCTTGGAGTACTTTTGTTGCTATTAGCTACCCCTGTAATCAATTAGAGAGAATGCAAATCCCCTTTGATGGCTCAGGTGAGTCTCCAAGGATCCCTTGTCATCTTTCAGTGACACGTAATTGCAGTGGGCGTCCAATTGTAATCCATTGATTTCCTAAACTTATTTATGTCAAAATAACAAAAAACTCTGGATTAATCTCTCTTACAGTTTTGTTACATCAACGGGCCCTTGAAATTGGATGTGCGTTAGAAATAAGTGATAATTTCCCTACCTTGATCTCCAATTACAGTGGCATCTAATTTCAGCAAAATTAAGATAATCAAATTTAAATAGGATTTGGGGGAAGGGAGGCTTTGAGAGACAGCTGAAAAGGACCAAATACCAGTAGTCAAGTCTAAAGCTTTCCATTTTGCAATACTATGTGAGCTTTTCGAATTATTCTAGTCAAAAGATCATGAAACTTGTATCTTTTTTTATCCTTATTTTTTTCTTCCTTTTCTGGAACAATGAAATATAGAACTTGCAGTTTTTTTTTCTTTTCCTTGAATAACGAAGTATGGAGATTAGATGATTATTATTATTATTATTATCATATTGTGTCTCATTGTTATTAGTGATGTAGCTTTGTTAGACTTTGTTAGGTATTATTGTTGGAAAACGGGTCTATTTAACAGAAGCAAAAATTCAATCCCCATTAGTTGTAGTGAATCAATTATATGAGAGGGTTAGAAGAATTTATCACCTTTGGGCAAATTGCCAACAATGAGAATTCTTCACTTTAAAACTTTAAGCTCTTCCTCTCCAAAACCTTTTTCTTCACTTTTCCTCGAAGCCACCGAATACTTCAATTTATCCTTTATTATGACTTCTTAATTTATTCGTTTGATCACATAAAAGATTTATTTTGAAAAAATTATTTATTTAATAAATACATATATAACAAAACATTTCATCAAAGCCACCAGATATAAATTTCTATGATCAAACTTAATCAAGTCAATAATAAATGAACTAGCATAGATACCATCTTAAGAATACATGTTCCAATGCCTATAATTATTGTGTTGAAGGATTTAAGTTTGCACCATCTCTAATAACTTAAGCTTTTAGAGTAGATAGTTATTAACATGGTATTAGAGCATATTGGGTAACTCAGACCTTTCTTTCATTAAAAATAACCATGTCATACGAGAATAATCATTCACAAATGTAACAAAATAATGAAATCCATTCAAACTAGAAATGCGGGAAGGTCCCCATATGTCCATGTGGACTACAACAAAAGACTCCGACTGACGATCATGACTACTACGAGGAAAAGAACTATGGTGATGCCAATTGACAAGCTTCACATTCTGAACTAGCACATGATTGAAACCAGGAATAGCTAACTTGAGTTTAGCTAATGGTGGATGACCCAAACAAAAGTGCCACTAAAGAGGTGAAATTTTAGCATGCAAAGCTAACGAAATGAAGAAGGAAGAGCCACGAGATCTAGATAATATAGGTCGTCCTTCTCATGCCCTAAACGAATCATCTTCTTCGTCTTGAGGTCCTGAAAGACACGAGAAGTTGGAGAAAATGTTACAGAACAGTGTAATGCTTTAGTCAACTGACAAACAGGAAGCAAGTTAAAGGAAAAGATAGGAACATAGAGACTAGAGGGTAAGGATAAGGAATTAGTGGGATGAAGAACACCTATCCCTAGGATTGGCTGAGAAGACCATCAGCTAATATAATATGATGTTTAACACGGTTCAAATAAGAAAAAAAGGAGCATATACCAGACATGTGGGAGCTTGCTTCAGAGTCAATGACCCAGATGAAGGCGAATGGGCCACACATGCAATATTACTTGAATCAGCTAAGGTAATAATGGAAGGAGAGGGAAGAGCAATGTGCAATGTTTGAACAAACTCGCTAAGCTGAGTAGTGAGTGCATCATATGAACTAGAACTAGGAGTTACATGTTTAGATAAAGCAGGAGTTGACAGTGGTTGTGTGGTGCCATCGCTGACCTGATATGCAAAATTTGACTTGCCATACCTCACTCAACAATAAGGTTCAGTATGATTAATACCACCACAATGATCACACTTCTTGTCACCATGGCCACCAATACGACTACCTCCTCTAAAACCACCACAAGAGACACGACCTCCACGACCACCACGGGAACTACCACGAGAAATAGACCCACGACCTCCACTACTGGAGACTAAAGCAGAAGACTCTAAAGGAGTGACAGTGGAGCTCTGTCCCAAAGACAAGTGCAATAATCGAGAATAAGCATTAGTAGCAGGTAAGGTCTCACTCACAATAATCTGATCTTTAAAGCCACGAAGGTCTAAGTCTAAACCAGATAACAAGGAAGCTATCATAAAATCTTCCCAACAACGCTTCTGTTACTCCAAGTCAGTAGTAAAGGGCCTATGTATGATTAGGTTCAGTATGATTAGTACCACCACAATGATCACACTTCTTGTCACCATGGCCACCAATATGACTACCTCCTCTAAAACCACCACAAGAGACACGACCTCCACAACCACCACGGGAACTACCACGAGAAATAGACCCACTACCTCCACTACTGGAGACTAAAGCAGAAGACTCTAAAGGAGTGACAGTGGAGCTCTGTCCCAAAGACAAGTGCAATAATCGAGAATAAGCATTAGCAGCAGGCAAGGTCTCACTCACAAGAATATGATCTTTAAAGCCACGAAGGTCTAAGTTTAAACCAGATAACAAGGAAGCTATCATAAAATCTTCCCAACAACGCTTCTGTTACTCCAAGTCAGTAGTAAAGGGCCTATGTATGATTAGGTTCAGTATGATTAGTGCCACCACAATGATCACACTTCTTGTCACTATGGCCACCAATACGACTACCTCCTCTAAAACCACCACAAGAGACATGACCTCCACAACCACCACGGGAACTACCACAAGAAATAGACCCATGACCTCCACTACTGGAGACTAAAGCAGAAGACTCTAAAGGAGTGACAGTGGAGCTTGTCACAGTGGAGCTCTGTCCCAAAGACAAGTGCAATAATCGAGAATAAGCATTAGCAGCAGGCAAGGTCTCACTCACAAGAATCTGATCTTTAAAGCCACGAAGGTCTAAGTCTAAACCAGATAACAAGGAAGCTATCATAAAATCTTCCCAACAACGCTTCTGTTACTCCAAGTCAGTAGTAAAGGGCCTATGTTGCAGCAATTGACCCCACAAAATTTTCAAGATGCTGTAGTATTTAGACAATGATTTTTCAGACTTCTTAGTAGTGAAAATCTTCTCGTACAACTCATAAACCCGAGAAACATAACTCTGTTGTGAGTAAGATTCCGCAATCGAATCCCAAATATTCTTAGATGAGTGACAAAATTCAAGAGTAGTAGCAACCTCGGGTCCATACTATGCCTGCTAGGTTGGCTCAAATTCCTATTGTGATTAGGTTTCTATTATAGAGTTGTATCTTATTAGGTAATTTCTTAGTAGACATGTCTTGGTCTCAAGGAAGGAAAGTTCTTGTTAGGTAAGTTTATGGCTATAAGGAATTGTAATCCTTGTCCATCAAGGAATTGAGTTTTGGGCTCTATAAATAGTTACCTATGTTATAGGTTGAGACGAGTGAGAAGAGAATAGACAATACTTTCATTGTTTTTGAGAGGACACTTAGAGAGAGAATTATTGTTTAGAATTTGTGATTTTCTTTTGAGTGAGATTGAGTGTACAAGGTTTAAAGGTTGAGAGTTGAGTGTACTCTTGATACAATTCTTCAACTTGTACTGTTACAATCTATATAGTGAATCAGGCTCTCTGTGGACGTAGGCTTGTTTAACCGAACCACGTATAATTCTTGGTGTGTTCTTGCAAATTTCTTTGTACTTGTTTACTTGTCATCACATCGTAATATTTGGTGGTTCGTGATTGGGGGCTTGTTTCTTAACAAATTGGTATTAGAGCTTCAAGGTGCACACAAGGTGTTTGATAAAAATCTTGTCTAGATTTTTTCTTCATAATACGGGTGTTGTTCATCTTAGGCACTTGTGACAATCATGACCGGTAACATTGCCACACAGTACAAGGTGGAGAAATTTGATGGTGAGGGTAGTTTCACCATATGGCAAGGAAGGGTGAAGGTCATCCTAGTTCAACAAGGCTTAGCGCGGGCGTTGAAAGGGAATGATGGAAAATAAAAAAAAATGTCAGTTGATGATTGGCAGAATATAGAGTCAAGGTGTGTTAGCACTATTCAACTCTGTATTGGGGATGTTCTCACAATTTACAAATGTGACACTCTTACTTAACATGAGTGGTTTTTAGATTCACCCAAGTTGCGGTGTAATCTAATTTCCTTGAGCCGGTTGGACTTCATGGGTTGCAAGTGCTCCATTGCAGGGGGAGTCATGAAGATCACCAAAGGCTGCATGGTATTAATGCGAGGAGAATAGAGTGGAGGTTTGTACCGTCTGGTGGGGAGTGCTAATAGTACTCAGATTTCGATTGTGGATAGGAAACGGGGTGCACATGGTAACAAGATCTTGAGACATGTTTCGTTTAATTTATCGAAGACACGGGTTGCACGTTTTCGGACAGACGAGGGTGAGATGAAAGTTCCTGCTTGGAGAAGGGTTGCATCGAAGCCCCCTTCTAAAGTCACTTGATAGTGTTAACTTGATACAGCTGCATGAATACATTGGCCGTGTGGATTGAGGGGAGTATTGTTTCATACTTGATTCGGGTTATGTAGCTGGAGTTTGAAAGGCCAATGGATTGTTTGTGAATTTGCAGACAATAGTCTCTTGTATTGAAGATTTGTCAAAATTTTTGCCAAGGGGGAGATTTGTTAGATTGGCTCAAATTCTTATTGCGATTAGGTTTTTATTATAGAGTTGTATCTTATTAGGTAATTTCTTAGTAGACATGTCTTGGTCTCAAGGAAGGAAAGTTCTTGTTAGGCAAGTTTATGGCTCTAAGGAAATGTAATCCTTGTCCATCAAAGAATTAGGTTTTGGGTTCTATAAATAGTTACCTATGTTATAGGTTGAGACGAGTGAGAAGAGAAGAGGTAATACTCTCATTATTTTTGAGAAGACACTTAGAGAGAGAATTTTTGTTTAGAATTTGTGATTTCCTTTTGAGTGAGATTGGGTGTATGAGGGTTAAGGGTTGAGAGTTGAGCGTACTCTTGATACAATTCTTCAACTTGTACTGTTACAATCCATATAGTGAAATCGGGCTCTCCGTGGACGTAGACTTATTTAGCCGAATCACGTATAATTCTTGGTATGTTTTTGCAAATTTCTTCATACTTGTTTATTTATCATCACATCGTAATATTTGGTGGTTCGTGATTGGGGGCTTGTTTCTCAGCAATGCCAAAGCTATCCCATGACTGCTGAATCCTCACACATCCGGTCCTCATATTTTGGGTCTGTCTCAGCAGGTGGATTATCTGTCAAATATTTCAATTTCCGTTTCCCATGCGAATTTTTTTTCACAGCATGTGCCCAAGCTAGGTAATTCAGACCATTCAACTTTTTTGAAGTAATAGATTTAGGCTATCATCACCCTTGACTAGTGGTTGTTTTTCGTCAGCCATGGCAAATCAAACGCAACCAATCCAAACAAAATGCAAGTCCGTGAAGAACCCCGACCAAGAAAAAGAGAAAAAAACAGCCCTGAATCAGCAATTAATCTCTCTCCCAGTCCAAACGCTGCATGAACAGTGAAAGACATGAACAGTACTAAAAAAAACTCCTAGTGGAAGTCCAGAAAAATGATAAAAAGCTATGCAACACCTTGAACCTTGCAACCAAACTCAATATAATGATCTAGATAGCCAAACTGTAGCCTTTTGTGTTGGATTGAAGCAAAGGAAGTAGCCAAAAAAAAAAAAAACAGATCAAAAAAAGAAGACCGAGATACTTTAACTTGGCTCTGATACCAAGTTAAAGTATAAAATACTGAAAATTAGGGTTAGGTTTTTAGATGAGAAGAGAGAAAAAGAGAAACTGATGAGAGGAAAGGTTTAGGGCACACACATGTTAATTAGTCTGCCCCATCACCTTGCCATATATTTATATCAAACGTGACACAAATACAATAATACCCTTGGGGTAATATAACCAAAGGAAATAATAAACATAATGATTGCCCCCAACTACCCTGATTTTAGACTCCGGGGTCCACTTCAGTAAATCAAAGCAATCACTAATCAAAATAAGGATCCATTACTCTCTCAGGTTTAAGAGTAACTTGTTATAAAACAAATAAGGAGAAATTACTATGACGGCTATCGTATTTTCTACAACTTATTCTTGATCCAGTTCAATGTGTCGTACATATCAACATGTACAGTTGTTCTACTCATAATGACTGAGATAAGTCATTCCACAAGTAGAAACCTACATGTTACATTCTTACAGATAGAGTGTCGAATTATAAAGATGTAATATCCATGATTTACATCTCCTTTGCATGTACCTTTTATTCATGCACATAAATCATGTTACATAATCAATGGAAAACTTGACTCAACTCTAGAGTCAACCAATACAAAGCATTCACCATATATGTATGTAAAGCATGTAAACTAAAACAAATTTCATTAATAATAATCTGTCAAATACAATCATAAATTGGCTTGAAGGGATCACTCAATCCCAACAATTATTCTTCCCATTTGTTTTTCTGCCTTTCTGAAGCACTTTTTTTACAGGAATCCTCTGATGGAAGCTCAGATTCTTCTGATAATACTGGTGGGCAGACTTGCCATCAGTGTTTGCGAGATGATAGAGACAAAGTTATTTGGTGCCTCAAATGTGACAGGAGAGGATATTGTGAAAGCTGCATCTCTACTTGGTGAGATTTCTTATTCAGTCGAAAAGGCTTATTCCAGTACTTAGCAGGTTATTGACTACAACTGGTTTGTTTTTTAGGTATTCTGACATCCCATTGGAAGAGATCGAGAGGCTTTGTCCTGCATGTCGTGGTACTTGTAATTGCAAGGCATGCTTAAAGGGTGATAATTTAATAAAGGTAACTCTCTTGAATATGCAGAAGATATATTTCTATTTTGTTTGATAGGTTATCTGAATTGGTTGAAGAATCATTTTGATTGTTCTGAATTACAGGTAAGGATACGGAAAATACCTGTCCAACACAAGTTGCAGTATCTTCATTGCCTTTTATCTTCGGTACTTCCTGTAGTTAAACAGATACATCGTGAACAGTGCTCTGAAGTGGAACTGGAAAAAAGGCTTCGAGGTTGGATTGTTTTAATGTTCTAATTGCAAGTTGTGAGTCTCAAAATGACATGTACCATGGTTTGACCACCTTGTATATTTTCTCCAGGAAATGAAATAGATCTTGCCAGAATAAAACTGAATGCAGATGAGCAGATGTGCTGGTACAACTCCCAATATTATGCGCTATTTGCATTTACTTAAATGGGTTCATATATGATCTGAATTAGAGATCATTATTAGAATATCCTATCATTCAAGAACTACCTGCATATCTGTCTTATATTCAAGAAATCTTGCTTGTCATTATATCAATTTGATCTTTATAATTTGGAACTTTACTCTTCTTTGTGATGGGAAAATCTGAAATGAAACATATAATTATATATATACATTCCCTTATCAGGTTGATCTCTGTTATCTATTTCCTTGGTAGGGCTAATTGATTAAAGGTATAGAAACATCATTTGTGCTTACAAAATATTTATTGTAATGTGTTCTCTTGCAGCAATTTCTGTAGGATACCTATTATTGACTATCATCGGCACTGTGCAAATTGCTCGTATGATCTGTGTCTTAGCTGCTGCCAAGGTCTTAGAGAGGCATCCATGCTTGGTGTAAAAGGAGAGGTGGAAAATCAGATTGTTAGAAGTGACGACAAAGAAACTGTGTCAAAGCAAGAGAAACCATCCAATCTTGGACTAGGTTTATCAGAGAAGTTCTCTGATTGGAAAGCCAACAGTGATGGCAGTATTCTGTGCCCACCAAAGGAGTATGGCGGCTGTGGTTGCTCGTCATTAATACTAAAACGCATATTCAAGATGAATTGGGTTGCAAAACTGGTTAAAAATGTTGAAGAAATGGTTACTGGCTGCAAGGTATATGATGTTGACAGTCCACAGAATTCTGCGTTTAACTCCAGGCTTTGCCAAGCTGCACATAGAGAGAATAGCAATGATAATTTGTTGTTCTTTCCGTCTTCCGAAGATCTTAATGTTGAAGGGATTGGAGATTTTAGAAAACACTGGATCAGGGGTGAACCTGTTATTGTTAAGGATGTTTGTGATAGATCATCAATGTCAAGCTGGGATCCCATGGTTATATGGAGAGGAATTCGGGAGACGACAGAAGAGAAAATGAAAGATGATAACAGAACCGTGAAGGCTGTAGATTGCTTAGACTGGTCTGAGGTAGGTTTCAACAAACTCAAAGTTTCAATTCTAGAATAGATAACATGGACCTGATATTGTGTATATTCTTTTATATGCTTCATCTATTTTCTCTCATGCCCCATGACGGGTGCATTTCTGATGGTATTTCCATTGTTATTGTCTGTTAAATGCCCTGATAATTTTACACTCGTGGTTTGATGTGATGGCAGGTTGATATTGAACTTGGCCAGTTCATTAAAGGATACTCAGAAGGTCGAATCCATGAAAATGGTTGGCCAGAAATGTTAAAGTTGAAGGATTGGCCTTCTCCCAGTGCTTCCGAAGAGTTTTTATTGTACCAGAGACCTGAATTTATCCGTAAACTGCCTTTACTTGAGTACATTCATTCCAAGTGGGGTCTTCTAAATGTTGCTGCAAAACTTCCTCATTACTCCTTGCAGAATGATGTGGGTCCGAAGATATTTATTTCTTATGGGTCATATGAGGAACTTAGTAGAGGTGATTCGGTGAACAATCTCCACTTCAATATGCGTGACATGGTGAGTATTTTTCTTTCTCAGTGAACCGTCTTATAAGAACTGTCTTCTCTTGATCCCACGTCTGATATAATGTAATGACTGAAGCTTCATGAATTTCTCCAAAATTTATGCTTCACTCCATTGAAAATTTGAAAGTGAATTGAAGGATAGTTATGTTCCCTCACTCATTGGTTTAAGGCAAGGATAGTTATGTTCCTTTTAAGCAATTGAAATTTTTATTTTTACTTACCCAATATGTGTATATATATATATATATATATATATAGATACATGTTTGTAGAACTCAAATTTTGAGCTGTTTAATTTATAGATTCAAATGTGTAGATTAATAGGTTATTATTGATAGTATTGAGTTTTGAACTTACAAGTACTAAACAATACAAGTAGCTGAGTTCTATGTCCAAATGGACACCATGTCCATTATGCAGTTGTTTCTGAACAGATCAGATCCAAAAATATGGTGATTGCTGGATAATCATGATCATTAAGATTACGTCCACTTGCAACTTAGGAGTGTCATTTCTACTTTAATTTGCAAAGTAGTTGGAATTCAACCACTTGACTATGTACCCGAGTACTCAAGAAGGATATGTTTGTTTGCTTTTTCCTCTGTGGAATCCCCTTTAATTATTACACTTTCGGAAAGTGCTGGAATTATTTGGATTACCATTTGCTGCATTATGATTAGGTTTACCTATTGGTGCATACATGCGAAGTGAAGCTGAAAGGTTGGCAAAGGACAAAGATTGAGAAGATACAAAAAGCTTTTGAGGAATCTGAGGCAAAAGAATTCCCAGATGATTCACAACCTAAACTATCACTTGGTGAACAGGATAGACAGAGTGAATATGAGGCTAAGTTAGACACAAATGATGAGATAATGGATGACCAAAGGACTGAAACTGCTGCTACTGTAGAAGAGAAAACCATTAATTGTGAGGACTTGAATAGAGCTAGTGGAGATACTTTTGAAAAGACCAATCCAGGAGCTCTTTGGGATGTTTTCCGCCGACAGGATGTTCCAAAGCTTATTGATTATTTGAGAGTCAATTGGAAGGAATTTGGGAAGCCTAACAGTGTTATGAATGATTCTGTAAGTTTATTTGCTTGTTTCGATAATTTCAGAATTCTTCTCAACTAACATTTTTGATTTGTATTTGACACACATTGCTGACTCTAATTCTTCGGATCTCAGTTGACACATCCTCTTTATGATGCATTCATGTACCTGAACAAGCATCACAAAAGAAAATTGAAGGATGAGTTTGGTAAGGCCAACTATCAATTATTATTATTTTAGTCTACTTTTGAGGAGGAAGTGGTTTAACTTCCCTACCTTAGCAGCTGTTGTAGAAAGCTTACAGTTCACACATGCTGCAGAGGTGGAGAGCAGAGTTTCTTTTTGAGTTTCCTTTCTCACTATATTAATGTTTATGTGTAGTTTGGTGTTGTATCATTAACTTTTGAATCAGATTAACTGGAAGTTCACTAAATGCTTGTTAACAGTCAAAATTTTGTGAAAAAAGAAAATAAAATAAATATATCTGTTCTTCCCCAGGAGTGGAGCCATGGTCATTTGAACAGCATCTAGGGCAAGCTGTATTCGTCCCTGCTGGATGTCCTTTTCAAGTGAGGAATCTTCAGGTGAGCTCAGTGTAAAAAATAACTTTTTGTGATTGGAAAACTTAATCTTATAAAAAGTGATCTTAAGCAGTATTTGATGTTGCTTGTCTTCACACTAGCTGGAGGATATTGAATAATTTTCTTGGATGGATATTCTCTAATGTTATCATGTTAAGACTTAGAAGCACATCTGCCATGTACCATAGTTTATGTGCCTCAAAAGAGTCAAGACTGTCACTCATTCCTCAGTGGAAAATTTCTTCTTTGTTTTAATGGTTTTAGTTAGAAGTATGCTACTTGAATTGCTTGCATGCTAGCAATGCTGGTTGTGTTGCCAAATTGCTGCAGATGATAGGTGCTTTGCATTTTCGCCTCACTTCATGTAAAAGATATATATTATTTCACTGGGTGTTTTTCTATGTTGAGGTTCGAGTATATATTTTTATATTATTTTATTTTTATACTGAAGCATCTTTTTAAAGAATTCGTTAGGTATTTGGCTTTCCCAAAGTTAATGTGTGCTTAATACAACCTGAACCTGTAACCACCTGCGAAAGGGATGTTCTGAGAAATATATTCCAATAATAACTCTTTAGTAATTGCCAAACATTTTTTATATTCAAGCTATTACCCTTTCAGTACTTGCCATAGGTGTAATCCATATTAAGGATTCCTTCTGGAAATGTCACCAGCTACTCAGTTACTTTTGGGCATCTTTCTGTGCCAGTAGGCCTTTTTGCCCTCCAAAACTCTTTGTAACAAAGTTGGAAATCTTATGTTAGAAGTCTAAGAAATACTGAAGTAGCCTCTGTTGTCTCATAGCCTATTTTGTGGTAAGGAATGGGAGGGGGGCTTCCTAAGTCACACAAAGCTGAGAGAGAATGAAAGTGGGAGGCTATAGCGAGAGCGCCAATTTTTTAATTTTTTTGAGAGCAGGAGCGTATTTAGAGCGTTTATATGTTGCACATATACATTTTTATCCCACATTACACATTATCATCTTAATTTATTACATATAGTTTTTGTTTACTTTTCCTTAATTAATCTGCAGCATTTATATAAATATGTATGTAAATTTATTTTGTTTAATTGTTGGGTTGATATAATTCAATGTTGTTATAAATAGATAATTGGTGAACACTTGAAAACAAAAAACAGAAAAAGAATATAAAATAAAAGAAGCGGTTGAATGGCAGATGGATAGAGTCCCACCCATTAAGTCGTGGGTTCGAATGTTGTGTGCCTCACATTTGCACATGTTAATAACTTGATATGTAATATCACAAAAATACCTGAACACGGATGGTCCGCACTCATGCACGAAACTCAAGGGTCCCAGACAACAAATACACGCGTGAAATTCACATATGAAAGTCCCAACAATCAGACATATATCACAAAGCTTGTGGAATCTGCAAACTGAGCTAAAAAATTTGCAGAGTGAAAAAATTGGATCTGTGAATTTGAGGCTTACCTGCGCTAAAATCATGGATTCGCTCGCGGTCTGCTAGAGTTGACCTCCTGTTAGGCAAATTGTGTGACTAAATAATCAAATCACCACCTACAAAAATACACATTTGGGCCATATAGATTTCTTTTAATATGCAATCCCATTTGAAGTGCCATATGAAAAGTCTTTTGATATGCATTCCCATTTGAAGTTCTTGTATGAAAGTTGTTTCTTTAAAAAGAATTCTTTCGTATTATGGAAGCTGTGCTGGACTTCCGTAAGGTGTGGCTTTTGTGGAGCTTATTAACTTAAAAATCATAGAGGAACAAAAATCAGATTCCAATCTTCCTCTTTTGCTAAGAAAATCAGCTTCTAATCTGTGGTTATATGTATCTGTCCTAAAATGGTTATTTTTGTGATTTTTTTTGTTTGTTTGTTTTTCTTGGCAAGAAACTCACCCCTCTTTGCCCCTCCCTCACCTCACTTTGGGAGGTTGAGGAGATACCACTCGGCTACGGCCCTTGGTGGTTTCTTGTGAAATTCAGTTTATTTTAACAATTTTTTCCTTCTTAATTTACAGTCCACAGTTCAATTGGGCCTTGATTTTTTATCTCCTGAAAGCCTGGAGTCAGCGGTAAAATTGGCTGAAGAAATCCGTGGTCTTCCAAATGACCATGACGCGAAGCTTCAAATGTTGGAGGTCAGGCGAGGGAAATTTTCCTTAGAAGTATTAAGTCCCTTCTTGTCCTCTTTTTCCTTGAAATTAGAGATTGCTCTCTTTTCTCACCTTGTTCCCCCGATTCCTCCCACTCGGGTTGTTCCGTGCTCTGTTTATGTTGGTAAGTTTCTCAGTTTATACTGGGTTTTGATGCAGGTAGGAAAAATATCACTTTATGCAGCAAGTTCAGCCATTAAAGAAGTTCAAAAGTTGGTGCTGGATCCAAAGTAAGTTATTTGAACTTTTCTGTATTAGTGTTTATGCTTACGTTTCAAGCCTTGAGACTTCCAAACTTAAGTCTTTTTAACTGGAAAAGGAATCATGTGAAATTCTCATATTTGATTAGTGGTCCTGTGGCCTCTACTAATATCAGATGCGTCCTTTGTATGCATTGAGGATGGTTTGAAGTCTTCATAAAGCTTGAGGGGAGGGGTTGTTGGAACCTAGCTTGCAGCTAGGGTTTGGGTTTTAATTGAAAGATAACCATTTAAACTTGATAACGAATTTTTTCACGGTGCTCTTTGCTTTTATGTGGTTACATAACCAATAGTTGTTTGATTGTGCTCGTCTATCTTCCCTTTCTGTTTTTGCCATGTCCAAGTAAAAAGGCTTCTTTGTTTACATTTCTGCTGCAGACTTGGTGCAGAGCTTGGATTTGAGGATCCCAATTTGACTGCAATGGTTTCTGAGAACTTGGAGAAGATGATTAATAAGCAAAGACAGATTGCTTGTGTTTGAACTAGTGTACATCACATATAATATGAATATACTCCGTAGAAAACAAATTTTAGAACCGTGGAGGCAATGCCTGATAAAGTTTATTATGTAAATATATTTTTGTTGCAATTTTTGTGCTTCTAAATTTCTAGCTGTGTCGAGGATTCGGCGCCTTCTTATGGGAAAAAAGATTATAGTCTTATTGAAGTGGTTGAGGAGAATATGATGGAGTTATCCCTGTCCTATTTTTTTTTTCTTTTTCTGGTAGGTTATTAATGTGTTTTCTGATGTAAAATATAGTTGTTGCGGCCCCTATTTTTTGTTTTTTTTTTTCCTGGTATGAGAGAGTAACCTTGGCCTATGGCTAGTTACCATTTAAGACTTGTAAAATACCTTTTTTTCCTGTTGATTATTTTCAAATTGTCACTCCACTTGTATCATTTTGATGGTATGTTACAAATTTTTTAAGAATAATGATTTTTTCTTTTGAATTCGGCTGTTTCCGAATGTGTGTTTTGTGCTGTTTCCAAATGTGTGTTTTGTGGGAGGGGCGGTGGGTCTCATGACATCGTTATTACGTTATCTGATGAGATTTACCACTCTATTCACATAAATGATTTTTCGAAACTGTCGTATTATTACTCAAATGTTTAAAGCCTAAAATGCTTGCTTATTGCAAAATCACAGTGCTCAGTCAGAAAACAATAGGAACCAGTGAGGTGGAAAAATAACAATTACCATGGATCAGATGATGTCTTAAAGAATAGGACTTAAACAATGACAAAGTGTCAATCAATTATATAAATACTAGTACTAAATTTAGAAAATTGTGTTTATGTTACATTTTTTTTTGAATTGGCCTTTAATTTTGGAAGGTGAGAAAATAACACTAGTATCAAAATGTGATGAAATAAGTAGACATTGTGGATGAAAGACCAGGAGGGGAGGACTGAATTTTCTCAAATTTCACTTGTTATGTGTTGGACGCTTGCCCTTCGGTCCAAAAGTATCTCAAATTTCACTTATTATGTGTTGGACGCTTGCTCTTCGATCTAAAAGTATAAGCTATTGGGTGGTACTGCATACACGCTCTTATATGTCTAAGACTCTTTTTATATGGATTCCATGTGGGAATACACATGACATATCATATTCATATGATTTGAGCGTTAATTGACTAGAAGATAAGGTTAGAAATGAGATTCTTGGGAGTTCTCTCCTTTAGTCACATGGCAAACTCTTTGGGAAGTAGATTGATAGTTTGAACTGAGCTTGGGACAGAAAAAGGCTCGAAGATGATTCATTCATTTCCTGTGCAATTCTCATCTAATTAAGATGAAAAAAGTCCACTCCTAATAGGGGATGAATTTCATCAACAATTAAGTCATTCAACATAGAAATTGATCTTCTACAAAGAATATATGCTGAATCCTTATCAAACACTACTATTAGAAAATGTCTAATCAAGTCATTTATCAGGTGAGTAATGATATAGATGTCAAATTCGATAATTTTTTAATACACTTTTGTGAGTAAAAGATGACATCATGATGCCATCAATACATAATAATGATGATGTCACACCTCACTCACATAAACTCATTCAGAAACAACCGAATTAAAAAAAGTATCATTTTCCTGTCAAGATTAATTATTAGTTTTTGCAGGATATATAAAACATTATTTGTGGTAAAGGAAGTGAAGATCACTACACTAGTGATATATATCTCAGGTAACATTTTTACCACCACATTATACATTTAAAATTTTTTTTCTCATATAGTCTCTCTCTTTAGAAAGACATATTTGGTTCTTCCATATATATATATATATATATATATATATATGAGATTAATACAAAACTACATTACTCCAAATTAAGAACTAGAAGTAGAAGACAATGTGATGTGATGTTCTCAAACATCCCACATTTGTTTCTCCAAGTTTGCTTGGCCATTACAGATTTGTTGTTGAAAGGGACTCAAACCCTGCATTCTCTCTTGATCATCACTTATTGCTTCATGATCAAACTGATCCATTCCTTCTTGTTGTTGCTGCTGCTGTTGTTTATGAAAATTCCCCGGTCTCATCGGCCCTCCAATCCCTAAAAAATCAACAGTCATCCCTTGAATATTAGAATTACTATCAGCTTGCAAAATAGCATTACTACTAGTATCATGATCAACCTCTTCCATGTTCTTCAACATTAGCCCTTCACTTTGATTGAACAATCCTCCATTATTGTACATTCCAGAGCATTCAACCCCATGACTCGCGTCAAGAAACTGCGACGATGATGAAGTTTCTTGATGCCCTTTCTGCATGAAATGGCTAGTGAATGCACCAATGAGACCTGCAAGTTGTGACTGATCTGTTTGGGGATGAATGTGGTGGTCATATGAGCTGCTGCTAAGTAGTTGCTGTGGCATCATTAATCCATTGAATGATGATGGTGCCATGCTTGTTGTGACAAAGCTCATCTTTTGCTGCATCATTGGAGAGTTCATATTGTTACTACTTGCAGTGGCTCCCATTTGTGCTGCTTTCTGTAGTAAGGCTGTCGCGGACATCTGCCCTGAGCCGCCTATTTGGTGGCTGCTGCTGCTGCTTTCATTTTTAATATCGGAATTGAATCTGTTGAAGTGATCATCTGATGAATTTGCAGTAAGCTGAAGGCAATTTGAAGAGGATGACAACATAGTTGAGAACATGCTTCCTGCCAAGTTCAATGGTTTCTGTGGCATTGGCATAAGCTCATGGGGCTGTTGCTGCTGCTGCAGTGACTTTATCGGGTTTTTCGTGTCGGACATTTGCCCTAATTGTATGTCACCTTCCATATTGTTGGCTGTCAAACCATGGTTTAGTACTTTGTTGTTTTCTTCGGCTAGGGCATCACAGAAAGCTCTGTGAGTGATGAAGCTATCTCTTCTGCACAACGAGTATATATATAAGCTTGTTAAGAGTGAGTCATGAAAGGACCACACACACACACTATATATGACTAGGACATTGTAAATTACTATATCTTTATGATGTACTATATATTATTTATTTTAAGGCTACATGTTGTAGTCCATATCAATATCATGCATATATGTTTGTTAAATTAATAGGATAGGACTTCTCAGTAAAATAAACAAAATATTTTTTAGGGTACATAGTCAAACTATGAACTTTGGCATGCTAGCATTATTTAATTGTATTTGGACAACCAAAAAAATAAAGATGGGTAATTACACACTCCTTCAATTTAGGCAATATCTCGATTAGATCCTTTCAGGTTTCATTATTCTCAATTATACTTTCTGATTTTGAGTTCACTTATCAATTTCTCCCCTCTGTTAGTGCGACGTCAGCAGACAAACGAAATATGCTGACGTCAGCAGTCGAAAAGTATAAAATTGTCAATTTTGCCCTTCTCACCAACTTTTATCAATTAAATTCAATATAATAATCATGGGTAAAATCGAAAAATCACAAAAAAAAAATCTTAGTAGATTTGACGAACGTTAGTGACAAGAGATGTAGTCCAAAATATTGAAATCATAAGAGGTCTAATTAGGAATATTGTCTAAACTGATAGAGCGTAAGTGGTAATTACCCAATAAAGGTCTACTGTTAATACAATAAAATGCATACTTAAAGTTTAATTTGTTTGTCTCTAGATTTGTTTTGTAGAAGACAATACATAGGTTAAAGTAAAAAAATTTCTGAATTAGATGAACAAGAAATTGGATTAAAATTAACCTGGAGAAGATGGTACCACAGTCACATTTATACTCCTTGGTACCACAAGTCTTGGAATGAGCTTTCCAGTCAGATTGCACTGCATATTTCTTGGAACACTTGTCACATTTCCACTTCTTCTCACCATGTTTTCGACAAAAATGCTTCTTAATCCCTGTAAGATCACCCAATGCACGAGCCGGGTTGTGGTGGACACATGAAGGTTCAGGGCAAATGTAGACGCGTTTTCTGATCTCGGTGGTTGTTCTTTGCTTGAGCTTCCATGGCAGATTATGTCCTCGCCGGTGCAGTTGAAGGTTTTGGTCCCTTTGGAACCCTTTGTTGCAAATCTCACACACGAATCGGTTCGTCGCCATTAGGGTTTTTGGTGATAGAGCAATGACTTCAGCACTTGGGTCTGCATGTATGTACATTTTCAATGAATTAGAAAAAAGAATTAATTCATTAATTAGTATGGAATTCCTGTTCCTAATATATATATATATATATATATATATGTATATATAGAAATGTATAATGATGGAATATTGTATTAATTAATCATACTAAAAAGTACTGTCAAATTTGGTACTTCTAAAGGAAAATTTGGGACAATATTGTTGTTTCATGTTTCTAATTTAACAGATTTTTTATTTTATTTTATTTTATTTTATTGTGGTCCGTATAACTGGCTTTATATGTGGTACATTTAATTGTACATTTTATGTTCTTGACCTTTGAACATATGAAAGTTTCCAATAGGATTGTACAATAACAATGAATCAAAAGGTCCAAAATCATCAAGGGATATATATATATATATATATATATATATATAGAGAGAGAGAGAGAGAGAGAGAGAGAGAGAGAGAGATTCCATGAACAGGAACATATGATTTTCTAAGGTCCAGAATCATCAACGGAGATTATATATATATATATAGAGAGAGAGAGAGAGAGGGATTCCATGCACAGGAACATATGATTTCCTTACTCAAAACAGTTAAAAAACAACAGTAAAGAGGAAAGAAGAGGCAACCAAGGCAAGCTGACTGTTTACTGCAATTATTGTAATCAGGCAACCAATAATTGAGCTCAACAACCTTCACATCAATAATTCTCCATTTCTTTCTATGAAAAAACCCATTTAGCTCACCAAATTTTCTCAATATATATATATATATATATATATATATATATATATATATATAAGAAACAATTCATGAGCAGATTATATATTATTGCAAATAAAGTTAAATCTGCAGCCTCCTGCATATCTTGAGTTACTACAGTCCTATTCCTTTAATTATAGTCTTGAAATGGGCATTATATATATATATATATATTAACCATGTAAAGGCCAACTATGATTTTCCATTTGAAGTATATATCAAATGAAAAAAAAAGGCCATCAGATTCTGCCACAAAAGAGTCTTTTAGAAAAAAAAGGTTTAATAATTGAAAGTGGAAAAATATAAAAAACTAGATGAATATACATTAAGAAGACTGAGTTATTTGAATTATACTATGCATTTTAAATATGTGTAATGGTCAAAATCTGTTCCTACAATTCTCCACTTCAAGTTTCCATCAGACACCATCATTAAATCAGTGGAGATTTATAAAATAAAGTTTAACAAGAGAAAAAAAAATGAAATAATTAAAATATTCTATATAATATAAATCACCAAACTTCTTAATAGTTATATATATATATATATATATATATATATATATATATATATCTCACAAATAAATGTATAAATTAGTTGATTACCTGGATTTCCTGGTTGATTTCTTCTCCTCTTAACTGATGATGGAGTTTGGTGTTGTTGAGAAGTTGATCCATCATTAATAATGTCAGATGTAGAACTTGAAGGTACCAAATTTGAGCCATTGAAGTGTTTTTCAACAACTTCCTCTCCAGTACCAGTGTTGGCAGAAGAGAAGCTCCCACCATCAGCTGAGATGTTTGACATTGAAAGAGAGAGAGAGAGAGAGAGAGAGAGAGAGAGAAAAGATGAAAGGAAAAAAAACCTTTTTTGAAACTTTTGTCTTTCTCTTCTCTTCTTTTTCAAACTACTACTCTCTATTGTTTCCTCTCTCTTTAATTACTATATTTTATTTTGTTTGGATGAACACAAAACTTGGGATTTGCTGTTACTAGCTAGAGGAAGACAAAAACAAGGGAATTCTATTCTCCTTCATTTCTGGTGAGGAGAGGAGAGAAGAGGAGAGAGAGCTCTTGTTAATTAATTGTCACAAGAACACAAGAGAGAGGACTTCTTTGGCTTCTATTTTTATATATTATAATAAATAACTATATAATATATATGTTGTTTGGATACCAGTGTTGGCTAGCTTTTTCTTAATATATATATATATATATATATACACACACACACATATATGCCCCTATCTTTGTTTGGTATTAAGGAATTGCCCTTTCTTACATTTTTCAGGAATGGAAATCCTCTACTGTAAGTTTTGGTGTTGTAGTAATTTTTGACACCATTACATGTATTTTCAATATATTTACATCTATTTTTTTTTTAGTAAGATGTAATGTGGTGAAAATTACTGTGTTGAAAAACAGATGTAAGGTGTTAAAAAACAGATATAATGCAGTGAAAAACACGTGTAATGTGGTAAAAAGTGTATAACACCACTACAACGGAGCATAAGATTAAGTTTACCATTAAGTTATTAACCTTTGGTTATCACTAATACAAGGACAAAGGTTGGAATATGTATCCTAATGAGGACAAGGTTTAGAAGCAACTTTGAGAAAGATAGAATGACATTAGGTCAATATAAGATTATTTTTAACTAAACTGAAGCATTATCCCAACTCATGCTATATATGTCAATTTTTACACTATTGTCCTGTTAATTATTTTGAAAAGTTTTAATACAGCTGACACTCTACTCGTCACATTTCGAAACACTGAAGTAATCTATATATATTTGGAGAGATAAGATTGTGTATATCTGATTTTCTTAAATTTTGTATTACCGACTTGTTTTTTACCCATGAAAAGTTTAGATATATATCATATAATTGACACTGTACATTTTGGACAGGAAAAAGAACAGAAAAAAAAAAAAAAAAACTAGCACATGCTTGTCACTTCATATTATCCTCATTCTCTATTATTAGTTCTTTGTTCATACCACTGTGAGACTTTAAAGGGCCAGTAAGAGATTTTGGTAGATCAGTTGTTTGGGTTTTGAGAGGGGTTGCGAAAATTTTATAGAAGTCGAATTATAATTTATTTTTTATAAAATTAAGTGAGTTCTCTCCTTTCTAAACTCAAAAAAAAGAAATTGTATTTACTATATGTAACATTTAAAAAAAAAAAAATTAAATGGGTACATTAGTATCCACTAGTGACGTCTTACATATGCCCCTAGATTTTGAAAAAAAAAATAATGTTTTGTCCATATTTTCTTTCACTTTTTTAAAACAATCTCTTTTATCTATATTGATATAATATATACATGTGTGTATTTATTGATGTGTTCTCTTCTCCTTAAAGAAGTATTATTATTACCACCATCTTCCTTCAAGTATATATATATATATATATATATATATATAGGAGGTGATATTTACACTCCACGTTTCTACGTTTACACTCCACTTGCCTTTTTCTTTTCAATGAAATGACAAGAATGTCCCAAAACTCATTAATGCATCATTCTTTGTTTTATAATACCATAATTATCTTTTATATTATAAACTTTAACTCTTTTTACATTATTTACGAATAACTTTTTCTTGGGTCATTATTTATTTAGGTACTTTTTTTTATCTGATCAAAAGAGATAATCATTTTTTGATAGGTTTTTTTTTGGGTCATGTCAAAAGAAATAATTTAATTAACAAAGATACTTTTTTTTTTTTGATACGGTCAAAAAAGATACTTTATTCAACATAGATAATTTTTCTTCGGTACATTAAGAGAAAATTTATTCAACAAATTTTTTTTTTTTTTTTTTGCGTACCATACTTTTTTTTCAGTCCTATCAAATGATATATTTTATTTAACAGCGATAACTTTTTTTTGGGTCCTTTTTTTTTTTCGCACAGTATATATATATATATATTTTTTCTGTTCATGTCAAAATAGATAATTTATTCAATAGAGATAACTTCTTTTTGCATTTTTTTTCTGATTCATGTAAAAAAAGATAATTTATTCAACCGATATAAATTTTTTTTTTGTCTTGTCAAAAGAGATAATTTATTCAACATAGATAACTTTTTTTTTGGGTTCTATAAAATTTTTTTTTTTTTTAATATATATATATTTTTATTTTGTCAAAAGAGAACAAAAAAATCATTAAAAATTGGAGACATAGAAGAGGATATCTGAAATGATAATTGTGTAATTAGAAAAAATATAATCATTCACTTATAAAATTAAGATTAGAAGTATCATTTTATTTAATATAAAAGTGCAAATATAAAAAAGTAGAGTGCGAATCTCTTTATATATTTTACCTTTCAATCTCAGTTAAATTAATGTTAATAGCTATTATGTGTACTACCTTATCCATATTAATTTGATCAATCAATCAACATATATATATTTTTTTTTGAAAACAAGTTATGTAAAACTATTTGTTAAAACGTGATAATGTTATTAGATCATTTATATAAAAAAAATTCCGCTAAATTTTATCTTTGGAATAAATTCTTTATTAAAAAAATGAAATTTTAGAGCTAAATTTTTTTTGGTAAGTTAGTAATATTTAGAGAGTTGAGGGCAATTTAGGCATTTCGGGTTACTAGTGTGCAATCACAAGCGACTATTTCCAGACATTGCTGGCGGATGGGAGCTTCTGGTCGCTGGTTTGTCCTTTTCGGCTGGTTTTTTCACTAAAGTAATTTTGTTCCCAAAAGAAAACTTCCAACCAGTCAAAACCACAAGAATGCCACTGAAAAAGTCTACAGACAGCCGCCGTGAACAGAGAAATGACCAAAATACCCTCAATGGTCACGGGTGGGGTGTTGAATCGAATCTCTCTCGAAAACGACCCGACAGTAATATCAAAAATTCCCGTGTTCACGTGTCTACATGATCAGATTGTCCAGGGGTATCATTGGTAATTTCCAAAACAACTGGGCTAATCTTGTCATTTCACTTGATTCATATGGGTTAGGATGATGACGTGTCGTGCATGGTTATTGGGATGTGATTGATAGGCAGATAGAAACAATAATAAAGAAATAAAAACAGAAAATTAAAACACAGTGTGTGTGTTTGTGTGTGTGATAAAAATAGGATTGTCCAGGATCAGATCACTAATGGTTATGGTGTGAATGACGAGAGTGTGAAAAAGACATTTTCACTAGTATGATTCAATCCTTTGATTTTGGAAAATATATTGGTTCACTGGTATGATGAATTGACCATGATAAATCCTTTCATATATATATATATATATATATATAATAGTGTCATTTTGGCACTGTGGTGTGTCATACTATAAGCACTTCTAATTTTAAAACTTTCTTTTATATGGATTTGGTGGAAGAAAAAGCTGTTTTATGAGAGAGAGATTTTGGCATTATAAAATATTTGGCAGGTGGAGATAAAATTTAAAAAAAGAAATGTACTTGTAAGACAAGTATATTCATGAAATTAAAAAAATTTATTTTTTTTAGAACTATATTTATTTTTGAGCTTGAATCACGATCTTTTTTTTTAATGTACATGATGGTTCAATGCACTTTAAATTAAAGATACAATAAAATTATACAATTTCGAAAATGTTTGAAATAAACACTTATATAACACATTTAGGTCGAGAATGTAAAACCCATGCAATATAATATATTATATTGAGATACAATGTCATTGTAATACTATTAAATTGAAATGATTCAGGTTTGTGGAGCTTATATGTTAAAGCGTTAAATCCATGCACATTAATTTGATTGTGTACACACCTGGGATTGATCTAAATATGGGGCACAGATTTTAGTGGGAGATCTTGTAGCCATCTCAGGATATTTTATTAGTTATGATGAAAAAGATGCAATAGGAGTTAATAATGATTGTAAGTATAATGTTTTGTCTTTTATATTTGAAAGTGAAAGGATTAGAGTTTATACCCTTTAACAGAAATGATAACGAGGTGTGTTTGCAGAGTTTTTCTTTTTTTTCCGTTCAATATCGTTTATTAAACGAGATAGGTGTTAGAAAATGGCTACTTGCACTTACAACTAAGACTAAATCAATCCATGACATAGAGGTGCGTCAAACGCTTCTTGAAGATAGTCAAAATATCTCAGAGTATGTAAGAGTTCTATCTTCGAAATTCAACTAAGTCTGAACTCGTTATACACTGTTGGACGCATCACTTAATCTCTTTTTCAACCAAAACAAAAAGATAGAATTTTTTTTTTTCTTCTCAAGTTTAGAATTAAGGAGACTTGAGTTTTGGTGATTGTTTCAAGTTACGAAGGTGTGACATTTATACAGGCCTCCCAAAAATGTTTTTCATAAATATGCGTTATTATCAAAGTTCATGAATTAATTAAGCAGATATTTCAAAGTTAACAAACTTCGTTTAAATCTATGCATAGATAACACTAATAAATAAGTTTCACATCAATCTAAATGAGTGAATGGACTTAAGTTGATTGAATGTCTTGACTAAATTCATTGAGACATTTAAAAGTCAAGTGTGAACACGTTTATAAATATATTTATTTAAAATATATGTATGTATGAATATTTAAAATATTTGTATGTATGAAAATAAGTTGACTGTACTTTTGTAGTTGAGAAGTTAATTAATATAATTTTCATAAAATTCGATGCAAAATAACTAATTTTGAAACACATCTAACAACAGGATGAGACACCACGGATAAAGAGTTAGGAAAGTACTTTTATAGTTTATTATGAATCTAACAAATGCAAATAATGAAATAATTTTTCAACCATGATAAAAATTATTTTTCTCTTGTACACATAAAGAACAAAATTCAAAATTTCAATTGGAACTTGAGATTTAATATTATTGTATTAATATCAAAATAATACCTAGAGATTCTCAAATGAGAATAATGCAAAAAGATATTAAAAGCAACAATATTCTTAATATTGTGAAGAGAGATAACGATATGAGAAGAGAGAGATGCGATCTAAGAGATAGGTGGGTTGACCGATGAAAGTCTTTAGTGATTGGAATATGATAACTTAGAGTTTGCTTACTATATACCTACTATTTTTTATTTTTCAATACATAAGGGGCGGGGATGACTTTTCCCATACCCATCTCACAATCCTAAATTCTATTTTCGTCCTAAACCATTTAATCATTATCTATAACTGTTGTGAACGGAACAGAGTGAAGTGTTTTGTTATTCTATTTTCCATGACTGTTGTAAACGGAACAGAGTGGAGTGTTTTGTCATCATATCCCTAACAAGACAATATACAATGCTTGTTGTGTTGCACATCAAATTATTATAGTTGTTGGTTTATATATTATTTTACTTTACTTTGTTTAATTTTTCTCTTGTTTTGTTTCTTGAACAGGGGTTATTATAGTCAACAAAATCCAACCCTCCGTGGCATCCATCTTTGTGACTCTTATCATTACAATTTGACCTACTAAAAATGCTTTTTTATTTGAAAATTAATTTTTATTTGTGATTGGAGACACAGGTACTATCAAAATTCAAACCCTTGGAAATTTTGGCATCATGGAACTTTTGGCCCAAACTTAAATTGACACATTTGGATTACCGTTGCGAATAGCTGAGTTTTTTTTTGTTTGTAATGAAAAGTATTTGTAAAAAGTAAAGCACGCTTGATTAGATGTTCAAACAAACTAAAACTAGTAACCAAACCAGTGGATTGAATCATAATTGGATCATGGCTAAATTACACTGAAGTGATCCGAGGTTGAGTTAATATGCACGGATATTTTTTCTTATTTATCGTATTTCACTTTTTTTTTTGAGATTTGAATACGAGATAACACAAACTTTTTTTTCATTAGTGGTTAACACAATCAATAATAAAAAATTATGATGTCAGCAATTTGTATATTTTAAATTTCAGTTTTATTATTGAAAAACATGTAAAGATGTAATTATCCATATGAAATCACATAAAATACTTAGATATATTTTTTAACTGAATAAAGTTGACAAAAATATTCCATTCTTCTTATCATTTCAAAAAGTCAAAAATTGATCTCCAATGAAGATTGCCGGCAATAATTTCTGGTGGCAAGAGAGAGAAGTGATAAGATATTTCTTTTTTCTTTTATTTTATTTTCATTTTCACTCTCTCCATACTTTCTCTCTTTTCACTTAATTCAATCAAGAGTTTGGACCTTGAAATTAGAGAGTTTAATTGTGTGGCTTGGCTTTAATGGAACATATATGTGGTTTTGGAATTGGGTTTAGAAAAATTAGAATTAAATTATTTGAATTGAAAATTCTTGATTTAATTTATGTAATAATTTTTTTTTCTTTTTACGTTTTTAAAAGTCACCGTACAAAAATTCCTTATTTTGATTACACACATAAATATATATATATATATACACACACACACACACTAGTATACAAAATTACAGAGCCAAGTAACCAACTCATATATATAAAAGTCAGTAGCCAGCTAATCCATTTATGTTTTCAATTCACGGCTACATCTCTAAAAAATTACTGTTGTTTCTTGGTTACATACATAAATACAAATCCATTTCAATTCATGGATTTGTTTGTTAAATTTGTGAATAGCAAGCCCTTCACTTATTTATTTAAACTACAATTGGGTTTAAGTTGTCAAAAAAAATTAAATTTTTTATCAATTTTAGATTTTATTTTATAAATGAACTGTTGAGCTCACCGGTGTCGTTAATGGCAGTGGAGCGAAAGGAAAATGGTGAGTAGACGTTGGAATACAATTGAGTAATTTTGTTTTTTCGCTTTGCTTTTTTTATGAACTAAAATAATATTAAAAAAAAAATAAAAAGGTAATTTTGTTACTTCCATTAAGGGCGTCTACCTAATATCTCTGACAAGGAAGATCAGTGTAATTTGACAAATAAGAAGGGAAGTCAATGTTTATTGACTAAAGCTCAGAGGTGGTTAGTGTAATTTACCCTTGAATCATTATGTGCCACTTCCAAAAGTTTTTAATTGGCACAAATCATCACTTGTTAACTCTTATTCATGAATTACTTATACATATATATATATATATATACACACACACACACACACACACATTAATGTATGCACATGCTTACAACACTATCAATGTAGAAAGAATCGCGATCGTTAAATAGTTTGATTTTAGATTATAGATAGACAATGACTTTTTGAACTAAACTTAAATGTAATATATATATATACACACACACACTAGTGCATGCTCGTGTTTATGACACTATCAATGTAAAATGAATCACGATTGTTAAATAAATTAGTTTTAGATAGTAGATAGACAAAAATATTTTAGACAAAGCTTAAATATAATATATATATATATATTTCCATGACAGACAAAGAGAGAGGATTCCCCATTAAAAGAATAAGATAGCCCAAATAAGGTTGCCATGAAATCTATTTTATTGAGTAGGTGATGGTTTAGAGGAATACTTTACTGACCAAATAGTATTTTATTAATGTATCATACACAAATTAGGAAGCTTACTTCACTTGTATGGCTGTATCCACCGCCAACTTGTTTATTTATTATGCCCTCAATTTAATAAAATTGCTAACTCTTCAAATAAAGAATTAATTTTCTGAAAGTGCAAAAGACTCCAACGCGATCATTTTATAATAATAATAATTATTATTAGACAAATAAGATTTTGGCACTTGGCAGTAGTAGGTTTCAGACAAGTCACTTGTTTCAGTACTCAATAAAACCTTATTTAATTTTAAATATTAATTAAATTTGCATTTGAATTTCATTGGATGTGATCATGCATAAATTTCGTTCTATTGAACATCAATTTCTAGACCTGTTAATATCTATATAAACCAAATGCTGTGTTTCTACTTTACTTCTCAGTGTGAGCACTGTGTTTGAATTTCTTTCTTTAAAAAAATTACGATTTAACGGTCAAAAATATTTAAATTTATGTCTAACTACGTTGTAAAATTACTTTCTTTATCAACGATCAAACGGTCAAAAATATTTAAATTTATGTCTAACTACGGTGTAAAATAACTCTATTTATCAACGATCAAACGGTCAAAAATATTTAAATTTATGTCTAACTATGTTGTAAAATAACTCTCTTTATTAACGATTAAACGGTCAAAAATATTTAAATTTATGTCTAACTACGGTGTAAAATAACTCTCTTTATCAACGATCAAACGGTCATAATTCACCCATTACATTCACATCTATCTACTCTCACAAATGACATTCACACCTAAATTCACATACACATCTACCTACCTTCACACTTAAAATAACATTGTATTTTTTACAGTGTCGTATGCATGAGCAATACGCTAGTGTGTGTGTATATATATATATATATATATATTATGAACAAATGCTTATAAGGAGTCAATTTCTACGGCCTGCAAGTTTCATGCTGCTACTTACACCAAATGACTAAATGAGAATATATAATCATACATTAGTAAAATAAGGAGTCAATTTCTACAGCCCGCAAGTTTCATACTACTACTTACACCAAATGAGCAGATGAACTATAATCATACATTGAATTGAACAGATGATCAGATGAAGTATATATAATCAATCATACATGAATTGAAGTACAGATCGCGAGGTTGTAAAAATGGAAACGAACTTAAAAAATAGGCATCCATGCCTAGGGAGATGAAGATATCAATCCTATATATATTACATGTAACAATGATATATATATGACATTGTAAATGGGAGTTATGGAAGGGAAAACGTTTTGATAGACTGTGATATATATATATATATATATATCACAGGCTTGTTTATCTCATCAGAGGAAAAGCTTGAAATATTTGCATCTGGATTTTCCTGGATCTGCTGCACCTCCTCCAATTGGCGAAATTCACCATCTGCAGAATCTGATGGTAGATTCAGGTCGATGAATGGCTCGGGTTCAGGTGTCTCAATCTTCTCAGGAGACATTTTTGTACCATGAATAATGTCAGTGCTCTCCTCCTCTGCAGTGCCTAGTGCTTGATAATACCTTCTCCTGAGAAAGATTAACATCGGAAACAACATTTATTATACATGCGCGCATCTGCTTGTTTTAGTTCAGAGCCCACCATGAAATTTTCCACGCTGTGGTTTGTTTGTGCCTCATCACAAGCAGTCAATATTCTCGCCGTTTCACAAGGGGCGAAGAAAATTAAGTATGCATGATGAGGCTTCACTCTCTGGCTGGATTGGTGTTTGAGGCTTCTCTTTGACGGCTGCTTGTTAGATGCATTAGTGTCTTTATTTCCGTGACTTTCCAACATTCCCTAGCTTCTGAGCCATTGATTTCTATCTTTGGTCTGAACTACAACTACTATCATCACATAAATCCTTAACCATCATTGACATATCAATACAGTCTCCATCCACTGCGGAATCAACTTCAGTTTCTTTAGAATTCCTGTTGCCTCCATCCTGTAAAAATTTGTCGTCCAAGAATGCACTTACTTTTCTTCTTTCTGCAACTCGACCATTTTCGATGTCCATCAGACCTGTAAAATATGGTCGGACTTGACTTCATGCTAAAATCTTCCCAAAAAATATTTCAGATCTGGTTGAAGTAGGAAGAAATTATCAGAGGTTACTTGAGAACGTGTTTTGTCATAAAGAGTTTAAATGGATGTTATTTTATTATAATATCTTTTGTAATCGGAAAGAAAAACTTTGGTTGTGGGTGTAAGATATTATTTTATTGAGATGAAATATTAAGTGAAAAAATTTGTAGATGAAATATTAAGTGCATAATGCATGTTAGGAGGTATAGTTAGTTGTACACAAGGTATAACAACCTATACCTTTTGCACACATCACCAGCATATATATGTAGTAGCTATATAAGTCACAACTTGGATCTGTCAACAAGAAACTCAATTGGCAAGAGATCGAAGAGGGTTCTACGGAAAATTTAGTCTCCAATATGAATCATATGATTCTGTTTCCCAAGCATAGGGAAACAAATCGATCTACAATTGATCGAGCTAAAATACATGAAAATGAACACGTATGGCTGTTTGTTGGCAAACACGAAATGACAAAAGCTCAACCTCACAAGCATGAGAGCATCCTTTGTGTAAATATAAAGCCAAAGAGTATGGGTGAAGCCCACATGCGTGTGACATATATAGTTCACATTCTTTTGATATGACTCTCACTACTTCAATTGTTTATCCCAAAAACAAATCTTCCAAGTGTTTTCCATTTCTGAATTCACATTAGGACCAAATTTGCAGCAATTTGCATTTTATCGTTTTTCTTACTGTTTTCTCCTTTAAATATCCTAAACAACTCTCCTTTACAATATTTATTAAAAAAAATCAGGGCCAATTTTGTGCTTCATTCTTATAGCATTTCCGTCATATGATTCCTAGGCAATTGCTTAATTTGAACAAGGACATTTCCAATCAGAATGGCAGTTTTCACTGTATAGCCTAATTAAGAATTATGTGTAAGAAAGATACAACTAAACAAGATATACATATTGTTGGACGATTTTGTCAAAAATCGCTAGTTATTGAAAGAAAAATTGATTATTAAAATCTTCCAACCAAACATGGTCTTAAGTGACGGTTGTCTGAAGAAAAACATGAATATTCTGGAATACATGAATATTCTAGAAGAGTTATGATTCTTCACGAACAAATATGTCTGTTCTGGAATAGTTATGACTCTTCACGAACAAACATATTTGTTCACCATTGGCTCTATATATAGTCAGTCATGCATAACATTAAAAAGAGAAGAAATAATTGTCTTAAGGACATAAAGGCTAATTCTAGCCTCTATCCACAGCTTCTTCAGTATTTATATATATTTTAAGTTCAGTCTATCTTGTGAGTTAAAAAAGAGAATGTGTCTCCCAATCAACCCTTCTTTTCCACTGCAAAATATATATTATATACACATATAACTTATTATTTGAAATAAAAAAAAAATAAACATATTAAAAATTATACCCGTGTCTTCCAGAAGTCGGATGAAATGTGTTACATCCTCGGGTACTCGCACATTTCCGAAAATCCATTTAACGAGGGCTGACAATCTATTAAAATCTGCAAGCAACTCTTCCTTTCGTGTCAATAAGTTGGATGAATGTGGCTTTACAGTGTCACCAGGGTAGTCCATTCACCATTATCAATTGATTGTCAACCCAATTTCCCGCGGACACGAAGCCATGCTCGTGCATGTTCAAAATGGTCTTAGTAATGCCTCTGAAAAATAATTTAATCAAAAATTATAAGAATATAAGCTTATGCATCTTCAATCCTTGGCTGAAATTTCAATCTAATAGTGATAACCTCAACCATTTTAATCTATTATATACTTAAATCAATTTTAAGATAAACATACTACTTACTTTAATGCCTCACATATTTCCACAGTAGGCATGCAGAGTTGTTTGCATCCTTTCTCAAAATTTCCCTGTTCATTAACCAACCACTGAATGTGGTTGTGTGCTCATAGAAGCCAACCTCTCTGCCATTATCCCCTTCCCGGATGTCGCACAACTCATAGATTGTTCCCTCACTGAAAAATAGAATACCATTTTCCTCGCCGAAGTGAATAGCCCGACAGTGAAGATCGAGGAAAGGTATGAAATGCTCAGAAAAGTATTGAACCATACTTTTCTAATAGAATTTCAAAAAAAAAAAAAAAATTAGAGAGAATTATATGTATATATACAATAATAAATTCATGTATGTGTCATAATAAAATAATGTAATCTAAGTAAAAATCAACAGAGAAATTAAACTAAGATACAGTTGTTGAAGATCATGCAATGGAGGAACCTAAATTTGTAGTTTGAAGACAATTTTAGTTAAGCACAACAACTCAGTAGTTTTCCTTGTTCGCATTCCTAACAAAAAAAACTATGTCATTTTGATAAGTATTCTGTTTCTATCTTTTATCTTTTATACATGAAACTTTTAAATTCATCATCATCATTTCTCTACTACATTTTCTTTTACTTCAAAAATATGAATGACAACTTTTAAATTAGATGGTCATTTGCTATTTTTCATCTAACCAAACTGAGCATAAAGGCACTCTCACACTTAAAATAAAAGATACAACTCAACAATCTCAGGGCATAATAATGGAAATGTATGAACTATGAACGTAATTTCAATAATTGTTCATGCTGCTGCTTACAACTTGGTGAAAGGAAACCTAATTAATTGGTTATGTTTTTCCCACAACATGCAACAAATCATTTTAAAAACACAATAGTTAGAAAATGGATCACAGTATGATTTATGAGAATGCATTTCGAAGAGAGAAATTTTTATAAAAGTAACAAACACATTACACCATCATATTTGTGCACTTAGGTATAACACCCAAATCTAGGTGCACAAAAAGTTGTACTTGAGTGTACAAATATGGTATCTTATTAAATGTACAAACGTAGTATTTTATTGTACAAATGTGGTGCTTGAATCACAAAAACTTGTAAAGATAATTAGGACATTTCAAAAAAATGCACGGTAATTCTTCATATTAAGCGCACTTTTGGATCAAATACATTTTTCTGGAAATAGTTTACTTTGAGTACATGTGTGATGATAACATTTATATCCTCCAAAAGTACATGTACAAGTAATTTTCTCTAAATTTTAAAACAGGTGAGTATCTGTCTTTGTTTGGAATTTAGAGTCACTGGACAGCAATAATATTTTATTTTGGTGACCAAAATGTAATTTCCCCATAGTTTTATTAAAAATCGCTAAAAAAAATATCTGGGTCAATTTTTTCTAAATTTTTCACTTTTCAAAGGATTCATGTTTTGTCATACAATATATATAAACATTGGATTGGATATATAGAATCATTGGTTGAGTCTCACGACAAAGTAGCAAGTAAAGAGCCCTGTTTAGTTCCGCCTCCTAAGCAGATCAGGAATGAAATACGTGAATGTATAGAAAGTAAGCAATATATAAATAACCAGCACTTACGCTACTTGTCAAAGTCAAAAACTTCGATCCAATATGAAAGTTCTAACCCAAATTTTCTCAAGGTAAGGTACGTAAATTCAAATTAGAGTAATTTTAGATTTCAAGTTTGATCCTAATTGTTTGAATCAATATAACTTGCCATGAATTTCGGAATATATATATATATATATTCCGAAAACGAAAACGAACACCAATATAGAAAGAGAAACCCGATATCTCTCTCCATGTGAATCAAGGAAACTCTCATTTAGAATCACAGACAGAGAAAAGAAAAGTCCATTGCCTGATTACCCAACAAAATCCATCTACAAAATTTCTACACACATAAACACATCCAAGCAGAGTTGTTTCAAGATCAACAACCAAGAACAAGACAATCCAGTTAACACGTTCACTAGCAAAAGTTCATCAAGGGACAATCCAAAACAACCATTTACATCAAGAATCCAGTGTAGCATTGATAATTTCGGTGAAATCCCACCGAATTCCCACCGATTCATAGAATAAGAGGACGTACACAATATACCTACATATTGTGACTTGGAAGTGAAACCAATAATAGTCTTTTCATATGAAGTCTAATCCTTTCTTTATAACGATCGAAGTTTCGTGCACTAGACTAATCAATTATATAAATACATGTTTCTTGAACACTTGACAGTATTCTTAATTAAATTAGGGCATATATATATATATATCTCCTCCTGTCAAACAAATTCGATGATAATTTCATAATGGGAGATGGACCTATTTTTATTTACTTGAAAAACGTGATGTTAAGTGAACTAACACAATTTTTAAGAACCAGAAACTACCCAGATCTAATTTTCCCATATACTAAACAGGGTCTCAATGAGCGCGCGCGCGCGCACACACACACATATATATATATATATATATATATATATATACTTAATTGATAATTGTAAAGATTTAATAATAGGCCCAAACTAGGAACTACAGACTCTCTGAAAAATGTCCCATATCAAACATGTAAGCAATACAGATACGTCTAGGATATGGTTAAAATATGCCAGAGATACGGCTGTAATATGTTTAGGATACGACCAAAATACATTTTTGACAAATTTGTAATTTTTTTTGTCTTAAAAGACGGGTCAAATTATAATATTAAAATGTTTATAGGTTAAAAGATGAGGATCAGATTATAATATAAAAAAAAATTAAAAGTTCCAAACAATAGATTAATAGTCTAAATGGATAGATGTTTATGTTGTAAATTAAAAAATAAGTAGCAATGGTTATTGCCTAAATGATAGAATAAATGAACTTATATTTTGCATAAAATCTTTAAATACATTTATTGTATTGTTGAAGAATAAAAGTTAATTTTTTATGTATGATATTATATTTTTATTTTTTTGATGTATCCTTATCGTGTCCATATCTTATTTTTTTGAGATTTTTCGTATCGTTGTGTCCGTATCATACCCATGTATAAAACTCATAGTTTCTATTCTTATCTTAACATCTCTCTCTTTTTTCTCTCTCTTCTCATTTCACCTTTTTTTTTATGAATTATTAAATAAATACTTAACTAATAATTGTACAAAATGAAAATTTTTAAAAATTTCATTCTCCTATTAACTTTTATCTTACGTTTTTTTTTTTATATAATTAATAATAAAACAACAAAAAATTTATGTGAAAATTCAATAATGAAAGAAAAATATGTTAGTGACTTAGATTCATAATCATAATCAAATGTGTTATAAGGAAATTCTTTACGAAAAACATGAAAAAAAAATATTGTTAAAAAATAAAGTGATTTTTTAATAAAAAATGGTCTAATTAAATATAATAATTTTTAAATAAACATTATTAACTAAAGTTTGATATTAGGAGTCCACTTGACATTCCATCCAAATTTGGTCTCGTAACCACACAAGGGTAATAATGGCGGTCAAAATTTGCATAGCGAAGAGGAGGAGAAGAGAGAGAATTGGGAAAGGTGAGGGAGAAAGAGACAATGAGAAAGACAATGAGAAAAAGGAAATAAGTGGACATAAAGTAATTTTACAGGCCTGAAGGTTTATTTGCACCAAATACAGGAAAAAAAAGTGAACATGAAAAGATTTTTTTTACACATTTTTCATATTTTAGGGAGGTTTAATGCCACTTACCTTATATACATATATATATATATATACACACACACCAGCAAATCTCCATCTCGTAGACATTTATACATATAAATATATATATAAATCTCTTTTCAAATCTCTTTTATGTATATATACACACCAGCAAATTGGAAGAATTCGATGTGAAAAACTCATTTATTTAAATCTCTTCATCTATTTTAAAATGTCTACTTTTAATAAGTTGAAATAGGTTTTAGCAATTTTTTAATTTTGGAACATGTGTTGTATTTTGCTAGGATCATATCCTCTCGGAGAAGGAAATTCCTTCTGATATGGCCAGCGGCAGCAAGTATTTTCCTTTATTCTATTGCTAACTCACCGACCAGGATAACCTAACTCACTAATAGTGTTACTTAGTTGTAATGTTACTTGCAGCACGCATCAAAATGTATACTTTGAGTATATCACACACAGTACATGCCTACTATGCATATATTTTACTCTGTTTCCAAGCATTTCTGCACATCTTCAAGTCAACCAAGATTGGCACTCCAAAAAGTAATTTTTGATTTTTGCCTGAGACCCATCTACTAAAGCAGGAAAAAGAAAGCGAAGCAAAACAACTAAAGAACTACCAAGAATCAAAATATTGGATTGACAAAGGCTTCTACAAATCCCCAGCCATCTTCGATATCTGGTCCGACCCAAAAACCCGATATCACCATATGAATACAAGGACTCACATCAAAATGACAAGATATAGGTTCACGAAAATGTCTCAAGGGTGTCGCTGTATGGTGATGACAGCTTCTATTTACGGAAAATAGACTTCTACCAGAGGAGCTGGGAGCATGGAGCTTGTTTGCTGCAAATATAAATGAAATTGTCAGCTTGTTGAAGACAGGCACAGACTAAGGACCGTTTGGATGTCCTGTTAAAATAAAGTTATCGGCAGATGTATTGGATGAGTCCTCTTCAATTTTTTCACAGCATCTGAAATAAATCGATTGCATGTGTGAAGTAAGACCATTCGTTCATACTTCCAATCATTTGTTTAAAAACAACTCCTTTGCCAGTTCTACTTTGTAATCTCTTCACGCTAATGGTATCAATACTACAAGTTACTGAAATGCTTCCTAGTATTTCCATTTAGAAGTTAAATGTCTAAAATTAAGCAAATATTCAAAATTAATCAAAAAACTTAATTCTCTGATCTACTTTGAAAAAACTACTAAGCCAAGGATTGGAAAAGAAACAACTCAATCTTGTAAAGTGAGAAAACCTCAGTCTTTTACATTGAATAAATTCAGAAAACCGAAGGCAATCTTAATCATTTTAGACATCATTTGGGACTTTTGGTAGCCTTTTAACCAAGAAGATGAACAAAATTGGCAGACAGAGAAAAGTAATTTAAAATCTTTTTCCCTTTAAGAATAAAAATACTATAAGTCAAACTTCCCAAAATTAATTGCAACTTGCAAGTGTAGGGTTACAGAAATCTATCTGAAAGTCAAAGTTCAAAAACTTTTCAGTTATTCCAAAGTTCTGGTTTTAAGTTTCAAATCCTCTTCTCAAAGTGACTGAACTTCAGCCTAAAATTACAATCTTTTTGGCACTCACTTTTACAGACGTCTCAAAAACAAAGGATGAGTGGTTGGGTTTAGACCTTAATGTGAAAAATGCACCAAAAATTAGTATGAAAAGAATTAAGAAGGCACCTGTTCCACTGGTTGCTTGGCTTAAAGACCACCAGAGAGCTTGTCTCCTTGAATGTATTTCCTGAAATCACAACCATCAAACATTAGGCATGAAGGCAAGCTCGCTCACACAATTACACAATCTGTTCTCTTTCCTAGGTAATGATCTAGTTATTAGTAAGTGAAGGCAATGCTCATCCACGTGATCCAGAGAAAAAAATTTATATATGGCCATCCAAGCAAGGCTTCATATACAGTTTGTACAATTTACAGGAGGGCATTAGGGATATAAATTTTTGTATTTCTAAGATACATTAAAACTAAACATAAGAAGATTTAGTCAACCATTATGCCAGTCATTGAGCTATGTAAGTGCAACAACCTTGTCAGATAGCTAGCAGCAGTTAATCACAAAGAAATAATTTGCACTAAGTTGACCGGGCAAAACCATGTTAAACGGAATCTCTGTGTGGACATGGATTCAGATATGAACACACAACCAACATCCAAAAATCAATTGCTTTTGTCACCAAAAATTACCTTTCAAAATGAATACAAAAGAAGTGTTGTGAGAAAAATACAAATAATAATTACATATGCTAATATGCATTTAACTAAATTCACCTTAACCATCTGCGATAAAAAAATAATTTTTTATTTTATTTTATAAGTAGCTAGATATAATTTTATAAATCATTCAAATTACTGAAAAATGAACTCATTCAATTAATAAATTTTCTGCAACACCTAACAACAGTTAAACAATCTGGTCAGAAGTTAATAAACAAAGGCTAGTAAGAAAGTAGAACCACCTTCATAACATCAAATGGCGAGTCTCCTTTCTAATCATCCTACATACAGTAAATTATGTAGATTGTAGACAAGTCCAGAATTTGATGCAATGCAGTACAAGTGTGCTGCTCAATCCCGAATATGTGATTCAGTTTAGCACAGTGACAGTCAAACCAAATTTTGGTAGTGTATGACTGTTTTGAGACACGATGACCCAAAGGCAACCTGAAGCGGGGTTATGGTTTGTTGATTCAGAAGTTGACCAATGAAGTTCTTTCCCAAGTCCAAAAAAGTTTCAAATTTTCCAAATGTATGGCCAAAGTTGGACAGCTTTTAAACTTTGAAATATTTTAAGTATTTGGCTGAAAGTTACTCTTCAGAATTATACACTGAGATATCACAAGACAACTCAACAAAACCTTGTCCGACCATTTAGATCAGCTATACAAATCCTTATTTCTCCATTTTGCTCGATCTAAGACCCTAACTTTAGATAAGCAGCCTTCCTTTCATGTCTCTCTTTACTATTTCAACCCATACTAATTTTGGGACTTCCTTTCCCCTACGACCAACTCAATGCAGAACACATCACTATTCCTCACTTGCGCAATTACTAATATTTTCTGTACAGAACCAAACCATAATAGATGATCTTTCTTTTTTCAATAAAAAATATTTGGAGATCACATTTTCAAAATTTTAGATTATTCCTCGATATGAGGACAAGTCATCCCACTCAAGCTTTGCCCACTTCATTACAAAACCTTGCAGTTTTGGATCAGTCACCAAATTATCTACAGAGCTGAATACTAATGTCATTAACATCAGAAAAGAAAAACAAAGAAAACTAATAATAATAATAATTGAAATTAAACTACAGAATAATGGCATTGATCCCTTCCATGTCTTTTTGTAGTTTATAGTATTTTTGGTTGGAGAAAATACATAGGAATAGAGGATCAAATATTGAATATTAGATTTTTCAAAAATGAAGAACTGCACTACCACTATGCAACTGAAGCCTGACGCAACTATTTCTCAGCTCACTGAGTTGGGAAAAATCAAAGCTAAAATTCATACTTCTTTCCATTTTTCTTTGCTTTCTAGGTAACCAAACGTAAGTCCAATAAAGAAAATTTTCAGGGCTCACAATGAAGCAGAATAATAATTTTTTTCTATATCCGGTGTGATAAATAATCAAATTACAAGAATCAATAGAAATAAAAAATAAAAAAAAAGATATATTTTTTTCTTTCATTTTCTCGGGAACCTAACAGAGTTGTTACATTTTCGAGTAAAACAACAGAGTTAGGGTTTTGTGGAGAACATATTTGCTCCAACTAAGTTTACCTGGATTGGGGTTCTGGAGGAAGAGAGAAAGATTGAGAGATTGATGGAGACTAAGCACGCCATGAACTTGTTGCTCGCTCGCTGGTTATACCACTCTGCTGTGACTGTGAGGAGGCTAATTGTTAAGGGGTTTTGGATTTGGGTTTTGTTTTGAGAACAGGCCAAAAGTGAGTTTGCCAAGGCATAAATTACGCTGTACAAGGGGAGGAGCACAAAACACAGAGAGAATTTCCAAGGTTAGAACGGGATTTATTGGTGAAATGTCTAAATTACCCTTATAATTTTTGAAAATTTGTGAAATATCCCCCTAATCGGTTTTAAGAACATGAGACGAGAGACTTTCACATTAGACTATTTCATTGAAGTACTTATAATTCTACTTTTAAACTATTTTTTTTTTTTGATTTCTTTGTGCAATTTCACAAATAGAAACTCTATTATGTTTTAATCATCATTTAATGCTTAAATAACATTCTTTTAAGTCCATTGTGGTTAATCCAATTATCGTTGTTACTGATTCATCTATTGAAAATTAATGAAAAAATAGTTGTGAAAGCACACGAGTAATGAGATATGTTGTACAATTTTATTTTTGGATTTTATTCCAAAAAGTCTCGTACTATTTCAAAATAGAATGGCACACATAAACACTTAACTTTTTCACACTTAAGCAATGTGCAATTGAGCACGCTATAATCTACCAGCGTGATAGTTCGTTTAGTGTCTCTTCCACCCGATGACATTACACCCACCCACAAAAGTCATCACAATCCACTCCTTTGGAGGTCCAATGTTCTCGTTGGCACACTTTTGACTGAGTCCGATTCTGATATCATCTGTAACGCCTCACCCTACTTCTCACATGAGTACTTAGAGAAACTAACAATAACAAGACAAAGGGTATGCTATAATAATGTTATAAGGGAAAAAAAAGATTAGGTCCAACAAAAAGACCACTTCTATGGTCAACATTTTTAGAAAGTTCCTACCCACAAGCATGAGTTATGCAAAGTGTATCATTGACATCTAACCAAGATAATTTTATAATTTGTAACCCACCTGAGATAAGAGATATAGAAAATTCACCAGCAGATTAAATTTTGGAAATTAAAATTTTCCATATGTTTCGGCAAGTAAATTTTCATTCAATAATAAAGGAAATCAAATCCATTCAAATATTAATAGAGTAACTCCAAGCATTTATGCTCTATATATATATGACTTATCATTGGGTTATCAACAATAGTACAGAACAAATATTTCAGATCAGTTGGTTTACATCCTCTCCCAAAATCTAACTTGGGCATGCCCACAATGGCATTGCTGCTAAGATAAGAGTACAAACATATAGTCTACATATATGGCAAGAGAACATGGTTTAATTGTGTCTTAGCACTGGTGTAGAGGTTCCCTCTTCTAGGGTTGGGCTGCCATATCTGCAAAATTATCCCAACATATATCTATATATATATATATGTGGGAACATATTCCAACCCACCTCATTTTGTGATTGATATACACATATTAGAAAATAAGGTGAAATTATCACAACCACCATCCTATATCACTATTGAATACAACATACAAGCCGATGCCACCACTAGATGTGACGACAGATAAGTTCAGCCACACTCTTCAAACTAATATTCAGCAACTCATTTCTTATAACCTGCATGACAGAAAAAAAAAATTCTTATATATATATATACTAAGTTAAAATTTCAGGGATCCATGTGATGTCTTCTACACCCATAGCTTTTTTATACCCCAAACAAAAAAGGATGGCCATAGTGTTTGGCTTCTCAGGCTGATGCAGTGATCCAATGAGCTATGTTTTTCTGGAATTTACTTGAAATAAAGCAAATCTGAAAGACATAAAATAGTCGAGTTTGAAGGATGTAGGTGATGATTCCAATTTCGTAAAAAAGTTTTAGACATTAAAATAACTAGAACTTTTTTTTCTCAAGTTATACATATAGCATAATAAATATTGAATGAGGCAAATTTTTGATTGGTTCAGTATTTTAAAAATAATTCTCGGGAACTCAGAAAACAGAAAACTGTTTTTAGACAACTATAAAAGATAGTTCTCTAAAACAGACTTTTTTATAACTGAGTTTTGAGAAAACAGTTCTCAGAAAACTGAACCAAGCAGAAAACTGTTTCTAAGTGACAAAAACCAAGCAGGAAGACTTTTTTAACTATTTTTCAGAAGCTGTCAACCGCATACATTTTTGTACATTTTTTTGATTTTTCAGCTCTCAAAAAACATAGAACTGCATGAACCGAACAGACCATAAATGTCTTTAAAGTTGTCATTTGAAACATTGACATAAGAAAAATTGAATCACAAACTACTACTTTGGCGGTGTAAATGAAATGAATAGCTAATCGCATATATACCTTTAGCAACTGCTCCATTGTGGTCTCGCGAAAGTAGGACTTCATCGTTCTTTTTTCCTTATTTAAGCACCACTCAATCTGAAATGATAAAAGAATCAAATTAACAGCTTGTTTTTTGATACCATCCATTGGCAACTATATATACTGAACACAACCTTTCGGATGTAGCTGCCAAACGAACAATAGAGAGGCCACTTGGAAGCTAGTCGAGAGTAATGAGCAGCAGTATCCGCGAGGATGGCCTCCTCAAAATATCTATAATGGTTCCTTCTTCCCTTATTTTCAATTTCCAGAAAGAAATCAATGGCACTCTTGAGCAGGCCATTATTAGTCAGCTTCCCAACGCGTTTTAGATTAATCTGTCCGTCCACAGACAGTATTTATAATTTATAATTTACAATTCAAAAGACAATAGAAATCTAATAAGACCACTATATATATGTGTATATATATATGGAAATGTTCAACAAACCAAGTGAATGACTGCATCCTGCAATTTACTCCACATTGCCTCTGGTACCTACAATTCAAATTAAACAGAAATGAAGTTTACATAAAAAGTTCATTTACGAATGTTACTAGCTAGAAATTAAGAGAGCTATGAGAATTAACTTACTGAATCGCAGAACAAATGGATTGGGAGTTCATTAATTGGCGAACCTGTGATCAGCAAACAGTAGTTGTTCAGAGGACTAAAGAATCTCTCGAGCCAATGTGCCATTGCCTTATATTTTGTCAACATTTCAAAGAGTTCAGTTAAAAGTGGAACATTTTCTTTGTCTTCCAAAGACGGAAGTACCTGAGATGGAAAGAAGAGAAGAATTAACATTTGAGACCAACCCGCGCAACTCAATTGAACAACGAAACAAAGATATGATTAATTAGCTAGACACTTTCGGAATTTTCAAAAAGGAAATTAGCAAATGAGATGAAAGTCGGCGCAGATTTAAGTTTTAAAGTGGGATATTTGACCTTGAAATGCACAAGGAACATCTACTTCAATAATTTCCAAAATGAGCAAAGTTAACTACAAAGCAGCAAGCCATCAAAATATAAAATAAAAAGAAGAAGGAAAAACACTCAATTTTCAAGAGAAAACAATGTACTACATAGTGATCGACCATTGATTTTATATATAAAATATCATAATAAGAAAATCCGAGTTGAACATTATGAATGTGAGCAGAAATTATTATTGCAAATAATGCCATTTGTAATGATGCTTATACTTCTCCACAATTTAATATATATACATGGTGAATTTAGAACTTTGTTTAAGACTTGAAACAGCTACCCAAAGAGATGAGATTAAAGACAAAATAAATGAACTTTGAACCATCAACAAAAAGAATTGATTGACAGATCAATCCTTGGATGGCTACTTTTTAGAAGTTACGAACATATTTAAACACGAGAAGCTGATATATATATATATATATATATATATTTGCATGAATTTAATTATGCAAGTCTCGTGAAAATTTCTCATGCAAGTCTCAATACATTTTTCATTCATCCAGGAAAAAAAAAGTCTCATGAAAAATATTTATTCATCTTTTTGAATTGGTCCAAACTCATCATTTTAGATTTAAATGGATTCATTCAATTGATATCATATGTAACATATCTAAAATCTCACCACTGAAACCATGCTCTCTTTGAATGCATTCACTAACTTGTCATAAAGTTGGCTCGCTCGGCTGCTATAGCTGTTAAAATTTGAGAGAGAGAAAGCACATCTGCTACAAGAGTTAAAGGCAGAAACATATATATATATATATATATATATATATATATATATATATATATATATATATATATATAAAATCCAAAACACCTTTTAATCAAAATTCATTTTAAAAAATAGTATAAACACTGAATTTGAATAAGAAAAACCATCTATATTCATGTATATATTTAGGATACGTATAAAAAGTTATATATTCCTCAGCTGAAAATGATATATTAGGGTCACTATCCATTATCTTCTTTGTCCTGACAATTGCATCATCCAGCATCTTCAGCCTCTTGTCCGCCGTCATTTGATGTCTCTCACAATCATTTCCATATAAGCAAGAGCAATCTAATTTCAATCACAACAAACTAAAATGATCAAGAGGAAAATTTTATATATATCTGCAGAAAAAATTCAAAGAACATGTTAATCGGACATCTATTTTCATATATATATATATATATATATATATATAGAATTTCTTGAGAACTATCAAAAAGATATATATATCTTTGAATCACAACAAACCAAAAAGATCAAGAGGAAAAATTTATGTATCTGCAGAAAGATAGACACTAACTACTAAAAAAATAGAGCATATATGTTGGACATCTATTTTCATTTTCATATAAGAAATATATATATATATATATATAAATAAATATATATATATATATAGAATTTCTTGAGAACTATCAATAGCATGCTAAGCCTTAATTTGTTTGAAATTTCAAAAACTAACTAAATGGAGTTTGTTTATAACCTTGCATTTAGATAGATGACAAACTAATAAATATTAATTTCAGCACTAATTGTCTGATTAGAAGGTTCAAGTGGAAGAGATAAGTACAAAATATTTATTATAAAAAAAAAAAAAGAATCAATTCAAGTCGAACCTAATAGAACCTTTAACTAAATCATGCAAATAAGATTAATAGACAACTTTGAATTTTTTTTATTCCCTGCTAGATAAGCTGAAAAGAACTTCGATTTATTGTAAACAAAAAAATTTTAAAAAAAATAAGAAAACTAAAAAGTTGAAAGTCCAATTTGATTTAAAAACATAAACAACTAGAAAACCCCTATGGCTACATTGTGTTGATTTACATTGAAAAGATTATAAAACGTCAAGGAAACCATAGATCTACATTGTCTTGTATGCTTGTGAAGTTCTTTTTGGTAGTGTCTATTTAATTAATCTAAACTAAAATCCTAAAATCTGTTTCTAATGAAGAATCATATATATCTCTCTCTCTCCTATATACTATATATATGTGTATATATATCAATGAAGTTGCATCACAAAGAGGAATGTACTTAAACCATTAATTTTCTATCACATGCACACACAAGACACATATACAGAGAGATCACTGAACTCTAATCTACGATCAAATGAAGAAAACCCTAAGCAACAACTGATGATCAGAAGATAAACAAGATTTAAAAAAGAAAAGAAAACCCTAGTTCAATTGTCTTAGGATTGACAGAGAGTGTGAAAAAAAACGTACCCATTTCTTCAGTTGTTTGATTCCCGTTCATTTTCCCAGCAGATTGATGAGTTCTTGTGGTGCATGCATTGAAGAAAAAGGAACTGAACCTTTTTAGATTATGGCGATATATATATATATATATATATATATAGGTACAGATACATAGAGTTTAAAGTGAGAGTTACTTGAGAGAGTTCAATGTGTGAGTATAGTGTTTCTCTCTCGAGGATCACGCTATGTATATAGGAGGTGTCTGTGGTGTTCCACCTGGTTGGGTCCCACACAAGGAAAACAACAGCTGGGGCCTGAAAAGGTCTCTCTTTGTTTCATGGGAGACCAGTTTTGAAATTGATGTAATTATGGCCCCCACAAAATCTGCCACGTGGACTACTTACACTGCCAATTTAGGCACGTGGTCAAAAGATAGGGGTACTCAAAACAAAACAAATACTGTAAATGAAAATAATAAAACATATCTAAATGTTTCTGGAAATTTTTTTTTTTTACCCTCTCCAAAATCCGCAATAGCGGAAGTCTCGTTTTAAAAATTTTAGTGTACGAGACTTCCGCTATTGCGGATTCCGGAGAGGATAATAACGCCAAAATAATTCAAACTTTCAATCTTGTCATTACGTTATTTCTTTGGAGTTAAACTTAATGTCTATTGAGTCTAAATTAATATGAGATCTACCTCCTATATATTTAAAGAGCAATGCTACATGTCATGAAATTATTTCATGAATTTGTATCATGAATGATGTGGCAGATAACGTGGAGCGTTAGTATTGGTGGGATTTATTCCATACACATAGTCCTATGATATTATTACTAAATTCCACCAATACTAATCCTCCACGTTACCTGCCACATCATTCATGATACAAATTCATGAAAACGTTTAGCATTTCTCATATTTAAAGGAGCTTTCTCAATCTTCACCGAATTTAAACTGCCTTTTGATTCTTGAATTTTTTTTTTACAAAAATTTATTAGATACTCCAGAGTATCGTACACAATAATATAATGCCCTCATCAAACAGTGAGTCGTTATATCTCCCATGTTAATAAGAAACAAACATTTACTATTAGACGGATGTGATATATTGTCGATATTTTAGAGTACTTAATAATTTAACGGTGTTAGCTTTCTTAGTTGCTGATTTCACTTCAGTTCGCAACAAATCAATGAATAACTACTCTTAGGATACATATAAATGGGTCTGACGAGTATGATCATCCTTTGACATCTCAAATCTTTATAGAACATGATCGAAATACAAAACTCATGAGTAATTTTGTTGGAATTTAGTTTGTAATCTATTTGGATTTGAATTGTGTTATGTAATTGATTATATTGCTCTCACAATGGAAGGTTAGTGGAATTTCATTAATTCTTTTCATCTCAATTATTACACTCATTTTTATCATTGATTACATCTTGTTATTACTCCGAAGAATTCCTCTAAATTGAGATAGGAAGAACAAAACAAATTCTTTAAATGGTGGGAAAAAAAAATCAAATTGTATCCTCCCAAACAGTCCTTAGGTCAGAAAAAAGAAGGAGGAGGAAAACCACTTCCTTTCACTTTCTTTTTTCTTTTACTTAAATGAAATTATAAATTAGAAGCATCTTAAAAAAGTTATAAAGGAGAAAAAAGAACTGGAAAATGACTTGTAAAGTTAATTTTTTTCCACTTTTTCTTCAATTTCCTTTTTTTTTTTTTTTTGGGTAAATGAGTGAATAAAATATGTTATATACTAATATATAAGATGTGAAGGGCACACCCACGGAGAAAGAAGGCACAAAAAGGATCAAATAAGAAAAAATGAATTTTTTTAAAAATAAAATGAAGTATGCCAAATGTCGGAAATGTTCATTTGCTCTTTGGTGCGTAGAAAAATTGTACGCATGACTCAAAAGTATTATCGGTTAGATTATATTAATTGGATAGTTAAAAAGGTAATTTATATTTCTATATCCAACGGTGAGGATTTAATTTAGGAATAAATTCTTTAAGTACGAGAAATGTCACAACATGAACTGAAATGTGCGCTTGGTTCTTGGTGTGCAGAAAAATGTACGCACGACTCAGGTATTAGCCATTAAATTACATGGAATAGTTGAAAACACGGTTTATGTTTCTATATGCAACGGTGAGGATTTAATTGGGAAATAAGTTATTTCCACAAAGGTAAGCATGGTGAACAGTTCTACAACATGAAAGACATAAAAATCTAATAATAATTATTGAGTGTAGTAGCTATTTGCGCACCATCAAGGGTCTCTCGCACTCTCTACCCTTCTATTTCGAAAAAAAACAGAAAGACTATAGTTAGACTTTCTAATCCAACTATGGAAGAAACATGCATAGATCTCACACTACTTTCTCTTCGTCCTCTCTTCGAAGCACCTCTGGGTACACACTAGTCTATATTATATTTAAGTATTGTGTTTGAATTTTCTTTCAAAAAGATAAATCATAATTTAACGGTAAAAATTATTTAAAAATTAATTTTATGGTTCAAAATATCTATATCTATCTACGGTCTAAAATAACTCTCTATCGTCGATCCAGCGCTCACGATTTACCCACATACACATACACATCCACACTTTCTCTTCATCCTCTCTTCGAAGCATCTACGGGTATACACTAGTTTATATTATATAAGCATTGTGTTTGAATTTTCTTCCAGAAAAATAAATCACAATCTAACAGTAAAAATTGTTTAAATATTAATTTTACGGTTCAAAATATCTATGTCTATCTACGATCTAAAATAACTCTTTATCATCAATCTAACGCTCACAATTTACTCACATACACACACATCCACATACTCTCACATCTAAAATAACATTATATTTTTTATAGTGCTGTAGACAAGAACAATATGCTAGTTTATATTACATTTAAGGATTGTGTTTGAATATCTCTTTAAAAAATTACAATTTAACAGTCAAAAATGCTTAAAAAATTAATTTACGATCTAAAACAACTCTCTTTATCGTCCATTTAACGATTACGATTCACCCACTACATTCACACTTAAATTTATATACACATTCACCTAGACACAGACAATACGTTAATGCATATATATATATATATTGAAAGGGAAGTGGAAATTGGTTTGTTGTTACTGTCAGCTACCTTGTTCTCATTCTTCAAAGAGTAAACACTCTTAACCTTTGATCCTTCCATTACCCCCACCTTTTTTAATTTTTTTTATTTTTGAGATCCCCAAGATGGAATCACAGAGAACCCACTTCATATAACAAAGAAAAATGTTTGAGTAATGATACAAATTTCAAATCGAAGTTTTCAAAAATTATTTATGTAATGAAAAGGTGAATCTCACTACATGCCGTTACTTGATAAGACTACCACCCCTACTCATAAAACACATATTTGAAAATAGTTAAATTCGGGAAAAAAAATCATTATCTATGATGTTTTTATGCCAAAAAAATCACAGAATTTTAGTAAAATTTCTCATTGATTTGATGCACTGAAATCGGAGACCGATGCGAATTTACTTTAATGCATTCAATGAACAAAAAAATCAATTGATTACCAAGTTCGGGCAGCTTCTCATGTACCACTAATCAACAACAAAAAAAGTAAAATTAATAAATCTTGTTTAAGCGTTGTTCTGAAAAGAACTTGGCATTTGTCAATCCAACCACCATTTTAATAGAAATTTGCATTGCATCCTTAATACATCAAAACCATCAACCTCTAAAATTATGTTTCACATATATGAACAGAACAAAGTAGAAATGGATTGTATTATGGAATAGAATGAAAATGTGCATATTTTTTATTTATTTATTTCTGGTTAGGTAAGTACTCACACGTATTTCACATCACAAATCGTACATTATGTGACTCAACCTCTCACCTCGGAAAAAAAAAGGAGAGATTATACTATTGAATCAATGGTCCATTGGTAAAATATGCGAAGTTGAATGGCCATTTTCCTTCATTTTTTTTAGGTTTTATATACGTGTGTGTGTGTGTGAGAGAGAGAGAGAGAGAGAGAGAGATGAATGATCATTATGATATATTCTAGGGTTTGGTTATATTAGCCTAAAATGATAAAATTAAGTGAAATGAAATTTAAGTTGATTGTTTCAAAATATATATAGTTTGAAAATAATTTAGAAAATCTAAATCAAACAAAAAAAAATATTTTTTTCATTATAAATAAAAAAGACAAGTTGTGAATCATGCCATTTTGGATTTCGACTCATTCTGAATTGAGTTTGAGAGAGAGTGAACATTTTTTTGTTTCAGTATCAATCATAAGTTTCACATCTAATCAGATCAAATCCACAAAATCAATAATTAATCCTGCCACAAAAATAATAATTGTCTCAAATTCTCATTTGTAAAAAAATATATGATAAATCATCAACTTTAACTTCTAAAATAAAAATATCTACATACCCAAAAAAAGCTCTAAAATAAAAATACACACCAAATGTAGGGTAATTAATAATTATGTTATTTGTAAATTTGGAGTTGTAGAAGCTTTTAAGGGAAATCTAATATATTCATATTTAGATTACAAGTTTGTACAATAATTTTTCAATTAGCTAGGGTATAGTTTAGTTTGAAAATTAGCAACCCAATTTTTATTTGGGCTAGGCTTGAATTAAGTTGTTAGGCAACTAGAACACAACTTGAAGTCTTGGATCGATGAACATGAACTCAACCAAATTATAACCCAAGTTTATACACATATATATAATTGGGTAAAATACACTGACCTCCCCTGAGGTTTGGCCTAATTATACTTGGCATCAAATTATTGGATTTTGTTACAATGACCTCCCCTGAGGTTTGCTCCGTTAGACAAAGACCCCCCTCCGTCCAAAATTCTGTTAGTTTTGTCAAAAAATTTAGAGTAATTTACACTGACCTCCCTTGAGGTTTGGGATAAATTACACTGACCTCCCCTGAGGTTTGCCCTAATTAATATTTAATATAATATTTTAATTTTTATAATATAAATATATAGATATTTATTATATATAATATTTTAATAATATTATATATAATACTATATAATGTTAATATAAAAAAATATAGAGGTAAAGGCATTTTTGAATCAAATTTTCCTTGACAATTTAGATTTTCAAAATATCCATTTTATCCTTGAAGCATATGTAAAGACATTGTTATCCTCTTGGAAATTCTTCTGAAATTACTTAAATACCCTCATTCTAACAAAATGCAATGAGCAAAAATACCCTCATTAACAATTTAAAAAATCTCTCTCTTCATCTTCATCTTGTTGGCCTTTACAGATTTCGATCATGAAAGATTTGAGTTGGTAAGAGAATATTAGAGAGAGGATAAGAGAGTTTTAGAGAGGGATTGGCATGAAAAAGAAAGCAAGGAATAAAAGATAGGGCATAATGGTCTTTCTATTTTATACGATTTGTTTTTTAAAAAAATCATTAAAATAATAGAAAATTAGAAAATATATATATATATATTATTTTTTTAAAAAAAGAGTCCAACCTTGTGAACATATATTATTTAAACCTAAGATCGGTGAAATATCTATTCTATCCTTAATATTATATTGATATAAAAATTAAAATATTTATATATATATAATATTATATAATTAAAATATACTTTTGCCCATCTTAATTATATATATACATATAAATATTTTAATTATATAATATTATATATATATATATATATATAATATTAAGATGTGATTATTAACATTATATGATGTTAATATAATATTTTATATATATATATATATATATATATATTATATTAACATTATATAATATTGTATAATGTTAATAATTACATCTTAATTTTATATATAATATTATTAAAATATTATATATAATAAATATTTTTTATTTATATTATAAAAATTAAAATATTATATTAAATATTAAATATTAAATAGGCCAAACCTCAGGGAAGGTCAGTGTAATTTACCCCAAACCTCAGGGGAGGTCAGTGTAAATTACTCTAAATTTTTTGACAAAACTAACAGAATTTTGGACGGATGAGGTTTTTGTCTAACAGAGCAAACCTCAAGGGAGGTCATTGTAACAAAATCCAATAGTTTGATGACGGGTGTAATTAGGTCAAATCTCAAGGGAGGTCAGTGTATTTTACCCTATATAATTTTATATATACTAGTTTAAATGCACCTGCGAGCCTCTAATTATTTTTTGGAAAATGCTAAACATCACACATTATTTTCATGATATACTATCTCAAATTACGTGGCCGATGATATGACAACATTTTTTTTCTTTCTCATAAGTGATGATACGACAAGTTTCATTGTAAAAGACAATTTTTGTTTGATAAAATATAGAATAAGATAAAGAGAAAAAATGCAAATTTATCATTATAAAATCCAAATTCTAACATAATTCAATAACTTGAATTCAATCAGGTATTTTCATTTGAAATATCATTTTCAGTAAATCTATAATTTTTTAGGCTCTCAGAGTAGCCCCTTTTGTGTGAATAAGAATCCTAATTTTTCAACCATTTACGTGTGTGTGTGTGTGAATAATTAAATAAAACACATGATTTACTTAAATCTTCTTATAATTGTATTTTAATTTGATATTTTGGTTGATTTTTTAGGGAGATAAGTGTGTAATTAAAGAGAGACCCGTTAAATAATGAGTTATAGAGAGAGAGCGTGTAGAAGAATGTATATATATATATAATAAAAAAATAATAGTGAAAGAAACTCAATTTGATTTGTCGTTCTTAACTCTCTTGGTAATAGTTAGATCAAAGAATCATCTAATCGCATGTTGTCTTTAAAAGAAAGTAAATATATAACAAAGTAGAGGATAATTTTGTCTTTTTAATCATCACCACATCATATTCGAGATGTGTAATACTCCTTTTTAATTTTTACTGTTCAAATGTGCTTTGCTTAATGTGTTGAGATCTTCAAATATATTTATATATATACATACATCGCATATGACTATATGTACATATATTAGATGGACATGGGGTTCATATTCACTCTTTGTTGCATTTTATGCTCAAATATTAAAACATCAATTTAGATGATCATACGTCAAGTAAAATCCCATTACAATAATGATTAAATCAAATATATAATAGAATATGTGTGATGTGTGTCTTTGATCCCATTGTAAAATAAATAAAATTTGTTTCTAATATAAAGATATACAAAAAAATTTAAATAATCAAACATCAAACACATAATAATAGTGTCCATACTATTAATTTAGAACTACTTCGTAATATATCTAAATTTGTAACTTCTAAAATGCACATTGTATTTATATATTTATACTATAATTTGTATATATTGTATCCAAAAGATAAAATATATCAAAACAAATAAATCGTCAATTAATCATATCTTACTTATTATTGCAAAGAATCAAAGATAACCTTAAAAAAGTAAAAATCACTATATTAGCAATTCTTATATCGTATATTGCTAAATAAAATTCATTGGCAAAGCGGATTAATTTTTTAAGTGCTAATTTTTTTGTTTCAAATAATTTCAGTGATACAACAATCGTAATTGATTGAGTGTGGGACAAGAGAGGGAGAGAAAGTGACAGAAGGTATACAGAATGAGAGAGATAATAGAATTAGAAGGAGGAACAAACTTTTATTATTAATTAAATAAATAATATTATATAAAAAATTAAAGTGTATTAAAAAAATAAAATTTTGATTGGAAACTCGTTGTACTTTTAGTTAAAGTATAGATATAGATATAGAGTATTATCTGGTTTATTTCTTGAAAGTTTGATTATAACTTTTACATACTAATATTCATTTATTATTATTAATTTTTATGTGTATGAACAACTACCTCAAAATTAACCCAAAATTAATTTGATTTTACAAATCAAAAAATTCAATCAGTGCTCAATCACAAATTGAGTTTGAGATATAATATATTGTAATTAATGTGCATTTTTTTTTTCTGAAAGAAAATAAAAAAGTGAGAGGTTATTAAAATAAAATTCCTATTATTTGGAGCTAACATAATTTAAAATAAAATTGAATTTCATAAGATTTGAAAAGAAAAAACTACATTTAAATAAAGTTAGGAAGCCTAAATTTTTAAGTGGTCTATTTTAAAAGTTTATTTTTCACTTTGGTATGCATAGAAAATTATTATTTAGGTACAAAAATGTCTTTCAATCTCTTATTCCAAAATATCAAATTATCATTATTAAATCAAATAATTCATTCACTCAAAAAATTAAAAAAATAATTGGAACATCGTTTAGTTTCTGAAAAATTGCAAGAAGATAAAAGTAATCCAATAAAAGTGAATAAACTCATAAAGTAAAACAAGATATATATTATACAAGCACTTGTGAGTATGCTATTATGTCGTAAAGTAGTCAAAATTAGACGATTTGATATGACCCTGAATGATAACCAACTTTTTTTCCGTTTTAGATTAATGTAGTATCACAACACATCAACTATATCTCGATAGGAATAAAGTAAAATTTTCAGATGTGCTTGAATAACTTTTTGGTCTGATATGCCTAAAAAAATATGAGCATCATGAAAAGATATTACATCAAAACATAAGGTACAGAGATAAGAATAATCCAAATTTCACAAGTAAACTCCTATAAAATTCAAGTATGCTTGCAAATACAAATAATTTTTTAATTTTATCAACAAATGAGTTATGAGTCATTCTACATAGAATGTGTCTGTTCACTAAATCAAATTAAGAACATATTTAAACAAGCAAATATGAATTAGATAGTTGATAATCTCAAAATTAATAACCATTGGCATATGAATTTGCCATACAATTCAAAAACTAGTTTACTAATTTATTATTATTGTTTTTTAAAGTAAAAAAAAGCAGTTTACTAAAGCAAAAAAAGAGACCATATTTTTGTGATGAGAGATGATCAACGACTAATAATTTATCCAGGAAGTGGTGTTTTGCAATGAATTTGATTTTCTTCCGAAGAGACGAAAAGACAATGATATGTTGGATTTTATTTAGTCACGCACAACGTTTATTCAGTCACACAAGAACTAAACGAAATTCAGTGTGAGTTGAAATAAGAGATTGAAAAGCATTTTAGACTTTAAATAATATTTTTCCAATGCATATGTGATTATTTTGTTTAATTCAACCAAAGTGAAAAATAAACTTTTAAAATAAATCACTTGTAATTTAGGTTTTCTAACTTCATTTAAGTTTAGTTTTCTTATTTGAAAATATAAAAATATACATCCTCAAATTCTAAAAAAAATTAAAAAAATTTGGTGGAATTTGACGAGATTTATAAATTTATTAACTGGACAAGTTTATAAATTCAGTCAATAAAAGTAAAATGATTAAAAAAATATATTTCCTTTATTATTAAATTACAGCTTATTCCAAACACATTTGTTCGTACAGAATAACAGGTAACCTTCGCGCTCTGGTACATTCATACAATCCTGATTCCTGCCTACCATAAACCCTAGAAAGTAAACTCTAAATCCCTTCACGTCTCTCTCTTCTTCTTTACGTCTCTCCCAATTTGTTATTCCAATTCCTCGAATTTCATTACCGTTTTCACCATACTTGATAATATACATAAATTTATATATATATATATATATACACATAAATTGATAATCTTAACCAGAGTTGTAATATTACTACGAAGACATCGGAAGCAACTAAAATTGCATCATATATAGGGCATATATATGCGTGTGCGTGTGCGTGTGCGCTTATACTTCTATGTGTTGACTAATATACAATGTTCAATGATTGCTAGAATTATTGTTTTTGCTATTAAATAGGGTTGCATTGTCCAGGATTTTGCAAAATTGGGAGAAGAGGACAAAGATGAGGAGGCTCATAGAGCTGGAAGAAGGATTGAATGTATTGGAAGAGGCCATTGTGAAGGCTAGGCTGCTTCTTGATGGACACCCCACTAATACACTCTTCACACCCGAAGAATATATGAAGTTTTATGAGTATCCTTCATAAAATTATTATGATTCTGTTTATTATTATTATTATTTTCATTAAAGGGAAATTGTAGAATTACTTATCACAATACTGCAGTGTCTGAGATGAAATCATTGGTCACTTGTATTGCTTTACCGTGACCATTTTCATTGAACAACAATTATTTTTAGGTTTGATCTCTAAATTATACTAAATTGGTCGTAATTATATCTCTGAGTACTCGGGGCTGGCTGCACAGATCCTTTTCTGCTATTCAATTTTATTATCTGTATGCTATATCATGGTTCATTATGTTTATTGCTGTTGCCTCAACTTTTAGTGATTTTAACTTTCTGGGCATCCATTATAGAACAACAGTTTAAATTATTTTTCATTCAATAAGAAATTAACACAAAACATGAAACTGCTCATCCATCCTAATTTAATTTTATGGGCAATGCCCTTTTTAGTGTTTGTTTGTTTCTGCATGATCAATCTAATTCCAAAATTAAGAGTAGTGACATGTAGGTATCTGTCGGCTATTATGATTTACTCTTTCATTTCAGTGACTGGATTTACTAGAGTTCATTCCTTTTTATTTCGATTTTAGTCTTGCTTATACTAAAACTTTTTAGATTCCAAAGCATAACTATCCTGTTCTTACTCCAGTTAACCAAAAGTATATTGTCAGCAAACAACATAGGTGATGGAATCTTTAGGACAAAGGTTCAGTACCGGCCCTCAATTTGTGCTTATTATAACTGGAAGTTCTTCTGGCCACCCAATACATCCTTGATCAAGTTAGTACATAAGATGGTTATATGCTTTAAACCCACTATTCATGTCTTCATAAACACATGTCATATATGATTATTCTGCCTTTAATGATCCTTTTGTTTCTGCCTATATCTTTTCTTTAGACCTTTCTATCAATTGGTTGTGTTAGGGGATAGTTTCAATGGTCGATTTCCCTTATATCTATTTAAACACACACAAACACATATACATGCATGTTCTTGTTTCCTTTTGTAGTCATTACTCAACCGCTTTCCCAAATTTTTGCAGTACGACACCATAAATACATTGTTTGATATCTCAAGAGTTGATTTAGATCCAATTACCGAATTTTGTTCAGTTTCCCACATGTTTCTCCTCCATTTAAATGTTACCTTCTTTCATATTATACGAGGGTTTAGTCAACCAGGCCAAACCATTCTTCAGCTAAATGGAGCTGCAGTACCTGAGATGACCTCGCACCATTGGTGTGGAGTCCCAGAAGAAAACCTATATTAAAATTCTCACCCATTATATACAGTTATACTTCAAAGCCTTGTATAGGCTTATTACTTAATCTTAAACCTTTGAAAAGGCTTAAGAAATGAAACTATTCATGAAATTGTCACCCACAATTCCAATTGATTATTTCATGGAGTTTTGGATTATATGTACATCTCTTTGGATAGTTGGTTGCCTCATCCTTGTAGACTACACGTGTACAGTTCAGGTACTCACCTTTAAAAAGAAAAAATGAAAAAAAACTTCAATTCTTTCTGTTTAAAATGTAAATCCTTCACTCTCTTTGTAGCTGTGTTTATTTCATGTGTGTTCAGCACCATCCTTATGACTATTCAGTGCAGCTTTATGAAAGATTTAAGAGAGCTTTGGAAGAGAGCATTTTTTCAAGGGTGAGATTTCAGGAACTGAGCAACTCGCATCTTAGTTTTGTCTTATTAGCGAAATAAATTGGAACTAAACGAAGCATGAAGACTGAATTTTGTGCTTTTCTGGCTTAATTCAGCCAAGATCACCTAATGTGCTCTCATATGCTCAGATCAACCATACTCTTTGCTTACTCAGCAATTGTTATAATTTGCGTTCTTACCATCTATAATTTTCACAACTATCTAATTAAGCCATTTCTAGCATCCAGTATTTCTCTTTTTGTTGTGGTTTCAGGTTCTGCCATCTTTGGGGGACAAAAATGATGCTCCTCTGTTAATTGAACTCTTGCGCATGTGGACAAACTACAAGGTGATGGCAAAGTGTCTAGGAGGATTCTTTCTATACCTTGATCGCCACTTTCCAAATGGTAAAAATGCCGCATCACTCAATGATATCTCGGTTCATTGCTTTCGTGATTTGGTTCTGGTAAGTCTATTGTCACAATGCTCCTAGAATAGTTTCCACATGTGTGTCTTGTCTGGTTATCATAAGTTTTGTTTTCCTTTATATTTCACCTTGCTCTTTCTAGATTGATGCTTTCTACAATAAAATTAATCGGATTTTCTATTTCAGGTCTGCAATGAGTTTTATCAAAAATTTCAGAATGCTGTAGTATCCCTGGTAAGTTGAAGTGACATATTCTGTTATAACTCCATTCTCTCCTCAATGACATAAGTCTGACTTGATTTCTCTTATAGATCCGTCAGGACCGTGATGGGAAATTGATTGATAGGGATTTGCTGAAGAATACCATTACTTTTTTTATGGAAATTGGGGGCCATGGAAACACAAGCTACTATGACAATTTTGAGAAGGTGATGCTTGCAGATAGTGCCACCTACTACTCTCAATTAGCTTCAAACTTGCTCTTCTGTAATTCATCCACTGATTACATTACGAAGGTTGTTATTGCTTGAACTTCTACACTTGACATAATTTGTACATGCCATATATGTACCAAACAATGATGATTACACATAATGATTTGTCTCTTTTGAATGCTTTAGGTTGAATGGTGCTTGAAGCAGGAGAAAGGAAGAGCTAGCCAATACTTGTGCCAAACCACAGTAGAGGGGCTACTACAGGTAGTATTGTTGTATATTTAGTTTTTCATCTTGGCAATGGTTTTTGACTGTGCTTTCTGATTTTGTTCTGATTATACATATGCAATTCTAACAAGGTTATCATGATTGGGATCCTACATTGGACCAATGGAGGGTCCATACGATTGGATCAAGGATTGTGAGATCGTAGAAACAGGGGGAAAAAAGGGTAAGACTAAAATGATTTGAAACCTTAAAGAAGTTTTTAGAAACAAGGAAAAACATTTTTGAGTGAGAAATTCGTATCTATGTGTAATAGAGTTGTGAGCACCAATACTCAAAGAAATAGAGAGGGGCATCGATACACAACAGTCCAGCACTAGTACTTGCAGAAACCGAGAGTCGAGCATCGATACACAGAACTTGAGCACCGGTACCTTAGTTTCCCGTATTTGCAAAACTAGTCTTTCTAATTTTCAGAATGTGTCAAATTTCTTAATTGTTCTAGAACAACTCCTAATCAGTTTTGGAGATAAGTTGGGCTTCCTAAAGGTTTCAAATTAGTATATTATCACTTTTTAGGTTATTTCTCATATATAAATGCATAGAGAGCTATATCAAATATTTTGAGAGGTTTATGACGTAGGACATGTTTTCCAGTGCAGTTCTGATGAGACTGTTTGATGCCGCCTTACCAAGAGAGGACGTACAACCGCCGTCTATAGCAAAAGAGATTAACGAAGAAGGAAAAGAATGCTAGAATAAGGAGAAAAGAGCAAACAAAAGTTGCCGAAATCTATTAAAATTAGTATTGATTACCCTCTTCAATACCCTAGCCACCCTTTATATAGTCTCCTACTTAATCCTAGTTATAATTTGCTTTATTACAATAAAAGAAAGTTTCTAAAAATCAGAAAATTACATAAAATAGGAAAATTTCATAATATGGAAACTTTCTAAAATCACAAAGTGGACTGCAGAAAATGAGGGATTTTGTTTGGCCCTCCTTGCACTCTTAGCCTTCTTTGGGTGCTCCCAACAGTTCATAAAATCATTGACTACATTAGTCCCCCGGTTGGAAAGAACTCGCCCTCGAGTTTGTGAGATCAACATCCAAAGAATTGCCCTTGTACGACACCAAATGCTTGACGTTGAAAACATCCGATGCGTGAATATGACTTGGTAACTTTAGCTGATAGGCATTATCAATGGTCTTCTTAATAGCCTCATATGGACCAATTTTCCTATCCCTCAGCTTGTCATATGCCCCGGTTGGAACTCGATCTTTTGTTAAAATGACCCAAACGTAATATCCAACTTCAAAGATCACCTTTCTCTTGTGAAAATTAGTTGTAACCTTATATTTCGCATTTGATGCCTCAATTTGCTGCTTGACCTTTCCATGAAGTTCTTGCATATATTCAGCCATTTGCCTTGACATTAATCTTCTTGGAAGTAGGAATCAGAGCCAAATCAAGAACGCTATTTGGCTGTCCCATAAACAACCTTAAAAGAAGAAAACTTAGTTGTACGAGCCTTGGATGAATTGTAAGCAAATTCAGCAAGTGGTAAAATCAAATCCCAACTTTTGTTGTTTTCACCAATCATCACATAAACACCTCAACAAATTTCCTAGATTCCTGTTGACGACTTCGGTTTGTCCATCTACTTGAGGATGGAAGGAAGTACTAAAGCTCCGTGCCAACCTTCTTCCATAAAGTCTTTCAAAAGTGCCCAACAAACTTAGTGTCTCTATCTGAAACAATGGAATGAGGGACGCCGTGCAACCTATAAACTTCTTTAAAGAAAATATTAGCAACATGAGAAACATCCATAGTCCTTTTGCAAGGAATAAAATGCGCCATCTTTAAGAATCTATTGACCACCACCATGATAGAGTCGCACTTCCTTTGAGTAAGAGGAGGCAACCCAAACACGAAATCCCTGCCAATGGCCACCCAGGGACGATTAGGTACTGCTAAAGGCATGTAAAGGTTTGCATTAATAACTTCTTTCGCTCCTTGGCATACATAGCAACGCTCCACATGCTTTATGACATCCCTCCACAAGTTAGGCCAATAGTACTCATTCACAATCATCTTTATGCTCTTATCTCTCCCAAGATATCCCAACTTGTGTTGCTCTATTATGATAGTTTTGCTCAAGGAACATTTTGGAATGCACAATTTTAAGCCTTTGAAGAGAAATCCATCGTGCAAGAAATAATCCGATCGCTGCCCAAATTTGACTTCCTCCAAAATAGGCACAAAGAAAGGGTCTTCCGCATACAAATCTCGAAAAGAATCAAATCCCACAACTTGTATGCACATAACCACAAGAAAAGAGGCTCGTCTACTCAAGGCATCAACTACATGGTTGATTATACCATTCTTATGCTTCAAAGTAGAAGTAAATTGTTGCTAATAACTCACCCATTTAGCATGCCTTGAACTCAAGTTGCATTGACTGTTGATGTACTTAAGTGCTTCATAATCAAAGTACAAGATAAATTCCTTATAAGAAAGGTAATACCACCAATGTCGTAAAGATTGGATAATGGCATAGAACTCCAAGTCGTAGGTTGAATACTTGAGTGTCCCATCAATAAGCTTCTTGCTAAAATATGTTATAGGTCTTCCTCGTTGGCTAAGGACTGCACTAATGCCAACGTCCAAAGCATCACAATCAACCTTAAATGCCACTCTTCAAGTCAACCTTTGAAAAGACTGAAGAACCTGCAAACATATCTAGATGTCATCAAGGCAAGGAACTGGAAACCGGTATTTGACGGTTATTTTGTTGATGGCTAGACCGCTAGAGTATCTATGCACATACGTCAAGAACCGTGTTTTTTTGGTATGAGGAGGCTGGAACAACACATGGGCTCATGCTCTCACGAATAAATCCCTTGTTCAATATTTCTATAACCTATCGATTCAACTCCTCATGCTTCTTTGGACTCATTCGATAAGTTACTTTATTAGGAAGACTCATGTTTAAGTCGATACAATGTTGAATATCCCTCATCGGTGGTATTTCCGATGATAGGTCATCCGGAAATAATCCATATATTCTTTCATCAATGACTCCACAATGGTAGGAATAAATGGAGGTGCAACCTCTTCTTTTACAACCAAAACTTAGAGTTGCCTACTTTCCTCGACCTCTTTCATTTAGTCACTCATGGTAAAACAATTTGTTTCCTCCCCTAATTTAGGCTTGGGACCAAATTTCTCACGCATAGGACCTGGAGTAACTTTCACGTTATCCTTCCAAAAAGTGTGTGTTCTTACTCCGATGATGTAAAGTCATCATCATCATCCTTGCCTCTATCCCATACAAACGGGGTTGACCATATAGATTCTCTTTTTTCACTCTTTTTTATCATAAGTCGTATCTTCTACTAGATTTAAATTCTTAAAATCATTTCTTATCACTTCATTCCATGTTAGTTTTAGTCGACCTCTTTGTCTCTTACCCTCTATGCAAATCAATCTTCCTCTTCTAACGGGCGCATCTATAGGTTGATGTTGAATATGCCCATACCACCTAAGTCTACTCTCTCTTACTTTCTTGCTAATCGGTGCCACGCCTAGTCTCTCCCTAATCGTTTGATTATTAATCCTATCTTTCCTAGTTGTTCCTAACATCCATCTTAGCATTCGCATTTCCGCTACATGGATGTATTGTTTATGTTTCTTTTTTAGAGCCCAACATTCCACACTATATAACATAGTCGTTCTAATCATTGTCTTAACATTCGTGTTTCTTTTTTAGAATCCAACATGATTTAAAGTATCTTGATCAAATTGCCAAGGCCTTCCCAACCATATATGACATGCATCCATTGGTACTACATCACACAAATTATTGTCAAAGTACTTGCTTTTGATAGAGAGAGACCAAGCAACGTTGTAAAATGATACCTCATTCCCTTTGCGAAACCAAGAGAGTTTGTAAGGCGGCCTCGGATGCTTCTCAAGTTTGAGTTTCAATTTTTACACGACTTCTTGGGATACCATGTTCTCACAACAACCACTATCAATAATCATGTTGCACACCTTCCCACCTGTTGTACAAGTGGTGTGAAAGATTTTGATGCGCAACTAGTCTTCTTCATCATCGTGTTTTGGAAGCAATAATGAATTTGATGATTTTTTATTTTTTTGATGAATCCAAAAAATAATAATAAAATGAAACAAATTGTGAGAAATGAAAGAAACCCACGTCAAATTTCTTGCCAAGTTAAACAAACACAAACAAAGTTTTCTGCAGAACCCCAAATCAACACAAACATAATCATGAATTAAAAGATCTTGGAGTGCCAATCACATATAAAGATATACTATTCAACAGTTTTATTATAGTACTACTCAAACTAAAAAAATAAACCTAGTGTGTGGACTTCCATGATCATAGTTGACAATCCCAGTCAAAAAAAGAAAAGAAAAGTTGACATTCTTGTGAGGCCGTGATACTAAAGACATTTAAAAGATCACAAATCTTACCTTGTAAAATTCTTCATCAAATTGCGCTAATTGAGCACACTTCACCATGATATCTTTTCTCATAAAGAATGGAGTCTGCAATACGGCATACCCACTATCTTCCAAAAAGTCAAGACCAAAATCAATCAGAGCTTGGTTAAGACGTACACCAGCTCCCTTTAGATAGAAACCTCTACCTCCTGCTACATTAGCACCTAAATGTTTCAAGCATATTTGCATTAGCAGACTGGTTAATGGGTTATCATATACAACTGTCAACTGAAAAAAAATGTACTTTTGAGAATCTTAAGGAAGCAACAACTGAGAAAATTCAGGTGTGATGATTTGGTCTGCCAGAAAAACTGATGGCTGAACTAATAAGCCGCATGATATGGTTCATGCGGAAGGATCTACAAAGGACAAGGTAAATGCCAGAAAGGGCACAGGTTGAGTTTAGGTGGTTAAAAATGGTCTATGATTTTGCAGTGGACAATCCTAATAAGAAATCATGGTAAATATAGATTCGAGTAACTGACACCTCGAATAAAGGTTTGTCAGGTTGAACTGAGAGTACGATAGTCAATACAAGAATTTAACAACTTGATCCAATGCAGGAAATTCTCCACAATATGTTATAAGCAAACTCACCAATACTGGCAATGAACAAACAGATTCTCTATTCCACTGAATCCGTAATTAACTGATTTTGGTTCTATATATTTGGTTATGAAAGTTGGATTTTGTAAGAATTTGGACTCAAAAGTTATGCGCTATATCATGAGTTTTGGATTATATTAAATTTTGGTGATTTGTCTTATTTTTTGAATCACTATTGTTATATATTTGTTGGTATAGACAACCCAGAATTGGCCATGTGTGCCCACGTGGCATTATTTAATCATAGTCTGCCTTTTCCACAAAATAAAAGAGCGGTGGCAAATGAGGTCCCCACCAATGGAGGGACTTCGAGCTACTTCATTTTAGAAGCAACGCGAGGACCATCAAAGAGGGCTCACGGCCTCCCCTAAGGAAAGACCTTCAAAGGTCTTGGGGACAAGTTTTGGGAAGCTCATCCCATAGAATATACGAATGGAGATCCTCTTTATGGATTAATCTCCTCTGGCGAGGAGTTCCTCCCTGTTGAGTCCCTACAATGTTAATTGGCCTGCCACAGAGGAAAGAAGAGCCCCTGTGTGAGATGAGCGAACCTTTTTTGTCATGCAATCTAGGCCTTTGTTTTATAGATATTTACTATATCAAAACCTCAACCGCTGATGGGAGAGATATCTTTGGCTATAAATAGAAGAAGAAAATGAGAAAATAAGGATAAAAAAAAAATTATATACAGAAGAAACCTTTTGAATATATAGTGTTTTCAACATATAAAATCTGAAATCCCCCCGACTCTTTTGAGAATCCATACAGAACTGTGGACCCCTCTGCGACAACTTGAACTCCCACTTGGATCTTTATTCTCATTGTGGAAAGTTTGACCTCAATTTTCAGGACCTACTACAAACAATATTCAAGGCATTTCTTTTTCTCTGAATATTGAGGACTATCGGGCTTTGTGCTCCTCTAAACCCTCACATATAAATACTAATCTATTTTGGGCTTAGGAATTTTTTTCTTTTTTTTCCTCCCAACATAACGCACCCCGCCCCCCCCCCCCCCCCCCCCCCCCCCCCCCCCCCCCCGCCCAAGTAGAATTGCAAGTTGGAGGGACTTTGTATTCATGGAGGCAATATCATTTCGAACTATTGTATTTCTTATGGTTCAGGAGTTGCTAGCAAGGAGTCCAAAGTGCTCTTTTACTGGTCCTTTAGACATGCTGAGGATTATAGCTTTATTGATCTCGTTGTGGTGGGTGATCTGACTATGGTCATTCCCTGGGTTAGATGTTGAAAGCAGTGTGGTTACAGGAATTGCAATTAATAAGAACAGTAGGTGATCTGCCGGCAAGGATGGAGCCACATGTGACTCAGTTGGGGCAGTTGTGTCCACTCAATATTTTATTTTTAATTTTCTAATATTCTATGTAATATTTATAATGTTAACCCAATTAACTCTTTTTTGTGCCTCTCAAAATTCTTGTGCATCTTTTTTGTAAATCAGTCCCTTGCCCATTCTGTTTTCCCTCCCCTTAAACTCTCTCTCTTGCTATCCCCCTCTCCATGCATGGACAGGTTGACTTTCCAATGACTTCCTAGCCAACAAAAAATGCATGACTTTTCTATGCGACTTGCAATTCTAATTTTGTTTCCCATTTTACTTAGTTGTAATTGATGTGGTTTAATTTACTTTTCTCCTCATGTCCTGCTGGTTTTATGCAGTTTGGACGGAATTGTTGTCCCTCCATGTATTATTACTCTTTATTTTGTTTTCCATTCTACTTAGTTGTAGTTGATGTGGTTTGATTTACTTTTCTCCTCATGTCCTGCTGGTTATATGCAGTTTGGACGGAATTGTTGTCCCTTATTATCACTCTTTTTCTTTGATGCCATAGAGTTGTCATTGTCCTCTTCTGCGTGGGGAGTGGGGTGGGGGTGGGTTGAGTTTTCTCATATTTATTTGTGATCTTATTACTCTTCATGGTCATTTTGTTCCCCGTAAAAGTACAAGAACTGCATTATCCTCGCACAAAATGCAGTAATTTGTAAGATAAACTTCATTCTTCTTCTTCTCACTCTTATTCTTCATGCAGGTTGTGCAATGGCAATTGTTGGGTCAAACTGCAAGCACACTGATTGAAAAGCGGAAGGCTGAGAACCATGAACAAGCAGCAACATATCAGGTTTACCTCAGTTTATGTATTAAACTTCCTAGCAATCCTCTTTAGCCAGACAACTAGTTCAATATTTCCACAATGTTTTACTAGTAGGGAATAGAATTGTATTGCATGGTTATGGGCTTATCTAATTTTACGACATAAAATAAACTTGGAATTTTTTATTTTATGATTCGCCAAGGGGCTCTGGCATTTCGTGTGCTATAACTGTATCTATGTGATAATGGTCTGTGCCAATCTTTTATACCATCTTGGTTTACATTATTGCGTGGGCTGTATCAATGGCATCAGCAGTTCTATAATTGTTCTTCATAAAAGCTCTTTTTATATCTTTGTTCTCACTGTATCTTTCCATTACTCTTATCAGCTTCACTTATTGACCTTTATGGCGTAAATCCAAATTGGTTTTTTATGCTACAACAATTGGAGTCTAATATATTCCCCATTGACAAACCTATTAATCATTTTGGCTCTGGTGATTCAACTAGAACTTTAGGGTACTTTCATATTGAAGAATCTGATGACTGGTACTTGCTTTACCATTTTTGGTTATATTAACGATTGATTCTGGATTTTACTCTCTCTCTATCTCTCAATTTTGTGTGTCATGTAGTTATTTATGCATGTGGGATTCTGAGAACTGCATTGATATTCCCTTGGATGTTACTGCTAAATCTTTGAATTTCTTGTAGGAGCTGCTGTCCAGATGCGCTAGCATGAAACTTGGAGACGGAAGCTCTGCATAACCATCATAGAAATAGCCTCCCATCTTCTTGTAAATTCATGTCTTTTGGGAATTGGGAGGAATGTAATTTTGTTGGTGAAATGGGGGCAACAAACAGGATCAATGGAGATGTCTACGCAATAGTGATAGGTTTATGGGCTTACACTTGGAGGTTCTCCAATGTTAGGAGTTTACCGTTTTGCATGCATAAGAGTAGGCCTTGTAAAGAATTTATTCAAGTTTGGTTCGTTATACACATGGGGAAAACAGACACTAAAATCTCTATAATCCCAGTTGCTAGTAATTTTTTCTTGTGGAAATGCATTTTAAGTGTCATCGTTGGGGTTGCTGATTATATATAATACACACAGCCGCCTAATGCAGCATCTATACGCATGAGTCTGGATCCTCTACGGTTCAGCATGCGTGGTACTGCACGTGTGGCACTCGGCCACTCACTCATATGCCACTTGTCCAGGTGATCTGGACCATCTGGCTGTTACACCACACTTGTTGTAATAGCAGAGCATCCGGACTCTTATATTCGAAGTATTTTTAGTGGTGGAATACTCAGACGTGTGGCCGCACGTGTGCCACATGTGTAAGTGATCTGGACTTTCTGGAGCAGATGACCTGGACTCCTATATGCATAGCTGGGAGTATGTTAGTGGTGGAACTGTTATGTGCTGGTGACAGTACTCTGTTAAAAAATCCTATCAGAAGATTCAACATTGTTAGGTAAATGTGGTACTGTTATTTTGCTATTGTTTACATCATTGGCCTTTTCATTTTATCATATATATGAATATTTTATTTTATTTGGTAGGTAAGAAAGAAATATAAAAGTTTTTTTCATTTATAAAAGAGTAATGCTAGAAAAATCGAATAAAAAAATCAAGTTAATTGTGTTTCAACACACATTAGAAGTATTAAAATTTTTAGGACAAAATTAACCTCAAAGTTTAAAAATTACCCTTCTTATCCCAAGGAATCACTTCTCTCTCTATGTATCCACTCTCTCTCACACATGAACATCTGAATGGAAACCCTCTCTTCCTTTGTATAACTTTTTTTTATCTCTCCTACCTCAATGCTCCTGTAATATTGACATCATTGGCACCTACCTCAGAGCTAGGTTTAGTTAAGAACTGGGTTAATGAATTACTTCACCCAATCAGTCCTCTTCTGCAAAAATGTTATTTAATGTGATGCCCTTTGTGCAATTCCAAAAATGTTAGGGAAGATATATAAATATACTAATTCTTGTTCCCAATGATCACTAGCTGTCATTAGGCAATATCTGATGCATGTGTGTGATTACAAAATCTTCATCAAGCCTTCGGAACACCGATACTTCTACAAATGTAACGTCTTGGTATTGTGTCAGTATGAGATACTTTTCGGATACTCATAGATACATGTTCAATACTTCCTTAAAGTACCATTATATCGAGCAATCCAAACTACAAGAAATTCTCTATACATCTTTATACCTCTTTTTCTTTGGTTTTTTTTTTCCCTGGAAATTGAAAACTGAGAATTATCATAATCGGTAGAGGTAAGAGAGTTGTGCCCCAACAAGGAAGTTCTGCATTCTTGATGCCTAAAGAGGTATGTAAAAACATAGTGGTAACTTGTTCTGAGAATGTGGACAGATGGGGTTCACACTGAGATTTTTCATGATAAATCTTGTGAGTGACCGGCATTGCGCGCCTCTTGCCATTTCTGGGTAATAGAAGCTTTCATGGACAATGCTTGTATATATATACACACACACACATATATATACACACACACACGCACTACTCTTACCATACAGAGATGTGTTTGTATATATATAGGATAATGGCCAAATTTGAAGTCAATATGAAGCAGACAGATGAATGCAACTATATAGTGTCAAAAGCTGATTCAAAGTACAGATTCATTGGATTTCACTGTTTGGGTGTAAAAACTGTAGAATTCTATGTTGGGATATGGCTCCAAGAATCATACCATTGGCAATGCTTTTGATCTTAGATTTTATTCAAGTTCTAGTTTAGTCTCTACTCAATTCCAAAACTAGTTTATTAAAAAGCAAATCAAGTTCAGTTTGTTCATGGTTCATAAAAAAAATTTCAATCCCAGTTCAATTTTATAAATCAGTCTCGTTGATAATCAAATTTTGATTGAAATTCATTTCATAAACCAATTCAATTGTAAATAATTTGTCAGATTATTTAATCGAATTAAGTTAAGTATAATTGTTATCAGATTTTGATTAAATCAGGTAAGATCCGGTTCAAACCGGATCTCTGTACGAGACTAGTTTTTACTTTTGATTCACTACTTCTTTTATTGAATGTTAAATGTAGAACTCTTTCGAGATATATATAAGTTTAACTTATTCTAACAAAAGACAAGATTAGACATTCAACTTTATCGGATTAGGATCGAATGATCTGATTCGGTCCTTTCAATGATTCGAATTAATTGATCTGATCCGTTAAACTTCGAACTCATGAGTAAAATGTATAAACTTAACTTATTTAACAAAAGACTAGACCACCATCTTCATCAGATTCAGATGGAAACGACATGGTCCAAACCTAATACTAGTTTTTACTTCTGATTCACTGTTTCTTTTACGGAATGTTAAAATGTTGAAGCGGAGAGGAATGTACAAACAAACCAACAAAATATAAAGACTACGCCATCATCTTCATGGAAATCAACGGTCCCCATAAGCTTAGATCCAATAGCATCACATGCACAATAGTACTGGCACTACCCTGTAATTTCCCAAATACAATACCCATCAGCAAAACGACAAATCATAAACAATGGCAGTTCAGTACTTTCACTCTAAAAGTGAGCAACAAAAAATAATAAAATATTTAAGATCATAAACTTCTTTCAACTCCCTTTTTTTCTGTGTACGGTATTGGTTAAAACCCAAAAAGGCCCAAAAGGCATCTCTCTCTCTCTCTCTCTACCCCCTCTTTCTCTCTCTACACGGCCCCAACCAATCATTACAGAGTGTCCCATGGGCCCCACCATAACATCGCTCCACCACCGTCGGATGTAATAACAATCTGGTACTTCCAATTTTATATATCTTTCTCTCTCTACAAATAAAACAGTATATCAGTGATTTATATACTATATACTGTCATCATGGACCCACAGATCATATTCACTCACCCAATTGGGCCCACCACAAAACCTTTTGTAACCGTCTGATCTAATTAACTTTCCTAAATAAGTTGTTTCTCTCTCTAGAAAAAAGAAGCAGAAAAAGCTGCGAAAATAGTCCATTATTGATATTATTATTATTAATATTATTATTATTCGTAGTGTTGTTTTCTTCTGCTTCTCCATATTTTCTCTCTCTTTGAATCTCTACACTCGCGAGATTGCCGGACTTGGAAGATCCAACATTGTCGACACTGTGATTTCTGTACAAGATTAGGTTTTCTTTTGCTTTCTAGGGCACGTTTTGGTACATTTGTTTACCGCTAATTCCGTTGAAATCCATTCGATTTTGTTCGGTTTCCTCATAAATTTTCGAAATTTAGGGTTTTTGATTAGATTTGGTTGGGGAATCTTGCGTTTGGTTCATCAGAGGTCGAATTGGCTCACTTTTCCTCAATAATTCCTTTTTATTTGGCTGAATTTTGATGGTTTTTGAGTACCGTTCGATTTGCTAAAGAGTGGTTTGAAATTGTGAATCAGAGGAGTTGCGATTGACGGTTTGCGAGATTTGGAGGGTGTTTTAGTTCGGATCACTACAGAATTGGAGGATTGTTGAGGTGGTCATTGTTTCAGTATCTTATTATTATTATTATTATTATTTTTTGTTCAAAGATCGTGGTGGATATAAAGGAGAGTTTGGTCGCTGATTTTGTAGGGTTGCGTGGTTTGATTCGGTGGCTTTGCATGTCTAATTCTTAAGGGGTCCTCTGCTGTTTCGTGGAGGATCCCGAAGGTGGCAGTTTTAGCTGGTGGTTATTTAGTGGGTATTTCAAGTTGAGATACAGTGTTGTTTAGTTTATTGATTAGCTTCTTATGGTGATGTAAAAAGTGGTATTTGGAGAGCAGATAAGTGAGGCAGTGTGCTAATTGTTTACCGAGGATTGGTTTCACGTTTTTGAAATAATCTTTGGGAAGATGTTTTCTACTGGTGCGGATACTGGGCATGATAACAGTGGGGTTTCAGGACCAGTACTGATACCGACAAGGTTTGTGTGGCCTTACGGGGGAAGAAGGGTGTTCGTAAGTGGAACTTTTACCAGGCAAGTCACTTGAATGATTGGGATTTGATATTGATACTACAGTCCCTGTTATGTTGATATCTCTTTTGTCATCTGTATTTTGCTTAGTTGTATTTCATTAACTGAGAGTTCTTTTTTCTTATTTTTGCGTTTCCACTTGATTATGGTTGATATGTGATGATGAGTTTGAATTGGAGCTGTTAAATGCTCAGGTGGTCAGAACCTATAGCGATGTCTCCAATGGAGGGCTGTCCCACTGTATTTCAGGTTATCTACAGCTTAACGCCAGGATATCACCAGGTCATTATACTATTATGATTAATAGATATAATTTATCAAAAGAACATTATGATTTATGTTCATATAATAATATCTATTGTGTGCTAACTGCCGATTGCAATTTGTTAAGCATAGAGGGGGTACTCAATCAATCTTATTGTACAAATAGTTGTTACTAATATTGTCATGGTTATATATATTGTATATATTTTTGCTAGCCAATCAATCCAATGAAAATAAGATCCAATCTTTTAGAAAATCTGGAATTAGTATTGGAGGGCCGCCAGATGGTTTTAGTTTGGAGTTGTCAATAATGCTTGATGCTTTTTAAATGTGTCTGACTTTTATATTGTTGATCCATATTGTAATTAAATTGGTGCTTTTATTTTGGAAATTTTTTTTAGATTCAGCTTATATGTTCAATATCCTTCAGTGAATTATCCCAGCTAATTTCAAACTATATATTTAGGGTGCACCCAAATACAGGATTTTCTTTTGCATTGGCTACATAAGAAACATTAGTAAGAACAGAGATATTGAACTTTTCTTTTTTAACCTTGGTTATGTAAAAAGTACGAAGAGGGACCTTTTTTGGATGTGAAATGTAGTAGCTCCAGTTTTCCCTTAAAGCCTGCCATTATATGCATTTTCCATGTGGATAATCTTGCTTTATTTAACCACCAAATCATATTGTTATGACGGATTCCCATCTATTCAGACATGCTTTCCAAGACAAAGATTCCCATCTATTTGATTACCATTTTAGATTGTTATTTAGTCACCACATATAGTAAGCACCCATGAAAGAGTATTGCCATCAAAGGTACTTGGGAGATAATGAAAATTATCCCTTTTTTCTTTAATATTAGAAATTTAGAATAGACAATGTTTCCTGACATTTTTGCTAGCTAATAAGCTTTTTGGTGAATTAGTACTAATCCTTGACATTGTCGCAAAGATCTTAAAATACACTTAAGATTGGCGAAGATATTAAGAGAGGCTTTTAAGTTATAACAAGAATATGATGGTTTTGAAGAATAAGGTTTATTTGGCAAATGAAGATGGTGATTTTCTCTCAGTATCCTTACGACCTAGGTCATCTGAATTCAGGTATGGGTACGAATCGAAGTGTCGGGATCACTAAATAACTAAATCCTAAGTTATGGTGACTTGGCTTGAGTCTTAAAATTGTAACGATGTTTTTGAATAATATATTAGAATCAGGGGCTATTTTATAAAGCAAAGAAGTTGGGAAAGAATAAAAGAATTAGAAGGTTTTACAATATTAAAATAATAATATTGATATAATTAGGGTTAATCTGAAAATACAAAATTAGTTGTGGTTGTGGAACAGAAATTTGGAAAGATCTTTTTTTATATTATATCGGAACATTGCATGTGAATTGTGTTTTGCTTTTCTTTTCTCTATGCAAGAAGCTAAAATTGTCTAAGAACAAAAGCTGTTGAAGAGCTCCAGCAGTGTGATGTCCATCTTCTTCTTCATGATCCTATTGCATACTAGTTATCAAAATTTTGCTATGATTTTGGTGATCATTGACAACCCTCCTCCATGTTGTACTTTGGCAATTGAAATCTCTAATTTTAAAGAGTTCCAGTAAGTGTCTTCTTCTTCATTCTCTTTCACCATTACATGTCTGATAAACGGATGCTGGTGTTCAGAACGTGGAGACTGGTGCAACACATATCTTGTGCTTGTATTAGTGCTTTGTTATGGCGATGTCGAGTTTTTTTTGGGTATGTAGGCAAGTACGGGTAACACAGATTGAAACAACATGGGAGCTCAATCTATTTTCTCTTCGATAGTTATTGTAAGCTCTACGCTTTTTCGCCTTAGAAACAAGTCAATTGAGGACATCAGTGCAAGTGGAATAAAAATGGCATCAGAGGTCCAAATCAGAGAATTCAGAGGTTTCGAACAGCAATTTATCATGGCATCGAAGAGAGCTGCATTTGATCCTAATCATATCCTTCTACCTTACATCTAACACTTGCTTCCCTTTCGTAGAGGTTACTCATCAAGCTTTTGGTCATGAAGAATCTTTTGAAGTAGAAAAAACCCTGATTTTTGAAAACAAAGAAATGGAAGTATTGCATGGTATTTACTTAGTTGGATTCAAATGTTCGAAGAACTATCAGGATGTCTCCCTCAATAAGGCCTTAATGTATATCCCTGAATCTAGTGGTGGACACAATTTAATTTAGTTGGGCTCCGAAGTAAATCAGAACAGAACTGATCGTAACGGTTCCATATATTTTGGAACCAAACCAAACTGTAGCAACCGGAGGAACCAAATCGAACTGAACTGAACTGAACCAAACTGTTAAAAACCAGATTGGTTGACCTGTTCGATTGGAGAGAGAGAGAGAGAGAGTAGCATTGAAGGAACTAGCATACAACAACTTCACAAACAAGATGAGAACAAGGAACAACCTTTAAAAATATGAACAATTTCTAATCACAGCTTGAAATAATCAAAAGCAAGAGTTTAGAAATCAAGCCATTAGATTGATGCAATTAGATCAGCAAACGTATGCATGTGCAAAGATACACACACACACATATATATCGGAAATTGTATATGGAAGAATTTGGATTTTACTGGAACAGTATGAACACTCCATGGATTAACGTCCATGACTTTGTTCACTCAAAAAAATAAGATAAAAATGAACCCTACGAGTGCCAATCAATTAAGTTTTGGAGATATTTTTTTTGTTAGTCAAAAAATATCATTGGAACCATGTCTAAGGTAGTCTCCTTGCCGATCGAGATGCTGGGCTTTCACCCTTTCGCGAACGCATAGTGGGCGACACAAATGAAGAAGTGCAGAAAACCTTTATTTGTGTTTTTAATGAATCATTGTTATAATTTTACCCTCATTTTTTCATAATAACAAAATTACCTCATATTCTTAAATTTCCCAATGATTTCTGTTTTCTTTTTCAATTGTACCCTTCTCCTATGTTTTTTGGAGTCTCCAGGTTAGCCCAGGGTGTCCGTGTTTACACGACACAACACGAACACCGACACAGGATATGTGTCGGACACCGGATGAGTCTATCAAACACGCCTAATAAAAGACTGATGCAGACATGCTCATGGAAGATTGCATCAGTGGATGCTTGTGAATTGTGAGGGATCGGAAACTTTTTGTTCATGTCTCCTTGTTCGATCGGAGGCTGCTGGTTCGAAAATAGGGTTTTTTGAAGGTTGCAGATGGTTGTTTCCTTCACGTGCGGCTGTTGCACAATTTCTGCTTCTGGCCGAGAGTGCATTCACGCCATTTCAAATACTTTTCATATCTCTATTTAATGTTCTAGCGTGTGGCGGATGAATGGTCATCTTTACTGCCATGTTTTGTTTTTTTCTGTATACTTATCACATTGGAACCTAAGCAGTTACTTTTTAGTTTTTACCTTTTTTACTTTTACATTTACTTTTTTATCTTTTTGACTCCCAGGAGACTACAAATAGCTTTTCAAATAAATAAATATTATAAAAAACCATGTACTATACCAATTAAAAGATAAAAAACATATGACATGTATATATTTCTTTTTTCTTTCTTTTTTTGTAGAGAGAGGGTACGTGAGCTTGTCTCATCTTCATTTAGAAATACGTATTACTCTTAAATATAGATAAATGGCCTATACTTCTATTATTGTTTATTAATTATGATTGTGTCTAGGTGTCCGTGTCCAACTTTTTGACACTTTTTAGCCGAGTCCCCATATCCCATAATTTGAAAGACGGATGAATCCGACTTCTAGACACACCCGTATCCGACACCCTTACCTTAGTCCGGGTAACATAGCCCTTCTCTTAATTTAGTTTTAAATACTTTCCTAGATTTATTTCAAATACTATTTGACGTGTCCATGTATCCCATATTTCAATAATTAGAAGGTTCTAAAGCTTAGATGTGCACCCATATCCCATATGCACACCCGAATCCGGGTAACATAGCGTAACAGAACTTCACTAGTGAAATCACCGAAAGGAAGAGAGAGTTGCGTTATACAGAGCAAAATTCAGAGGATAAGTCGCCAGAGAGATGGAGGGTGAGGGGCTTTGTGTGAGATGGAGAGATTAGGATAGGTGAATATGAGTTATCTGGTGTTTTGTGGCACATGGTAACAAGATTTATATACCAATTAGAATAAAACAAATGTACATGCGTATATAAGTAACGGTTTAGTTCAGTTTGGACCAGTTTTTTTGCTCATGAACTGTAAACTGAAGTAAAGCTCAAGGTTCCTTGGTTTTTGGAACAGGAATTGAACCTTTAGCCCTTAGACCCATTCACTAATTTTAATGGTTTTGTGAGCACCCTTACCTAAATCCACCAAGACCATGAGGGTTACCCCATATTATTAGTGGATAAGTGTAATGGGTCGGGTACCAATGACCCAAAAGCCTACGCTAGTAGGAAGTGTTGCTTACCCGTCCATTTATACCCAATCACTTTCTCATCCGGATTCGATGTGGGCCAAGACCCTCTAACATTCTTCCCCACCTGAACTCGCAATACCCTCATTGCAGTCGAACCACCTTACCTACCCGTCCTCCCTAACTACGGGAGGACTTAGTAACGACCCGGACGTGGATTTCACCCGGGTGGGCGTTAGGTGTGGCATCGGATCAAGGACTGGGTCTAGCTCTGATACCAACTGTAAGGGGTCGAACGCTTACCAATGACATAAAAGCCTAAGTTATTGGGTAGTGTTGCTTACCCGTCCATTTATACCCAATCACTTTCCCATCCGGATCTGATGTGGGACAAGACCCTCTAACAATAAGCTACTTCTTGAAAGAACATTAATACATGTACAGTTGTGCATGAATCTGTTGGATTGTAATCATGAAATGTGGAGCATAATGTGGTCTGTATATCCGTTCTTAATTAGGGTCATGGGTTATTGGGTGTGGTGCCGTTAATTGAGGGTGCTTGGAGGGGTGGACTAAATAAAAACCTGAGCCTTGGCATTGTTTGCACTAAGCAGTTGCTCCCAGGATTTAAACCCACTTGAATGCCCGAGAAAAGCCATTCTTAATTATAGCACATAATTTTTCGTGGTTGTTTCATGAGTTTTAACTGTATATTTGATCCAATTAAGTGTATATTGTGCTGGTAGACATTTCTATCCATAGAAGCATATTAGATAGATAATAATATCTTGAAATGTTTTCTCTTTGTATGTGTTCTGATCTTCTGCTATACCTTCTTCTTCTTCTCCTCTCTCTCTCTCTCTCTCTCTCTCTTATGTTGGGTACAATGGAGAGCCAAAGCCTTGAACTGTATACCTGTATTAAGATGCTCTGATGTGTGATAAATTGATTATTTGTTAGGTCTCTTGATGAGTAAAAATTTTCCACTTAAATATGTCAAGGTATCTTGCATGTATGTGCAGCACATAGGTAGATAAAAGAAAATAAACCAAAAGAAAACGAAAACCTATACTCTGATTTCTTCCAAAAGACCAACAGAAGAGTAGAAATGGTTCCCCAACGAATCAAAAAAGCAGTACACGAGGCCAGCTTCTTCAATTCCAGGCCTGGATTTTTACTCATGTTGGACGTACCATTCTGCATTCCAACCAAATACACCACCAAAGACAAAAAGGTGACACCACCCACATGTCTAACACTCTATGAGCCACACAGCCCTCACTCCTGGCCTCCAAATCTTCAATTGCCAACCTCAGCATAATTGAGTGAACCTGAAACAAGAAGAGAAGGGACGATGAACTTCCTCACTTGCCATTGGGTAATGAATCAGAAGATGTTTCACATTCTCATCTTTATCTTTTCACACATGAAGAGACAAATCTACTCTAGCATGATATTGTCTATAATGAGAATCTTCTTGAATGCTACTTTCTACACAAAAAGGCCACCTTAGGAGGCACTCTATTTTCCATAAAGTTTTCCATGGGGAGCTACTGGATCCCTCCTTCCCCCTCCTTGGCACACTCTAGAAGAATAGTCTCAAACCTCCTTTATTAGATATATGTACGAATCCTCTCCTCTCCTAACCAAGCACTCATACAACCACCTAAAATTGCACCTACTGACTCCAACTCCCACTTCTGAGAAGTCCTATGAGAGCGGTGTTCTTGGTATATACCATGGACTCCTAAGATAGAGATTTGTGCTTCCTCGCCATTATGAAGAGATTAGGTAACCTCAATTTTTAGGGTTTCTCTTCACACCACTCGTTATGCCAATATATGCCCACTTTCCTCTACCCACCTTATAAATAATGTGTTCTCTAGACTTTTTTCTTTCCCTTCATTATGCTCTTCTCGAACCTCACATCATACAAAGTTCTAATATCATTGACAACAGATGACCATTACACTTTATGCTTCAATGTTTTCTTTCCAATACCCATCTTTACAAGTAGGATTTACCTTGATCATATTTCCACAAGCATCTTGCTTAAGGCTTCCATCACCAGGATAAAAGATAAGGAGAGAGTGGATTTTCTTGGCAGAGTCTCCTCAAACTCTAAAAAAGCCTAATGGACTGTCATTGATCTTTGAAATAGGAATCTCCATCCACTTCCTCCACGTGGAGGCATGAACCAGACACTGGCCTTTCCTTAACCCCCCCTCCCCCCCGGCCAAAAAAAAAAAAAAAACTAATGTACATGATCGTAGGTTTCCTCTTTATCAGGTTTGTGTGTTGTCTGCTTGGGAACCGCTACATCATGTTTTCATTTATATACAAACCTTTTGGGGACCGCCAATTATTTTGTGCTATATGAAATTACTATAGGATAAATAAACTCACCTTGATTTCGTATTTGCTCTTGGGTTCATGCATTTAAGATGCAATTTATATGATTGCGAATCAGATATTTGCACTTAGGTACATGCAAATATAATGCAATTTGTATGATTGCAAATCAGTATATAATAAGAATGACATATAAATTTTGTTCATGTAAGATGATGAATTCTGCAGGATTGTTACATCAAGCATGCTATGCCCACTGTTCAGTATTTCAGTTTAAGGACTCTTCTTTTACATTTCTTGATATGTGACTTTAGCTCTTTTAATAATTTGTGGGTGTGTTATTTTTCATTTACGTGCAGTACAAGTTTTTTGTTGATGGAGAATGGAAGCATGATGAGCACCAACCCTTTGTAAGCGGAAATTATGGGGTAGTGAATACCATTCTCTTAGCGAGGGAACCTGATATGGTTCCTGCAATTTTTAGCCCAGAAACACCTGGTAGAGCTAATATGGATGTGGACGGTGATCCCTTCCTTCGTCTGGTATGAGACTGTTTTTAATCCATATGACTATAAGTTTTTGCTAATGTATTCTCATGGTGGCATAATCATAACTGGGGCTATTTTCCTTGTGTTTGGCATTTTCCATTTCGTGAAAGGAACTTATAGGGAGTTGTAAGTAACTGCAGCATGCTGAAGGAATCACACCTCTAAGTTTCTCATCAAGATTACTTGTGTGAAAGATAACACTTTTAATGTTGCAGATTAGCTTTCCCTGTACAAGTGCACCTGTATTTACCGCATATTAGAATTTACTTCCAAACAACGAATCTAAGATATGTGGTAGGTGTGTATATATATATATCTGTGGGGTTTTCTGGAACTTACGATTACTTCCAGTGGTTTTTAAGGAAACTCGTCTTTTTCAGTTTGCATAGAATAAAGTAGAGCATTAATTGCATTCATTTGTCATCATCAGTATTTTATTTCAATAGATTTTGTATGTTATTTTGCTACACAGAGTAAATCACATTGGATGATAACTTGCAGGATGCAGTTCCAAGGATATCAGAGGCTGACATAGAGATTTCTCGCAATCGTATATCTGTCTTTTTGTCCAAGCATACTGCTTATGAGTTGCTTCCTGAGTCTGGCAAGGTTTGGATGCTCTATCATACCTTTTGAGCCTTTTGTTTAGTAGCTCTTTGGGTTTTATCACTATCATTAGGTTGGATTTATGGCTTTCTGGCTCAATTTGGTCTAACACTGCAGGTCATTGCATTGGACGTGAATTTACCTGTGAAACAAGCATTTCACATTCTCTATGAACAGGTGATTTTTTTTTTTTTTTTTGCACTCAAACAAAAATTACGTTTCATATACTCTGTATTGTGATCTTGTGTCCTGACTTTGCAAATATTGTCAGCTAAGTATCTCAAATTTGTACTTAATACAAAAAATTGTATCTCAAGATTTTTTATACAAAAGGTGTACAACTGTGTTCGGCACTATTTGTATCATTAATTGAGGGATTGATGAGAATACATGTTTGTATAAGATGGAAAGACCCATATGAGGAAGACTGGGTTTCATATGCAGTTCCTGATGTAATGTGTACGCCCATTATCTTTTCAGACAGACAATAGGAATTGACCCATAATCCATCTCTCCATTTTAGTAGCCATGCTAGCACTTCATCGCTATGTTATAGGGGCGCAACTTGAATGGGTCAATCCGAACCAGACCTGGGCATTACCTAGTCTTTGGACGGGCATGGAGATCTCTTTTTGTTGTCTGGGAGACTGGGACAGGTTTGGGTTGAAAATTTTCAACCAGGCCTCAATTTAGGTTGGGCTGGGCAAAGGCGCAACTGAACCTGACCTATGTTAATATTAGCAATAATATTTGTTTCTTTGCAATATTAGTAACCTGAGACCAACATTGGACTAACCTGACTATGCCAATCAACCCGAGCCTAACTTGAGCTTAACCCGAGTTTAGAAAAATATACTCAGGTTGGATTGAGTAAAGCTTGTATAGTAAAAGGTTGGGTTGGGCCAGGGCTTTGTTTGAGCATTTCTACCTCGGGTTTGGCTCATGTTGATTCCTCCACCCCCAACCCTCCCGAATCGCACCCCTACTATATTACAACGGCTTTGGCAAGTCATTGACTCTATATGCAGCCCATTTGCTGCACTTATCAAATTAAATCTGCGTCATTTATATGAGTTCGCTGGACTTAGACGGTTCCTATGCAGTTCTATTAGCCTTACTGTCAATTACCCCACCACTGCCCCATTGTGCACCCTGTTTTCTCCTGTACAAGGTTCTGAAGCCATAATTTATTTCTGATTAATGGCTTGGATTTCATCTTATCTGATTGAAGCTATTTCTAGGGAATTCCTGTGGCTCCTCTCTGGGATATTTGCAAGGGTGATTTTGTTGGTGTTCTTAGTGCGCTGGACTTCATCTTAATTCTAAGAGAGGTAAATATTGTAATTGTCTCTCTCTGATTTTCCTTTATTGGGTATTTTTCTGTGAGTTGTATCTTATGGACTGTGAACTGATTGGTTTCTAGTTTTCTTGCTTGAATTTATTGCCTAAATTGATTAATATACCTTGAAAGCTTCACTGTATTGTGTGTGGTTGAGACTCAGAAACTCTTGTTAATACTTTTTTGTGGCTGTCATTTTCTTTTATAGAAATGCCCATTGTTTAAAGTTTCTGTTCTGTCCGTGGGGATTATTGATTGCAGTCCACCAAAAGGAGATGTCTCTTGTAAATATTATTGTCCATTGTTGCTATTTTCAAGTGCAGGTTCTAAGTAGAAGTGTTGCAGTCATTTTGAAGTCTTGTGAACTCTTATATTTCAATGTTGATTAGCATTACAAGGTGTGATTGTTAAAAAGGACTGTACTACGGTGAATATATATCTCATGATATGTGCTATGCGGACTTTCTTGTTTTGTCGTATTTCTAAGCAATGATTCTTCATTGACAGAGATTTGAGACAAGTTTTTTTTATACATGGATACATGTGTGTGTGTGCGCGATCGCGCGTGCGTGCGTGTGATCATCTTGAAGTTTGACATGAATGATGGTTAAATTACTGGCTAAAATTTGATGATGCTATAGACCCAGTATATTTTTTGAACTGAAAATTATATTGTCTGATAGTTAGCTGTCAGCCAACGGTACTTTAAAATATTAAATTTTATGAAAGATGTTGGGTACCTTTGAGCCTTCAGGCGAAACATGCTTGGAGCTTTCAACATAGGCCTCTGAATGGGTTCTCATATTCTCATCAAATGATGACTTTGAAATCTTACAGGGAGATTGTACAACAGGAACTATAATCCCTTCCCTATAAAAAGAATCTAAGCTATTTGTAAACTGATAGGAAAAAAACATCACTATTTCTTGGAGAGGCACAATGGAGAAGTACAGAAAATAGAAAAAATGTACAATATGAACTATATTTAAAAGGAATATCATTGTTGTGGAGTCAAGTGTCATGGGGTGCTTTGGAAGCAATATGTAACATTAATGGTTCCCTATTGATGAGTTATAATACCTAAACCTCATAGACTACTTAAGTTAACTGTTTTCTTTACTACATGTTAGCTTGGGCATTTCAGTCATTTGAAGGGGTAACTAAATAGTATTGGTGCTGTCTTACTGAAAAAGCATGAAAGTTTTGATTCAATCCACAGCTTAAAAGTTGGAAAATCATGTGATATTCATCATCATCATCATCATCTTATAGGAGAGATGGAAAATATGTTAAAATCATGGGGTGAAATTATTAGAAAATGATTTTAAAATGCTAAATCTTATAAGGGGAGATGACTTGTAATGAAAAAGAACGGAAAAAAGAGAATTCATGTGGCTGACCTCATTCATATGTGATTAAGGCAAGGATGATGATGTGAATTATATATACATATTTAAAATGTGTATGTGTGTGTGTGTAAATGAGGACTATTTTGGTCATTTTACCAGAACCGGGTAATATTTTATTAAATGTTTGAGGCTTATAGCATATCCACATTAATATAGTTTTTTGGATTTACAGCAGTACTCTTCTATCACGGTCTTCTGCTTTTCCTTACATTTCTCCTTTTCTTAGATTTTATAAATACAACCTTCTTTTGTTTGCAAGGTGTCAAAAACACCATTTTCAAGAAGGCCCTTTCTGTAAACGTCTCTAAATTTAATTGTCCCCTAGGCCCCCACCCCAACACTGAAATGCACAGACATCAATAGAGAAAGGGAAACAAAGAACTTTTTTTTTTAGAGATTGTAATTTCTTCTCTCTTTAAAGGTTTTTTTTCCCGTTACTTTCAGAAGCATCCACAGCTCATGAATTTTCACTGATTCCCCTCATTCTACACTTGGCCACCATAAAGTTGCAACCCTTTGCAAAATCTTATATGATGACCAAATCTAATTTTGTATCCCCTGTTCTTTTCTTGTGTAGAATGTCAGTTTGCATGTTTTCCATGATGGGATCCGTGAACTTTATATACTCTCTTTGATTTTCATTTCCCTCGACTTTTTCGTTTCGAAGCTCAATTTTATTTATTTCTGCCGCATCCAATACATTTCTTCTCTGTAGAAAATAAAGATAGTTGTTTGCTTCTTTTGCCATGTTTTGATTTCAGTTTTTGGGAGCGATAACTAAATACTGTGGCTGCAGTTGAGCCAAGTATCATGCTATGATGGAGATCCTGATGAGCCGCTTGGTCTACGCGCTTATTATAGGTGTAGGCATAGAGGATGATTTAGGATTTTTTTTTTATTTCATATTTTATTTTTCTTATATCTTTAGGGTTTTATTTTTGGTATTAGAGTTTTATTACGATTGTATTCTTAAGCTTATATATATCTGGGTTGATACATTGAGAAGTGACCTTTGCATGATTATTGAATATTGGATTGAGTGATTGCAGTGATTTCTTCCTCCTATTTCTTCTTCTCCTCCCTTATTCCTCTTCTCTCTTCTTCTTCCTCTCTCATTCTCTCTCCCATCCTGCATCCTGCTATTTCTGTTTTCCTTTGTTTAATGTTTGTATTCAGGAGCTTTTTCATCTTCTTGTTCCTCGAGTCCATTTGCATTTATTAAATGATTTGGGAGAAGAATGCTGTCTAATTGTTTAAATTTCAGCTTGGGAATCATGGATCAAACTTGACAGAGGAAGAGCTTGAGACACACACTATATTAGCTTGGAAAGAGGGAAAGATACATCTCAACAGACAAATTGATGTCAATGCCGGATCGTATCCTAGACCTCTTATACATGTAAGTTTTCTCGTAAGATGCCTAAGTTCTCCAGCAGTGAATGGATGATGACCTTTGATTTTTCTTTGTATTTGTATGTTTTGGATAACTTGATAAGGATAGTACATATGGTTTTAGGTACTAGAACAGCATATAATATTTAGCTGAGGTTCCTCAATTCATTATATATTTTTCAACTTATATTCTAATGTGCTCAATTAGTAATGTACCACGACTGTTTTGGCACCAAAATGCTCAATTCGTCCATTGAGTTAAATTACTTGAATTTTTCATATATATATTTTTATTTTCTCTCCAGATTTTCAATTTCTTTTCTCTTATATCATTCTACAACACAACATCTATGACAAAAGACTTATGAAAGGTGTAAGACAATACTTGAATCAAAAGCATCGACGAGTTCACTCGTTGGGTATACTTTAATAAAATTGTTTTTCGATGTTAGATCTAGAGTGTTGATGGCAAGTCTTGCTACAAAAATTTTGATCTTCCTGTTTACCTATTATTCAAATTCTATGAGGAACTACTTATAAATAAAAAATCTATGAGGAACAAATTTTTACATTATTGCAAAGATATAATTTATATTTTTTATAACCAATATTTTATACTAGTGATAAGTTACTAATTATTAATTAATCACCATGTACTAAATAATAGTTTCTCATATGTTACCATATCAAGTCATCTTTTAAATTCATTAAAATACCAACATTATTTGATTCCACAATTAAAACTTGCATTAGCATGGATGAGAGAGTTGGCAAGGTTGAAAAAAAAAATCATGACCATCACAACCTAACCTTGTTTAGAGACTAAAATATTTTAAGCATTAGAATAGTCGAAGCAAAGTTTGTCACTACAATTGAGAGTTTCTTCAAATTCATGTGGTGATAGTCCAATGAAGAGTGTCATTAGATTACAACTACTGTCAAAGGTGATCCTGGTAACGAATTTCTTCATGAACCGTTGGTGAATTGGCCATGTTTAATAACCATGTGGATTAGGAGAGCCTCTCAATTGTTGAGAAACACTTTACTTCGAGCATATGGATGCTTAATATATTTAGCTTTATGAAACATGGCTTGCAAAACATGGTTTTTAGTTGAACATGAACTTCTTAAAGAAATGATGTTGGAAAAGTGATGTTTGTGAAGAAGAAAGTTCTAGACGCAGTTCATTGTTTGCATGGTGAGAAGGGGCATTGCAGTGGTCTTAACTCCTGAATGGGAATTTGTGGTATGACAAGATTCCATTTATGAAATGCCAAGGATGGTTGATATCTTCACTTGGTTTTTGGCATGTGGGATTCTATGATTGAGCAAGTGAATACAGATATATCCTCATTAAGGGAAATGGGAGGATGAGGAATCAACCTTTTATGAGATGGTGCACCAAATAGTAATGGTTGGATGGGCAAAAGCAACAAATTACTGCATTGCTTGCAATATTCCTTATCCCAGGTAGCTTTTAATCTTTAAACTTCTAGGCCCTAATTGCTAGGTTTCTAACTTAAAAATTCTTCACTTTTATGTTTTATAACACTGGGTGGCTTTAAGGGGCTCCCAGTTGTGTTCCTCTGCAAAAGGATGATGAGATTTCAAATGAAAGAGAGATGTATTTTCAAAGATACTTTTCTGATTTGGAGCAATATAGAAAGGTTAAAGAAAAGTATGCCAAGTTTTCAGCGATATTTAAAGGTTTATGTGAACTGATTCCTTAAATGATGACAATTATGGAGCAGCTCTATTAGAGGATTCTCTATGGCTTTTCTACGTTTCTACTCCATACTTTCACATAAAGGTACTTGGTGAACCTTGTTCCTCATGATGTGAGAGAAATTGGAGACGTGTACTCATGAACACTCTCTCAAGGGAACAAAATAATACTACAGTGAATCAAAGATTTGGTACTTGTACACTTTAACTGTTGGGACACCCTCAGTGTGGGGAGGGGCCGCTTGCGAGAGTCTTTTTGAGACTGGCTGGGATTGCGGTGGCTAGGCAGGCATTGGTCGCTCACTGCTATCATCTTGATGGAGGGAGATTGTCTTGGAACGTGCAGTTTGAGAGGTTGTTGCATGACTGGAAGGTGGAGGATATGGTTGAGTTTTTGGCTATTCTTTATAGTCAAGCTATTTCTAGAGAGGGGGCTGACGAGTGGATCTAGACAGGGACGAGTCATGGGAGGTTTGAGGTCCATTCATACTATTATTGGTTGTAGGATCCTGAGGGGATGTCCTTTCCGTGGAAAGGAATTTGGCGTTCGCAAGCCCCCCTAAAGGTGGCTTTTTTCACTTGGTCAACAACTTTGGGGAGGATCTTGACCATTGACAATTTGAGAAGGAGACGTCAGATTATTGTCAATTGGTGTTGTATGTGCAAACGAGCCAAGGAGTCTGTGAATCATCTGTTGCTTCATTATCCCAAAGCTAGGGATGGTTGGGATATGTTTTGCACTATTTTTGGGATCCAGTGGGTCATGTCTGAGTCTGCGATGGGCCTGATTGACTCTTGGGGTGGATTTGTGTTCGTCCCCAAGTTAGAGAGGTGTGGAGGGCTGCCCCCCTTTGCATGTGGTGGACTCTGTGGAAGGAGAGGAATAGAAGATCCTTGATGGGGTGGAGTCTCCTTGGGGGTGGTTAGATATTCTGTTCTTAGATATTTATTCTTTCTGGTTTCTCTAATTGTAGTCTTTAGGGGAGCTCTTGGCTTTTGTGGATAGCTTGAGGCTATAGTTTTTGTTCAGTTGTTCCGGGATGCGTCCCCCTTTTGGGCGCTTATAAAAAAAAAAGGCAAGACTAAGATGTTGGATGTTGGATAGATGCATTTGATTCTTTGGAAGGTGGCTAGGTCCTTGAGACTACGGATCTTTCCTTTGATGAACGGGATTCAGAGGCGATACCATTTACTAATGAGGTCAATGACAACTAATGATTATTGAGCTCTAGGCTATGTCCTGTGGTTCCATTGAGGGATTTCATGTAAATTCTGATGTCTCATCTATTATTTTGTGGTTTCATTGATTGATATCATGCGTAATTATTGATTGATTAATTAGTTTTATAAAGTCATAATAGAATAACAATTATTTGATTAATTGGAATATATTAAATCTAAAATCAGATAAAAGTTGTAAATATTCTTTTGATTGGTCATCTTTCTGAGCTTCTTATAAGAAGCCACAGTTACTTATTTTCTGATGTCTTCCCCATCAGGTTTCAGAATTCAATGTCATAATTTTATTGTGGCTGAAGTGTAGGAATTGTTTTTCTTTCTTTACATCTCTAAGGGCCTATTTTGCATTGCTGTTAGAATGAAAAAGCTCTTCTATCAATAGAGTTGTCATAAAATTGTTGTTAATAAAAAATATGTTAAGTGTTTGGTGATATGTTATATAAAGTACTTTTGAATTTATTTGGTAACAATATTGTTTAAAGCAATTCTATTGCTAATTTTACATTAATGTCCTTTAATAGAGTGTTACTACATTTGATAAAATTGTCCAAGGAAAAACAGTTACCTAAAATATAGAACCTCTACTCAGAACGCAGTTTGAAGTGGTTCAACAGCAATCCCAAACAGGCTCTAAGATGTCTGCCTTAATAGAGGAAAAAGAATCCATGATGGCATCATGGCAAGAATTTGGTCTCTTGAACCTATGGTTTATATTCTTGTGATACATTTTGTAAAGCTATCAGTTGGATGATATTGTCTAGCTTTCCCTTTCTAGCTAAGGTAACGAGTTGTCTTATATGCCTTCCCAAGTTGGAGGCCTTGTTTGGTTGTTGCCTATTCATTCTCAATGTTGGCCCTGCGGCTTCCGCCTATGCAGAGTGGTGTAATTACTAAACTATGGAAATATTTGTTGGCCATCTCTGAGAATTTAAGTAGATCATTTGAGGGTTTTTTTAGATTTGAAAGTGGAAACTCCTGAGTTGTTAGCTCAATGAAAGTGTGATACAAGGAGGTAGGTGTGCCTAGATAGCTAGGAAGTTTGCCTAGAAACTGTCATGGATAAAAGGTTCCAATTGAGCTTGCATTCCCTTCTGTATGCTTCATGTTCGGAAACACTGGGAGTGCTGTTGGCAATATGTTACTCTATTTTGCATTCTCTTCTTTTCCTTATTTTCTTTGTGGAATGATGTTTGTTTTGTGCACCTTTAGATTGTCTTCTTTTATATGTTTCTTCCTGCGCTCCCCCTTTGAGCGCTTTTTAATGAAACATCACTTATCAAACAAACAATATCCTTCTTCCTACGTGTTTTGCTGATCTTGAAATAGAACCACGATCTGGTTCATTTTGGAAGGAATGAGAGAGGGCGCCTTTTGGATGGCCAATGTGTGAGTAAAAAAGCAGCCAAAAAATAGATTTGCAGCTGTTTGTTGCCAGGCTTAGCTTTGAAGCGAACTTAAAGTAATTCCCTATATTTGACCGTGAACAAATTATAAGGAGTTTTTTTTCCTTCTTGATGGTGGATCTTTTATAATTGCAGTTGAAATTCTCCTCCTAAGGTTAGGTGGTTAAGCTTTATTAAATTATTATACAGTTGTTTCCATTGGTATTTCCGAATCTGGAATTGGAGTTATCATAGAAAATCATGAGGGGACATCCCAGCTTACATGTTTTAAATATTCTAGGTTGGGATTGTTGATCAACTGCTTTGTTCAAGTAATAAAAAGAGGCAAAACTAGAGTTTTCTTATCAATTATTGTGGAAAGAGGCAGCTGCGCATGATAAATTGCAAAAAGAATCATAAACAAGATCCTTGGAACTATTACTACTTGGCCCACATCTAAGGTTACTTGATCCACCCAATCATTGAATTTTTTTTTTTCTTTCTTTCTTTCATTCTTTCTTTTTTTTTTTTTTTTTAATTTGTGCTTAGGATTCAACTTGGGAGCTTTTTAGGGTCGACTTGCCTCCTTAAATTTCCTTTGGGTGTGTGGTGTAGCTTATGGTGTTTCTGGTCAGCTGCACTTTCATATTTCTTTTTTCTTATTTTACTTTTCTTTTAATGATAAACCATATTCTCCAATTTGTATATTCATCTTCTCTTTTGATATTTTTTTCATTTTTGCTGGTAAACAAGGAAAAATTGCTAGTTGACCTACAACATAGTTTAGCCTCCTTGTTAAATCATTAGTTAAAATAGCGATTGTTGCAACAATTTCTAACCCTAAAAAGAGATTATTACAACCAAAAAGTTCAGTCGAACAACGTAATGAATTAAGGGAGGGATCAAGCTTCAAAGAGTGGACAGTTGAATATCGTTCCAGTCATATTTCTGTGGTTGTTGTAGCAAGAATGCAAAGCAAATTTGGTTTCACTTTTAGGGAATTTTCTTTTTGTTAGCTATTTGCACTACCTTCGGTGTATTGATGTTACTAATAAATAATTCTCAGAACTTAAAGGTACTGTATTATAACTTTATAAGCATGGAGTTCATTAGCAATCATATCTGTCATTGATGTTGGCTTTTTTTGAAGTTAACCCTCCACAACTGTTTGAAAAGGTTTCCTTGTGTCTTATATGTTTGGAATCTGAATCTTTTCTTACATTCACACCTTTTGAAATGTTCTGGCTGAGCTTTAAAAGATATTGCCTGAAAATTTCAGATAGTTCTTTGAACTATACCTGTTACTGTTATTCAACAAAACTTGGCTTTCTATGAACCCCACCCCGGTTTCTTATTGTTTTAAATATTTTATGTTTTAAAATTTTAATAGCCAAGACTTCTGTAATGTGCAGGGTGGGCCTTATGATTCTTTAAAGGATGTTGCCATAAAGATTTTGCAAAACAAGGTGGCTACAGTTCCCATTATCCATTCTTCTTCACAGGATGGTTCATATCCACAGCTTTTACATCTGGCTTCACTCTCTGGAATTCTTAAATGTAAGTTGTTCTTGGTGTATGGTTCTGGCTTCCCTCTCAGAAATTCGAAAATATAATGCATATTTTTTCTTTAACTAACATATGACCTAATTTTCAGGTATATGCAGGCATTTTAGACATTCTCCTAGGTCCTTGCCCATTCTTCAACAACCAATTTGTTCACTTCCTTTGGGTACTTGGGTTCCAAAAATTGGTGAATCAAATGGACAGCCATTTGCAATGTTGAGACCAAATGCCTCTCTTAGTGCTGCTCTATCCTTATTAGTTCAAGGTAATTTCCTTCTCCTAGTGCTGCCCTAAGTACATGGACGCCTAAGAAGATCCTTCTCCTTCCCTTTTTTTTGGAAGAAAAGGAGGACCCAGACAAGATTGATGAATTTCTAAAATCAAATAAAGTTCTTTTAATCACACATTACTGTTTAGCTGAAGTTGTAACATTTCATTCCTTGCATTTGTTTGTAGCTTATTGGCAGTTCTTCAGCTTATGCAAATGTTATGTTTTGAAGTTTTAACATTTCATTCCTTGCATTTGTTTGTAGCTTATTGGCAGTTCTTCAGCTTATGCAAATGTTATGTTTTACTGTCTGTCAGGGTATCTCTTGCCTGAACTATAAATGGATAAGATCGATGATTTCTTCATTCCTTTTGTATTCTTAAAAAGTGTGCTGGTGATAATTTTTTGGTGAAAGACACGTGTTTTTTTTTTTTCTGTATGACTCTTAGTTCATTACCATGTGAAGTGAAAGTTAAAGCTGAATTGAACGAGTAACTTTCAAGTTGTTCTTCTTTCCCCCTACCCCTTATGCATTGTCTTATGCAATTACATTGTTCCAATTGCAGCTGAAGTTAGTTCAATACCAATTGTGGATGTTAATGACTCATTGTTGGATATATATTGTCGAAGGTAATCTTCTCTCTTACTGCAGTATAGGTTTTCCGTGTGCTGCAAGTACTATTATCCATTTGAACTCTTTAATGAAGATATTTCTATTCCTTAATTGAAAGGCTTATTTGTTTTTCTTTATTTTTTATCTTCTTCTTGAGAGATATAAGAGGGATGAACTTCTGTTTTTTAGTAAAGTTGTTGTATAGCTTTGTAAACCTCATGCTTACATTGGCTGAGCTGCTTTTGACACTTATAGTGGTTCTTTCTTTACTGATCAAAAAATATTTGTTTTTTTTTAAAATAGTGATATCACTGCTTTGGCAAAAGACAGAGCCTATGCACAGATTCGCCTTGATGAAATGAGTATTCAACAGGTAATTGTTAAGAGATTATCTGTATGAACTTTATCTGTAAATCTTTCCATTAGTTTTGGATATGGTTTATGCAATGTGGACAAAGGAGAAACTCTGAAGGCATACTTTTTTTGTTGTTGGTGTGTGTGTGTGAGAGAGAGAGATGGATAGAAAGATTGGAAACATTGAGTATAAATATGTGTGGCCATACATCAAAGGTTGACAATCTCAGTGGATTTGGAGATTATTCTCAGTAGTTGTACCATTATTGCTTAGTTGAGGCGCACTTGGCAATTCTTTCAGGCTCTGATACTTCTTAGGAGTAAATGTTATAATACTTTTTTGTCTTTCTGTGGCTATCCATTATTATGATTCTGTCCCCTTCTAACTATACCTCATTATTCTTTGCTCTTGCTATATTTTTCTAAACTCATTATTTTTGTTCGGCAAATAATGCTGGTGATATTTCTCCATAGCAGTATAATATATTGGTTCCGTGGTGGTTAAATTGATTAAGTTGTACTGCATAAATTGTTCAGAGAACCCTTATTGTTGGATGCTGCCATTCTAAATATTTAAAACCATTAAACTGCATGTACATATTTGCTGTAGTATATATGTGTGTGTGCCTGTGTATGTGATTATATTATGAAAATTTTGTATTATGTTTCCAAACGAGTGCATGTGTGGACAGTATAGATGCACACAGCCTTTTACAAATTTCAAAAGTATGGAGAGGGTATCCAAGAAATCTGGAGTCGCCGCACCCCTTATAAGATGGGTTTGGAGAGGAGCTAGTTAGGTTTGAGCTGGTTTCTGTAAGAAAGCAAAACCTGAGTCGTGTCCCAGATGCAATTAGGTCTAGGGAAGACCTTCCATGCCCTGTTCCAGTTACACTGCTATTATAAAATTATCCTTATTAATTATCAAGAATTGTGACATTACCAACATTTATATAGAGGCCTAGGATTTTCATAATCAGACTATCGATCTCTTTCTGAAATTCCTTAAATATTGCTGTCGTCTCCCTCTTTGTCGAACCTCATTGTCGTTGCCACCACTGGTGATCACTATCACTTGAGTTACCGACATGGTATACATATTTCCAAGGTGATATTGGCCATCATATCTAGATACGTTATTGAGATCATCTTTTTCCTCTCAAGTGCATCTTGTATATTGTCACAGGTTCATCTCTTATCTGTGTGTGTGTGTGTATTTATATATTAATAATTGTCAAACAAAGTGGGATGGGACCATGGTTGGAGAGGTTTATTGGAAGTGGGGTCAGGGGGTGATGATTTCTGCTGACAGGGATAGGGTGCCTCGTTCTCTTCAGACTCAGTTGCAATCCCTAATTGCAATGTAATACTTTACGGTCACAGGTGGTATGCAATTTAAACTGGCCTCAAAATCTGCCCATTTTTTACTTTCCTCTGAAGCTCTGTTTTGCATACGACTTACAAATTGGTCGGACCAAATTTTTGTGAAGATGAAGCATTGCACCTGACTGAGATTTTCCTTCCTGTATCTCTTGTCTATTTTTAGGCTGAGCAACTATTTGATTGTTTTATCCTTTTTACGATTATAGTCTTATTCTCTCTCTAGCATCAAATACCCCCTTATTTCATATTAAAGAAACAGTATTTAAGTGAAATTCATTTGCGCTCTGTTTGGTTGCATGGAATTCCCGTCCATAATTGGAATTGGAGAAAAACTAGTTTGAAGCTTAAACTAGTACATTTCTCAATTCCAATTCTAACAACAGCATTAGAGAAAACTAGTTACTTTCAGTGACCATCCACGGAGAACTCAACATTCTTGTTTTCTTCTTATCTCTAACCTGTAGGCCTTACAGTTGGGACAAGATGCAAGTTCTCCTTATGGCTTTTTCAATGGCCAGAGATGTCAAATGTGTTTGCGATCCGATCCTTTGCACAAGGTGATGGAACGGCTGGCAAATCCTGGTAAAAAATTTTCCCCCCTCTTCACTTTGTATATTCAATTTTTTATTGACAGTTCTAGTATAGTTCCAGCTAGGTCATTCAAATTCTTTTTTTCTTAATTGTTTGGGATAAAACTTCTTACATACTTGAGCCATCCCTGGCATATATATATATATATATACACACATACATATTCAGGGGTTAGGAGACTTGTAATTGTGGAGGCTGGCAGCAAGCGTGTAGAAGGCATTATTTCATTAAGCGACGTGTTCAGATTCTTGCTCGGTTAGCTGGAACCTTGCTGGTCGCTTTTTTCAGATGAAGTGGTTCGTCATTATGGCAATGGAGAAGAAGATCCATGTGTTGGTTGACGTTCATGTTCTCTCTCTGCTATGCCTTTCCCTTCTTGTTAGGTGGAATGTTCTCAATATGTCTTCTTGATCCTTTGGTGAGATGAGCTCTCTATCTTCTGAGCCCCACCTATTTTTAGGATACAAGTTTAGAAGGATGAAAAAGAAAAAATGTAAATTGAGAGGATTCAGCTTTACCCCATCTTTTATCCTTATAACCCCATTATTATCAACTCAAGTCATGCTGCATCTACCGCAGCCATGTTTATCTCTTACTGCTTACAGAAAAAGCAGCAAGGAGTTTGGGGAAATTGTTTGTTGATTGGATTTCTTAGAAGACGGGTCGATAATTCATCTCAACTTACTTATTTTTACGTTCCTCTTCTTTTTTTTCAATCCATGGTTAGCATGTTCTGATGTATGCGGGTTTTTCTTGATAAATCCACGGTTTAGTTTTTAGGATTTATTTGTGAATCCAATTCAAATGGCTTGTTTTTTTTTTTTTTTTCTGTTCTAGGTACTTTTTTCCCCTTCTTTTTTGGGTTCCCTAATCAGGGTATAATCAGCTCTTGAACTATTGTTACTTGTAGGTATGAATCGGATTGATAGAAATAAATCTGGGTTTTGATTCCAATATCTTCTGAGTTGGGGGATCAACCATCCTGTGCATTGGTGCAACACAATTCTCTAACAAAATGCTTACACTCGGATTCAAAACTCATGCAACATATTACAACATTATAATACCATTAAATTAAATCGAGAATTAAAGACATTTTTATAATTGTTGCATTCATGATGTAAAAATGTTGCACTCAGCTTTACAGGAGGATATGTGTGACTGGAGAGGATTTTGGTTCCCTCCCTTGAGATTCAGGACCTCTTCTGCTGATGATTCAAAAATTATCAAAGATTATACTCTATCTCTCATCTCCGAAACCTCCTCAAACAATGTGTTTTTCATCTCATCGCTTGTTGCAGAACTAAAATATTGAGCATGTTCTTTCACATAGCCCTTTCATTAGGCTACTATCTTTTGGCATTCTGGTATGCCCTTTTATTAGGCGAGTGTACCTTATCTTCAAGACTGAATTGTTCGGGAAAATTCTCATTTCTTTTAAATAGTCCTCAGAATTCAATCCAACCATTGCAACCTTTTGAACATTACATGTTCTATTTTTTCTCAATTGTTTTGGCCATTTTGTTGTTTCCATTACTATTTTGCAAGAACTTCCCTACCATGCTATAACAACTGAGATACATGTGATTGCATATTATATCCTCACATAAAACACAACTGTAAATATACAATCTTCAAATCTGAATAGTTCAAACTTCTAAAACTTACAAGAAGAAATACAACAATTACATACATAATATACTACTATATTACACCGCCATCTTTCATAAGAAACAAAGAACCAAATAGGTAAAAAGAAAACATTGTAGAGTCCTCATTTCTCAATTCATGTTCTAGCAATACCGGGTTGGAGCATCACGATATTTAAAACCACTCAACCATACACCTCGGATATAAACCTGCCTCCGTAGCAACGGTGGATAGGGCATGCAGTTCATTCTCAACTTTCCGCCTCTCGTAGAACACCGAGCATGCCAGCGATGTGCACTTTATTCCACTTTCCATAAGCCAGTCCCCACCTCCACAATGCCGGCATGTCTGCAAGAGAAACAACCACCACTAAACAGTCAACTAGCTAATTTATGTCCCACAAAGTCAAATTCAAAGTGCACAGACACAGTAACAATTCAAAACTCAGCAACTACATAGGGCAACAACAAATTACAGGAGGAACTCAAAGACAAAACATTTAACTTGATAATTTGAGGACAAGGTGATCATTAAATTATTCGACCAAAAATATTGAAATTCCGAAAAATAAAGTTCAGAATTCAATACAGTATCATGTATGAACTTTAGAATACCTAATAACTTGTTATGACACCTATTAGAAAGCCTGTTGTAACTTCAGTTTGTTCAAATTTAGAATTTTGTCACCAAATAAAAAAAGAGTCTTCAGTTTCATAACAAGGAAATTAATCATGAAAGACGTATATAAAAATAATTCATAACTTTATGCAAGTGGCAATTTATCACAAGAATGTGCTGCACAAAATAAACAAAATGGATTGATGCAAAAGATCATGACACTCACTGCAACAAGGTGTTGAGTCTCTCTCTCCAATTTTGAAGTTCTTCCGATCAAAGCTATTGCAACAGCAGCTTCATTCTTTAAACATTTACCACATACAGGCGATGAAGCTTGGACCAGCTCACCACACAGGATACAATGTTTGGACAAATAGTAATAATCAATTCTGGTTCGATGTGAATTTGCAGCGTAAGAATTGAATTTAGTGATAGCTTCCCGTCCTGGGCGAGGCATGTCTGAAAACCACTGGTTTAAGTCAGCTCCAACGAGGCCAAATACCCGCTGTAAAGCTGGGATTATCTGTTTATTGATGTAATATAAATCATTTAATCTGAAAGGGGCACCTATTGCCAGAAGATCCAGTGGATCCACCACCATATCAACCAGACGGGACCCAGGCTCACCATGGACTACGACATAAGGTATTCTCTCTGCATACCGTGGTTCCGCCCTGGGGTCTGCTCTCATTGCTTTAGTTGCCACAATTGCTGCTGGTGGGAGTGATGAAGATGCCCTTGTACTATAGGTACCTAAGCGAACCTCCTTTGCAAAAACAAAATCCTGAAGAGAGATCCTGCCCGATAAAATTCGAGTCCATTGACGCTGCAAGTATGCTTTAATCTGTGCACAAAAATGGAAACTCTCACTGGGCGAAGAAGTTCGATGTTTATTACTTGTTTTTGTGTTATATGATGGAAATTTCTGGTATGATTTACAAATAACAGATCAAAATTTTGCACAGGATGTCATTATTTCTTTAGTTCGCCATTTATGATTTCATAAATTTCTGGTCAATTCATATTCTCTCGTGTCACAGGATGTCACCTGACACAGTTGTAACTAAGCCCAACCTACTCACTCCACTGATACTAAAGTCCTGACCTTTGCAAAACTAAAAAGTTTGTCACAAACCTGCCTTATTCAACCATATCCATCAAACCATCCCTGGTATGACTCGTTAGCTTTGGTTAAGTGAAAAAAATAATAATAAATAAATAAATTAAATTAAAATAAAATGTGCTTCTACCTTATTAATATCCTGTTGCTCAAAAAAAATTCGCAATGACTGCTCCATTGTCTTGGCCACAGCCCCACAAGTATCTCTGCGTACTGTCTCAATACCTTTAGCATCAAAAGTAGGTTTGATTTGGTCGAGGCTCTCATAACTGTAACCAACATAGCGTTTCTTAGTAAGGAGGAAGCATGGATGATACACCTTCTCCATTTTCAGCGTGACAGGATATGGATTCATTGCAGTTATTGCAGATGCAATCTCTTGTCCAATCTGGAAAGATTCTTTCACAGTTCGCCCTTCAAGGAGGACAAACATACTGCATATAATAAAGTCATTATGGGCAAACCCTTGACATTTACAGAATAAATGATAAATAAGTAAAAGCAATGATCTAGTTCGAACAGCATAAGGCCATAACAAATCCAGCGACAAGTACAAAAAGAAGGTTCACCATTCAATGGAAAAAGTTCAATCCATTTTGTCATATTTAGCAAAAAAAAAATTATGATTAGTAAGAACTCAACGGACCTTCCCCCTCGAATCAGACAAACAAAGAAGGGAATCCCGTTGAGTTCTTACGCTTTCATGTCTATAATTCCAAGTTTCCGACCATTTAAAATTAAGCTCGGCTCATTAGAAGAGGTGAAAAAAATAAGCTGGGAGATGATTTTCATAGAAGTAAAACCCATTGGAGAAATGATCTAATCTGTAGAATCTAACTAACCAAGATTGAGAACCATGGAACTTCACCACATTTTGCAAGCTATCAAAAATAACACTATAGTACGACTTTTAAGCAACAGCGATTTAAACATTGAAGAATATAAAGTTGCAAGCCATGGAGAAGTGGTTCTGCCACTCTCAAAGTAAGCCACGTGTTAAGTAATGCAGATTATAGACTCTTTAAGATTGGATAGTTCTTGAATCTTTAACCATTAGTAAAAGTTGAGTGCATACCTATCAGTATCACCATAAATTACTTTAGCCTTCCACTTATCATGTGCATTTACAAATGAAATAGCAGTTTCTAGTGTTCTACGGCCGCACTGAACAATACTATCTGCAAGTTCTGCACAAGGCATCCGACCGCTAAAACCAGCAGCTGTATAGCCATACGTTACATTTGCTATTAGCTTCAGAGCAAGCTGTCTTGCATTAAATATCTGAAAGAAAGTAACAAAATCAGCAGTTATACTTTAAATCCAAAACTGTAGAATACGATGGAAAATTGACATGGGAAAAATAAGGAGAGAGAAAAAGAAAAGCTTCAGAACTACTGTCTTTCACCTTTTTAATTTCATATTTGTAATCATCCTTTAAACAAAAATGTTTGTGTATCACAGTTGAAGTCAAGTTACAATTAATCTTTAGACTAATAAGACAATCATGGTTAAACATCTAATATAAGCTTTGAATCCTTTGATATTCCATCTTAGATTGTTAGTTTCAGGAATCTAGTAATATACTGCAAATTAACTTGAATTTGATTCTAAAGAGGGGCTGCACCCTGTAAAGAACTTGCTGTGAAGGAGCCAACTCCTTCATTGCTTTTTTCACCATAATTCTAGTTGTTAATATTTCCTCCAGTAAGCGAGGTAGTATGCCTTTGCGAACCTGTAGAAAGCATACAAGATAAAAAATCATGGAACAACTCTTAAAGACGAGACAAATCTAAAGACAATGTAAAAACAGCAAATTTACAAGAATGACCTAAGTAACAAACAAACATTACTGATAAAAGGGCAACACCTTGAAACAAATTAAACCTGATCAGCCATACAAAACCTACTCCCCAACAGAAAAAATGAACAAATTTTGATTCCCAACATAGTAATAGAACTTCGTCTCTACATTACAAATTTAAGCATCGATTGTCATTTAACCTCTAATATCTAGATGTGGTACCTTCATTCTCCATCACCCAGCCCAGATTATTCACAAAGCTCTACAGTTACTGTATCCACCACAATTTTTTAAGCCTACAATTGTTCCCACAGCTGATTAAGAGCATGATTAGACAACAATTTCTTGAATCTAATTATCAAAAAACCGGGTGCCCAGTTCAATTCTAGCTGCCGTTTACAACAGAAACATTTTCCCACCTAAGGAAGAAGCACTATGTATATACAACTATCAACTGAGCTCACTACCGAAGATATTCCAATACCATACAAGGGTATGAAATACACACCAGTATACAAGGAAATAGATAGATATCCCTTAATACATAAAAAATCACATGGAATGTCATGCATGATCAACTTATTGCTCTTTCCTTGTAACAAACTGATTATTGTATTCATCGAAAAAAGAAAAAACTGATTATTATGCCTATTATATTTCTTACGACATTCAACTACAGACAATGATCACATGCAAGAGTCCATCTATTCGCAGATACATAGAACTTTTAAACAAAGCATCACCTTCGAAGTAACATACATAACACCATTTGGAGTAAGCAGAATTTCATTTTTTAAATCCCGCAAAACATGTGGATCTAGTGAGAATGAACTAACACCAAGTGTGTTTGCCCTCGAAGGCGTAACATTTCCGAGGCATGTACAGAAGCAGAGGTTGTATGCAATTATCATTGATGGATAAAGCGACTGAAAATCCAAAACAACAACTGGATCTGCATAAAAACCAGATTCTGGCTCCATCACAAGAGGTAGGCACTCCATTGCAGGTTGAGAAGCAACCTAGTAATGACAATTGCATCAGTATTCAGTCATACACAATCAAGGGTTGCATAACAAGAAAGAGAGAGAGAGAGAGAGAGAGAGAGAGACCATAAACATCAGACAATACTTTAAAAGTCCACCAAGAGACAGAAAATGAGGGGATCACAAAACCACCACACCAAATCTTCAGCCAACTCGTATCAGTCATTTCTGCATTCCTAACAGTCATATGGATTAATAGGAGGGAAAGGAAAGGAGAGGATAACTGTAGCTATGACCTGTGATAGGAAAGAGAGGAAAGGAGAGGATAGTGTTGACTTCTCATCGTGGTTGAACAATTAAGGAAGAAAAATAAAAGATAGTGAAAAGTGGCAACCTTTCATCATGTTTGGAAAAGATATGGAGAGAAAAGAAAGAAGACAATTATTTTATTGTTAGTGGTAAGGGCAAAACAGGAGTTCACTTGTTATGGAAAAATTGGAAAAAACAGGTTAGGACTTGCTCTCCTATCTTTTCTTGCCAAATCTCCCACTTTTGAGAGGATAACCAAAACATCATTCAAGAGGTAAGGCTCACCCTTATCCAATCTATTCATCTACTTTCCCTCATTTTTAAAACAAACACAAGACGGCAACCAACAACTTAAAGGACAAATCATAGACACTGTTCTCTGGGATTTGATCATTAGGATCCTATATCTGACTAAGCTACGTGGAGATTACATCAGCTCCATTTCAGAGTGTTATCCATGAGGCCAAATGGCCAAAATCAGATGCCAGAACCTAAGAATAATGGGACCTAAATCCTGCCAACTTTGATATTGATGCAATGATGATGTCACTATGCTATAAAAGTACAATATGCTAGATATTATGTAACATGAGATTTTATGCTTCCAACACACTTCCTCGCGTCAAAGTGGGCAAAGCATGTGCATGTGTTATGAATTATCAAAGAGGCGCCAATGCTGAATTTAAGAATAAAGGACCTTCCTGTTCCAATACCATGTCAACAAGAAATTGCTTTAAGAGCTTAAGCTATGGTGCACAGTAATCACTTCAGAAATGTTGGGCACAAGTTTCACAAATATTGATTCTGGTTACAAGCCAATCAAGATCCAGCGAAAACTGGCTCCCTAATTGAAGTCAACATCAGCCAAAACCTTGGTTCCTTGTCCAGACAAGATGTTGAAAACTCTGTTGATTTAACCCTTACTACATGAACATATCACACGTTGTTACTACATGACACATATTGGCAGCTGTGGATCATTTAATCGGAATACAAATTTGAAATCATTACACCTTGAGATAAGAAAATTTACTTAGTGTGGATCACAAAGGGTACAACATAGTAGAGAAGCTTCAAATGGTTCACACAAAAGGACTATTCTAAATAGATAGAAATTGGCCACCATGTTTGTGCCAGGCGGGGGGGCGGGGGGAATAAACCGCCACTACTTACCCAACAACATTTTCTAGATGTATAGTTAGCAATCTCAAATATCATAAATAAGACATAAACCACCAATATAATTGTCTGTGACAAATACTCAAAATTTAGAAGGAATACATATCCCAGAAAAAAACTATGGTTACAACACAAATCGACATCAAATAGTCAGCAGAAAATTGCAGCGAAACATCCTCAGAATAAATGGTTGAGTAAGTAATACACCATAACATTGCAATTATAATAATGTCGTGCGCCATTAGATATTAAACAGGAGAAAACAGCAAAACCTGCAGGTTCCCTGGAGAAATGGCAAGATAGTTTTGTGTGTGCGCCAATCTCAGTAACATGGATTCCACACGGTATTGTGAACCTCGAGAGAGAACAGAAAAGAAGTCTATGCCAAATACCCGGGCAAGTTCTGATGTTCGACTTATCTGCAAATGCACACACATCAAAAGAGGCCACAATTGACATTGAAATAAAAAAATAAAAAAAAGTAGGAAAGAAACTCACTTGGCAGTTATAATTTCTTTCACATTTGCTCAAAGGGAAAAAAACAGACCTAATTAAAAATTGTTATTACTAATCTCAAAAGCATATCTAGATACATTTTGCGCACCATTTGGTAAGACAGAAAAGAAGATAAGAGAAGTACTCGTATCCATGGTTTGATTAGTTAATGAGCAGAGAAAAGAAAAGAAATACAGTGATTAAGAGAACATGCTTCTCACCATGCCCACAAAACATTGGGTGATTTGGAGTTCTTTAAGCACAAGTACATAAAAGAAGTATGGAAAGCCTTATCATTTTTCTTTTCTTGCGTTCTCTCTAATTATCTACAATGAACTAGTTTAAGTTTTCTCTTCCATTCTCCTCCTTATTTTCTGTTCTCTTCTTCTCTAAATTAACCAACCAAATGCAGTGCTAGAGTTTGTGTCACAGAATAAATATAAGATAAAAAAGGAAAAAGCTTGACAGTCTCATAATTATGGCTTCGTCAAACAGCAATTTGCTGTGGCAAATAAGTACCAAGTTCCCATATCTAAAATAGTAAAATCTCCAGAAAATAAAGGCATGAAAATTCGAACTCATGTTAAGAGGCCATGTAAACATACAAATTTTCTTTTGGGACAAATAAACAAACTTTATTAAGATGCACCAAAGTACTGCTATTCAACCACAGAGTATAAGGATCCCATATCTCAAAAATAAATACCATTTATCCAAAGCCACCTTATAACTCCAAAGTCATTTCAATCCAAAAAATGATCCAGAAAGTTACAATATGGATAACTACCTGCCCCTTCAAAGTACACAGTAACATATATAAAGCTACCTCTATAACACGTGCATTAAAGCAAGGAAAATACTATGAGATTAAAACTAACTGACTAGTTTCTGATTTTCATGAAATGCCAAGAGAGCAAGATCTGGTTTTCCCGTATGGTAAGCAATGCATACAGATACTTACCAACTTTGATGCAGTACAGCACACCACACCACAAAAAGAAAACCACAAGGTCTAATCTTCAAAAAGAAAAATATTCTTTTTAAGTCTAGGCTTCTAAAAGAAAAATATTCACCTCCTTTTTATTTTATTTTTCTCCTCTACTAAATTAGTTGGGGTGAGAAGAGAATGGAGTGAGATTGACCACCCCAAAGCTAGTTCCACCCACCATTATCCTAATATGGGTCCATCACTATCAGTCATGAATGTAAAACAATTACAGTCGCGCACACTTATTCTTGTGTTTATACAAAAAAGTTCATTACACTCATTCCGCTTCGATACATAAAATTGAAGGTGGCCATGTGATCTCACCAGCCCCCCTCCCAAACCTAACCCAAAAAATATAGAAGAGAAAATAAATACTCAACTCAAGAAAGCCTTTTTTCCAAATACTTGGGGTCGGCTACATGAATCCTATTTTTCCATCCACTCTATCCAAGGCCATAGTCTCATTCAAACCACATTACTCGTATATTTATAGGATTCATGTTCATACTGGTCCCCGCAAAGTTTTATGCTGGCTGTTAGGCTACCGAACGCTACCATCCTCCTTTTTCCACACTTGGGACCAGCTGTGGGAAGATAAGCCTCTAAACTTGACACAAACAGAGAGAGAAGAAAAAGAATAACAAACAAGATCTAATAGAAACAATAAGGCAAGAAAGGCTGCCTGCACAAACCCTCATGCATATACCAACTAGAAAAAAGTAAGTGAACATACCATATCAAGTTGATTCATTATCTCGAGGTTCAACTTAGCTCTCTCTACAACATATTCAATACATCGATATCTTGCTCGTCCAGGACCACTAGAAAACCATTTTGTCAATACCTTGCAATGAATAGATCGGATTTTTCGCCTCAGAACATCCTCAGCTACAGCTTCAACTGTGTACATATTCAGCTTAACTTCACCACGCATCACTCGCCAAACATTGAGAACAATCCTACCACCAACATGGACACCACTGCCATGAGTTCGGCCCCATTCGTCCTCAATTACTGCATTTTCAAGTTGAACAGTATCCGAAATCAAAGGTTCAGGATGTAAAATATCTTTTATTCCTCTCTCAGGAACATCTGAATCAAGAGCAGCTACCATCGTATCAGATGGCGTCCGAGATATGCTATTTAGTAAACCAATGCCAAGATGTGAAGCCCTTTCAGCCAAAAATCCAAGGGAACCACCTTGAATATCCCAGCCCATTAATATATCTGGATCAAAAGTGCAAATAATATCTATAAAGTGGTTGAGTAACTGCTTCTCTTCAGAGGACACCAACACCTCACAACCAGATATCCCATCAAAACTCCTGTAAGCATGAAAGCATGAGGATTGACAAAATTACCATCCATTCCAAACAAACACAAAGCGAAAACTAATAACAATGAGGTTGACATAAGCCATAATAGTACACTTGACCTCAAATTTTAGGGGAAAAATTTCTCACACCAGCAGGTAAAACGCTGAAATTATGCAGGAGAGATTACGTAAAACTGAAAAAAAAAATTACTGAAAAGAAGGAAAAAAAGAAAGATACAGCTTGCTCAATCTAACCAGAATTCAACGATATTCAACAACATAGTCGAGTACATATTTCACTCCTAGTACATGTAAAATCATGATTTACAATATATGGAGAGGTGAAGGAAAATCCATTACTTAAAGTGATTTCTTAATCATTTGGCAGGGACTAATTAGAGTTACCCAGGGACTAAGTAAGTTTATATGTATGTTTATATGCATATATATATATATATATATATGAGCTCTAATAAGGTTTTTCTGGAGTTGCAAGACAATTCACTGATTCAGATGTTGAGTGCATATGTTTTCTCTTTAATTCTTTTAAAGTATCAGAATCAGCCCCATTGCTCACAGAAATGGAGCCTTGCTTACTGAACCGTAAAAGGTCGTTCTACAAAAATAATAAACAAATGCTTGGCCTTCTTCGCGCGTGTCAGGTCCATGCTAGTACTTCTAGCATTGCATTCTCTACTCTGGGCTACATCAAATGTACAAACAAAAACCCAGCCTTTCAGCTTTAAGTGCAGACTCCTTTGAAGCATTTCTGACAACCATATAGAATCTCAGCATCAAATAGAAACCACCATTACCTTCGAATATTTTCAGTTTTACTTCGCATGAGAACATAAACATCATGGATATTATCATTATCTTCCTGAATAGCAAGAACTATGATGTTGATGGCATCAAACCGTGGGTCAGGCAGTAAATCTCCTCTGGATTCCACTTGAATCTGTCAATCAGTAATGCACCAAACAACCCAAGTCAGAGCTGGAATTCAGAAGAAGTATCAAATTATTCAAGAAGTAAAGCTAGTCTTATCAAGGTTCCACATGTTGATCTAGACTGATATGCCGATATAAAAAAATGTTACGCATGTTGATTTAGACTGATAATGCCGACATCCAAAAATGTTACGCATGTGGCAGCAATGTAAATTCAATAAAGAACATCAGTGTGAAAAAAAACAAAACAAAACAAGCAAACACAAAAACCTGTAGAACAGAGAAATGTCTACCAAAAATTTTAGAAAACACATACAAGCACAAGTCACAAGATGTTCATGAAAGCATAGTCATTCATATTCTATTATATTATGAGAAGGAATTAAAAATAAAAATAAAAAGGAAAAGAGTGGATTCCTACCCATATAAATGAGCAATGGTCTTTTATACTACATGCTTAAAATTCTAATAAAATGTCCCATATACTGCAATTAATTATATTTAATACTTTTGCCCTTCCCCTACACAGTAGGAGCATAGATTTCACCAGCGTCAATCATGTCATAGAGCTCATAGAACTGGCAGATTTCTTGACTCTGATAAACACACACAAAGTACCACAAATTCTTATATAACATGTGAAAAACCTTTTAATTATCACAAAATTCTTAGGAATGTCAGTATCAAATTCAATATGATCTTTCCCTCCATGGAACAGAAGATTAATACTAATGCATTGAGCTGCCAGATTGCCAGTTAAACATTCACATAGGAACCACATAAAAAACTAAAAGTTTACAAATAAGAGTCTAACTCACCAGCATATTAAGAACAATATCTCCGTGACTGCTTCTATATAAGATCTAGCCACTATAATCTATTTCTTGCAGATGTCACAAGTCAGTTTTCCTAAAGGGCAGCCAGGGGTTGCAAGGTTTAAACAACAATAATGGCCATTATAACATAATGATCACGGGGAGATATGGGTGAAGGACATAACGGACCTAAAATTACATATGCGTTGCAAACAAAGTCATGATTTTTTACCCCATTGGGCAACTTCCAAAATGTATTGATAAGTGTGTTTGAATTCCCACAATCCCTTAAATTTAGATTATTGATGATTTTAAATGAATTTTTTAAATCTATATACATGATTCCATAAAGCCATTACCCAATTCTGGTCCCGCTACAACAGGGTCCTGGAGAGAGAGTACTCGAGAGAAACCTAAACTTTAGATCATAAATTTTATAATAACCTTTTGTCAGCAAGAAAATCTTAAAAAAAAACTACTTTTCACTTTTCCTATGACAGAAAATGCACTTAAATATGAAAAAATGAGTTATTTACAATGTAAAATGAAAATAACTAAAATATCCATGTGAGGATACATTTCTATATGCCTCATACTAATCAAATGAAGCACAAAATAATTAATGAAAAAAATTTAGTACGTCGTACATACTTTTGAAAAGAAAAATTATAGAACTTACATATACAAGTCTCGAAGTAAATTAAGATTCATGAAAATCACATGAAACCTTACATTATGGAAATAATTCTCACTTTCGAAAACTCCCTCACAGTTATCAATTCGTCACATATACAAAAATACACCTTTTATCTTGTCATACTTCACATACATACTACCACATTCAGTTCTCCCTCCAACTGCCTCAAACTAAAGTTGAATGCAACCATCAATCACTGCCTAACTCCCCATTGTTGATTGCGTATTTCTTGAACAAAATCTACCAACAATCTTTGAAGAAATTATATCAAACAGGAAATCTAGATAAGATTTAACCTATATCAATTGAAGATGAAAAAAGTAAAATCAGATTGCCAGAATTAACTATTAACGGAAATGACTCAAGTTGTTAATTTAAGGTTGAAGCTTAGATCTTATGCATTATAAATTTAGGAGTAGCCCTAACTGTAAAGAGAAAAGGAAAAAGATTGCAGAAATGAATTTTAAAAACCTCAACTCGCCTGGACTGTCATTACAGTACTATAACTATAAGTAGTGACCCATAATGGCCAATACAGCTCTAGCTTTTAGTAAGACCGATGAATTGGAAATACCTCTATCGCCTCAAGACGGTACAAATATGTAATAATAATAGATACTATTTAAAACCATTAATTATAGACTTCCAATTAGTGCCCCAGCTTGCATTAGAAACACAAATATGAAGCTGTTCTTTAGAAACACAAATAAGAACTTTCAGACGAAAAACATCTTCCTTTAGCTTTCCTCACTCCTCAAAAATGAATGCCAGCAGCTGATGGGCAATTCACAAGCTGAACAAGTTATTAATGGGGAAAATAGTCAAGCCAACCAAAATGCACCAATGACAAGTTGAATATGATTCAAAATATACTACTTAATGTGCAAAGATATAATGGCACAACGAAAAAGCTTTCACCAGTACCTCTATACTTAACAATGTTAGCTGTTGCCCCCCACCAATACTTGCTGGATCTCTGAATCCAATTTGACTTAAAGGAGTAAATTTTGATTTCCCATCTGGTCCAGATATCTGAGAGAGATCTTGTGAGCGATCAGTGTGTTCTTTTACATCCATAATATTTCCTTCACATTTGGCTGTCACCCCATTACGAAAGGGCTTGACTTGAGAATTGGAATTTCCACTGGTCGGTTGGTTTAGTTGATTCAGGATAGACTTCGCTTCACATACAGAACAAGATTGCAGTGGACACTTCTTACAAGCATCAGCCGGAGAACCTTGTGAACTGAACTGACCATCGGAGGAGCCTACAAGAAATGCTTAGCACTTATTACATGATTCCAGAATTTACTCACTCAAAAGCAACTGTATAGTATACACTTTGGTGACGAAGACTCCACTGAAAGTTCTGATAGGCTCATTTAAGAGTTCTAGTAAGTACCTGCATCATAGTGCATAAGCCATCTACGAACACTTTCTACAGATGGGGGAGATAATGCAGATGTCAGAATGTATAGGTAAGAGCCATCATTTTGACAGTGAGTAGGAACACCCACAACAGCTTCTTGAGGATGAGCAGAATCATTATTTGTACAGCTATTACCCTGAATTTCTTTCTCTTCCAGGCTGTCCCCCACAAAAAAAGGGAGTAACTCATCTGTAACTTTTCCGTGAACTGCATGATGAAGGGGAAAAAAGATCAGATAGCCAGAGATAAGCACAAAAACAATTGGATATAATTGACGCCAAACATGGAACGAAAGAAGGCCACCATCTCAAAAGCAGATTCATTCTTGTCCAAGTTTCTTCAACTAAGAAATTAAAAAGTAAAATTGAAAGTGATAGTTTATTGTTTATATCAAAAAAGATATTTGTGTTGTGCTGAAATTTCCAATTTTAATAATGCAAACCAAAAATAAATTTTTACATTTTTGCCAATTTCCATATTTCTTTCTATTTCGGCAAATATCTGACAATAGATAAACAAAATAACTGTCACAATATTATCTTTTTAATATTGACATCTAGTCTTACTGAGAATATTTGAGCAAATACTGAAGCATTCCCATTAAAGTAACTATGGACGAGAGACACAGTATTAGTTCCCAAATAAAGTGAAAAGTGGGTAAGGATTTTTGCAATATTCTAAATAGGTGCAAAATGATAGTAACACAAGAACCATTAGTAAAATAATTCTAGCAAAGTGGTCAACTGTTGATATAGGATTAAGGATTTAATTAACCATTTATTTAACCAAAACTATCATGTTAGTTTTAATGCACCTTAAAACCATCTAAGACTCTTATAGCATTTTTCAAGATTACAGTGAATACATTGGAAATGCAATTAAAACAGTAAAGCTGAATATCGTCCACTGTGTTATCAAAGGCTCTAGGTGCACTAAGGCGCTAAAGGTCCTTTGGAGCCTAGGCATAAGGTGAGGCGCGAGCCTGAGTGAAGTGAGGTGCACAATTGAAAAGTTAAATTACTATAAAAGAATTCATATCTCACAATCAATATTTTTAAAAATTCATATCAAATATGAAAAAATAAATCCATCAACCATGTCATTCAAGAACTATAAAATGAAACAAAGCACAAAAAAAATAGCAGGAAATAGAAGGAAGATGCAGAGAGAGAGAGGGATAGCTAAAAAAAGAAAAAGAAAAACTGTTTTTTTATAATTATAAGAAAACAGGAAGTAATTTAGGACAAGATCCAAAGGAAAAGAAAAAACAAAAAAAGAGAGAGAGAAGAAGAAGAATACAACGAGAGAGAGAGAGAGAGAGAGAGAGAGAGAGAAGAAGAAGAAAGAAAAAGAAAAACTAATAAAAAAAAGTAGGAAATAATTTAGTACAACAGGATAGGATTTAGAGAGAGAAAAAAGAGAGAGAGAGGAATTAGACGAAGAGAGACGAAGAAGAAGAGCATGTGTATCTGATCGTCTTTGCAACTCTCCCAAACGAAGGTTATCGGCATCGTGACGTAGGGCTTTTGGCATCGTGACTTGGGGTTTTGGCATTGTTCATGTCTTGTGATCATAATGGACTTCTCTCTTCTTTTCTTTCAAATGAGACAAAAGTCTTCTTTTTGAATTAGGAAAAAGAAAAAAGGAAATATCAATCCCGACTGACTTGTAGAAGGCGCAGCCCAAGCGTGCGCCTAGTGAACATAGCTGAGCCTAGGTTGACAACAAGCGCAATCCCTACGCCTATGCGCGCCTGGAGCCTAGGCGCACCTTTAACAACACTGCGTCCACAGAACCCAAATGTTGAAAACTTGAAATAGTAATCAGGTCCACTAACTGTTTGCATCACCAAAATAAGCAATAAGGAGCAATTTTCACTAGCCCTTGGAAAACATATATATATTTCAGCAATTAATCCATATAAATTGATACGTAATTTGCCTGCACAATGACAAGTAAAAACATTGATAAACAAATACGAAATAGATTCCAGCACATGATCAAAGGATAACTTGTGTAGGCTGCGTGTTTCAAAGTAAACATGTAAGTGAAGCAACAGCACATTCATCTATGTGCATCAAACTGATGGTATTTGCTATTTTACATTCATTGTCATCCCTTCCATCAACTCACTCATATTTCTTATGGTTTCTCTTGTTCCATTTTCTGAAACAGTGGAATCCTAGAAAATTATATCCTAATTAATAATAGTTACAACTTGCAACTCCCTAATCACAGCACATAACATACAGCCAACCCTACAAAAACAACACTTTAAGAAGACAAAAATTAAGAAACTAAATAGAATTATCATATGTTCGTTTTTGTTTTTTTTTTGACCTGTAACATATGAGAGTTTTTAAAAGCTCTAAAATTACTATATCAGAAGATGACTTTATAATGACAGCCTAATATGGGCATGCTATACAAACAAAATTTCAGCCAGAAATTTACATATAGTGTAGAGTGCCTTTTTAATTTCCTATTATTTCAATATAGAAGACCATTTATATCCATCATAATTTTAGAAATACTACTGACAGATAGTTTTGGATGAGAGTGTGCTTAAAAATTTTGTTTGTAAAGCATTTTATCTCTAACTAGAGGTGACAAACAAACACTGCTCATATTAACCTACCTTTCTTACCTTTCCCAGGGTGGTTGTGGCACTCAAGTTCTCTGAAAGCACAGACCAATACTCCAACCATGAACCACATGTCAGGCTGTTCCACCCTTTGACATGAGAAGGTTGACTGTTCTTAAAAACATCATTGTCTCTAAAACCAAATTGACTAGCACTGTATCTTCTAATTATCCCACAAAATCTTACATTCTTGATTTCCAGCGAATCCAACATAACAACAAAAAAAAAATGAAATATGTAGCACAAATATGTCATCTATGTGAGAAATAATCATGTGTGTTTGTCGATGCATGTTAGTGTATATGAATGGACAGGTTGGGATTGTAGGGAAGAACATCAAATCTGTATCAGCTTCTACACAACACAGAAATAGAGCAGATCAAATCAGCTAAAATATGATTCATATAATTAGTAGCAACCTGATAATCCTTCATACTTTTCCATGTCCAGTAGAGAAGCACGGTTGGGTAAAGTCAAGTGCATTGAAGCATTTTCAGATGTCCCATCTGCCAAGTCTACTTTTGGCGGTTTCTTATAGAAGGTCATGCCAACAAGTTCTCCAGGGTTTGCTTCCATGTCAAGAATGGAGAACACTACACTGTCAGAGCCTGATAAACCAGTAGCTCCACCATGTTGTTCACCACCACGATTCTCAAATTGTAAAAAAGTTGCATTGGTCATGGCCTCCATGCCTTCAAGATATTCAGAAGACATCTCATCTACTTTATGCATAGAAGTTCTGCTCTCATAGGCATTTTTGCAGTCGTAACCATCTCTAACTAAAAGTTCGCTTTCAAAAGATTTTGATAAACGGCTTGCAGCAGTTGTATCTCTTTGCTGCAATCTCTCACTAGCCAAAAGATTGTCATCAGTATCAAACTTCAAAATTGGAACAAATGGATTGTGCTTGGAAATATATACATCAGAAGTTACAGGTTCTATAAAATCTACATGAGAGTCCGACTGTGTACGACTATCATTCTCACAATGAACCGAGGATGCTAGAGAATTTTGACAATCAGTATTAAGAAACTGTGGTAATTCTTTAGTTCCTGAATGCAATGGAGGGAAACCTGTAATTGTGAAGTTAGTACATCCGTCTTTAGATGTATTAATCAATGAAGATCCAGGACCGCTGGAGGAAAGAGGTAGTTTATCATGCATAGAATAACTAGAATAGGCAGCTTTGACATCACAAGCCTCACCACACCCCTCAAGTGAAGAAGTTGTAGCACGTGGATTCCACTCATTAAATTTGATAAGCTCAGCAGCAAGTGAAGGACAGGAGTCAGCACATTCAAGAGGCCTCTTCTCTTGGCCATCATTCCAAAGTGTAGGAAATCCTAATTGTTTTTTATAGGAAAATAGGTCTTCTTTCTGTTCCTCTTCTGAAGAAGTTTTTTCAACTCTTCGAGTCTCAGATTCAGGAGCCTCGACACGGTAGCATCGCTTTCTCCTCATCAAGTCCCGCACAGAGCATCCAACTAACACATTAGCATCATTTGAATCAGGATCCCTGTCTGCATTGCTAACTGAAGCATCAAAACATTTGACTGCTTCACCTTGACAACTAGTAATTGAACCACCTTTGACTGCTTCAGCCTGACAACTAGTAATTGAATCATCTTTAGTTTCACTGCCACATCTATCAGTCATGTTTGTACCAACAGGTTGAATGTCATCATTATGCTTTTTGGTCAAGGAAAAGGGTAAGGAACCCCACAATGGTTTCTTCCTTTTGTGTTTATTTATAAAGCTTGAGCTGGTTTCTTTCTGCACCAGGTCTTGAGAAAGCCTCTCCAATTCAATGTTTATCTCTAGTTTAGAAGATTTACCGACATTATAAATTGGATTTTGATCATTAGAAGAGCCATCCACTTGTGCAATTGTTTTCTTTGGTGAAGTTTGACATGCAATGGTAGGATCTGTGGAACACGAAGCTTTTTTATTTAACACTTCAAGGTTCATTGAATCCTCGACTGAATCAAGAATGTCCTGACACTCTTGTTGCGATTCACTCTCATAATCCAGATTAGCTTTCTCCAACACCTTGCCAATGGTAGCTGCAGGCAACAAAGGACTTAAAATAGGCTCTCGAACAAGTTCATCATCAGAGTTTATATCATCTCCAGCCTGAGAGGAGGCAAGCCACCTTAGAAGTCCCAAAATTTCCTCATCCGCAACCTAAAAAAAATAAAAAAGAATATTACAGAAAAATGGATATATATAGAGATAGCTACAACAGTATGCATAACTGAAACCTGAGGAGGCTTAACAACTTCAAGAAAACCCCACTTAACCATGTAGCAGATGAGGAATATAGAAGCACTTTCATAATAAAAACAAAGCTACATTTGTCAATAATAGCCTCAAAAGAAACGAAGGCATCAACTAATATTTATCAGATTCACTTTTGTGAAATTCAATTAGTAAAGGAAAAATGTGACCTATAAAAACTTGCAAAACTACATAAAAGCAGAGTGTCAAAAGCAGAAAACAGAAGCGTCTACACAAGACTCCAGGCTAAAACTTTGGTAGAACATAAATCACACACTAAGTTAATTGACTCAGCTACGAATGTCCAGTGCGGGTATGCTCCTATGTGTTGGATTTATCTAATCACCAAATCCAAGAACATTACATGTAACATAAGGTGTTTAGCTTTGGCACTTCACTTGATTTGAGGCATCCTTGTAATTATGTAATATCATAAAAGAATTTTGTATATAATTAATACAGAAAACAGAATTACCTTACATGCTTGTAGATTCCATATCTAACCAGACATGTTTAACACATATCCAATATACACATACCAATGCTATATATGTCCAACAAGGATACTGCCCATGTTTAGAAGAGTCCATGTAACATAGATCAGACATTAAGGGTTATTACCCAGTGTGGTCTCATTAATCGAGGGTGTTGGGACGGGTGGACTAGATACAGAAACTAACATTTGGCATTATTTCCACAATGTGTCTGCGCTTAGGATTCGAACCCACATCCTCACACTTGATAACCCAGGCATTTTACCAGTGCACTAAACAATGGATGCACAACCATAATAATTAATTAATAAATAACAACCAAAATGGACGCACAACAAAGTAGAGCACAGCTACAAAACTACAAGTAGGGCCAGTATCAGCATCGTAGAATTCAGGTAATGAGCTACATCTACTGCCAATGGCTGGTAAATTGATTATATTGTACAAAAATAACTCCATATAAGGCGACAAAACAAAACACCGGAGCAGATATATAACATCTTGACTAATGATACCTAGTCAGCTTCATTCCGTAGAGGGCAAAAATGGGTGGTACAAGAACCTCATATCGAGATACGATTCATTTCCATAAACTCAGTTCAAAAACCTATCTTTATAAGATAAGCCTTGGTCTTACTTATATTTGATCACCTTCTTTAATAAACTTCATATTTTGATGATTCAAAACTAAATCTTAGCTCAGCTTTGATGCTACTGCAGCATGAAAATAGTAGAGCTGCCCTAAAATTTCAAACCTTTTCTTTTCTTTGATAAGTGAAACTTCAAGTCAATTTGCGGCAGGGACATTCTCAATATGATAAATTGTGTAGAGTTTAGCTCCTAAAGTTACAAAAAAATTATTAAATGGTTATCATGCAGCAACTGGAATAAAGTCAAACTGGCAAAACAAGAATACAAATTCACAATTGCAAGCCAAGTATCCCAGGTAATAGCGATCATTAATTGATTTTTATGAAGATATTTGCAAATTGGCTATCCTACTGCAGTGAGAATAAAGATAAACTGGTAAAACGAGAAAACCACCCATAATTGCAAGCAAAGACACCTGATAATAACTTACCAAAGAAACCCTAGTAGTAATAACCACTATTCATATAGACGGAAATCAGAACTTCAATATTAATTAATATATTGAACGTTTATTCGGTAATAACATTATTTGCCATTTGAAATATAAGCAATAATAGAAACATGAAGACACTAAGCATTGCATCAATATTTTGCAGCTCCTGACTGTCCAATAAAATAAGACATAAAGATCATCTTAATTTATGGTTAGAGGGGCATGTCAAAAGTGTGAAATTAAGATTTTCTATTTGCATCCTTAGGTTCCTACTTCCGCAAGCGGTTCATCTAACATTTAGCGAGAAGTAACTAACCTCATTTCCTTTTCGCTTTTCCCAAACTTCTTTTAACATATATGCTTATTTCATTAATAAAATCTTGCAATCAATCAGACATACAAATTATTGGAACTTCAATATACATTGATGCATATAAAACTAAGGAAGAACTAAATCACAAAATTGCTTTTGAACGTTCATTTAGAGCAGCCAAACCAAGTAACCTAAAGAAATTGAACATGCTATACAGAAGTTTTAACGTTCCAATACCCTATCAAGCACCCAGCCAAGTCACACAGACTAGGAAAGAAGTTCTTCTCAAAACCAAAAGGCACCATGAAGTAACAACTAGAAAGTTGCATAAAACATCATGATGAATTACCTTCAAATCTGAACTTCTAATTTCTTCAGATGTTTGTGTATCATGAACAGGGATCTGTTCAAGACACACATTGCCCCTCCCAGCAGATATTGCATCATTGTCTTCTTCACAACGCAAATGTTGTGACAACATAGATCCTGTTCCAGAACTAACTTTCAAACTGTTTGAAGGTTCTCCACAGTCACTTTTAGAGTGTGCAAATCCTAGTTCAATCATATTTCCCCCATCAGTTGAAGATCTTATTGACGGCACAAGCCTGGCATCTTTCTCAAACGGATTACAGGAAGTAGAATTTTCTGCTTCACTACATAGTTCCATAAGTTTATTTACAAATTCCAGCCCATGAGAGAGAGTCTTCAAAACGTCTTGTGGATGTGGCTTTCCAGAGTCAGAAGGTATAGCTGCTTCATGTATCCCAGACCCTTCATACTCCTATGACAAGGTAGGTAAAGTAACAGTATAGATATGCCAAAATCATTGAAGTGCATAAACAAAAGCACGTATATGGGATGAAAGCAAACCTGCCAAATCGGAATTAGTGACTGAACCATTTTCACGTCTGAATGGGTTTGTGAGAGGGATGAGTACATTTTACACTGCTGATTAAGGATCTCTACAGAAATCACAAATGCAGAATCAATTTAGCTACAAGATCATGGAGAAAGAAAAATCCTAGCACAATAAATGTCAAACCTACCATCTACTGTAGTGTCTCCCTCAAGTTCACTAGTACTTTGACGTCTAACAAGGTGAATGTCCTGATCTGAAGAAGCATCAGGTTGAGTAGGAAATTGCCATGCCCATCCATCTGGAATTGTTGATGATATCCAAACTGGTGTACCTAAACATGCATTGCCACTTGACTCTGCCTAATGAAAAGTTACAATCATATAACTTCCATGTCAAGCATTAGGTATTATCTCTGGTTATTCTCCAAGATCTCTTAAAATGGAAAAAGAGAGATGACCTGACAAAATGTGCAGACATTGAAGTAGAGTTACCTGCACTCGGTCCCTGTTGTCCATTGTAAGTATCCTTCCTTCTGGAAAGAGCATTTGGTACTGGATGGCGGAACTTGATAGACAATGCATGCAGTAGACCCATCCCATACAAGTTATAGTCAACCTAAGAATTTTAAGCATCAGGACAAGAATAGATCTTTCATGACATAAAAGTGAGAGAAAAAAAAAATGGACGAAGTATCAAGCAAAGATAGGTTGACAGTTAAGCATACCAAAAAAATTGGATGACTCAACAGTAATTTAGCATTTGAAGATGCACACTCATGACCAAAACAGAGTAACAAATTGGACCAATCACAGAAATTAATGGTATAATGTCAAACTTAGGAATTCCAAAAATCCACCACTTCAAATAACCACTATCAACTGTAATCATGGTAGATATCAAGATTTCCACCATTGATCCGATATTATTAACAATTTCTTCATTCCTCTCCAAATAAATGCTCCAACAGGAGGCAACTAACAGATACTCCCATGTATCTTCCATGTTGAGGTTAAACTTTAAAGGTGCTAGTGTATCACAACCAATTTGTTAGCATTTGACAACTCTGATATCCTTTCACAGGCACATTCTTTAGGTTAAAAAAAAAAAGTCCTACAAGTATCATGTATTTTAGATTTAGAATTTCTTGGATGAATATTAGAATACTTTTCAAAGGAGAAGTAATTAAATGTCAGTTTCCATTCATCATAATACGCAAGGTAACTTTTACATGGATACTTGGTCCTTAAAGCAAACTCTTACAGAAAAGTGTTTTTCCAGCACTAGCAGCGAGGCATACTCAATACACAGCACTAGCAGTGATCTCTTTTGAATAAGTAAAGAGATAACTCTAAAGGGCCAAGGAAGTGCAACCAATGTACACATGTCATCTACAGTGCAATACTAGAAACCCCTAGAAAGAGACAAGATCCATATCCTCCACATAAATCAAGAAAAGCCACAAGGGAATAGCCCAAATCTGGAAAAAACCATGACATGCCAAATATAGCCAACAGCGAAGACCACAGCTTCCTGGCAACTACAATGAATAAAGCTAATTACAAATAGGCCTCCCACCTCTTTACATATGCAACACAAAAAAGGAATACTTTATCTTATTCTAATCATCAATCATGACTCATAAGGATCTTCGTGTACGCTACCATCCACACAAGGATGAAGCCTTGTAAGGAATTCTAGCACTCCAATCCCAAATAAATTTCCAAAGGGAAGGAGGCACAAAAGAGCCAACAACTTCCAACACAAGTTCACCTCAAGACATCCATTCTTTAGAGGAGGGATCTCCTTCACTCCTCGACTCAAGCTATCAATTCCCTATAACATATTTTAAAACTTGACCCCCAATCATGGGTTAATCTATGAAATCTAATGTCCCAAATCATTCAACCAACCATTCATAATCTGCAAAATCATCTTTATCTACCATAATTAAGTATATTTGGAAAACGATTATTGCAATTAGGCTCCCCACACAACTTATCATGCCAAAATATAACCCTAGCAATCGCTGGTGACCAAGTGGACATATTTAAATATCTATCACAATTTTTTTCAAATAATTCTTCCTAATATATACCAGTATACTGAGACGTGAGCTATTCATCTCTGCCACAGTCTAATCACATCCAAACCCCAAAATTCAGAGTCCAACTCCCCTCCAATACTTATTACCTGCTCAATAGCAAATCTCCACAACCATTTCTTGAGCAAAGATTGACTGAACATTCCTTGTCTTCTGACTCACAATTCCCCACAAGGATCAGGAACACACCATATCCGAATCAATTAAGTGATTGAACCCTTTGCCTATTCCTCCCTGAAGGGAAGACCTTCACCCTAGATCAGAGTAAGCATGGTTCAAAATTAGAGCTAAAGGGAGTGAAAACGTTTTTGAAACTGTAATTACCAATAACTAATTTTCAATTTTCCCCCTGAATGGTTCTAATTTTATTAATACAATAATAAAACAATAGTGTACAAGAATCGGAAAGAGGGCATCCCCTCACTGGACAACAAGAAATGAAATCTAAAAAAGCAAGGGGGAGAGCACCCATTTTCAATACAAGAAAAATATTAAACCCCATAAAGTAAGGCAAAAAAAAGGGTAGAATTGAGGTGGACAAAGTTACTTTATTACACTGGATCAATTGCTGGTTTAGTTGCACATGACAAAATCATACATTCATTAAATACATCATATATTGATAAACAGAAATATGAAACATAGCAGTACTGAATAGAAAATAATTTGTTCATTAGAGACAAGTAACACTGACCACCTTTCAGTTTTAGTATCATAGGATACTAAAAGAATCCCATGTCAAACCGATGTATACTAACCAGGAACTGGAGAAGAAAAGGAATATGTGATTCATGGGGCTGTAAACTTTTATCTAGAATTGCACCTCCCTGCCAAACAAGAAAAAAATAAATAAATAAAATAAAAAACTGTAATAACCACCATTCTGGAAAGAACTCACAAAATAAGGCAAGAAAAAACCTCCATTTTTTGACTGATATGTAGCAGGGGAAACTTAAGATTCAAAAAGGAGCGCAGTCATTCAGCATGTTTAGGAGTCTTGTTTGCAATGTGTGTATAAGTATGTAAATTTATGGCACCAAATGTATCAAACAGTTGTAAGAATGAAGAAAATTAACTAGACAGAATGAGGAGATTTTATTTCCTAACACTGTAAGAGAACAGGAAACACCCAAACATTTAAGACAAAGATATCTAAACTAAAGAGATGCAATTTCTGAGACAAAACAGAGATATGAATCAAACAAGAATCGGCTATAAAGGTATTAGATTGAGTTTAAACAGGGTCGCGTCATAAACAAGTCAACCAGATTAATAGACTTAACCTGTTTAGTATAACATATCATGTTAATAATCAAAGCCCCCCCCCCCCCCCCCTTCTCCCTCTCTCTCTCAAGTTGCATCACTTCATCTACATCATTTTTCAATCCTCTTTAGATGTAGGATTGAAGGAATTCCACACTTATTTATGTATATGTACATGTAAGAACACACTACACCATAAACGTAAAGCAGGGACACATATACAAAACAATATGAACGTGGTGGTATCATAAATTCTAAAAAGATACAGCAGCACGACATTATAAATATAAATATATATATATACACACATATGACCATAGGTATAAAAATTATGAAAATAAGTATCTAATTTTAATTTCAAATAAAATTTACATCAACTTATATAATGTTCCCTTCTAAAAGACTATTACAAATAAATAATTTATGGAAAGATCAAATGTTATGTATTCCTAACTTAATTAACATTCACATGAAAAAATTATTGCATAAAAAGATTTAAAACTAAATTGACATGAAATATATATCTCATTACATCTCAATTTTAAAACCATTGTTATGCATTTCCTAGCAATTATGCTATGATATTATACTAGAAATGAAGCACATTAGTGTTCAAGATGTGACAAAACACAAACTCCGGAGTATTAAAGAAACATAGGATACGTATTCGAAAAAAACATTTATATATATATATATATATATAAATATATAAAAAAGAGTATTTTCAAATTATGGATAATAGGATATGTTTAGGCAGTACCAGTTGTCTGGCCTAAAACTATTCCAGTGATGACCTGGCTGCCAGTGTCCTCAGACACAAGATGAAATGATCAAACTATCCTTATGCTTGGTTTGTAGATTGATTAGGTGAATGTTTTGAACTAAGGATTACCCTTCCCTTGCAACCTTGATTGACAAGGACTTTGTACACGGAGTAAAGTCACAGAAAACCAATGAATATAAGGAATTATGAGCACAAATAAAAAATGCTTTAGCTTGTAATAAAGGCTTTAGAGTTTTGCCAAAGACAAGTTACGTCATGAACAAATGAATACAAACAGTTTTTTTGACAAAGAAATTTTCAAGGTCTGAATAGCTAAAACTTAATATTGCTGATCCAATTTTGAGTAATAATAATGATTAATTACAGCTCGGATCCACAGATAAATAACTTAGCAAAAAAAAAGAGAGATCCACAGATAAATAAACACGTAGCAAAAGTAGTGGAAGATTCAAAGTAGATTGTCAACTAAACTAAGCAGTTGAAAACTTAAAGTTTCAACATGGTGACGGATTACATGAAAGTCCAAGCCAGTTTGGATTGATTGATAACTATGGTGACTAATGGTGTTGCAACCCTTTGAACTGCATAAGTGGAGGTATTTATAGCCCCAGGGTGGTGGTTGTAAGATGGCTCTTCTTCCCATGTAATCGAATAATTTTAACCCTGTAAAACTGGTCCTTCCAATTGATTGGAGGAGGCGCACAGAAAACAGAAATCCATTGCTCCAGCTACCTTGAACCTAAAACCTCGGCTTCTACTCACAAAAAAAAAAAAACTCAGCTTATACTCGGTCCAACCAAAGCATGAGGGGATAAAAAAATACTCCATGGGAAACCAGGATAGTAACCATAAAATACGTGTCCTAGCAAAGATAGACCACCCAGCTCAACTAGCATGGGCCAAAGATTGACAACTAAAACATGTCTTGGAAATTCACAAATAAGAACACACCACCTTCTCCTCTTTAACATGAAACAGAGCAAACCGACCATCCAAAGCCATTCTCTAGCCTCTAATTATCATTCCTGAATGTTTGGGTAATTAAAAAGATCAATAAACAACAAATGAATCGATATAACCTGCAAAGGACACAGTAACCCAACTATTGCAGAGCAATCTTCAGAGGTAAAAATTAATTTGGTGAGGGAGGGATGTAAAAGCCAGAAGTATCAAAATTGTGACTAATATTCCAAGGTATGCATGATAATGCCTCTTCTTCTCTAATATATGATCAACTAAAATGAGAATCATTTAATTTCAGAAAGTAAAATATATATATAATCTATTTAAGAAAATAGTATCACCATATATTGCATTATTTTTATAAAAATAAAACAAGGTAACTACAAAATGATTTCAAAGACTGTTGACATTTGTGCGATGATTGAGAATGCGTACCAGGAGAAGATTGGCAGCACGAGAGACATCATGAGGATGATAGCTTAAATTTCTGTTAAGGTTTTCTACAACATACTTCCAGAACATTATAATTGCCAAAAACGGAAGACAAAAATACTAATAACAAACCTCACATTATTAGCATACTATATGCGACCAAAATGAACTGTAGTAAAATTACTGCAATAGATCTAAAACGTCAACCAACCAGGTACACATCTTACAAGCACTAATAAATGGTAAACATAAACAAACTCTTCATAAATGGCCTATCATTTCAATGCAATGCCAGTGGAACAACAAAACTAAAAGCATGCATCAAAAATAAAATTTAGAACCAGAGCACATGTAAGAACACATTACTATTGGTAAAGATTTCCTCCGAAAATGTGTGAAGATATTTGACACACTTTCAAGGTAAAGAAAAGAAGAATTGAGCTGTTATATGTTGGCCTACACAGGTAATATTTATCCTACAAATTGGCCCATAAAATATACAAGAAGTGGCATAAAAACAGAACTTTGCAGGCATCAATAGGCAAGATGGTAAAACTATTTATTCCACAATGATACATAAAGCCAAGGTAATTGACAGCAAACTGCAGGACCTGAATATATAGTCAACAAACCATATTTCCTTTCAGTTGAGCAGGGTCTCAACATGGTTGCAGGCTTGAAACTGTTGTTCTTTCAAATTGTGTTGAGTTAAAAAACTCAAAACAATCATGAACTTATATTAAGTGGAACTTAGACCATGAGAACCTAAATGCTAAGGCGCAGATAACCAGATAATGCAGTTCATTGCAGACTCAATTTCTGAGACTTCAACAATAATTGATAAAGTGGATTCTGCTCAACCTTTGTCCATTTACAGATGAATTAGAAACGGAATTGTTGTAGAGAAATAAAATAGATTTCTATAGAACACAATAACGTATGTCCACAGAAAACAATAATATGCACCAAGCCATCCTATATTAGATGTTATAGTGTCATCTTAAAAGATAATTTTAGTGAAGGGACATATATGTCATTGCTCAAAATTTCATTCTATCAACCATGAGAAATTGCTAAACAAAAATGGAACCTGCGGAAACATATCAAGTACACAAGATACCATGCCTCACACTCCCCCATCACCTTGTCCCCACCCCCAACAAATACATGCAAATAAAAGATCCAACATAGGATACAGGTATATCTTCGCAAAAAGCTCTTCTGATGAATGATAACCATAAAACTTCTTTGCTCGGACAAGACTGCAACCATGCACATGTTGCCGTTTTGAACCAGCATTACCTTTAAGCTGTAAGAATTCAAACAAAAAGTACAACTAGAAATATCCACATCTGCAGCCATGTACAAATAAAAAAAAACCACAAACAACATCTCAAAAGTCAATTTTCATGAACCAAGCACACCTTCAATGCTTTCTCAACAGCAAGGGATATCAAATGTGTGCTCGCATCACCTAATAAAAAAGAAAAAATAAAAAGTGAAAATAAACCAACAGCTAGGAAGGAAAACCAAGCAACAGCAGACCCTGTACGCCTAATAAATACTAATAGAGAAAGATGTAACATGCAATAAAACAATGGTCAATTAACAAGCTATTAAGGCATTAGCACTGCACATTACATTCACAATGAATAATAGATAAAGACGTTGTTTGTCAAAAACAGTCAAGTAACTCCTTGCTGTCACCATTTCCATCTTTAATAAACATGAAATAATATGCCAAAATTTTGGCTGGTAAAATTCGAATGGGAACACACTAGTAAAGCAGAGAAAGAATGATCATTCAAAAGCTGAATGTCCAAACTCTTGATTACCCTATTCCATATCAGAATACATGAATTAAGAATTATATTACATAAAGGTCATCCAAAACCATTGTAGATTTAACAAGCAAATGCACTTGATCACATGAGAATCCATAAGCTTCACAAAAACAGAGGCAACATAATAGCACTGTGATCAGATATTGATTGACTTCACAGACCATCAGCCACATCATATTCAAAACTCCCAGATAAAAACTGCATCTAATAATGACAATAGCACTTGAAACATTTTGTGAAACTTCAAAGATTATCATCAATAACAATTTTATTTTATTTTTTTTCCTTTTCTTTTCACTTTATTCTAGGCAATACATTTAATCAACGTTTGAGAAATAAGTTCAGGCCGATGATAACTGATTCACAATCTGTGAGTTCAGCTAAGGATTAAAAAATTGAGTAGCACAGGGAATATAGGATTCAAAAAAGAGTTTTGATACACATAATTCAATCACACTTTTTACCAACTGCCATAATCCTACTCTTATTGATAAGTATAAGAAACCGACGAATGAAAAGTAAAAATAAACTGCTCACTGTGAAATGTTTGACTTGTAATTATTCCTCCTTGAGCTAGTTAAAAGGTACTTCTAACTCCTAGAACATTATTTGGCCACTTTTTTTTTTAAAGGGCTTGAAGGACCGCTCTTATCTTCTATCTTCAATAAAAGTCTGATTATTCTTGAAATAAAATAATAACAATATATATCCCTTTTCATCCATTGCAAGGACAAAGAGACATTTTCCAGTTCTGGTCAATGGGATCTTGAGGAGGAAGGACTCAAGACAGAAAACCTTTGTTATTATCACAGAATGGCTGCTCTGAGACTCAAACTCACACGAGTGGCATTGATAATCAAGTGTTTTATTGCTGAACCTATATATATATATCAAAGTAGCACAAATATTACCAAGAAACTAATTCCAAACATGTCGCATACCTTCTTCAGGTGGTTGAATCAACAAATCCTTGCAAGAAACGTATAAATAAGGTAAAGCCTACAAGACCAAGGAGAATCATTTTAGCTCAAAAACTTTCACAAAAAAATACACCAAAACATTTTTTCCTTCTCTCTCTCTCTCAAGGGGAAGGGGAGAATGGGGGCATTGCCGTGAAGCACGATAAAAACATAGTAAGTCAAGGAAATGAATCTATAAACATCAATGACAAGCTAAATGGTAATAAAAGAAATGCAGTAGTTACCAAAATAACAGTAATACAAGTTTATCACTCTTTCACAATCTTAATGCAATACACAAAGTACTTCAAGTTATTCATTTTCAAATGTTGAAATCGTAACGGTATACAAACCATATATAGAATGACAATTCTAAACTTATAGGCAAACATACCCCAAAAATGAGCAGCAAACAGTAACTGACAATTTGTAGTTTAAAACACTGAGGAGAAAGGCCATTGCTCGATAAAATAGTAGAATTAGAAATACTTTCATAGTGGAGTAAATATATCTCAAATTCAATGTGTGTGTGTGTGAAGAAGTAAGGAATGGACCATTCTAGAGGCTACTCTAAATCAGAAAGTAATAAAATCCCTAACTTCATACGTAAATGAACTGAGCAACTAATGATCTTACTCGATGAATATGCAAACATGTCTTCTGGCCCGCCGGAGTTGAACCATATACTCTTATTACAGGAACCTCATTCACCTTCCCACCTAATAAAATAGAAATAAGTAATATATATATATAGAGAGAGAGAGAGATTACCCTAAGATGAACTAATCAGACTTCTTCACCGTAATGAAAAATCAAAACCGAGAGTTCTATTACACACAACACGTATTAACATGTATGTATGTGTATATAGAATATTGTTTTGAGTTGTGAACGTACCTTGAAAACTACTGTAACAAATATCGATGCCTGGAATTGGAGGGGACATGTAGTAATCGATCGATACGATTCGAACACTGAAAACATTTGAATCGGGCTGTGTATCTGCCATTTACTGTTCTATAATTTACAGACATGTGTGAATTGTATAAGAATCTGTACAGAAATCAGAGGATGGTGAAGACATGAACTGGGAAGTTGAAAGAGACGAGACGATCTTTCGCGCCGGTTTTAGGGCTTTATATAGGAGAAGAAGTTTGAAACTTCCCCTGAAAGCTTGGGTGGACGAATGAGGCCTCCAACTTTCCGATTTTTACATCAAAACCCGCTGGGTGCAAATTTGACGGGTTTAACGCAGACGTTAACTTTTTGGACAATTTTACCCTCTTACCCCAATTGTTTTATTTGTTAAAAATGATAAAATATTTCGATATATCAAACTACTCTATGGCCCCCTTCTTTTTCTCTCTCTCTCTCTCTCTACAAATAAGTGACTTCCTAGACTTCATCTACCAAGTTTGCCCTCCCTTTAGTTTTACCATCACATACTCAAAAGGACGGGTTGATACTTTGTGAAGCTCTATGAATCCAATATGCACCCCCAAATTGGTGATATGGGATGTGGGATTTGAAGTGGATAAGTGTAATGGGTCGGACGCTTACCAATGACCTAAAAGTCTAAGTTATTAAGTGGTGGGCCCCTCTAACATTCTCTCTTACCTGACGCCCTCGTTGCATTCAAGTACAACGGGATGACCTAGTAAGGACTCGAACCCAAACTCCACCCCAAGTGAGCGCTAGGCGTGGCACCGGATTAAGAACTGAGTCTGGCTCAGATACCAACTATAATGGGTCGAAAGCCGAACTCCACCTCGAGTGAGCGCTAAGCGTTGCACCGGAATAAGAACTGAATCTGGCTCTGATACCAACTATAATGGATCGAAAGCTTACCAATGACCCAAAAGCCTAAGCTATTGGGTAGTGTTGCATACCCACCCTTATATGCTCAAGTCTTTCTATACCTGGATCCGATGTGGGACAAGCTAGCCCATATAACAATAAGGATATAAAGAGAAAGATATAGTGATTTACAAAATTAAAACTGAAAATAAAAGATAATTTTAAAATCCCTAGATTGATACATACCTCATATATACAATTGTATTTGCAATTAGGGTTAGGTGAAACCCACATCGATTGTGTTGGAACTTGTTGATCGATCTGTGAAGCAACCACATAGTATAATTTAATATGTTATAATTAAGGTAGACAAGTTTTACTTTCCAATGGACTTCATTATTCTTATAAGAACCGTGACCATTTTTTGTCAATTTTATTTCTATTTCATTTAAATGCACATGAATGATCTAAATGATTATAAATGTGTTTTAAATGTAAAATACATGTTTAAAGACTTATATAATAATTCAAAAATATATTTTTACCATTTGGCAAAAGTTGATTTTTCGAATTTGTACCACTCTGTCACGTCCCGATTTTTATGACGTGATAAAGTAAAATAAAATAAAATAAAACGAAGTCTTATAATTTTGAAAAGATTTATAATAATATTCCAACCCAAAACCCTCTAAATTAAAAGTTAAATAACAACTAAAATAAAATACTCTCTTAAAAGTTGTAACCAAAGTATTTATTTCCAATTACAAATTAATTTAAAATAAAACAACAATCTCTTCAAATCTGTAGGACAAAACACACCCTCAAGTGAGTTCATAAAATTATTCGTTACTCCTGACATTAGCTAGACCTGAAAATTATTGGGACGAGCACAACCGCCCAGTAGAAAAATAACTCCAAACTCATATATACAATAAGAAATAAACAAAATAATGATATACTACATTTTTGCTCACTCACAAATATATATACATAATTATAGATATTGTAATAAGATCAACTAATATAATCAATTTAAACATAATTAAATTCTCTAAGATAACATCACTCATTACCATATTTAGCCATCTTAAGGACTTTGACATGTATATCGCACACACCAGCGGATTCCCAGTCATTATTCGGCGGACCGCTGACCCCAACTAACTTTCAGAACATTTTTCAGTCTTTGAAATGAAGGGATTACACACCTTGCCTATTTTCTGCCGATTATACATATACAAGCACCCACAATCAAAACACAATTCTATCATAAATACTCGTCGTACCGTTCTCAAAATAACTTTCCACAAAATAATATAGAAATACCACAATTGCATGCACATATATATATAAAATAAAACCAGAAAACTATTATAGAAATACCACAATTGCATCTATATATATATACAGTTATACTTCTACTGACATCACATATATATACAGATATTTCTTTCAAACTCTTAATTTAATTCATTCCATTGGGTATATAAATCGAGATTAATTCCCCTACGTTTTTTTTCGAATTAATCCACTTGATTAATACTCAAGCTTTACACGTGCAAAAGGATGTTATACCCACGCCAAATAAACTATAATCAGCAATTACGTAACGACATTTTCTCAAATCTTTGTTTCTCTATCTGTTTGTTGTTTTTATATGTGATCATGTGGGTCTTCTCAAACACCCATTTATATGGAATGTTAAACTTGTCAGAATAATGCAAATCAATTATTTATTAATATAGTCAACGAAAATATTGTAACCTAAGCTCTAATCATTACTAAGTAAGATTAAAGGTTATATAATCTATGACCCTGTCATTACTATAGTAAGAGAAAAATGGTTGTAACCTAAAGAGCATTAGTGGCATCAGTTGGAGAACCCCAAGAGTCATGATTCATGCAGACTAAATGTAATCATAGAGTTTCTATACATATGGCAATTGTATAATTTTATATATATATTTTCTTTATATAATTATCTTATAAAATAAATTTTGAAACAAAATATATTAATAAAATAACAATAAATATATGAATTTCACTAAGTCAAACACATAGACAACGTTATACTCATTTGACTCATCTTCACATGGAGAATACTACATTGATATTTGTTTATGTGTGTGTGTGTGTCTATATATATATATATATATATATATATATATTTGTTAGAACAACATGTAATTGTAAAATAAATAAAAAAAAATACAGGTGAGCACAAAGAGATTGTGTTATTATCTTTTTTTTATTTGTTTGATAAAAGAGAAGAGAATGAGATGACATCTTACTTTGTTTGTTAGCAGATAAGGGAAGATAGATAGTTGATTTATTTTTACCATTATACCCATCACTATTTATACTAATCGGGTTTGTCAAATAATTTTAAGGATAGTTTTTGTATTTTTTTTAATAGCTTTGTCTTTTTTTCTTATTGTCTTTCATTTATATTTGGAGAGATGAAAAATTGTGAGAGATGAGGGATGATTCATTTATCATCTTTTATTTTATCTCTTTACCTCTTCCCTACCAAACGAAAATTTTTGTTCATTTATTCATATCTTCCCTCCACCTTAGGGATGTCAATTTAACCCGCCCCGCCCCTAATGGGACGGGTTTGGGATCATACTAATCGAGTTAGGGGCGGATTTGGGAAAATAGTTTAAAACCCGCTAAGTCCCGAACCCGCCCCGATTAATGATAAATATTATTTTATTAACTATGATTTTTATTTTATTTCATTAGTTATGATAATTTGAAATTTTAACAACATTTTTTTTATTATCATTTGTAAATATTAGTCTATACTTAATTTTTTTTACAAAATTTATCGTAAATTCATTCAAGTTTGCATTATATTTCTTAAAAAATATAAATCGGGGCGCCCCAAACCCGCCCCGACTCCGATGTGGGGCGCCCCGAATCGGGTTTGGAAAGAATTTTTTATTCGTGGGACGGGTTTGGGAAAGGGATGCCCATCCCGAACCCGCCCTGTTGACATCCCTACTCCACCTCTTTTATTTCCATCCTACTAAACGAAGCATCAAGTTTTTTTTCCAAATTTGAGCGGAAGAGAGGAGGGAAAAGGAGAATAACTACCAACATATATTACAAATTTAACCTTCCGAAAAACGTTTATTTTTACAATTTTATATAATGAAAGTGTATTAGTAAAAAAAATATAAAAACTTTCATTCATTTTTTTCCACCCAAACAAAAGAAAAATGTGTCACCCTATTAATCATTTCCCCTATCCCTTCTATTTAGCCAAACAAAAAGCGAGGAGACACATTTTTTTGCCTAGAGATGTCTCATCCATTTATCCTCCTTTACATTCCATTAATTTTTTCATCCCTCCAACTACACGGAATATAAATAAGAATCACATAAAATGGAGGATTTTATCACTTTAACAATAGAAGGGAGTAAAATGTCAAAATTTGAAAGTAAAAGAAGGTATTTTTAAGTTAAACCCATTAAAAGATTTGTTTGATTTTTATAAAAATATCTCAATTATGTGGTTAACATATAAAGAGCTCTTACTCTTGTCATGGACGGCTTTTTTAATAAGATTGCCCAATTATTAATCTTTTATATGTCTATATATTTATATACTACAATTGAAATTATAAAGTGTTTTCAATCATTTTTTATTTTTAAAAATATTATTTATTGCAATAAACTTGTATAAACATAAGAACTCTTAATAAACAAACAACCTATAAACTCCTAATACTTAAAACTCTTAAAATTTTTATACGAAATTAAATAACTAATTCAAAAAACTAAATAAGAGGGGTAAATTAGAGAAGAAACACTCTCAAATTGTGTATGGGCTGCTGCACCATCACCATGTAAAAAGACTGTTATAACTCCCTTCACTTGCAAAATAATATATTTAAAAAGACTGTTATAACTCTTGACTTGCAAAATAATATATTTAAGATGTAAAATTACTTAACAATCCATTATCACCATCATTTTCATTTTCAAATTTTCTAATGTCGGCTATAAGCCTACAACCCACTTCCACTATTTCTATGAAAATTGCTCTTGCCTTGGGCAGATTGGGAGCCGTTCCCCACCCCTCAAGCAATATACAGAATCTTCAAAACCCATTAACCATATACTCGAATTAAAGAGGAAACAAAAGTAATTGGCTATGAAATCGGGCATTTGCAAATTTGCACTGTATATCTAACAAATACGTATATATATTATATGTATACGCACAAAACCATAATCAAGTACCCCAGAAACAAATACGACATGAATTCAGCCATACAAATACATCAATCTCCATATAAGAAAATATAATTTCGGTAATTTCGCTTGCTTGCTTTGCTTTCTTATCTTCTTCAGGCCATAGACTCCGAGAACGGCGGTGCTGTGAACTGAACAGTTGAATTCATCTTATGCTAATGCTTCACATATTCAATGACATTAAAATTCCCTGGCCTAAATCAACCACTGTAGCTGCATACACATATATGTACGTATATGTCTGTGTGTCAGAGAGAGAGACGAGGAGGAACCTGGTGAGGTTCGGGGGAAGTGGAGGAGCGGCGGAGTAATTCGATGAGGAGGATAGGTGATGGTGGTGACGATTTAGGTTTCGAAGGGTATTTAACACACATGAGTTGCAGCGGTGATATTTGAGGGTTTCGGTGGTTAATGGTCCGAGCTTTGCTGGTACATGGTGCACAAGAATTCCCCTAAACCGAAAATTTCAAATCGTAAATGAACGGAGCGAACTAAACCGTCTTATTATATATAAATAATATTATAAATAATATCTATACTATTATTAAAAGTACATGTTTCATATCGTTCGGTGATATAAAAACTATTTTATTGATAAATTTTTTTATTATATTTATATAAAAAGTATAAAGTGTTTTAAATCATTTAAGGATATAAAAACTCTTTTATTGATAAATTATTTTATATTTTTTTATTGATAAACTCTTTTATTATATAACGATGTGTGGCCTATTGGGATGGATAGTGATGAGAATACGCATAGATAATTACATGCGTATGATTAGCTTCCGCAGTAATTCGAGAGAATTAAGAAGGTTCATTGGGGTTAATGAACTGGTTCACCTTCGATTTTCCCGGGAGTCGGAAAATTGGGACGTGACAATTAGTCTCTTATGTTACTCTAAAACTCATAATTATAACTAAAAATGTCTATTTCAATGTATGAATAGGAAGATATTGTGTATGACTTTATAACGTGCTACTGTAACTAATAAATACAAAATTTTGCAATATAACTTCAAAATAAGCAAACCAAATTGATTTAAGAGTTCTTTTTAAAACGTGTATTTTTTCATTGATTTTTTTTTTGTTTAATTTTATTTATTAAATTTTTTTTAAGGCATCACTTTACTTTAGTGTAATATTTTTTCAACGAGTATCCTCACACAATTAATATTTGTTAGTTTTAACATGCATCAATTTTTTATTTTATTTATTTTATTTTATTCTATATTATAGGATTTTATCCTAAAATATATATATACAAGTGACGAAAATTATGATAGGTAGGTATTCTACTTCATTCAAATATTATAAACATCATAATTCTATTTATCAACTTAATCTCTCTCTTGAAATTGTGTAAGCAAAGAAAACCCATAAATCGGTGATTTTTGAAAAAAAGAAAAAATATTTTATCAATACTATTTATTTCAAAGGAGTGTTAATTGGATTGGTAATTGAATTGAAGAACTATATTTTTAAAACTTTATTCTAAAGATATGATTACTAAATTGTTTAGAATTGTTTGAGCCACACTTTTTCTAATAGGAGAAACTAAAGTATATTTCGATTATATTGAAATTTAAAAATATAATGATAATTTATCGTGTAATATTGTTGCAAACTAATTCGTTAATGACTTCTTTAATATTTTAAATAATAACACATTACTTTATAACTAAAATATATTGCAAAATTCATGATTGATAACCGCATAAATCTATTAATTAAACAATATATTATTTTATCAATAAATTAATAAGTTATTAATTTAACAAGATATTTTATATACATTTTTTTTTTCAAAACAAGAGTTTATTATTATTAACCTTGTTAAATTTATCTTGTTACTAAAGTCTATTTTTTTTTCTCCGATAAACACAGGGTGACTGATCTTCTAAGAAAATTTATTATTCCCAGTAGAATTTGATTCAAATGCAAGACCAACCCAAAGATAAAGGAAAAAGAAACTTAAGAAGGTATTAAATTCATAATTTTCTTAGTTGTAGACTAAATTGTGTTAGATGCTCTAATAAAATTTATTCCTCCCTCTATAATTTGATCCAATATAAGTCCAAAGATAAAAAAAATAGAAACTTAAGAAGGTATTTAAATTTTATTTTATTTTATTTAAAATATTTTTTATATATTATGTTTCATTAATATAAATAAAGGTGTTCACATGCATCGAACGTGCACCTACACTAGTTATATTAAATTGGTTAGTAACCCTTTTAAGGTCTCTAATACATTATACACGCCGCTGCTACTGCTAGGCTGCCATCAGTCTCTCTCTCTACTTCTCTCCTTCGTTTCCAAGTAACCTAGTATCCTGATTCTCTCTATCACTCACTTCTCAGTCGCCGCCGTTCGCCGTCCACCCTCATCCATTGTCCACGGATTCAACATCATTCGGTAAGATTTATTTTGGGTCTCTCTTTTCCCTCCTTCCTCCACCTCTCTCTATTTATTCGACATGAGTACTGATCAATTCTTGGAGTCGTGAGACCCATGTGCATTATTGCTGCAAATAGCTAGTTTCTGGTTTATAGGCCTTGAGGACTGGTGACATGGGTACAGTTCCATTTAGCAATACGCTTAAGTTGAACAAATTAGACAAAATAATGGAAAGTTAACCATTGGAAGACCAGAACCCATTGATATGGTCAAGTGCCATCCTGTTTGGATCTATTTATTGTTTGTGTAGTTCAAACTCCTCCTTTCTTGAGCAGTTTGGTAAAAGCTCATTATTCTATTCAATTGACCTTAATTGTTTATTTTCATATTAATCAAACAATCTGCAGGTTGTTGTTCGTATAAAATCTGGACAAATTGGACAGCCTGAAGCATTAGGCATATCTGCAGAATTGAAATCTAAGGCATGTATAATTGATCTCTGGATTCATGAGTTATAATTTTTTTCTAATACAACATGTATATATATGTCAGGAAGGAATCATGTTATTATCCTATTATTTGCAACTTTTAATAGCAACTTTTTAAAAGATTTTAATCTTTTGACTTTTTGACCTTTTGATTATTTATTTATTTTTTGTTACAACTGCGGTTTGGTTCGGTTCGGTTTGGTTTGGTTTCATGGTTTACGGAAACGAATAGTGTGGTTTCTCTCTGCCAAAAAAAATCACAATCCCAATTATAAATCAAGTTGCAGAATTTGATACACACACGTGTGATATCTTCCGTGTTGCGTATTTTGATATATAGATCCTAAGTATAGGACTCATTGCACTCTATCTTTTAGTCCGTTATTGGGTATGTGGAATTACTTTATCGTATTTTCGACCGTAGGAATCAAGTACTACATTCGAAAACCATTTATTTTGTGCATCTTCAGTAGAGTTATCACAATGAGGTGGAGTGTACTTGGAAACGAAAAGATGAAATCCGTGCCAAGTATCCGGAGCTTTACATTTCAGGTATGGGGCAAATTCCGAGGACGGAATTATTTTTCTAAGGGGGAAGAATGTAATACTCCATTATTTTGAGGTTATTTAAATGAGTCATTTATTAAATATTTTGTTTTTTTAATATATATAAATTTTTTTTGGGCTTTTATTTTTATTGGTTATTGGTGAGGGTTGGACCTTTAATTTTTCTTCTTTTATTTTGGGTTGGGTTTTTGTTTTAGTATATATTTGGGCTTATGGAGGGAAGAGATGGGTTTATTTTATTTAGGCTCAAGCCCATATGTTTTAAGGAAGAATATATATATATATTAGGGTTTTTTATAAATTTCATTATACGTATATTTTTAGATAGAGAGATATAGAGAGGAAGAGAGGGAGATACAAACCTTAAGGAGGATTTGAGAAAAGGAATTGAAGAGGATCGTGATTTTGGGCAAAGAGTTTTGTGTTTACGTGATTTCTACCTTTGTTTTCGAAGAAGCAAGTAACTTTTCTTCTCTTCCCTTTTGAATTTATAAACTTTTCACCTCTGAAACCATATATATATATATATATTTTTTATAAAACATGAATGTATTGTGTTAAACTAGTATTTCGTTTCTAATATATATATTGAGAGAAATTAGGGTTTTGTTTTTGGAGATATGTATGTTGACCAAAATTTAGGATTTAGTTTATGGAATTTTTATGTAGTGAATTAAATCGTGTTGTATCTAATTTCATAAACTAAATTCTAGATTTTGGTCAACATACATATCTCCAAAAACAAAACCCTAGTTTTTATCAATATATACATTAGAAACAAAACCCTAGTTTAACACAATACATTCATGCTTTATAAAAAAAACATATGATTTCAGAGGTGAAAAGTTTATAAATTCAAAGGGGAAGAGAATAAAAGGTACTTGTCTTTTCGAAAACAAAGGTAGAAATCACGTAAACACAAAGCTCTTTGCCCAAAATCATGATCCTCTTCAATTTCTCTTCTCAAATCCTCCCTAGGGTTTGTATCTCCTTCTCTTCCTCTCTATATGTCTTTTTCTAAAAAATATACGTATAATGAAATTTGTAGAAACCCTAATATACTAGCATATAAATATTATTCCTTAAAACATATGGGCTTGGGCCTAAATAAAATAAACCCATACCTTCCCCTATGAGCCTAAATATACACTAAAAAAAACCCAACCCAAAATAAAAGAAAAATTAAAGGTCCAACCCTCACCAATAATAAAAATAAAAACCCAAACAAATATATATATATATATATAAAACATTTAATAAAACTACTACACACTTATTTAAAACAATCAAAGCATTTAATACCACACAATTAGCATCTAAATTAAACATAAATAAACACATTGACAAAGTTTAAATTAAAACATTTAAAACACTCACAAATCAGCAATCTAAATAAATAAATGACTCATTTAAATAACCTTAAAATAACGGTGTATACATTCTTCCCCCCTTAGAAAAGGAATTCCGTCATCGGAATTCGCCCCATACCTGAAATAAAAAGCTCTAGATATTTTGCATTTATTTCATCATCCCTTTCCCAAGTGGATTCCACCTCGTTGTGGTGACTCCACTAGACACGCACTAAAGGAATAGTCCTGGAACGAAGAATCTAGTTTCTACGGTCAAGAAAACAGTAAGGTTGTTCCAAATACGTTGCATTTGGCTGCAACTCAATCTCCCCAACTTCAATATGCTGATAAACATCCTCATCCTTAAGGAATTTCTGCAACATAGACACATGAGAGACGTTGTGCACCCTGTGCATTGTGTCTGGTAATGCCAATCTGTACGCTACTGAAACACCTGCTCCCCCACTTTGAACTCTAATGCATGAGTTTGACAATCATCATAGCTCTTTTGCCTACTCTGGGTAGTGTGCATTCGATTTCTAATGAGAGCAACTTTCCCTGATGTATCCTTAATGAATTCCGAACAAAAAAAAAAATCGTTTCTCACCAACTTGTATCCAACAAATAGGAGACCGGCGTGGTCATCCATACAAAGCTTCAAATGGTGTCATACAAATAGTCTTCTAATAACTATTGTTATAAGCAAACTTACAAAGTGGAAGATAAAACTCCCAATATCAAAGTCTACCAATATCTATGGTGACCTGTCCACAACTTTCCCGTAAAATCGTACTAACTCCCAATGGTGTAGAAATGCTAAGAGATGGACTACAAAGCAGAGTCACTAATCTAGATAAAGTAACAAAAGATCTAGACACAAAAGAGTGTGATGCACCAGTATGAAAAAATAACTCAACCAAGTCTACCATGTATAAGAAATATACTCCAATAATGGACTAAAAGATAGAGTTCAATAAGTCTATTTATCAGAATACGCAACGCGGAAGATATCATACGACAGACCCTAAGGACCCGAGAATACTTAAACCTAGAATGCTCTGATACCAACTGTGACACCCCATATTTCCATGCATAAGTTGGCCAGGTTATACACAAATTAGGAAATACCAACACATGATAATAAACAAGATAGAGTACAAGATGCAATAAAGAAGGAATTTACTAGTAGAAAGAAAATCTAATAAATAATAAATCTCGAACCATAATCTCTATAGCTATTTCGTAATTAATTCGGAGTATATACCAAAATTCTCAATTAAATACAACTCGGAATCCAGTAAACCAAGGACCCCTAATCCAAATCCAATAAATCAATGTTTATAAAACCATAAAAATATCTAATAATTAAGGATAGAGACCCTACAATGAACAACTGGAAAGAGTAGATGATCACGAGTTACGAGAAATAAGGAAGTCCACAACGCTGTGGCTGGAACTGCCTATCAGAGCATTCTAGGTTTAAGTATTCTTGGTTCCGAATTATTATATATGTGTATACAGAGAAATTGATAGGTTTGATTGCAATGAGTAAAACATGGGATTTGGGAGATACATACATATATGTTACATATGTATATATACCTGGAGAGATTGATGGGTTATATTTGAATGAGAGAGAAACTGATACAGAAACTTACCAAAATTGAAATGGAAAGAAATTGATTCAGAAATTTGACAAAATTGCAGAAAGTAGAATTCTTATTGTATATATCAGAATCTGTTAGAGAGAGAAACTTTTATAGAGAGAATTCTTATTTGCCTTTTGGACAGTAATAATGAGGGGCAAATTGGTTTTTTGGCAAACACTGATATTTTTGTTTAATTTTATTAAAAAATTCGGGGTATATTAGACATTTCACACATAAAGTAATAGCGTTAGGGACGAAAATATCACTTGAAGTGTCTATGATAGTTATAAGCAAAGTTTGTATTCGTGTGAAATAAGTCCAAACCACAAGGGGTTTCACTGTAATTTTCCCCTAAATAACAAAAATATTATTTCAAAGAATTCTATATGAGCTAAATAATTAATTCAAAAAAAATTTCACAACTAATTCACAAACTTAATAACAACATAAGTTCTACTCTCATCTTCACCACTCTCTTACACTTCATACCTAAAAATTATTAATTTGTATAATAATTGGAATTAAAATTATAAATCACTCCTCATCTGGTGCATTGCGCTTGAATTTTTACTTTTGTGTGTGTGTATATATATATATATATATAATAAAAAAAAAATTAATGGTGAATTGTGCATAACAATCAATTATAGTATAATTTGACAAATAAATAAAAAATTACCATTAAATGTCAGGATTTAATTAGTCGATGATATCATGTCATTGATATCACTTTTTATTTTTTGGTATAAATTATCACGTCTGCCTAAATTAATAAAATGTTAGGTCTACTCCAATGAAATTGATACCATATATCATGTTTATGCTCAATCTTGTTCTTTCATTATTTAGTGTAAGAGGAATACATATTAGATAGAAAAGCAATGATATCAGGTTACGCCTACTCTTCTAATGTACGTAATGTCTTCTAAGATGGTTTGGACATGTGCAAATTAAGAAGACCTTTAAGTGCGTTGTGCGCTGGTTATGAAAAGTGACAGTCCAAATTGAGGGTAATGCTAAGAGAAGAGGAAGATCAAAGGTAACGCGGGTAGAGTTAGTAAAGAAAGATATGATAACATGTGGATTGACTGAGGATATGACGTTAGATAGAGCGGTTTGGAAACATAAGATTCATGTAGCCGACTCCAAGTAATTTAAAAAATGCTTGATTGTTGTTGTTGTAGTAGTCTCATATGTTATCTCCATCATCGTTATTATTTTACCATGTTATTTTGTTTGCCTTTTTTCCAAATTAAAAGGAAATCTAATTATAATTGAGAAGAGAGAGTATAATTTAAGTCGGGACTGGCATAAGACCGTCATCAAAGATAGATCGATTATCATGTTTACCGAGATCTAATCATGACTACACTGGGAAAACAACTGTATTTACAATTCACGAAAAGAGCTAGCTAGTCTGAGCTTTGTTTTTGAGTACGTACTTGAGTGAAATATTTCAGGCCGCAGATCAGCAACATACACCACAATGATCAACTGATCATTGTATGTACGTGCATGATATATATGGAGTAATTAATTAATAGGAGTAGTAACACACATGCATGGCATGCAATTAAACTCTTCCTATATATAAGATCTATATTATAAAACTTAGTAAATTATTTATACAATTCTAGCTAGCTACCTACCTAATTATTAATTAGCTAGAGGTTGACTTGTTTATCAAAAATCCAGCTGAAAGCAACGGAGGAATTAGGTGGACGGTCCTGCAGCTTGGCCATTTCTTGAGCTCTCTCTTTTATGAATAGTAGTCTAGGAGCTAGCCGACAAACATAATCCTGAGCCTTTCATCCCTCACCAGAAAGTCCAGTTAGCTTTGGTACTTTCCATTTTCCACCAAATGGTCCAATATATGTATATAATCCATGGCAGTGTAGACCCCGATTCGGGTGGCAACGGTAGAGAAGTGCAGGAAAAGGGTGTCGTCGCGGCCATCGTACAGCAAGTGTGCAGGAATTGTGATCTTCTTCTTCATCATGTCAGCGAAGGCCACCACTCTGTTGTCGGGGTCCATCTCAAAGAGCTTCTCCACTACCTTGGTATACGCAGTTTCATGGCGCTTCCCATTGGAGGCAATCAGGCCACATATTTGAGCTAGGGTTCTGTCTCCGTGTTTCATGGAAAGCCTGACTGTGTTACCATGGGCTATAAAGGTTGCCTTTCTTGGAAGGATGTGTGCATAAACCATTTGTAGGGATCGTTTTGGTTCCGATATCCTATATATATATATATTAATATATTAATTTCTATAAATTATTAATATCATGAAATTAATTACTCCCTCCGTCCCAAAATATAAGGGCACTTCGAAAACTGTGACTCACAATGTGAGTCACAGTTTTCGAAGTGCCCTTATATTTTGGGACGGAGGTAGTAATATATATATGTATATATATATATGATCATGCATATATATATATATGCAAATTAATTAATTAAGTACATATATATAGCCAGCCATATATATATATATAAATATTATACATATAAGTTAATTAATTATGCACCATTCCTGATCCAATGAGATACTGAATTGTTTTCTTGACTTGCTTCATGTCTACTCGTCCAGACAAGTAAAGGTACTTATTGAGAAGATCACCATGCCTGTTCTCCTCAGCGGTCCATGCCCTCGACCAGACTGCCCACGGGGAGGTGGATACGCTGGTGTCGTCCCATATTCCCTGCATGCAATTATACTGCGTTTGCTAGGTGGGAAGGGCTTCTTCTGTGATAATATCACCCACGTACTAAAACAACAAAGTAATCATCGGGAATCTCCTTCGTCCTCTCCCTAACTCCTTGACCTGCTCCAAGAATAATAATATTCCATCATCGGGGGTATAGCAGCTGTCTGGCAGAAAATCCCGTGGCTGCCAACACTTCTTCACCGGTTTTAGGTGAATCAGGACGTACTTCTCCTCCCAATCCTCCATCGCTTTAATCATTTCCATCTTTTGGAGTACACATTTATTAGGTCGAGCGTCCACTGATTCATAGTTGCGCCCAATACTACTACTTTTCAGATTCTCAGCTGCCTTCCTGCATGCGCGCTCATCAATCAAACAATTTAATTACTATTAGATACTAAATAAACAACATTTAAATCATTCACCACACACACACACACACACACACATGCACATATGTGATTAATAAAATAATGAGCTAGCTAGGATTTAGGAGGAAAAAATTAAGCGAAGCAATTATTAAGCTCATACTATTAATTAAATAATTTTGGAGCAAACGCAGTTAATGATCGATGATTGAGTACTAGCTACGTACTTAATGAAAGAATGATTAATTCTCAATCTTACGTACCTAGAGGTTGCAGTTGAGTGAAGGGTACTGGAAGCCATGAAAGTACTCCTGGGAGGTCCTAGACTAGTAGTGACCATCAATGGGAGAGCTGCAAAGGGTACCGAATTTCGCAGCCATTTCCATTTTCTGAGCTTTGTTTAATTTCTCACTTTACCGCTAATCCACCAATTAACGATATAATATCACAGATAAAAACTAGCTTTATATATATATATATATATATAGATTGAACAGCATACATGCATAAGACAGAAGGGATGGAGAAATCGAGTTGGAGTTATAAGAGATGCGGAAGGGCTAGCTCAATTTATAGTAAACCAAATATGTGTACGGGAGTTCTTTGCCAGCACAATATATATATATATATATATATATATATATATCTATATCTAATTGCACTCTTAATTAATTGCTGCACTAAAAAGTCACATGCCGCAATCCATGAGTAGGTTTATGTGATGTGTGAGTTTGGATCAGTGGAGGAAATTGATGAAGTAGATGAAGGGTAGAGAGAGAAAAGGAAGTAGTACTGATGGAGCTAGCTATAGCTAGCCAGAGATATGTCACTGTTTCGGTTCTGACATGGTTGGTCCTTATATATATATATGTATATGATTCGTTCTCTTACGTAGATGATGATCTCTGCCAATACGGAAATGTGCTTGTTTGTGCTTGTTTGTGCTTTTTTAATTGTAATGGTTTGTTAAATGTGTATGTACTTGAAATTTGTAGGTTACTATAGTACTTGTGTATGTACTAAAAGGATACATGCATATTAAATTGAAAAAATTACAACTAAGTGGTACTTTTAGTTCTAAATCACTCAATTTTCCACTTATACATTTACCAAATTAGATTTAAAAAATTTCAATTATAATTTCATTTTAAAAATTGATATGTAAGCCAAAATTTTCTATTTTGACTATTTAAACATGTCTAAAATCTATTAGCAATTGCATCTTTTTCATTTTTTATATTTTTATTTTCAAATTAATTAGTCTATTTTTAAAAAGGATAAATTTTTATTAAAAAATTTCCAATAAAAATAAATTATAATATTTATTTTAAAAAATTAATAGAACTTTTAATTTTTGATATTAAAAATGATTATCATAAAAACTACAAAGATTTTTGGAATTGAACTTAAATTAATTAATTAAAATTAAAATTTATAATATAATATTCATTAATTAACTAAAACATAAAAAAACATAGAAAGTTAGAAAAAAAGGTATTACATATCAATTTTAGAATAGAAGTTATAATTGCGAAATTTTACCTCTATTTAGTAAGGGTATAAGTGAAAAATTGAGTGGTTTAGAACTTAAATGGAAAAGATTTCAGAAGTAATACATATTGGTACTATGAAATTTTTTGTCGAAAAGTAGGGCTTTGTGGTAATTAATTTTTCTGATTAAATTCTGTGCATTGGCCCATTGGGTAGCTATATATATGAATAAGGACAATTAAAACTCACCGATATATATTAATTACATGACTATTAATTTTGAGAAGACTTCTCATTATTAGTTGCAGAACATAATATCAACCAATTCCGACAGAGAAATCAATGTTATAGAAAAGATGAGAATGATGTATCGAAATTGTTGAAATTAATAATGAACTTATGTGATGCACAGTACACTAGCTAGTTAGTATATTTTTTTTCTTCAGACAACATAAATGAAAAGAAAGAAAACTAAAAAACAAAAAGAGAATGTAAAAGAAGGAATACACTTGTTGGAGCCGTGGGAGGGTGGAAGCCATATATGGTAACTTCGAAATACTCGAAATAGGCATTGGTGGGCCAACAAAGGAAGGGAAATTTAGAGAGTGAAAGTTATGATAACTTGAAATTACAACCCTTCTCTCTTCACAATTTTCCCCCAATCACTTGGGTCTCTTAGACTTTAAATTATATATGAGGGTATATATACACAATGATTGGTTAATAAGAGAACTCACAGGGCCTTATCAATTATTATATAGAGTCCTTCCATCCTATAATATTATTCTCTCTCTCTTTTTTTTTCTCCCTTTAAGGTATAAATTATTCCCTTTCTTGGTGTAACCGTGTAACACAAATAGAGATTGACAATCGGGTAACTCATAATTAAAAAAGATAGCTCTTTAGTTTTGAAAAACCACTATCGTTATTTATTTATTTATTATATTGAAGGAAAGATTGGTATAACAAATTGTTATAAACCACCTATCTAGAATTGACAACTTAGAACATGTAGTTTCAAAATTTATAGAACACTAACTTGCTTTGTTCAATTTTTTGAGAATAGTTTTTTGTTTTCTGATAACTGAAAATTAGAAAATTGTGCAAAAGTCTGCATGATTGACAGTTTTGAGAATTGTTTTGAAAACTTAGTTATCAAAATGTCTGTTCTCTGAGAACAGTTTTATATTTTCTGAGTTTTTGAGTACTATTTTTTTGAGTGACAAACTAAGCATGAATAACCCAACTACCATATATTTTTGGCAATAACTTTGTTAATTTCTTGATCATATTTTTGGTAATAACAAGAAAGGTATGAGATAAGAGGCAATGTAATTACAGAATGTGAAATAAAGGATCGAGTAATGATAACCTGGTCGTCTAGCACAATTACAATAATTGAATGGATCCGGTACTCGTAATAAATTGTTTGTAATAACGAACCAACCTCCACATGATTGCTTTAAAATTTCTATAGATTGTCAATAAGCTGTGATTTTGCAACTCTCTAACCAATAAGTAACCATCTCCTCTCATCTTAAAGTAAATAGCACAAGGCATCCTGCCCACGTTCTCTCTACTGTTTGGTGGTTCTAACAACAATTTTGCGTTCAGAAAGCTGGGCATGAGCATGGGAATTAATTGGCGTTAAAATTTCAAAAAAATAGCATGAAATCCATATTTATATCTATACTTGCTATTATTAAAAAGACAAGAAGTTTCCAAACAAATTTTTTTTTTTTGTTAATTAAAAAAAAAGAAATATAACCTAAACAAACTTCTCTATATATTCCTTCTCTCCTCCCATAATTCTTATATTAATAAATTCATCTGTTATATAGACTCGTAAGTTAACTATACTCCAAAATTCTTCTATTTTTTTTCCTCTCTCTACTTTCGACTCCTCAACTAATAGAGCCATAATAATTCTAAATAACTAAAATACTCTCGATCTTTTTATATATGTTAAAGTTATTTAAACAAAGAAAGTCATTTTTGTAATTTCATCTACCAATGTTTGTTAATTTTTTTTGTTAATATAGGAGTGGTTTGATATTACAGGAGTGGTGTGTCAAAAAATAATAATACAGAAGGGTTCAATGAATTAAACTCATCCTTTAATAAAATCTCTCAATCCAACAGTTAATAAACAGAGCACATCACTCTTCTTGTGGGAGGGTTCTTTTGGTATACTATCTCAATCGCCAATGAATAGGCACGCAAAGCCCTAAACTCCTATTTCACTGCACAGACAGAGTTAGGGTCGAGAGATGGATCACATAGCAGGAGCTGAGGAGCGAATTGTGACAGAGAGATTGAGGCAAAAACTAAATGAAGTGAATTCAACCGCTCAATCCCAACTCTCAGGAGTCCAAGACCATGTCAATTTCACTCTTCAGGTTTCCCTTTTTCTCTCTTTAAAATTCTCTCTCTATCTATATCTATTTATGTGTGTATGTTCCCTGTGTAATGGATTGTTTGAATGATGATTGCAGCAAGCGTACTTTAAATGCGCCTATGAGTGCTTTGATAGGAGAAGAAGGCAAGAAGAAATTGGCAACTGCGTGGAAAATTGCAGCGTTCCAGTTCTGAATGCTCAGAATTTGGTTGAAAATGAGATGGCCAAATTCCAGGTAAAGTTGCTCTTTATCTTCTTGGTTGGAACTTAAAATGATGTCTTACAATTCTTATCTTACTCGTCCAACTGTATAGAGTTAGGGGCGGACCCAGGATTTTAGTTCAAGGGGGGCGTAGTTCACTTAGCACCCTTTTGAAGATATGCTCTACCAATTTGGTCTCGAATATTAGGATTGTAATCCAATATTCCAATTTGTAGTCCTGGATCTGCCGGAAGATCCTCGGAATTGATGTCGGAAGACTCGGAATGACTTTGCTTTCCACTACCATCATTTCTCTTTATTGGGGTTCTCAACTTCGATTCTCTTTGAAAGTATTTCAACATAACTTATTCAAAAAGAAATAGACTTATTTACATACAATTAGGTGGACAATTTACATATAATGTATTAGGATGGTAGATCTTGAGAGCATGGCTAGGATTTCTGATACACTCTATTGAGATTCAAGCAAAGAGTTCTACTAACAAGACAGCAATTTGAAATTAAGAGTCGGCTTAATAAGTCTGATAAATATCACAAACTCTAATGACTTCAGAATCAAAACTGGTTTTAACAATGCAAAAAGAAAAAGGTCCATCATTGGATAAGGCTGAGTCTAGGGACAATGAAATCCCCATGGCCCCAAGACAAACACAAATCTGTAGCAGTAAGTTTCATTTTCTTTTCATTTTCTGTTACCTGTTTCATTTTCATTTGAATATAAAAATTGTTGTTACCTGAGCTCTAAAACAAGATCCATTCATATGAGATCAACATATTGTGAATTGAATTCAACTCCCAAATTATTTAAATTTCAAATATAATAGGTTTGAATTCCGATTTGGTCCGTATATATTTATAGTGTTTTTTTCTTTTTTTCAATGTAACACACTAGTTGAAATAAATTGTTAAAATAATTTTAAAACACAGTACAATGAACCCTAAAGGCTAAAACAGAGGAATAAACACAGAAAAAAAAGATCTAGAGAGAGAAGTGGAGAATCAAGTTCCAACCAACAACAAGAAAAGATCTAAGGAGAGAAAAGAGAGAAGTGGAGAAGATGTACCTTTGGAGTGTGCTGGAGAACTTAAGGCCAAGTAGGCAAGTTGTCAACAGCAATCCTAAAGATCTATTGATCAAAGAAAAATGAAGTTGCTGCTTCTTCTGACTGCTATTCGGTTTTCCCTTCACAAAAGGGACGACAATAAATTAGGGCTTCTTTTATTTTATTTCTTTCTTTTTTTTCCTTTATAAATGGAGTTCTTTTAATTTAGTTTGTTTCTTTCTTTACCTTTTTTTTTTGGCAGAGCAAACAAACAGGCATTAGAGGACAAAACAAGAGTCAAAATAGAGGGCTTATGTACACGAGAGTATGATTTCTTTAGCTTTTGAGAGGGGGGGGGGGGGGGGGGAGCATTTTTGAAATATTAAAAAAAAACATATAAAATATATATATTTTTTTTGGGGGGGCATGTGCCCCTTCTGGGCACATGCTGGGTCCACCCCTGTATAGAGTCATACTTGTCTGTGGCTTTTAGATTTTGATTCTCACATTTGATGTCTACTTGTTACATGGGCGAACACAATCACCATGTTTGTTAATCTACATGAATTGGAATGCTTTCCACATTTGTTGATCTAGATTCAAGGCAAATATTTTGTAGCTGTAGTTTGCAACTTGGATTAGTTAATTTGTTTAAACTGAGCAGGAGTAAAAGAGTCATGAATCAACTGAGCAGGAGTAAATTATTTTGGCATTTTGCTGATGTTGTCTTGGTCTTTGGTGACAAATTTCTTTCTTGGGTTCATTCCCTCTTCTTTCCCTCCTATTTTGAATACTTAAACTGGAATTCTAGCTTGTTAAATCACATTTTGACATCTATGGTGCTTCCCTAGGTCAAGCTCAAGTTTTTAAACCTTTTTTTTCCCCCCAGGTATACCCACTTGGTTTGGTAATATCGAGACCTATCATTGTTGCACTGATATGCTCATGTTAGTTGGATAGGTTTCCTACAGGGCTTTCTAGATTTTTATCCCCCTCAAGATCACGAAAATTTTGTCAATTTGGGCTAAGTCGGTGGGTTAATATCTTAGAGAAATATTAGTGTAGGATATATAAAAAAAATGGCAACACGAGGGCCAGAGTTGAAACCAATGAAATGTATTAAGATTAGTGTTAAGGTCATAAAACCCAGATTTATATTTGGTGGTTCTTTAAGAATATTCTCTGTATGGTTTTTAAGTGTTGGTGTAGGTCACAGTATAAGTATAGTGAGACTGAAAAAATTTGATGTCCATGTTGATTGATTATTGGCTGATTGTAGAGACGTGTGTTTGTATGTTGGCAAATCCAATAACAATGTCGCAATAATGGAGTTTGAACAAAACGTCCATATAAGTCCATGTTGGTCAACTTACCAAGGATTTTCAAGATACTAATAAAGATTGACGACTGGAGACCATGCTACAAGATGAATCTCAATAGTTTGCTTTATGACAATTAATCACACTTAAGTAAAGGTAAGAAAGGCGTGGGAGAGTCTAGGTATTGAGGTTAATGTTTAGGTAGATTGGACTAGATTTTGGACTAAATTAAGTAGGTTGATTTATGACATAATTGGAACTTAAAAGATCATATTTTGAAGGTTTGGAATTGGAATTATTCAAAATTGTACTTACAATTTACAAGAACTGGTACATGTACTCTGGAGAGTTGAGCAGTGGTACATGTGGTTCGAGAGCGTGCACATGTACATGTTTCTCCAGTTATAAATTTCAGTTGGTTTGCTACCCCAAATCAAATTCAAACCTGTCTCACAAGACCTAAACATTATGGAAACCTATAGATTATGGGGAACTGTAAATCTATGGGGGATTATTTAGATTTTGTGGATAGTCTGAAATTGTAACTGGTCCTTATTGGCTTTTAGTGCTTGTTCTTTGATGCGCTCCCCTTTTGTGCGTCTTTAATGAATTTTTACTTATAAAAAAAAGTAGTCATTTAACTTTAACATAATTTTTAAAAGAGTTTTCTTGAGTTTTACATAGAAATGCATCCATGCTTTTGTGAGAATCTATCTGGGGAGGAAGATAGTGGTTTTATTGTTTTGAAAAATCTTCGATTTATGCTTTTGACATTCTTATTGCTAGGAATTCGTCAAAAGCTATTATTCAAGTGCATGATTTGGATTGAGAGCATTAAACTTCATGGAGTTTATCTTTGGTGTTTGATCAACCATCCAGCAACTTGTACTTTTTCTTGGAGATCCAAGGAGCGTGGAACGTACAGTGTGAAGAAGGTGGATCATTTGGTAAACAATTGTGTTGATCGAATAGCAAATGGCTTAAAAGTTTTAGGCTTTGGATTGAGGCAATTAGCAACTAGGACTTTGCAAGTTGCTCCAGGCAGAAGTCTGTAGCATAATTTAGGCTGTAAGTTCTTCAGCGTAGTGGTTTGGCTTGCTTGTCCTGTCGTGATTAATTGATGGAGTTTTCTATATAATTTATTGTCTTCCTTCTCTTTGTTCTTGTTCACTTTTACACTTGTTTATGCTTGCATGGAATATTGGATTAATTAGGCTAGTAAATTTAGAATCAATCTAATTTTTTTAAAGAAAGAATAGGCGTATTCACCTCCTTTAGGTCTACACGCCGTAACAAAAACCAACTAGTTTGCTTCTGCATAGTGCATCTCTCACTAATATGTTGTGATGTGCAATACAATGAATAGAAAGAAATAATAACTTGAAAATTATTTATTTCTTTTTAAATGCACATTGAGAAATGTATTGGTGACATCTACAATTTACTTTATCTTGTACAATTGAGAAGTAGATTACATGTGTTATCATATTGGTGTTTACTTGGGGGTACAAGTTGGAGCAGCCAAACCCAAGACCGGCCTGACTCCACCAAGTTGGGTTGGTTCCATTTTTGGTTCAATGCGAGGTCAGAAAATATGAAACTGGAATGTTCAATTCAATTCAAGGTTGATAGGTAGTTTATATAGACACATCTCGAGAACCACCCTTTATATGTAAAATTACATATATTAGTAGGTGTATGTTAAACTTACAAGGCCTCATTCAATTTAGGCCTATAAGTTGGTTACACTGATTTCGTACTCACAAGGGCTTTTTTTCTGTCCCCCAGACATTTGCACCCAAAAATTACGTGATGCTTCCTCTTCCATAAAATCGGGATCCTAGATTTTAAAGAGATTTGCTAACAGGGGCATGAGAATACGAACAAGTTGTGTTCTTTATAACTCCAACAACCTTTATGTGATGCCTCCTCTTCCGCCTCTTCTTCTTCTACTTCTGCTGTTGCTGCTGCAGTGGCATGTAGATTGGCTGTTGTGTGAATGGTACGCAACGCAAATGGGATGTTTCTTTATCTCTCAATTGTCATTGATTCTTTCTCCCCTCTTATCCTCCTTTTCCTTCTCTCTTGTGCTAGATTCAAACTATAAGCCTATGGAATATGAAAAAATTATATTGCCCTTCTTCATAAACATACAAAAAACCTAGAAAGGGATCTGTTTGTTTAAGTTCAATGCAATGTTATGTGTGATCCTGGCCCAAAATTCGAGAACTGGCCTCAGTCAGTTCGGTTCAGGGTTGGAAGCAACCTACAACGATTAATTTGGTTACCAATATTTTATGCTAATCTATTAGTTTTCACTTTAAGCAACTAATAAAAATACAGTCATCACCTTCCCTTTGCCCTTAGAAGAAAACATTGCCCTTTATTCATTCAACCAACTTGCATATTGCTGGATACAAGTTATTTACTTATAGAATTATTTTTACTTTTGATATCAGTTGGAAGCACTCTGAGCTACATCAAGATAACGGGAAATTATTGGGTATCCCGGGGGTGCCGACAATATAGTACCCTCGGCTAAAAAATTCGAATAAAAAATACAAAAACCAAAGAAAAATAAGAAATTCTTCAAAGAGGCATCCTTGGAGCTAGATTATTCTGATATACTTTAAGCAACTAATAAAAATATAGTCATCACCTTCCCTTTCCCTTTGCCCTTAGAAGAAAACATAGCCCTTTATCATTCAACCAACTTGCATATCACTTGATACAAGTTATGGATACAAGTTATGTATGATAATGCTGAATATTGTTAGTTATAGAATTATTTTTACTTTTGATATCAATTGGAAATAGTATGCGTTACATAACTTGCATCAAGATAACGGTCAATTATTGGCTACCCTAGGGGTACCGACTATGTAGTAACCCCTGGCAAGTGAATGCTCATTATTTTCCTTGATGATAGGAAACAATAACTTACTATTAGTCGGAGGTACTACATTGTCGGTAACGGAAAATTATTGGCTACCCTGGGGGGTACCGACTATGTAGTAACCCTTGGCAAGTGAATACTCATTATTTTCCTTGATGATATTTAACTTACTATTAGTCGGGGGTACTACATTGTCGGTACCCCCGGGGTACCCCCAATAATTTCTCCAAGATATCATTTGATTCTTGAGCTGGTTTATCTATTGTAGTGGTTTTTGACTGATTCCAGAAGCACATAAGATGTTGGTTGTAACTTGTAGTGAATGGAGGAAGAGAAACCCAATTTAAGGGGCTTTCCTCTTTCAGGGAGCAGTCTAGGCCCTTTATTGACGCTAATTTCTTTGCTCAGGTAGTGGTTAAAAAAAACATGAATGCAGAGAACCTTACCGTTGCCTAACCTGTTAGACATCTTATTAAATAAATGATTTTTGTATAGCTAGTCAAAAACTAGACTAGTAGGGTATAAAATCATAATAAAAATTTATGTATCATAATTATAGCAGTCTATTTTTGTATAGCTCGTGTACATAAGCCCTATTTTGACTCTTGTTTTGTCCTCTAATGCCTGTTTGTTTGCTCTGTCAAAAAAAAAAAGCTAAAGAAAGAAATAAACTAAATTAAAAGAACTCCATTTATAAAGGAAAAAAATAAAAAAAGAAAATAAAAGAACCCCTAATTTATTGTCGTCCCTTTCACGAAGGGAAAACCGAATAGCAGTCAGAAGAAGCAGCAACTTCATTTTTCTTTGATCAATAGATCTTTAGGATTGCTGTTAGTAGAACTCTTTGCTTGTATCTCAATAGAATGTATCGGAAATCCTAGCCATGCTCTCAAGATCTAGCATCCTAATACATTATATGTAAATTGTCCACCTAATTGTATGTAAATAAGCCTATTTCTTTTTGAATCAGTTATGCTGAAATACTTTCAAAGAGAATCGAAGTTGAGAACCCCAATAAAGAGATATGATGGTAGTGGAAAGCAAAGTCGTTCCGAGTCTTCTGACATCAATTCCGAGGATCTTCCGGCAGAACCAGGACTATGAATTTGAATATTGGATTACAATCCAAATATTCGAGACCAAATTGGTAGAGCATATCTTCAAAAGGGTGCTAAGTGAACTACGCCCCCCCGAACTAAAATCCTGGGTCCGCCCCTGATTGATGTTGTTGACAAATTAGATATCAGGTACCTAAAACAGCTGTAAATTATTGAGAAGTTGTCCCCATCTTGAGCAGCTTCCCCACAACACTTATCCATTATTGGGAGTACATTTTGCTGTGGCTGCAGTAAATTCTATGATAATGCTCTCTCTCACTTGAAGCCCAGCCAATATATTTTTATCAAATATAAATATCATTCTGTCTTTTAATTCAATAACTCATGCTTGGAAATTTTCATTGTCTTGTTTGAAACTGAAGAGCTTTATGTGTGTTCCGAAGTCTGCTGGCATCGCGTCTCATGACAAATTACTAAAAGTCTGCCGGCATTGCATCTCATGGCAAATTACTAAAGGCTCCTTAAGCTATAACAAACAGTATAGTAAGGCCGTGCAAAGCAATCACCCATCTTCTAAGTTCTTCCGGGCATCTTATTATTATTATTTTTAAAAGGTCGTTATTTTTAAGAAAGGATCACTTGAAGGCCAATTGTGTTGGATTGGATGTTGAGGTTGACTGTGGTCATGGAGTCTGGATTTATTATATGACTAGTTTAGAAATGCTGAAGCAAGGCTAGATTTCCTTCCTTTATTTTGATCCTAGATAACCAGCATCTTATATTTTCTCTAATCACACAAGTATTCTTGGATGAGGGGTCAGTGTTAGCACTCCCGGATACAATAGAGGCCAACACCTGACTACACTAGACTGATATAGAAGTGGGAAGATTTTTTTTTCCCTCTTTCTCTGGAGGGACTTCGGAGGCCTTACCAAATTATTCTGCCTTAAAGCTTTAATGCTGGGCTTACTGTGTGAGACATTCTATTTGTTGATCTACATATGATTGGAAATCTCCAACTTTATGAGCTATTTCCTTTTTATACGTTGAAGGAAGTTAGTAATACATTTTAAACCAATAAACCCTTTATACCATATGGGGTCAATTAGTGCTTGGTGGTACAGGGAGTTAACTTTTATTCTCGCCTATGTGCCCATGTGTTCGAAAGTAGCCTTGGCGGGTCGGAAGCTTTTAGGCATAAAGTTGACAAACAATGTAAGAGGATATCATTCATTTTCTCATGTTTCTTTTCCTCTACTCTTAATTCTTTTTTAATTTAACTAAGATCCATTATTGAATCTTATTCTTTTGTTTCTAGACCACTCTGTTTCTGAATAGCAGTTTTCTATAATCTGTAGGCCAGTATTGTTTTATTTGAGCATCACTTCTGATGGATACAGGAAAGACTGAGTAGGTCTTTGATGGTCTGCCAAGACAAATTTGAGGCAGCCAAGCTCCAACAGACCAGGACCGATGCCATGAACGATCTGGAGTCATGTGTTGACCAATCAATCCAGGAAAGCATTAAGACATTACCACACCTTGTCGGAAGATTGGAGTCTTCTCTCTCAATCAAAGATTAGAATATTCACAGAAGTGTCGGAATCATTTTCAACCTCTCTGTCACTTCCCATCTTCATAATTTTTAAGTTGCAGAATTGACCAAAGGCGTTCTGATTCTCTGACCTGCAGTGAATCTGGAGGCCTGGAGACATGAAGAACTAAGCACTCTTCTACTTTGTTTCTCTAACTAGCAAATTTAGTTACCAATTGATTGATTGACATTGTTTTGTAATGAGTGAATTTTGTTTGACTTTATTTTATTGGTAACAGAACAGAGTAACTTGTATACTTTACATGGAAGATGACCATTACTAATTTCATCGTAACTCTGAATTAGATGGCATTGCTATAAATTATGGTGCAGATTATTATTACTGAATAGTTCTGATTTGCTTTTTGCATTGATAGATTTCTCTTGGCGCAAACAGGGTATGGAAGAAAGCCTAAGTTTCAACAGAGGTCATTTCCCAACATGGATTTCACGTTTCAATGGTTATTAACTTATTAAGCACAACTGATTCCAATTATAGGGTGCCAATTCGTGTTGTGTCAATCTATGAGTAGGTTTATGAGACTCTCACCACTAATTTATTCCGTTTATTAACCCATTTAATAAATATGTTCTATAATGGTAGACTCGTTTAATAACTTTTTAAATATATTTTTCTCCACTCTTACAAATCTCTTGAAGATCATATAATAAATAAAGAACATGTTTACACATAAATTCTAAAATCAAATTATATTATAAATTTTGTATTTATATATAAACTTCAAAAACAAGCACAACATTTATAACCAATTGCAATATATATAATTATGTATAACTCTGGATTAGACCGTTTAGATTCAAATTTAATACAATTTTTGTGTGTCGTTTGTTTATTAACTGTGTTAATTTACCTCAAACTCAAATTCATTTAACACGACACTAATTACAATTTTTGCGTGTCGTCCGTTTATTAAATGTGTTTGTTTATTTCAAATTCAAATTTGCTTAACACGGCTGTACGTAATTTTCAAGTATTTGCTTTTTGTTATCAGATACGCGACTAATATTCAAGCATCTGATTTCATCCTTTCTGACATCAAATGGCTCTTTAAGAATTAGCTTGCATCCAATTTTAAGTCCAAGTCTGGTTAATCAAATCTTGTTTTGGTAGCTTTTTTGGGGGTAATGTTGTTTCTAGATGATAGGTCTCATTCCTACAATTAGGGGTGCATACGAGTCGGTTCCTTACGATTTTTGGTAGAACCGGAACCGAAACTCCGAAACTATTTCCGACGGTTTCTTAATTTTGGAATCGGAACCGTTGAGTTGGGTTCGGTTCTAGGTTTTTGCTGTTCTGGTTTCGGTTCCCCAATAGTTCCTTTCAAAATTTTTTTTTTTAAACATTGACAAGATACACATTTATACTTGTGCAGTCCTAGTTAAAACAATAGATTGGAAGGTATTAGTATTTATTTATATGTCTTATATTATACAAATATATAGAACATTAGAACTCATAAGCTATTAGTATTTATTTATCTATTATATATTTTACATTTTATATATAAATATAACAATAGAATTTAAAATGTATTAGTATTTATTTATATATTATTATATATATATATATATATATATATATATATATATATATTTTAACGGTTCCGATTCCGGTTCCTTGACTTGGAATTGGAATTGGAACTGGACTATAGTGAACGGTTCGTTTCAGTTCAGTTACGGTTCGTTACCATTCCAGTTTCGGTTCCGATTTCACTAGTTCTTTATGCACTCCTACCTACAATTAGTATATTGCCAAAAAATAAAATTTGCTCTCCAACATGTGAAATGGTATGTTTTTTCTTGAATTTTTCATCAACATCATTCTTGTCTTAATCCTATATGAATGTATAGGCAATGCAATATTAAATATAAAGCATATTAACTTTACCTATGTATTACCTCCGACTGAAGATGTACGAAACAAGGACTTTTTCTCGCATTAGCCAATATAATTTTTTTTTGATATGCATATGGTTGATTTTGATTCTTTGACGAAAGACATAAAATAAAATTAGATGTTGTATTTTATTATCATATACCGGATATTCTTAGAATTTGTAAAATTATTGAATTGCATATACCTATCATATTTTAAGATTTTTTTTTATACCAATAGATGAATTAAAGATAAAATGTATTTTTTTTTTTAAAAAAAATTATGTACATCTTGTAACAAATGTGTGTTAATAAATACGTGTTATTAAACATTAACATGAATATGAATGATTTTGATTCTTTGATGAAAGACATAAAATTGGATGTTGTATTTTATTATCATACTAGATATTCTTAGAATTTGTGAAATTATTGAATTGCATATACCGATCATATTTTAAGATTTTTTTTATACCAAAAGATGAATTAAAGATAAAATATAATTTTAAAAAAAAATTATATACATCTTGTACCAAATGTGTTAATAAATATGTGTTAATAAACATTAACACGTATATGATTGATTTTGATTCTTTGATGAAAGACATAAAATTGGATGTTGTATTTTATTATCATATACTGAGTATTCTTAAAATTTGTGAAATTATTGAATTGCATATACCGATCATATTTTAAGATTTTTTTTATACCAATAGATGAAGTAAAGATAAAATATAGTTTTTTTAAAAAAAAATTTATGTACATCTTGTAACAAATGTGTGTTAATAAACATTAAATTTTTTTTTACTTTTACTCAGAAAATTTATGACTTGCAAAAAAACAGAAAACGAAAACTTTAGTAGCGGCTGCAAAGTGAGTTGGGCTGGTCAATGTAGAAGTAGCCCATTAACAATCGGATAATAACGCGTTTGGGCTTCAAAGCCTTCAATACAGTTACGTAGAAGCAAACCCTTGCCCATCTCTCTCTCTCTCTAGTCTCAACCCATGACCGTGTTTCCCGATCGTCACGCAAATTGTGCAGTCTCTCTCTGCTCATACTGCACATCCCACTCTGCAATTATTACTTTTCGATTTGAATTCAAAAGCTTTCGTTCTCAATTCTCGAGAAAATCCAAATTCACGACTTTCTAGGCCACTCTGCGAAATCAATCCATTCACTATAAATATACAATCCAGAGGGAGTGTGTGGTGGTTCGCAGAGTGACGTGCAATGGGGTCCCAAGAACAAAAAATCTCTCCGTCTTCTTCCACTTCTGCTCTTCATTCTCAAGCTCACGTTGATTCGTCTATTTCAGGTCAGACACACAGCTATATATATATATATATATGTATATATAACGTGTATCTATATATTGTTTGTTGAATGTATATAAGGTGGTTTGTGAAACCCGAGCGGTAGGGTTCGAGATCAAATTGACTTACTTCGGGATTTGCCGAATTTGACATAAAATTTACATAGTTTGTCTGTTGTTTTGGTTTTTGGAGGCAAAAGAAAATAGAAGAAAGAATATATACATGACCTCAACTAAGCTACATTAGTTGTCGAATTTGCATTCTATTTTTGAAAATTGAGTGTTGGTTGGAACTCTATTTTTGAAATGCTGGAGCCTTGTTCACTCTACAACCTTATTTATGATTGTTTTAGTTTGACATCAGTTGGATGATATAAATTCACCAACAAATTTATGCAACTAATTTCAAACAAAACATCTAGGCCAGAGTTGTTAATTTAAGTTTAACCTAAATCATCTGGAAAACAAGTTTAAAATATATAAACAAGTTTGAAACTTAACACTAATATGGACTACCCAAATTTCTTACATAAGTTGTAGATTTGGTATTTTATAGATATTTAGTGTTATTCTAGGACCCCAATTCCTAAAGCTTAAACTCAAAAAAGATTGAAAGACTGGAATAGGATTGAAAAGTTATCGTCTTTATGGCCTAGATGCGGATCACAATGACACAGTAATGGCAAATTAATACCCTTTACGTTGTGAAATAGGCTTGAAAAGTTCACATCTTTTTTAGATTAGGTAGGAATCCTTCTAATTTCTTTTAAATTATTGATTTGTTCATTTCTGTAGAACTCCGTGAGAAGCATCAGCAGGAGCTAGAAAATCTGACATTAACAGCACAGCCCTCGAAGACAATAAATTTTTTCACTTTGGCTGCTATTCAATGTCTTCAGCAACCAATATTTTGTATCTTTGAAAAGCGTGGTTGGCTTATGCTTCTAAGTGTTCTCTCTGGGGGTATTGGAATACTGATCACAGTTGTCAGCAGGACTCACAAAGAGGTATTGAAAATTTTGTCTTAGTTGCATAGTCGTGCATTTGCAGTTGTTTTGTCTGTTTTCTCATGCTTTTTGTCTAATTTGTGCATACTTCCTTTGAATAAGCCTGAAACATGTATTTACTTGGATGATATTACAGCATGTTCAGGAGCTTCTTCATTATCTTCAATTTGGACTATGGTGGTTAGCCCTTGGTGTAGCATCATCAATTGGTCTGGGTAAGTGGAAAAATATATATGCTTAGAAGTATGTGATGAAATCTAAGTTCATTTGTATATTATTATTTTTTGTTACAAGCTATGTTATGGACTCTTCAAAGTTATGTGAAGTACCCATGTTCGGCGCTCAGGCTGCGTATAGGATATGTCTGATACATTTGGTTGGACGTGCACCTAAAAGCTTATCCAATAACTCAATTTTATTACATTATTACTTCGAAATAAGTGAAATTCCTGTGTTGAACAATATGTTATATAAAAAGATTATCTTACTCTAGAAAATATTATATAATATGAATAATACAGTATCCCTGTGTCCTCCTCCTGTCTGGAGATCTGATACATCCAACATACTTGTTTACTTATCTGCGCCCAACATACATACCTAAGTCCATGTAACGTAGGTTGCAAGTATTAATCAACCTTTTAGACATTTAAGACATTCTTTAAAGTATCGATGCCTACTAGAATCTTGTGTATATTATTTATGTTGCCTTGTGGGTTACTTGATGCTGCTCTAACTCTGACTATATATGCTCAATTAAATTCTCCATGCTGAGGAATGGCCTTTTTCTATGAGAAATTAATTTATTCCCTGAGAAGTGATTATTGGATCTTTATCACATATTTGTTATTCATGCGATGTAGCTTCACTTGAAGATCATTTCATTTAATGCCCAAAAATAGCTGGAAAAGCAGAATTTTAAAAGTCAGAATGGCTTCACTCCGGAGTAATACGAGCTAAATTTGGTTAACATGTGGCCTGACCAACTTTTACAGAAGATTATGAAATATATTCTGCTAGAGTTCTGCCACATTCCCAGTTGAATCACATTCCCATTGGGCTTGGCTGCTGCATGTGTATAATGCTATGGTTTTCGTCTTTAAAAATCCAAAAAAACTGCTTTCTACGTTAGCTTTAGCACTTACAGGTTGTCAAAACAGAGTTATCGATTTATTTATTTATTTTTATTTTTATTTTTGTTGCTATTCATGTGACTTAATCATCAAAGTTCAAAGTCATTAACTAGATGCATGACTAATAAATTTATTCAAGAGTTTTTGGGTTTACTAGTTTAGGCCTTAATTCGGGCTAGGGCACGGCGGGCCAACACACCTTCTGTTTAGGGCTGTAACTTGGTTGGGTTGAATCAATTTGAAGGTTAGCCTAGGTTCAGCACAAGCTATGATTATTTATTTTTGCCTAACCCATGCTCCAACCTGAGGTTGTCCAGCCCGAATTTAATTGGTGTTCAATTTTATTTTAACTCAGATTTGCTACCGCCTGAGATCAATTTCAAATAGGGAGAGATTGTGCATAGTATTTGGTCAAAACTTCGATAGGATGAGGAGGATGAACAAATGAGAAAAATAACCACAAAAGGACAAATATCATTATGAAGTTCTTGCCATCTCACAATATATATCCATGTTCCTCAGATTCCAAATCTTACCTACCTCTCTCTCTCTCTCTCTCTGTCTAAACTCTGAAATGATGCCCACGGTTGGGAAGAAGCTGGTGGATGAGGGGGGCTATGCTGTTGCCAGAGTCAAGAAAAAAGAATCCATAAGAGATGCCATGTTATCACACCATGGCTTATCAGGCTTTTGGTCTTGTAGCTGCGCTTTGTTATGAGATTAAGTTTCTAAGAAGTGGGGAAACTTCAAAAAGAGGAATGATTTTTGGGTATATGTTAAACATAAAAAAAAAATCAAATAAAGTTGTAACATATTTGAGGTGATACTCGAGTTGCCTCATCCGAAGCCCTACCCTAATTGAGGTCTACAGTTGAAATTAATCACCCCAAGCTCATAAAATGTTTCAAAACAAGTTGTCCAAGCCCATCTAGAATTAGTGTTTGGTCGAACCTTTATTCAACCAATCTGTAGCCTTACTTTTGTTATTTTATAATGCAGGTCTCACTCAAACATTGTTTGGCTCTGCCCGGCCCAGTCCATGGTCATACTTATAAATGGGCTTGTAGATTTTTTGGTTACCGGTGTCAAACTACTGATCTTTGCATCCTGGAATCATTGTTAGGCATTTTAATTAGGTGTGGAGGTTCACGTGTCTTTATTGTTTCTTCTTCTTTTTTGGTAACGAGGAATTGTTCCAACTAGGCGCCCTTTGTACTCGTAGTTACAACGTAAACCTCGGATAACCTCAATCACCTGCAAACCACAGATATTTCTTAATTCAAGACTTGAACTTGTGATCTCAAGGTAGTAAACCTGAGATCACACCATTCGAGCAACCCTGATGGGTTTTCACATGTCTTCATTGTTTTCAAGTAGAGTATACAAAAACACTGGGTGCTTATTAAATAAATGCATTGTTTTGTGGGAGTATCATTTGCTTATGGCTTTGCTTTGTGAATGATAATTTTTGATTGATTTCCACTGTGCAGGTTCTGGTTTGCACACATTCGTGTTGTATCTGGGCCCACATATTGCCCTATTTACAATGAAATCTGTGCATTGTGGCCGTGTCGATATAAAAAGTGCTCCATATGATACAATTCAGTTGAGAAGTGGTCCTTCATGGCTGGATAGAGACTGCTCTGATTATGGACCACCCTTATATTCATCACCTGGTTCACGTGTTCCACTCAGTAGCATATTACCTCAGGTTCTTTTAGAAGCTATCCTATGGGGTATTGGAACTGCACTTGGAGAGCTTCCCCCATATTTTATATCTAGAGCAGGTAATGCACTCATACTATGCTCTTGAAGCATGTTTTAAATCTGATATACATGTGCATACTCAAACACCAATGATGAAAGAATCTGTTGATTCTGTTGGCAGGGAGAGCCCATTACAGAAGCATTTGGTTGGTCATGCTTGTCCATACTGTCATTTCTTAATTTTGTACCTATTATGAATCTGTGGGGATTGGTTTTTGCCCATGTGTTCTTTTTTGACTTTCCATTTCTGATGTTTGTAACCATGGGCATGAATAAACTGCAGCAACTCAGTTAAACAAAGTACTAAAATTTTAAAGAAAATATTATAGGTTTTTGGGCATTCTATTGCAAATTTGTTTTAACAATGAGAAATTGACTAGGTTGGAATTTTGATGTATTCGGTGATTAGTGGATTTTCAGAATATAAATGCCATATGATTTGGTCATAAGAAGAATCAGTGAGAGAAAAATGTAGAATTGCAGATTGGAGTTTGTTTTTTTCGGGGCCTTTTTGGTTCAGTTATCTGAAAGCAGAAGTTTTCTGTTCTGAAAAACAGAAAGCAATCAAAATTTGTCTCGTCAGTTTTCTGAAAACAAAGCCTGATTTTAGAAAACTGACTTTTCTAGTTCATTGAAAACTGTTTTGATAGTGCTCTTGAAAATTGTTATCAGATAATTGAACCATATAAACCCTTAATTTCTTTTCTTTTTTTGCTCCATGGTAGGACTCAGTAATGCTTTAGGGTGGTGCCCTCATTAACAATTGGGTGCTGATCAGGGTGAAGTAGCATGAACTGCGTGTATAAGCTTTAATAAATTGCTCTATTCTGGATTATAGATTAATTTGATGCATATAATACATGCAGCTAGTATATCAGGTAGCAATTTGGAAGTCATGGAAGATTTGAATTCTTCTTCAAAAGAAGATGGTGGAATCATAGCCAATCACCTAAAACAGATCAAACAATGGCTCCTTTCGCACTCGCAGTATCTGAACTTCTTTACAATTTTGGTTCTTGCTTCGGTAATTTTGACTTCTCTCTTTATTTTTCTATTGGAGATATGCAAATTATGAAATTGATTCCTTCATTTCCTACTTTAAAGAGATATTATCTTCATGGCAATATCTGCACTCTTCTCCATTTCCGTTAGGCTGCACTTTTATTGCCTGTGATCTTTAACTACATGGATTTTTTATTGCTGCATAGCCCAAGATATTGTTATTTTCCCTACTGAATACTGTATAATATTGATAACGTATACTTTGTCTTACAAGTTATGGATTCAACTTGCTTCTCTCTGGACGGTTCTATATTCTTTGTGGTTGCAGTTCTGATCCTAATCTTTTTATGATGGAGATGGACAATTGCAAAAGAGGGACCAAAAAGAAAAAGGAGGAAAGAAATAAGTGGCAACCTTTTATAGAGTTGTTAACCTTCATAACTACCCTGGTTATTCTAGCAACTAATTATAAATATTCTTACCTGTCATAACGCGCACAGTATATATGAACAAAATGAGATTTGGACTCTTGCCTTCAGCATGAACTGGAGAAGATCTTTATTTCATCTTAGAGTCCTTTTTTTTTTCTTTTTCATTTTAATGCCATGATCATGCACTTTCACTCCCTGTACATAAAACATTATTTTTTGCATTCTTTAAATTTTGCATTTTGTAGCTTATGTGAAACATTTATCAGGTGCCCAATCCTCTATTTGACCTTGCTGGTATAATGTGTGGACAATTTGGTATCTCATTTTGGACGTTCTTTTCAGCAACATTGATTGGGAAGGCGATTATCAAAACTCACATACAGGTTTGTCTGGTTCTTATGTATATTCTTTGGATCTGAGAAACACATTATTGCTAGTTGCTGCTTTAACTTGCTGATGCTTTTCTAGGCCCATGCCCCATGCCCCATGCCCCATGCTGTCACTAATTTGATGCTGTCATGCAAAACTATATTCCCAATTGGTTATTTAAAAACAACCTTGAGAGGACGCGATTGTTAAATAAAAAGAAGGGCACCAAATTGAAAGAAACGAGGATGAGCATCTCTTTTCTGTGCCTTGTGCTTGGAAAAAGGTTTAAAGCACCATATTTGGGAATATATGACCGTGCTTGGGAGATTATCTACATTAAAATTCAATGTGGTTTTATTATCTTAGATCATCTTATTATTTCAATCCTTCTTAAATAATATCTTATCATCTTAACTTCTGTTTAGTAACCCAATGAAGTGCTTAAAGTTAAAAATCCTAAAAGGGGTTTGAACTTTGAATTTTAAGTCAAAACTAATATTTTCACCACTAAAAATTTTATATGCTTAATTTTCAGTTTTATCAAAGAACACCCTGTACTAATTTTTACAGTTGTTTCTACCAACTTTTGGGGCCTGATCTTTAACTTGCAAGTTGCATTGAGAAAATAAACTGTATCACAAGGGTTTTAGTTCTCACATTTAGGTGTTTCCTGAAAGAGAAGGGTCCCCTATAAAGCCGTGTTGTAAATGGCTTGAATAATTAAATGATTTACTTTTTCCTGGAGCTCTTTTTGTCATTCTCTCTCATATAAAGAATTTTTTACCTGTGTTATCAGACAGCTTTCGTTATCTCAGTTTGCAACAATCAACTTCTCGACCTGATAGAAAATGAGTTGATATGGGTGTTCAGTCTTGTCCCTGGACTCTCTTCCATCCTGCCCAATCTCATTGCAAAACTTCATATTGTCAAGGAGAAGTATATGACAGCCTCCCCTCCAGTTTCCTCGAATATTAAGGTAACATGCTTGCGCAAGCACTTTTGTGCATCAATACTTCTAGAGAGGATATCACCTTCTGCGTTCTGACTGGACCATGCGTCAGCATTCTGAACAACTTTTTCCTGGTTCAACAGAAAAGCGGGATGCATCTCACTGCATGAAAAAGTATAGTGTGTTACATGCATCATTTTTCCCTTTCTATGGTATTTACTTTTCATCCCTTTTTCCCTCAGACGAAGAAGTGGGACTTATCATTTGCTTCAATTTGGAACACTGTTGTATGGCTCATGCTCGTGAACTTCTTTGTGAAGATCATCACAGCAACTGCCCAGAGCTTTCTGAAGGAACAGCAGGAAAAGGAGTTGGCCAAGCTAGCAAACAGTGTGGCACTAGAAAACACACAATAAGCTATATCAGCCAAACCCTTGACCACGTCTAAGCAACGAAGATGGATAGTTAGTGGTAGAAAGTGTCATTTCATTTTTAGAGGCTCCAAAATTTTTAATGTTAGTAGCCTCAATTTCAATTTTTATAGAACACAGATAGGGATGCAGTAGGAAAATTGTGGATTTACATATCCTTCATAGGGATGCTGTGACTCTACCACTAGGGTTTGGAATCTCTTTCAACATTGTCATTCTTGCTGAATGTAACTCAATTATCTGTATAATCATCATGGAGATCTGTATTCACACTTCCCAAAATGAAATATTATGTCTTTTGTATACTTGCTGCCCTGGTTTAGCTTGTAAGATTACTTGTTGTGTTGGATAATGAACAAAGTTTAATGTTTCTGTTGTTCCTCCCTTTTCCGGATACAGCCGCATGAGATGCACAATGTTATATCTAGGAAACTCTTGGTGGAGGATGAACACCTGAAGAACAAAATTTCGATTTCTCATTATCATGTTTTCCTCATTTGATGGGAAGCAAACAAGTTCAGAATGTCTTAGTGTTACGTAATCTCACATTGTCTGGTATCTCTGGGATGTGAATGTGATGTGTTGTGTATGCACACATGTGCACCCTCTTCTTGTAAGCTTGTTTTTAAGGATGAATTTTACTCATGGATTTATCACTTAGAAAGCTTCATGAACGGTTTCAAGAATGTTACTAGCGTCTGAACACCTAAAAGATTCCTTTATAGTAGCTTTTTCTTTTATACAGATGCTACAACCTTATCTTAGATGTCTCATCCATAGCTTGTTCACTTCTTTTCCCAATTCTCTTCCTTCTTAGCAAAGGGAGCATATTTCACCTTTTAAAAATACTTTTGATATTAAACAAAAAATTGATTTTGTATAAAACTATAATTTACTCCTTTTTAGTTAGAAGCCACATCATCCATAACTCTTATTCCACCTAAAAATAATAAAAAAAAAAAAACCAAGAACTAATTCCAACATATTATGCATCTTTCTACAAGCCATCACATTCTCTACAAATTCAAGTGCTTTATGGATAAAAAAGAGCTATAACATGATATGGATAAAAACAATAATAACAGTAGCAGACATTGAGAAAGAATGAGATGAGATGATCACACTGACACATCATGTATTGTTTGGAAATCTGGCCTTCATAAATAAAAACTGCCACATTCCAACTTCAAACATCCATGAGAACAATCTTTTTAGAATACATGCTTCCTGGACAGAAAAGTGTTGTACAAACAATAGATATTAAGAAGCAACACTAAGCATCTCACAAATTAGGTAACTTTTTGTCACGGGACTTATCTCCGGTGCCAGAAATAAGGAAACAGTTCAACTTCCCCATCCATGATTGAGCCCATATGCATCCATATAACCGGCTGCATGAACATGAGCATGACCATCATGGTGGTCATGCCCACCATGACCGTGATGGTGCTGATGGTTAGGACCATTCTCTCTTGCTTCATCAAACATCTTCTGAATATGCTCGGGTATGGGCTCTTCCTCGGCTTGTCTAATGGATTTTGGCAAGGAGGACACAAACTTGTAAATATTTTCAGCTAGCTCATCAGTTGTATCTTCCTGAAATCACCAAATTACAAGAATATTGGAATTCCAAAAAACGCAACAAATACAGTATTAATGTAATTCTGGAATGAAAATAAATTTAACGGCCTAATGGCCATAAGATAAAATATCTGTTGAGGCAATGCCAAACTTCTGAGTCATGCAAGAGAGACACTCTCTTTTGACTGAATAGAGAGGGGAAAGAGAGACGCTTCAGGACTCTTCAACAGTTCTGTCTCAATCCTGTTCGAAAATCAAAACAAGATCATACTATCCCAGCATCCGGTTTGGATGGGTATGACAAATGGTTGTGGCACTGTGAGTGTGTTCCGCCTTTTCAACTGTCTAGTGCTGAACCAAAGATTGAATAATAGCAAACGAGACGCCATTGGAACTTTTACCTTTCAAATTGTAACTTGTATGAATTAAACTTAAAACATGAATCGAATCATATTCTACTAAATTCACTTCTCTGTTTCATTTTTCTTTTCTTTTTTTGATTAATACTTCTCTGCCACCTATTCTAATCACATTTTCCATGCTATACCAATTGAACCCAAGCATATGCAAAGTCAAACTTCTGTTGTACTTTTAAGTAATCATTCGAAGTTTCAGCTACTTTTTCACACTGGACTTTCCACCAAAGGTCCGATGAAATGAGGTTAACAAGGACAGTTAAACTTGTCTTCTACAATTTAGCAATGGAATAACAATCAGGTTATGCAACTGTAAGAGAACCATGCTTATCAAATGCAACAATTAGTGTGTTTGCATTGCAGCAGAAAATTGTACGTATAAATATCGTGATTAAGAGAATGACTAGTAGTCAGTTAATCATCAATCAAGAACATGACTAGTGAGTTAATTTTGAAATGTACCACTCGAATTGGTCACAGCCAAAAAGAAAGACTGATATTGCGATTTCATTATTTTTGAACAGGTGATGATAATATTATTAAGAATTTTTTTATATATATATATAGAAAATGAACTCATCTCGCAGAACAATATCCCAACTACTAGAATTCAAATTTCCTTCCATGAAAATAATTCATGAAAAGCACAACAGACTTATGGTGACAAATGGCTAAAGCATAAATGATGTATGTGCTTCCCTTCATGCTGGACACAGCATCTCAATATGATGAACACGAATGCAAGAATCAGTTTCTTCTGGATTCATAAAAAATTAAAAACTATCACTGTGAGATTTTTTTTTTTTTTTTGTGAAGAGAACGAGTGACTTGGTACAGATGCATTAATATATATATATATATATATATATATATTTTAATTAGTAAAATACCATTAATATTTCTGAAAAGAACTGATTCTCAAATAAACATATGGAATCCATACTCTGCCAGTCTTGCTATTATACAGCCTAACATTGATTCATATTATCAATAGCATACCACATTTTTGTTCAACATGTTCAAGTTTCCATGGTTTATTAGAAATAAGGCGCATTGCAACCAGCGCATCGAGTATACAACTGGAAGGAACATCCAAACTTGTCTAAATAAGAAATATGACTGCATATTCAACACCCCCTACAGGAGACTACATTATTCTTAATACACATTAAAAATGCTACAATTCTGCGCATGCAGTTCACACTCCCTTGCAAAGACTCTCCAGTTAGCTCGATTTCATATTAGCAGTCATCCAAGCATTAGCTTTATTCACTAGTCAATTCTACCGTAAAGAAATAAGTTATATGGCAACTGTGTTTGGATTGCATTTGTGAAACTATTCTAGGCTAGAAACTGATTGTCAGCCAAATAATTTCATTTATGTGCAAAAAATGTCAATTAAGAGAAACAGTACCATTTTACAGTCTTATGTCCTGTAGTTGTTCAAAAACATTCAATATGCAAAACAAATTGCAATTTCATTCCATGTTATGCAAAAAGGGTGGCCTAAAGATAAACTAGCAAAAGTTTCTAAAGATATTTGATCCTCACCTGAGGCCACCGCCCACCCGAATGCATGACAAACGTTGCCTGCGGAAGTGCATTGGCAACCTGGTGTCCGGCATCACTCCATTCTTTAGACCAACCACTAGACCAGATCACTTGCATTGGCAAACCTTTCACCCCATCCGAACCACCCCATTCCGCCAAATTAAAACTACAATTCAACTTCTTCCCCATTCCAACAACCGCCCGCCTCCCATCCCTACCCTTTAAAAGGATCCTATGAGCCTCCGCCTCCGACCCACCAACTGATTTCGAGCAGCACATCTCAAGAACCCTCGTGAACACAAGCTCAAACCCCAACACAACCTCTCTTACCACAGGCAGTCCCAATAGCCACAGAGGCAAAGCCGATGCATTTGACCCCGAATCAAGAAGTGTTATGCTCCTCACCAATCCTGAATTCTCTGAAACCCAATTTGCCCCCAATCCCAATGCTGAATCATGCAAAACCAAATCCACAGGAGCCAATCCCATTGAATCAATAACCTGCCCCAAAACCCTACTCATCTCTTCAGGACCCATTTCGATGGCCTTGACACTCTCTCTCCTCAATATCCGGACATCATTATTCTCATAATTCACATACCCAGTTTCAACCAACTGATCAAACCCCCAAAACAAACCCTTTTCTTTAATATCACTATAAATCTCCCAAACCCTCCCTAAACCCCCACTGGAGTACTCTTCCACCACAACCGTCGATTTATCGGAAAACCCGGAACCGGGTAGATCGATGGCGACAGCGTGGAGGCCTTTGAGGCCCAGAGACTTGACAATTTTGCGGAAAGTGTAAGAACTACAACCCAACCCATGTACAATGAGTACGTTATCGGATTTGATGGGGCCATCTTGAATGGCGAAGACTTCTATTGGGGGTTGATTTATGGTGGTCTGGACCTTGATGGTTCGACCACTGGAGTAGTGGTGGCGGAGAGTGGTGGGTAGAGTGAGGAACCAGGTTTTGGGGTCTTGTGGAGTGAGATGAGAGAGAGAAATGAAGAGGAGGGTGATGAGAGAAACTGAGAGAGTGAAGTAGAACCAGAAAGTGAATGGGTTTGGTGTGGTGGTTGGAGGTGAGGTGGGTTTGTGGATTGGTGGGGTTGAGGTGCTTGGTTGGGGTGTTGGGTCTGGTTCTTCTGTTATGATCGCCATTGTTCAGGGTTTGGTGGTCTGTGTATGACTGACAATAGCATAGACTGGGCCGAATTTGGGAAAGCAAAAGCAATAAAGTCTTTTTTTTTTGAAAAAACAAACCTAAAGTAATAAAGTCGATAATTTTGGTAGCTAATTTTATTAAATTCACAATTTTAATCATTGTATCATGTATAATATAGGTTGTAAGAATATCGAACCATTCACAAATCTAGCTCACGATAGAAAAAAAACCCATTCATAAATATAGGCAAGGGCTCATTTTGTGTTTCATTTGTAAGTAGGCTAGTTGAAATGTATAAATTCATTAATCCAATCTGAATATGTTGCGGCAAATCACATATGTATTTTTATTCTTATTTAAGCATGATCTGGTCTCGAATTAGTTCGATTAAAATTGGGTAAGATTTGTGTTACTCATATTTCAACAATTAAAACATCATTTTTAATGAGGTGGCCTTATTCTATTTCTTGTTATTGCCAATAAATAGATGTACTAATCTATTTTTTTTTCTTTACACCCCACACACACATACACACACACACATATATATATATATATATATATATATATATATATATATCTCGTTAATTTATCTCTTGTCTATCTGTCATTGTTGGTAAAATGTAATTAAAAAAAATGATAAATAACACTTACGTCTCTTGTAATTAAAATTTATTACACTTAATTTTCTTATGTTTTGATTTATTACTATTACCATCTCTTAGTTACGTGTGTATTTAAATGATTCATGTCCTTAATTACGTGTATATCTAAATGATTTATGTCGATAGTTTTATTAAATTGTCAAAGATGGTCAATATAATATTTTTTTAGCTTTACATGATAAATATGCCTTTCAACTTATGTGAAGATAAATTTATCTAATATTAGTTGTATAAAAGGACAATTATACTAGTTGGAAGTATAGTTGTTTTTTGGCATAACAAGCATTGGACAAGAGTATCTTCAAAACAATTTGAAGGGCATATTTGTCAAATGTAGCTAAAAAATTTGTCACAGCAATGTTGACTATCTTTGATCATTAGTAAAATTGATGACAAGATCATTTTGATACACACATGTAATAAGAGGAAAGGTAAATGTAATATTGGTTAAGTGCATAAAACACTCTAATGTGTATTGTCAATTGCACTTTGACACCCCTACTTTTAAAATGTGCACTCTGAATCCCTAATTTTAAAAAAAATGTGCAAATACCTCTCTTAGACAACTTTTATGTGACATGTGAGATAAAGAAAATGTGTATTTTCATCCCCCATTTCTTTCTCTTTTTCTCTCTCTCAAATATGGCATATTATTAAAATAGAAATTAAATACTGTAATTATAATTCTAAGCAAAAATTGATTTTAATTGTTTAATTATTTAAAGATGTTTAAATTTTATTGCTAGCAATTGATTTTTTTTTCTTTTTATAACTTTAAGTATTAAATAATTAGTATATATTTTTTAAATAGCCAATATTTTAAATGAAAAGAAATAATAATATTTCATTTAATTTCATGGTATGTATAGTTTTTTTGGGGAATTTGTATTAAAGTTATAATGTAATTTTTGTGCAAGAGGTTGTCTAACTTGAATTTGAATTTAATTACTTATAATTTAGTATTCATTATTTCATTTAAACTTAAAAATAAGATAAAAAAAATTTTAATTTTGAAAAACTATTGGTGAACTAAAAAACAAATATAAAAAAATTATAATTATAAATTACAAAGTGTAAAGCTTGAAATTTGAGATATTGAAAATTAGTACAAAAATATTTATAACAAGCAAATCTTGCTTTTATTGAGTTTTGATAGGATATATTTGTGATAAAAAGGGAAATTTAGAATTTATGAATACTTTTTTCATTTATTTATTTTTACTGAAAAATGTTCTATCAGTTTTAAAAGGTAAACAAATAACATAAATAAAAATATATCTTCTTGAAAATATTAGTTGTTTAATTAGCTATTGAATAAAGAGTTTTGTTGTTGCAAAGGTATTTAAGTATTTGTACGAAGTTAATGTGTCAAGAGATCATTATTTGAACACTTTTTAAATTGGAGGGAGTTTATTATACATTAGGAATGTATATGCACTATATCGGTATTGTAAATGGTGTTTTATGCACTTTATAATAATTAAAAAACCAAAAAAATAAATGTAATAAATTCTAACAAGATAAAAAAATAAGTGTAATTTTTTTTTAAAAAAATTATAATATACTTTCACAAACTTTCCAAATCATCATCTTAAAAAAAATTATAATATACTTTCACAAACTTTCCAAATCATCATCTTCTTCATGGGTGACATATATTTTTATTTGGACAAGTTAAAATGAAATTTATATAAATAGAAGGGTGAATCCAATCACAAAAGAGATATGGATAATAATTTATAATTCGAATTTGAATTAGATCGAAAGGAGCTTAACCTCACATGAGCTCTTTTTGAACCAGTCCGAATATGACTACACGTATCTCTTCTCATGAGATTTATGTGAAGGAAAATAATAGAACACCCGAAATGGTATTACTATGTTCTTATCCATTACTAAAGCGTCATTGCGTGAAAGGAGTGATGGTCCCAAACTAGTCCGAAGTGGGATTATAAATCATTATTCTTTCTTCACACGCACTTCACATATACTACTCGCAAATCGGGCTTATCTTCTCACTTCACAGATCACAGAGACACGACACTGCACTCTCTCTCTCTCACACACGCAGAGAGAGAGATGGAATCAATGGCAGCAGCTTCATTAATATCTCAACTTTCTCTCTCTAAAACGCTCTCTCTATCCGCACCCATAATCTCTCGTTCTTCTCAACTTCAACCTCGCTACTTTAGCTTCCTATCTCTTTCAATCCCCATTTTTCATAAATTCAAATCCCACCCCAGGATTCCCACAAAATCCTCAAACCGTTCTTTGTTAATCGTCCGAAACTCCAGTTCAATCACTGCCAAACCCTCCTCGGAGTTTCGAAAGAAAAGTACTGATTCGGAGAAAGACGAGAAACTTAGCGCCCTCCGCGAGCTCTTCTCGAAACCTGGTATCGGCATCGACGCATATATCATCCCTTCTCAGGACGCTCATCAGGTTCAATTATCAAATTGTATCGAAATTTCGATCGCTTTAGGGTCTGCTAGTGTTTTTAGTGTTAATTTTGAAATGGGTTTTGTTTGTTTTAAGCTATTTATTTGAAATTCATATATTAAATTTATGTCATTGTGTCTATTTCGTAGTATTTATATTTTTATAAGTTTTTAGTATGCTAAACTTTCAGTTATTTTTGGTTTCGAGTAATTCTCCACCTCTAGTTTGCTCTTGAAGTTTATCTGAACCCTTCCTGTGTTGCATTTGGTAGCGAAAAACTGAACTTGAATTGGAATTAGAAAGTTATGATATTGGAAATGGGTAACTCTCCACCTATTCTCAAGCAATTCCAAATCAATATATGTGTAGTGTGTCAAGTAACTCACAAATTCTAAATTTGTTTATTATTGGAATTAGTTCATTATCTTTTCTATAGCATATGAGCTGGTGTTATCATAATCTATATTATTATATATGTCCCCCAACCCCAACAAAACCAAAAAAAGAAAGAATTGATAATACCCCTCTTGGTATATATGGTATGGTTTGTATGTATCTTTTTAGAAGGATTTCCCTTGACAACGTGGGTGAGGTTCTTCTGTGTAAAAATAAGCTGGACAACCATAAAATGAAACCGGCGAGAACTAAATATATAGAAAAAGGAAAATAAGATACATGTCATAGCATGTTACACTTGCGCGTACCAGAATTAGCTCCATAGTATGCATAGTTTCATATATATATATATATATATATATATAAATATATATGCTGCGTTTGTGGCTGGTCACTTTTTGTTATTGCCATTAATTTGGAATTCTTTCTTCTTGATGCGATTGTTGAATAGTTAAATCTTATATACGGTAATTCATATCCAATGTGAAATATATTGGAAAAACACCAATATATGGATGTTATTTGGGTTTGGTAACCCAACCAGGGCAAGATCTGCCTCTGATCCAGCTTGAACTTTGACTTGGTTGGCTTGAAATTTAAATCCAATATCAGTTCAGCCCAAAGCGATTATGTTCATCCCACCTCCAGTTTGGGCAAAAAAGGCTTAGGTCAGTGCTGCTCAGTTTGAATAATTATAATTACTATTACAAATGGAAGAGATGCAGGTCCCTGCTTTTTAGCATTATCTTTGTACTATTTCTAGAGATGCCATCTTTTACTTTTTTCTATTACTGATTTCAGAATGTGCGCACTTTTTTTTATTTTTTATTTTGTGACTGTGATTCTGAGTACTTGAAAAACTTAAAATTCCAGTCCAAAAGGATGGATATGTACTTTAATCAGTATGGTGGAACATCTTATTTAGTTCCATACTTTTTTTGGTATTTGAACTAGTAATAACTAAAATCTGTGCATGAATAATTACTAATAACCGATTCTAATTGCCATTTATTTTTACTTCTAGAGTGAGTTCATTGCTGAATGTTATATGAGGAGGGCCTATATATCAGGTTTTACTGGTAGTGCTGGCACTGCTGTTGTCACAAAGGATCAAGCAGCTCTTTGGACTGATGGGCGATATTTTCTCCAGGTTGAGAAGAAAATACGATATTTTGGGGAAAATTTCATTATTTTGTTATTATATAGCTTGAGCCTAGATTATGCTACCTTGTTGATAGTTCTTTCTATACATTATGATTAGGCGGAGAAGCAGTTAAGCTCTAGCTGGATTCTCATGCGGGCTGGTAATATGGGAGTGCCTACCACTAGTGAATGGCTTAATGATGTTCTGGCTCCTGGTTGCAGAATTGGCATTGATCCTGTGAGTAATAGTCAACTTCTGATGACGCGTTAGTCAGATTGATCATAATAGTTACATCGACAAACGTCTCAGGAAGCATATTTAACTTCAAAATAAGATTTTTGTACCTTGCTTTCAATTTTCACCAACAACATGAAGCATATGCTGGAAGTATCAACATTCCAGAGGATTAGAGGATTATGATTTTGTAATACGGCTAGAAACATAAATCACTATTTTAGTGGACAACTTTCAACTTCTCATCATTGCCTACTTGGTCTCTTGCACAGAAAATTGTTAGTCATTTTACTGGTTCACCAAGTTAATTTCTTTCTCCTTTACTTCTTCTTGCATTAATGTCTACTATATATCTATTTACCAATTTATACTCCCCACAGCATTCATCATATTTGCTCTCTCTGATGTCACCTTCTCTTTGTTTCTGTGAAGGAAGCAGTTTCTTTTTTCTTCTGATGCTGCAGAGGAACTGAAAGAGGCCATATCTAAGAAGAAACATGAGTTGGTTTACCTGTACAACAGAAATCTTGTGGATGAAATTTGGAAAGAATCAAGGCCAAAGCCACCAAACAGACCGGTAAGAGTACATGACATAAAATATGCTGGTGTTGATGTGGCATCAAAACTATCTTCCCTGAGGTCTGAACTCATTGATGCTGGTTCATCTGCGATTGTTATCTCTATGCTTGATGAAGTTGCATGGTTGCTGAACTTGGTAATCTTTCTATTTAACATTCTTAAATCTACTTTAATAACCTTGACTTGTGTGGAAGCTGTTATGTTTTTGCATTTTGTTTGTTGGTCTTTATATGGAACTTTGAACTCTCTTTATGGCTTTCTAGGATTCTTCCTGATTTGTCTATTTGGTCGGAGCATGAATTACAAGTCTAGTCAATTGTTTGATTATGGTTCTCATTTTATTCTTCTAATGCTTTGATAGTGTTTTAATTTTGTTTTGCAGAGAGGGAACGATGTCCCACATTCACCCGTTGTATATGCTTACTTAGTTGTGGAGATTAACGAAGCAAAATTATTTATTGATAATCCTAAAATCACCCCAGAAGTGATGGCTTACTTGGAAAATGCAGGCATAAAGTTGAGACCTTATGAATCCATCCTTTCTGAAATAGAAAGGTAGCTTGAATGCTCTTTTGCTTGGCAAAGTTTCATGTGTGCATCTTTTCCCATGTTTTCATGAAAGTTGAAGATTTGTATAAATAGCAAGTACTCTCAATAGTTATTTTAGATCCTGACTTTTAAAATGCAAAAAAATGCTTGCACCCAGTTGAGACACTGGTATTAGTGTGAATTCCCAGCACCAGTTTGAGATGTCCGACTTAAACATAGTGGATTCAAGAACAGAATTACTACAATATGGTGCCAGGATTTTGCAAAGATGCTGACACAAGTCTGTGCCAAAAATAGCAAAATATTATAAAGCCTGGTTGTTTTTATTAGGTTTGTACTGACAAAATGTAGTGGAGTAGACCCATATCATAATTACTGCTAAAATATAATTTTCCTTTTCAGTTTGGCAGAGAAAGGATCATATGTCTGGCTGGATACATCATCTGTAAATGCTGCTATTGTCAACACTTATAGGTCTGCCTGTGATAGATATTTTGGAAATCTCGAGAATACAAGCAAAAATAAGACTATGACTTATGATGGTTCCAGTAGTCAATCTGGGGAACCCACAGGACTTTACAGGACTTCCCCTATATCTATGACAAAGGCGGTGAAAAATGATGCTGAATTAGAAGGGATGCGTAATTCTCATCTAAGGTAATTTAGAACCTGATGGTTATTAACCTCTAGGTAATGCTTTTGTTAGCATAAAAACTGTTGCAAGTAGTAGTATGCTTTGAATTTTTTTTTTTGAACATTAGTTGTTACCGTATTGGTTATTTACTGAAATTATCTTCATGTTTTCTGGTAGACGTATAGAAAGTATTGATAATTCAGTTGGTGCAATCGTTGCTAGCTCAATTTATTGTTACTTATTAGTCCTGCTATTTCCCATTGGAAGGGAAGGTTCATGAATAACTTCTTGTTAAAGATGCAATTTGATTCATTCTTATGTTGTATTATCATACCTGGAATTGCCACATATGAGATTATGTACTAGATCCTGATATGAACCGTGTGATGAGGTTTTGAAAAAACAATAGATAGTCAAAATCTCACAAATATCAAAGAAGTACATCCTTGACAGGTAATATATTGATTCTACAGTGTCAATGCATTCTTCCTATAAACAATATCCAATTATCTACTGGTATTTGTGCAAATTATCACAATAATATGCCATATATCAAGCAACAAATTAGGCACCTGACACTTCTCTTTTGGCATGTTTTTCTAGGCCTTTCTGGTCAGGCTAGAGGTGTAACTTGGGCAGGTTGGGTGCGTTGAAGGGTTAGCTCAAACTCAACCCTAAGTATGAAACCTTTAACTCAAGTCTAACCCAACCTGCCTTCTACTTGAGCCTTTCAACCCAAGCCCAACCTTGCTGAAATCTTAGACTTGGGTTGTATCAGTTGGGAAAATCGGGTTTGGTTTGGGTAATTGCCTAACCTCCATAAAGATTAAAATAAGTTCTCATCATAAAAAATAAAAAATGAGAAGATTGAAACAAAGGTCAATTAATTAAACATTAGACTTAACTAGGACAGAAAGAAGAAGCAAAAGTGTTTTACACTGTTACTGTGTGTGATATCAAATATTTATAAATTTGGGTTAGATTCATGTTAAGGTCTGGGTACCCTGATTCAGATTGGGTCAGGTTGTCCGGCACCTCAAATTGAGCTCAAACAGAAACAAATTCAGGTTGGAACTTCCAACTCCAAGCTTGACTTATTGTTAAAACTGCCTCCCAAGCCCATGAAAATAAATTTGGTTGGTTTCTGATTGGCCTGTCCAAGTTGCATTCCTTGGCTGAGAGGGAGATGCAATTGTTTAAAGAATGGAAGTATTGGGTGAAAAGAAAAAAGTGTAGTTTAGTCACACGAGGTATGGGCCTAAATGGAGGTCTGATTGGCTGGCCCATATATTCCACCTCATTATCGATAAAGTAAAATCACTATCACTGCTGAAAAGCTTTATGTATTTGGATTTTAGTTACATTTAGCTCATAATTTGTGATCAAGTTCATATTCTACCTAAAGGTCCTTTGAAGCTCCGGTTCACGTATGCTGATTAACATTCACTTTTTGCATACTTTCCTCCTAGCATTTTGTTTACAATATTATTACTCCACAATGTTCCTTTGTCTATTTTTCAACTGTTGCCAAAATTTCCATGTTTTGCTCATATTATCTGCTGTCTTTCACAAAAAAAATGATATATATGATATTGGTTTATCTGTATCAGGGAACTCAGTTTAGCCACTTTAGTATCATCTTATTCCTTGTTACTCTATGAGTTGAACTTATTCTCTTATCTAGACATTTTGTTTGTGTGTGTGTAGACTTTTTTATCAGTATTTTGTGATATCCTTGTTATAGCATAATGTTTTTAGCATCAGTATTTTGCTTAAAAAGAAGGATTATTTGCCCAGAGTAATTTATTTGCTATTTTCCCATTTGTGGGTATGAATAGATAAAGATTAGCTATGTGGGTTATTTGTGATGGGATCCTCATTCCCGTTGTTCCCTGGACTGAAGCAAGAGCAAGATAACAGTAATTTTCTGTGGACTTGCATATCAGTGATATCATTGCTTTTCTTGAGGGGTGGAATTCATTATTCTTTATTCAAACAAAATGTTATTTATTTTATCATCTTTAAAGATGGATTATTACTAAAGAACTTTAGGAAACATGCTACCTGTGATGTTTTTAATGCAGGGATGCAGCTGCTCTAGCACAATTTTGGGCCTGGCTTGAGGAAGAAATACAGAAAGGTGTGGTATTGACAGAGGTAGAAGTTGCAGACAAACTTCTTGAATTTCGTGCAAAGCAAGCTGGTTTTGTTGATACAAGCTTCGAAACTATAAGTGGTATATTCATCTCTGCATTTGCAAATAGTCCTCTTCGAGAGTTACTATCACTCTAAATTCCATCAAATTTTCTCTCACTGGTTCCCTTGAAAGATTTTGTAAATTTTTATTGAGTTTTTGAATAAAAGAACAGAACCGCAAAGAGTATCTGGTACACTGCATGTATTTGACATTTTGTTCACCTTCACTAGTTAAATGGAGTGCGAGTCCCCCAACTAGGAAAATTAAAAAAAAAAAAAGTGGAGTGGATTTTCATTTTTAGATTTCAGAAACTAATAAAATTTGTATATCGTGTAATTGTTTTGGGGTTATAATATCCTTGTTATGGCTCTCTTGGTTTAGTTGGAAATGCCAGATCTAATGCATCACCATATTAAATTGATATTTCAAGAAGTGTGGCATAATTTTTTTAGCTTTCCCCCTGCCCCCCACTAAAAGTAACCTAAGAGAGTAAGATGTACCTGTGTACTAATATGGTTAGGTCAAATACTTCCAAATCAAAGTGCGTAATCATATCAAACCATAGTATTTGTACTATTTATCTAATTGGTAGTTCAGTAAACTCTAAATCAAACCACATGAAGAGAAGATATAAAGTTTGAGAAGTGTGGCAGAATTTTATTTAGCCCACCACCCACAACCCCCCCCCCCCCCCCCCCCCCCCCCAAAGTAACGTAAGATGGTACATGTGCACTAATGTATAGTTAGATTTTGTTGCTGAATCAAAGACTTCCAACTAAAAGTGTCGTGGTCATATCCAATCATAGTATGTGTACTATTTATCTAATTTGTAGTTCAGTAAACTCTAAATCAAGCCATACCAAGAAAGAATCCTGCAAACCGTACAATTATGTTTTGATTGGATTGAATCTTACATATGAAGTTTTCTTTGGGTCCATAAGATAATGATCGATCATTAAAACTGTCACTTTTGAGGGAGGGAGGAGGAAGTGGAGGTTGCCTAAGAATAATGATGACAACAGAGTGAGAAAGATAATACTTTCAGTTGATTAATAGAATGGATTAAGAATGTTACCTGGGATGCTGGAAAAGCAGAGCTTCTTACGTTCCCTTCACTTTCCTCTTGATATGCTCAAAATGACATGAAAAGAGCATGCTAAGTATGCCGAACCCACTATAGTACAGTGATCAAGTACGAACAGATTAAAGGGTTTGGTTCTTGGTGTTGATCGAAACGTGCTTAATATGCTAGCTCCACTTTTAGCTGAGAAAGTTTACCACTTAAATTCATCTGAAGGATTTCTAGATTGTGGTGTTGATTATATAGACTTGTAGTCAGAGGGTATGCCCAAGGATTGCATCTTGCCTGTATGTGCGGGACAAATTCTTACCAGTTGAAAAAAATTCTTGATGAAGTGACTTGTGAATGATAACACAAACTTCAGGTTCAGCTTTTAGGTACCTACCTATAAGGATGATATATGCCTCAAAATATTATATATTTATGTTTAATTAGCATATGATTGTATAAATTTGCATTCAATTTTCATTTCTTCAACTTGACTGATTATTAGATTGCTTTTACAGGTTCTGGTGCAAATGGTGCTATTATACATTACAAACCAGAACCAGATAGTTGTAGCGTTGTGGATGCTAAGAAACTCTTCCTATTAGACAGTGGAGCTCAATATATTGATGGAACAACTGATGTAACCAGGACTGTACATCTCGGCAAACCATCCGCACGGGAAAAAGAATGTTTCACTCGAGTTCTACAGGTGACAACCTTTTTAGATCTGTCTTGTCTATATCGTAGATGCACATATAATATTATATGAAATTTGATCATAAAGAAACCTTTTAATTGGATCCTGTGTTTAGTGTCTTCAGACTGGTTTTTTTTTGGCATTTTTGAATCACTGTTTTGCCAGCATTTATGGATTTGAAATAACAAATTCCAGATTGCAACCTTGTTGTATCATATCATTGAATCGATCTGCTATTGGAGGTCTCATCAAAAAATTAAATTTTATTAAAATATCAGACAGATTCCACATTGCGAGCTCATTGCATCATATTATTGAATTGATCTGCTATTGGTGGTATCATAAAAAAAAATTAAAATTTGGTAGAACAATCTGCTATTCAAACCTTTTGTTTTAGAACTTGCCGCCCTATCAGTCAGTGTATCTGCAGGTTGTGCCTGCCAAAGCATTGATCACTTTATGCAGTTGCTGTATTGCGCTTTAATGTCATCTGTAGCTTGTATACTGTGGTTTCGCCTGGCTTACAATAGTGAAGTTTTGTTGGACAATTGGTTGTGGCCTGAAAGAACTTGTTTTCCCTTTTTCTGGGTGCTTTCTGATAATTGTCCAATTGCAGGGTCATATTGCTCTTGATCAGGCAGTATTTCCTGAAAATACCCCTGGTTTTGTATTGGATGCTTTTGCCCGTTCTTTTCTTTGGAAGATTGGACTTGATTACCGGCATGGTACATGTGTTCCCTTGTTGTCTAGTGTGTAATGTATTTAAGATTTAATCTAAAGAATGTGCTCATTTGTTACCCCCTTTCTCCTTCCATGCATTAGGGACTGGGCATGGTGTAGGAGCTGCACTGAATGTTCATGAAGGCCCTCAAAGTATCAGTTTCAGATTTGGAAATATGACACCCATGCTGAAAGGCATGGTTGTTAGCAATGAACCTGGCTATTATGAAGACCATGCATTTGGCATTCGGATTGAGGTACCATGTCCCTTTGGCTATTTTTATGTTCTCAAAAACGCACTTTTTTAATCAATAGATTGTGGAACGGTGAAGCGGCTAGATATTCTTTTTCTGATTTGATGGTAAGAATCAATCTTTGAAGTGTAGAACTTCAACAAGTTTCTGAGCAACTTTTTAACTGGCTTTTGACTTGTTTATAGATCTTAATCTATTGGATTGTATCAATGCTTGCTGTCTATTTCTTGTGTTTGCACTGCGTGCATAATGGTTAAATATGTTTTTCTTTGCTTTTTATTCTTGAATCCACTTCTAAAATTTTAACTTAAGCATTTTACTATTGCAGAACCTCCTTTGTGTGAAAGAGGTTGACACACCAAATCGTTTTGGCGGAATTGGATATTTGGGATTTGAAAAGCTCACATTTGTTCCGATACAGGTATCCTTGCTCACACCTGGTACAGTTAAACTTTTTTTCATGACCCAACCTACAGTTCACAATGTGTGGGATTTGGAATGAGTCATATTCATCTGGATAGACAATTTAGGTTACTATTCATCTGGATAGACATTTTGGATTCCTATACAACCTCTTATGTTAGAAGGTTGATTACTTAAAATAACTTAATAGCTTACATGACCACATATTCCGGGTTCTCTGTGTAAAGTCTTGCTCTATTGAGCTTTGAGAATGAGTGCTAGGGGTAACACTAACCGTGTTCGTGTACCCATATGAATGAATTTTTTGGCTGAGCGTATGAATCTTTCAAGCATGGATATTTAATACTCTTTTGCTTGAACAATAGTTGGCACTGTTTGACTACTGTGTATTTTGATAAGATTATTATGTATTTGGCTGGTATTATTCTCTATGAATTTCCTCTCTTATAAAGCTCAGTTACCTTCATTATTAAGTGTAAAGAATATGGAAGTGTGAGGGTAAGAGCAAACTGAGGAATTTATCTGTGGAATCACCTCATCTTCATCATGAAGCTTCAAAGTCACTTCACTTCCAGTTTTGATTTTTGAGATTTTTATTTTTTCAAATTATGTGCCATCTTCAATTATCTTGAATCAGTTCATTTTAGAGATGATTTCTTAAATTATGTTTATGTTGGATGCTTATGTTCTGTGAACATTTCTGTTGGGTTCCATAATGCAGACCAAGTTGGTTGACTTATCTTTGCTTTCTGTTGAGGAGATTGAATGGCTCAACAGTTACCACTCAGAAGTTTGGAATAAGGTAAGTGCGCATCTGGAAAATCACTGTTGGTGTTTCTGTATTATCAATATCATTGTGTATCAATATCCCATTGTAATTATCAGAAATGAACTTTGTTCTTCATAACCCCTTGGCATTTTAAGAGTTATATCTTTCTGAAGTTTGGGAAACAAACTTCTTGTATTGTACCCTTGTTTCAAAATGTGGAATGCTTTAGACTATTTAAAGGTCGTACCCAGTGCACAACCTTTAAATAGTCTAATGCTTTAGACTATTTACTGGTTTGAAAATCTGACATCAGCTTAACAATGGCATATATTTGGTTTGTATTGTCGTCTTGGTCACAACTGGTAGTATCAATGAGCGTACATTGAAGTTGCTTCTGTGCAAACTCCATACCCTTTTGGCCTATTCTCTACAATCTTGGAGGTGGACTGTTGAAGATTTCAACTCCCCCATTCCGTGTATTTGTGAAGGCATAAAAAGAATTCTACTTAGTTATTTCAGATTATCACATTTTTGGAGAGCTGTCAAGTCAATCTTCTATACCTTTTTAGGAATTACAACTTTACCAATTTTTTCTCACAGGTTTCACAATTGCTAGATGGTTCTGCACGTCAGTGGCTCTGGAACAACACACGGCCAGTGGTCAAACTTTAATTTAAATTCTGCCATTACTACATGTCAAATTGCTTATATAGAATGTTGAAATTATCAAGTACAGTACAGTTGTAATAGTTTTTACACAACATTTTTTGAATGAATTATGTGAATTTGAGTTTTTGTACACAGCATTTTTCGAATGAATTATGTGATTCTGAGTTCTTGTATAAAATTATGGGTAAATTATAGTTCTTTAATCCAACTGACTTGTTAGGATTATAGTACACATACTGATATTGAAAGATGGGCTTAAAAGCATCTTGCCTGGTGGTATCATTTTTGGTTTGCATGTTCTTAGTGAGGTGTGCTCCCCATTCATAGCTTCCTGCTAACTACTGTGGACTTTTGTTGTTCTTCCAATCAACATTCACAGCATGGATGGTAAAGATTTGAAATCCTGTCCCATTCAGATTTGCTTAGTTAGACATTGGACAACCAAGTACTAGGATCTACTGAACTTGTTCACTTGGTTTAGTTGCAAACAGATTTCCAAATGGCATTTAGGTCTTCTTGCCAGAGAAGGTTCCACTAGACATTCTTTTTTCGGAGTGAGGTTTTGGCTTGGTCACTTTCTGTTCTACTATTTAAGAGATTATGGGGTAACAGTATTTGGTTCTAACACAAGTTTCTTGGACGTGTGGACGAAATGTTGGACTGACTTCATTTGAGTCAACCTTGTTTTAGTTTACTTTCAGTCTTTGCAAATTTTTTTTTGTTAATAAATTATGGGGTTTTTAGCATTTCTCTTGCTCTAAAGTCCATTCATTGCTCAAACAAAGACAAGGCGGCATTGCTTCCACACAAGAAAAGATTAGGCGAGTCCCCTTCACCCTACACACACACACACACACACACGCGGCAAGGGCAAAAATGGTGGGGATAGCACGGTTGTGGCTCGGGGGTGGGTGTCTCTTTTTAAAAATCCAGGTTCGAACCAGTCCTGCACGTGGAGTGGCAATGAAGATCAGAATGGTTTGCCTGTGTGCGTGGACAACGGTGGTATCGGAACTCTTGGACCACTCCATAATTCACCACCGGAGACAAGTAGTCCTCCCTAATGGTCCCATGGAGATTTGAATTCTCGACTTACAGGATATGAGCTTGTTATTATGCTATCCCTTTGGGGCTCATTCCCCTAAAGACGGCTTCAAAAAGTTCAATGCACTCCAGGCAAATTATAACACTGGTTATAATCCTAGACGTTAAAGTACCCTACTTTTTTTTTAGAAAAAAAAAAAACTCTTAACCTTTGATCTCCCATATGTGAATCTCATTTTCATAGGTAAATCACAAATAATGCAACTTGGAAACTATAATGCATCTAATGTAAACACATGAACTACACGCCCGATATATGGAATATGTAATCCAATAAAGCTTTGGTCTGGTCAAAATTTATTTGAACATGTTACAACAATAGCGGACAGCCTCTTCAATCAAAAAATCTTGTGAAGGGGATTTCCGACATTACAACAATTGGCTTACTGCAATTTTATTAAATGACAGCCAAAAATGTAAAACAAAAAATGCTTCAACTAACTAAAACTATTTCCTTATGCTTTGGTGATACGAATTTCCGTTCATATCATTTTCTCCGGCGTAGGATCAGATGTGGAAAGCTCTGCGTACATATCTGATATTGCTTCGGCAAAATACGCCTTTGCTTGAGGCCTCTTGATCTGGAAGAAACCACACAGGAATGAAAAAACACTGCATTTTCACTTTTTGAGATAATGCTGAAATTCATAACTACCATTCCAACCACTAATGAATGTCGTACAATTCAAAATTTTCTTTGCATTTCTTCAATTTCTTGACAACTAACCACTGATTTTATTACAAAAGGAATAAATTTGAGTTTAAAATAAAAGATTGGCTATTTAAGTTAAATCTGAAAACCCATGGAGATTTTAGATTAAATGTATAGAGAGACGTTATATTACAACCCTTGTACAACTGGAATCCTTGCATGGATTTCAAGTAACTGGATTTGAAATCTATGCATATAAAGCTCTCCATTTAAATGTATATTGTTAAAACTTAAACCTAAATTATTAAATCTAAATACCCCTTAAACAGTTGAACCTAAATCAATTCATTTTAAGTCATTCAGAGCCTTAAAGTTTTCTTTCCCAATGTAATTTAAGGATAGGAAAGAAGCTAACCTTGAATGTCGGAGTAAGAAGGCCGTTCTCCACAGTGAATGGTTCAAGTACCAAAGTCAAAGCTTTTGCAAATTCAAAACCTCTCAACTGCATGTAATTAAAAAAAGAACATTAAACCAACCAAAATTCTGACTAAATTTGACAGAGTCAGTGTCGCAACAAATCACCTGAGCTTCTCTAGCCACTGCATCCATGTCAGCGAGAACAGCAGCTCTTGCTCTTGGATCAGTACATAATTGTCCTAAATCCTCATACTAAACAATACAACCATAAATCAGTCAATAAACTTTCTCATTGGTTACAAATGCCACCATGGATGCATGAAGACTAGAGCTCTCAACTCAACAAAGCTTTCTCTCAGCCTTTATTGGCTGAAATTAATCAAGTGAGAACAATGGTCTCAGCCTTAGGTTAAGCAGAAAATGCATGTAACCTTCCCCACCAAACTGCATTCAGCTTCTTGAAGAAAGATATGAAATGGGCTTTAAATGTATTAAACATGCAATATCCCAGCTCTTCCATCAAAAGATGGAAGTTAAGAGGTTAAACTACTTAACACCCTTGCATTCTGCAAAAAGATAACTATAGGCTCAAAGTTCAAACTCCCTGGTTGATTAGAGCCGGTCTACTTTTGCAATTGCATATTTTGCTGCTGTACTTACTGCTTAATTATAAATAAAGAAAGAAAAGAAGCAGCACAGTGATTCCCAACAAGCAACAGAACTGGAAAAGGAAGTAGCAGGGTCAACAAAACAACCTTTATGCCTTGTGATACAGCCCAATCCTTCAACACATCAGGATCCACCGAGACTACAGCTACTAAACAGGAGTTCAAGCTATCACCTAAGAATGCAAAAAACAGTCGGTGAAAAGACAAAAGCAAGGCAATTTTACGTATAAAGCAAACTCCATAGACTAACCATATATATAACACTGCGATACAAATTTGCACTTGGCATACACATTCTCAACCTTCTCCGGTGCAATATACTCCCCCTGTGCCAATTTAAATATGTTCTTTTTCCTGCAACAAATTGATAATAATTGTTGTTACGGTGTCTGAAAATTCAATACACTTTGGTTCATATGACATCTTTAGATGATTCTTTATCGAAATAAAAAAGGGTCAGATCCATCACGAGAAGTATTGAAATTTTCCAAAGGATACAGTAGTAGCTAGAATAACAACTATATTCAGTAATGCTTTAACTGTGACCATTCCTTTACCATTAGTGCCAATGTAAAAGAACTTAACAATTCTGCTCTACATGGCAGAGAGAACTCAAAAGCTGTATACATCAGAAGCAGGAGCTCTATCCACACCTTTTAAGGTGCAGCATTAGGTAATAATGTTGACAATAATTTAACCAAGTTTAAATAACAAACTTTATAAACATAACAATACAAGATCTCTCTCTATCCCTCCCTCAATAAAAAGGCACACCTTGCACACCCCCCCTCCCCCCCCCCCCCCCCCCCCCCCCAAACACACACACAAACCAATTGGGGTGGCAGGAGGTAATACTCAAACAAACAGCTGGTGGTTAAAATTGTATTATCTTACCTATCAATAATCTTAAGGCGGCCTCCAGGTAACCACAATCCAATGTCTCCAGTATGCAGCCAACCATCATCATCAATCACCTCTCTCCTGTACAATTAACCAAAGGTCAGGCATGCTCAGTATATACGACTTCAATATGATTGCAAGATAACATATGAAAATTTAAGTACGTCTGGACTTCATCTTTGTAGTATCCTTGGAAAATAATCGGACCCCTGACACAGATTTCTCCACGAGGATAAGGCTGATCCTCGGATGTGTAATTCATTTCAGGAACATCCACAAGCTTTACTTCTGAAAGAGGACAAAGATACCAATTTAGCACAAAGTAAAAAAAAATACATGCAAAAATTAAATCTGGAAATTTCAAACCAAATTCTGCTCACATCTTTACTTGAGTTTCTTTATTATTAATGACCTTTTTCTTTAATTATTATATGAAATGACAATTCACTTGAAAAAAGAGAAGTATGAAGCATGACGAGACATGCTGCCCTAAATTGGATGTACAAGTAAATAATCACACAAATTTATTTGCAAAAAACTGTTATACATTCGAGGGTACTAACAGGATAAACATTTTTACTTTTTTCCATAGTGCTAAGATGAATCTAGCCAGGCTTTAAGAACAGTTTTATTTGCTTTCCAAACACTTAACAATAATGACAACAGTACATATAATAATAAACCAGTTTCCTTTATGATTTCATTTTGAATGACTAACTTGTGAAGATAGAACAGAAACATTTCATTTCCTGGTGGTGTCCAAATGCCTTCAAAAGGGCTTGCTGCTTGCCTTCTTTCCTTTTTTTTTTTTTGGTTGTTGTTGTGTCCATTTTGGAGCAATTTTTAGTGACCAACTGGTAGAATGGAAAAGTATTTTGCCAAAACTTTCAATCACATCCCTATATAAAAAAGTGAGGTAACAAATCCATCTCTGTACCATCCTTAATTGACTGAACTCAAAAGGCCTTGTCTCAACTATTTGGGTTGGCAGCATACATCCTATTTTGCAACTTCAGAACTATGTTATGAGTTCGTTTAAGGTTAAGTGTTGGATAAGTACTGTGGACAACTGTACTTGTTAGCACATGGATCAGGTCACATAAACATGGTCAAAATAAAATGCCACAAAGAACGATTCAAAATAGACACATTTAAGAACAGTAACGAAAACCTTATATAAACCCACCAATATTTGAGAATGAGGAATGGGAACAGCTAAGAGGAAGAAACTGAAATCTACCACTCAGTCCCATGTGTTGTTCAGTTTGTGGAACATAAATCAAAGACATTCACCATCTAAATGCTCAACTATTTTTCTCAAGTAGATGCTCACCAGATTCAACTCAACAACTCAATAATACCTTAGATCCCGACTACTAAGCATTGACTACATCCTTTCTTGAAATTCTGCTCAGTCTAAAGCAAGACACCACATATCGAATCTCAAAATTGATACACATTCTTTTGCTCTTAATCCCTTCTTCTCCATTCAAATTGCAATGGATCATTATCCTACAACTTTGATCAGTAATCTTTGCAGACCATGGAATAAATATTTTAGTCAACTTTTTCTCATCTTTCATTCAGTCGGTGCTGACCCTAACTCATCTCAAATGTTGATACTCGCTACTACTTAGTAGAGTCCACTGTTAAACCTATTGTCATCTTACATTTTCTCTACAATTTGAACGACATTCATAGTTTACACAGCATCCCAGAAGCATCTCACAATCATCCGTCTTGTTTTAATACTGCTGTGAACCATCCCCTTCAGTCTCTTTTTCTATTCCAAATTACAGTTCATATATCTGTCTTACTTTTAACTAATTAAAATATTTTATGTTAAAAAGACATCATGGCGTCATTAGTAGGTTTATATGAAGGTGAACCAACCATCCCCCTCAGCCTCATCAAAATTACAGTCCATAGATTTGGCTTACTTCTTAAATAACTTCATGTCAAACAATTTCACGGCCCATTGAAGGCATGTAGCATATAATATATCATTATAACATTTGTTAAAATCAAACGACGAGATAAAGGTGCATCACAAATGATGCACTCCATACCTAAAAATAACAGCTTATGGTTTTGGCTGGTTGGTGAACAAGTGAATCAAGATTTTAGCCAAATAACTATGACTCTGCATGCAAAAAGGGAGTCAACCAGAGGCTTTGCATGGAAATTCAGGTCATGGCCTCTTTTGTCCTGGACAGACGAGCTGGAGACATTTTAAAATAAATGAACTTTAAAGTTGCAAAGAAGAATCTTACCCAATACTCAAGAAAACAGAGGAGAGAACACAAGACAGAGAAGTGAAGAAAAAGGGATAGGCATATTCAAAGAGAGCATGACAAAGATTGAAAGAAAGAAGGAACCAAAGCCATACCTATAAAGAGGTCTGTGAATTTGGAAAAAGAGAAAAATGAAGCAAGATAATAAAGACTCAGGAGAGTGGTTATGCAACACACTTTTCTTCTTTGTATGTTTCTTCAAGACCTATGGAGAACGCTAGGTGAGTTAACCAAACTGTTCTTTTATCAAGCAATGTTAAAGAAATGGTTGAAGTCATAAGTCCATTTGTGATCCAATCAATTAAAAAAGAAATAATATATTGTGTTTATTCCTCATGTTTATTCTTCATGTTTATTATTTGCATTCATTCCTTTAATCTGAGATCTTCCTAGTTTATTTTAATAAAAAATTGATTATAGTTAATGATTAACCACTCAATTGGAAACATGTACCCACAAATAATAAGCATTGCCTTCAGCAATAAATTTAGTCAGGTCTTTGTGAATTTCTACCATCAAATTTCTGGGACACCCATTTAGACTTGTTCTTTATCCCATTTTAAAGAATAGGTAGATCCATATATTTTCAAAATGAAATAAATATAAAAATTCCTTAAGAAAGGGAACTATATACATATAGACGCATATATGGGTATATACATGCACATGTATATAGCTCACGTGTTCTAATTGACTCTTGGAGTATGTCACGGGAATAAGATCATCATGCTCAAGCCAAACTTAACTTTGGTGATCCACAAGCGTGAGCAAATTGTGCATCCATGTGGAGAGACGTTCTACTTATGCCACCAATTACCTGCAATGCTATAAACATAATGCACCCCCAAAATTCGAACTGGCTAAATTTTTGGGTTCTCGTCCACGCCTTGCAAGGCTGCATAATTGTTTATGCGAGCCCCAGATCGGATAGGCCAGGCAATTTGTATCTTTCAGTTCTTGGCCTTTTTAGCATGCAAACCGTCACCTTTGAGTAGGGCAAGTCCTTAGCCTCACAGTTCTAAATACTCGTTACTCTTGGGTCCTCGGTATCATGGCCTCACAAACTCACAATCTTTATGAATTCTAGTGTCAACCTTATAGGTCTACAAACTCAGTATACTTATCAGATCAGAAAAAAAAAACTCAGTACACTTGGGTCCTCAAACTCATACGTTTGGGTAAAGCAAGTCCTCAGCTTATAGGCTTAGAGACTCATTACTCCTATCTTGCACAAACATTGCGAAGTCTCATTTCACATAACACCTTACATTCTAAACCTTCCCTACTTCCACCATTGGATGTGTTCGCTAACTTTTTTTTTTGCTTTTATCATCATGAGGATACTCTCTCTCTCTCTTTCTTGGTTACGACCCTTTCCAAATAATTTAATTACAAGGGATGAATGTGTATCAAGTGAGTAAATGGGTAATGGATCAAGCAAAATAAGAGTTACAGGATAATAATATGAGAGAGATATAGATGTCTTTTTGCTTAATTCTTCTTCAATTTGGTGGGGTCCTGTAGATGTTTCAGCTTTTTAATGCATATCACTAATTGCTTTTGGCTTCACCATGTCTCACATTTTTTTTGACATATAAATTATATCATACACACCTGGCTACCAATTACCTTACCTTAAACATAAAGCATACCAGATAACATAACACAATTGTGTACAAATATGCATATATTTGTTGGTGTGTCCTTGTAATATCCGAGTCCTCTTCCTTAAGAGGATTTGCCATGTTGATTTGTTATTTCAACTAAGGTACAATTCCAACTACATGAAATTTAGTGTGCTATGATTTTTAAATTTTACAGGACATTAGCAAACAACTTACCACATGCAGGACTAGGAGAACCAACATGACCAGACAAGTTGTCACCTTCATCCATAATGCATATGACACAAGACGTCTCAGTCATACCGTAACCTTCAATAACTTGACAGCCAAAGCAACTGCAAGTAGTGGATTTATTTGTTACATAAAGATGATTGGCCACTAGGAATGTTAGAAAACCAGAATTGATAATTTAACAAACATGTAAAAGTGCATTGTTCTCAGAAGAATAATCAACTTACACTCTTAAGAATTCCATCACATCAGGGGACAAAGGTGAAGCACCTGAACCCATGAAGCGGACTCGTCCTCCAAGTTTTTCCCTTATTTTATTGAACACTAATCTGTCCCACATTGGTGAAGGCTTCCGACCTGAAGCAATTAAAAAAATATAAACAATACCAAAAGAAGCAAAATACATAACGAACAAGTTAAAATTCACACACCCACATAACTTGTTGTATTTAAGCACAATTAAGTTTTTCCTCGCATTCACACATTTAAGTAGAATTATTGGCTAACATCTCACATGTAGCATATTACATATTAAAAACATACAAGCACAAATAAGAATCATATGCAGAAGTCACCTTGCTTCCATAATAACCTAACATATTCGTTTCAGAAGGATCAACCATTCAATTTCCTAAATCCACCTCTGCAATTTAGATATGATGAATTGGCAACTCCTCAAGTTTTAACATTAATTTGAGGTCTTCTAGGAAATTTAAGAGTTGTAGAAATCCCCATCTTTATTGTCTTTGCCAAGTCTAGCAGTAATAATCAAATTTGTGTTCTGCAGCATCACTTGGTAACTTTACACAGCAAAAAAGAAAACAAAAGAACATTTTGCATTTTTTATAGGCCGTCAATTATATATTTTTTGAGGTATAGATTGTTTTTCAATTTCTTTTGGAGCATTTATTGGTAATCACTCAGTAGTTGAGACATTAAAAATGATGCTGCAATTTCACATAAACCTTACTGTATTCTAGCAAATTTAATCGTATATAGATGTGTACTGGCTAGGTTCAACACTTAAATGACTGTCCTTCACTCCCACTTCGTTGAGAGTTGGGATATGAGCTCAGATAGTTGATTGTGACTCTATAGCTGCATTCATTATTTTATATGCATCATGAAGAATCTCCGAGTGGAAGAAAGAAATTAAATAGTATCATGCTCATTGGAATTGGTTGCCAATACTTTCAGTTTCAGATGACACCATAACAGGCAGCAATTCCACCTCCACCACTCTATGTTATAAAACGTATATTTGTCAAAAAGAACAGATGAGACTCTGTTGGAGAAGGCAAGATGCATGAGTTTAAATGCAGGGTTGCCACCTGCTAATTAAGAAAGAGGACTTTTTTGATAAAAGGGAAAAAAGTCCATTGTTTTAAAATATAAAAATTTGTGTAGATCAATTAAGCTCCCCAATAATAAAAGGAAAAAAGAGTCAGCTAAAGATGAAAGAAAAGAAGTTCATTGCAATACGATGATACCACTCATTATAGCTTGCTTCTTGGAATTGTAGGCAGCATTAAACAGCCTCTCTCTTAGAGACCCAGAAGTTTTCACAGCATTTACGATCCTACAACAGGCAAATGGGGCATAAATGAGTGATTATACAAAGTAAGATTGAACGAATGATTTATCCAGCAAACAATTACTTTACCCAGCATAGATTCTGTTGTACAAACGAGGAACACTGCAAAATATAGTTGGTCTTAGAGTAGCCAAATCATCCATCAATTTCATATTGTCCTGTAGAGAAGAGACTATCCAATTCGTAAAACTTATCCAAATACTATTATTCTTTAACCCTGTGAAGAAAGTACTAACGTGCACATCTATAGCAAAATAATTGCTGACCATAAAAATTGAAAAAGAAAAATGAAGGAGATTATGAACAAGTGCAGGACTTGTGAACATAAAAGAAAAACTAAAAAAGAAAATGTGCAAAATGAGGTATTTTATATCAATGAACATATCCCTTCTCCCTGTGTCCCTCCACTGTGCATGTGCTCACAAGCTTTGTTCATCTTCCTTTTCTTGCTTCCTCATTTCATCATATGGAAAATGATAGAATATTTTCTAATCGCTCATAAAAGCAATTATTTGGAACATCGGACAGTTGACTTATATCATTAATAAGACAATCGATTCCTAGTAAGATCTATATGGATTATGCAATAATACTCTCAAGATTTGGCTCTTTATTTTTAAACTCTAGCTGGCATATTAGGAGAATGCACCACCTCCGATAAGGCTATCAACTGATTTTAAGGGGGGAAATATACTCCACGAGATGCTTAAAAATTGTTTAAATTTGAATCGTGGACAACTTGGCCATCTTCTATATTTCCCTTAACTTTTCTTTCTTTCATTTCTAAGTATAATATGGTAAATTAAACACCACATAGCAAGCAGAATTTCAAGGTTTGAACATTTCTTAATAGCTTCAAGAGCTCAGACTCAACTAGAACAGCTTGGATTCAAGAATCTCCTGTTATTGAAACAGTTCTTTAACACTAACACAAAGAAATAGTAACTTTCGCGTAATTAGGGCTGCAAATAAACCAAACTGTCCATGAACAGCTCAGACTCACCTAGATTAGTACTCGGCATGTGCTTGTTTATTTACTTGATGAATCAAGCTCAAACAAAATTTGCAAGCTCATTTATCGAATGAGCTGAACCCGAACAACCATTGGCTAGGCTCATTAAGTTCATGAACAAGCTGGTTGGATTCAACAAAAAAGTCATATAAATACACTTAAAATATCAAAACCCTAGTTACCCGATCAACCTATCTCATTTTCTTGTGCCTTCTGCAGAACATCCCATACTCATGCTTCTACTCCACATCTCTCTCTCCAGTCAACGACCACTTTATCACCGGCAATCGGTTATTGTCATCCTCTGGTGAGGCAGATCTCTCTCTCTCACACACACACACTATCCATCTTCAATCATCGCACATCACTGCCACTCATGCGTACCTTTTCTCTCAACTTCTTCAAAACCTTCTTGATCTCACTTTACTCTCTCCAATAAAACCAAAATTCCAAGCCTCCACCACTTTATTGCCCAAGCCACTATTTCCAAAACCTAGCATTCTGTGCAAGTTCTTTCTACAGATTTCCTATCTCAACACAATCTTCCAGTGTAATGATGTATCTATTGGTTTTGATATTGTCTATTGTCTTTTATTGATTGATTGTGTTTTGGGTATGATTTAAATGAAATTAATTCTGTTTAAAAGTTCAATGTTTATTATTTACCAACACTTCAAATAACGCTGATTAATTACTTTGGGTTGTCCCGAATTCTTTAGTAGGGTTCACGGAACTGCATCAACTGCTTGGTTTCTTTTTTCGATTGAAGTTGCTCTCTCTCTCCATTACATATAATGGATGTTTTAATATTTGAGCTCATTCCATTAAGGAGAACCACAAGTTTGAAAATAGGTTTTGTTTTTTAAATAAGACAAATCAGTAATTATTTTTTTCCATTTTAGTGTGTCTGGAATACATTTCCAGAAAGTGTCTTCATTGTTTTTAGGAAACATCTTTTAAACAAAAAAAATGCTACTATAATTTTTTAACGTCAGTTATGTTAATTTTTCATAATCAATCATGACCTCAAGCTTGAGACTTCAAGCTTGATAAGAAGCTCAGGCTCAATTTGGTACATTAAACGAGCTACCAAGCTGAGCCTGAGCTTCTCAAATTATAGTCAAACCAAGCTAGAAGACCAATGTGGGACTTCAACTCAAGCTTGAACACACTTACACAATGCTCAAGCCAAACTTGAACAGGCTCCTGCTCGGCTCATTTGCAGCCCTACACGTATTAGATCATGTACAACAGCTTTTGACTCACAAATATAAAAAGGAGTTCATGTGGCAGAACCCAAGTGACTGGATTTTGGAGAGCATACATAATAAATGTACTAGGACTCCAACTAGAACTTCAGCTTAATAAATCTGCCTCAGGTTTTTTGCATCTTAGATTTCGAGGATCACACTAGCAGATACAATTAATATGTGGAAATAGTAGTTTCAAGCTCAATATACCAAGAGTAATTAAAGATCTGATATGTAATTGTATCACATACCCCCTGGTAAAAACCAACAGCAACGCCGTAATATACTGACATGATTTGGTTAGCTCTTTCATAGATGTGCGCCAGAGGAAGATAGGATATGTAACTGTCAAAAGTAATTTATGTTTAAAAAAGAATTGGGAGGGACGAAAAATATGATATAAATCAAAATGTACTAAAAATAAATAGTTGCAAGGTAATAAATTGAAGACAACTCACATATCTGACGAATAGAATTTGATTTCAATACTATTGCCAGCAACACTCGAGATCAAGTTTGCATGCGTCAATACAACTCCCTTCCCAAAGGGTAAAAAGAAAAAAGGGAAAAAAAATTAAAATTATGTAGTAAAAAAGGTAGTCAATTTAAGTTGAAAAGTTTAGCTGGATCAGGAAACTGAAATCAAAAGGCTTAGTATTGCTACCTTTGGTGTCCCAGTAGTACCACTTGTGTAGCATATAGTTGCAACATCTTCAGGTTTGGGAGGGTCAAAAGGTTGAATACTACTCCGGCCCTAAAAGGAAATAGATTGTACAGAGATCAAACATTTACCCGGAGAAAGTAATAGCATTCCAGCTCAACCTTGTGAAAGATAAAATACAGCTTGTGAATAAAGAAAAAAAAATTGATCTACTCATAGGTGAAGTTTATTTTCAAGAACAAACATTCTAAATATATTAAAGAGCATAATGTGCACATCCAAGAAAATTGAACAAGCAACTCGAGAAAAAAAAAATGCCAGAGATTACAAAGAAAGCGTCCATGAAGTACATTATTGGGGTGTGAAATACTCGGATCAAGAATACCAATAATGCGACCAAAACCCCACCAATTTCACTATGTTCAGCTTCACCTTTTTCTTCTTATCATAAAAAGAATGCCCAGAACTCTTGGTTACTGTTATTTGAACGCTTGAATGGTTCGCCACCAACAAGATAAATCTATACATTTCATGCTATCATAGATACATGGTGGACTAGTGACAGAAGATTTACATTTCTTTCAATTAAGTGAAGAAATATTCACTCAAATTTCAGACAACTTATCAAAAAAAAAAAAATCAGATGATAATTAGTTAATTACTTTCCTAAAATTCAAATTCTGATGACTAAGTTGGATATTCCAGCTTTCTTGTAGGAACCCTGTTCAGCCTCAACGTTCATTATGGATCTAGTGGCATAGTGACGAAGGGGGAACTGCAAAGCATCATAGGCTCAACAAGTCGCTCTGCTTATATAATATAATGAAGCAAGCTAGCTTGCTTACTCTCCTAGTAGTGACATTGGAAAAACTAGACCATGCTAAAGGAAAGGAGCATTCTGGAAGTAACTAATCACTTCTGGCAATGCTTCTAGAACGCCAACCAGTATACCAGTCATGAGCGATAGTGAAGCCGAAAGAGGTGTGGGACAAGATTAAAAAGCTGTGTGTGAAAACGCTGCACAGAAGGGTTGTGCTATACTAGTTTATAAGAAAGGAATAAATAAAGCTGCAAAATACCTCATATGACATATGATGGATCAGATGACTATCTGAAAAACAAGCCTTAGATATTTTTTATCTAACCTCTAAACCAGTTAATCCAACCTCCAATATGAGGTTGTGTTATGACAAACAGCCACGAAACACAAAGCACCACACATAGAACACAAGAATTTAGGTGGTTGGGCGATATGCCTATGTCCATGGTGAAGATCCGGCAGAAGTTTTTCACTATGCAGAAATAATTAGATTACAAGTTTCAACCCTAAACCCTAGCTCTCTCTCTCTCTTTATGCGATTTTCAGTATTCTCTTAATCCCACTCCAAACCCTAGACTCCCTTATAGACTAGGCTACAAGAGAGTCCAAGACCCGCAAGCAAAAAACGGGTCATAAAATTGAGGCGCTGCCCACAGACCCCCATCAAAACCGGGTCACAACACAACCCGGGCCGAGACAAATTTTGGGCCACAACATAACAGGTTGGTATCCTCAGAAGATGGTAGAAATTGAAGAAAGGGTAAAAAATGTCTTCTATGGTTTCTGGTGTTAATGGCTGATACCATTACCTAATGGTGGTTACAATGTCAATTTTTTCCATAACCATTCATCACTGTTTAATCCAATTGGATTATCACGTTATGTAATGGCTGATTTTTTTTTTACCTTGGCAAGAAACTCACGCACCCACTTTGTCCATATGGGGACTTGAACCCTCGACCTTCTACTTTGGAAGATGAGGAAGGAAAGGCCGATATTTGATACCTTGAATGTTAGACAGAGTTCATTCCTTTTGATTTATTTGGCATGAATAACTCAATATAGAGGTCTAAATTGACTTAAAGGACTCTCACTCCAGGCACATAAATTAATCATTCATCTATCATTTCCCAGTTCTTTCAACTTCCTCAAAACATAAGTTCTGCCCAAATTTGGATCTCCGCTCATTTATTCTATCCGGTATAACAGTTCTTACATTACGTTTCTATGGACAGATGAACGACATCCTCCTGACATGATCATCCAGAAAATTGTACGTGTAAGATACAAATAAACTGCACTGGACACAACATAATCAATGATAACCACTGAAAAGTGAATAAAAAGTAATAGCACAAAAGAAAGAGAAGGAAATGGCAGAGATTACTTTTTCTTATCATGAAAAAGACGAAAAAGATTTAGCGTAATGAGGATAGCTCTGGAGTTCTTTTTCCCCTTTCTTCTCTGTTTCTATCTAAACTACTACGATTTTCGATTAGTAATATTTAAGTTACAATAAAGGTGTAAGTATTTTCTGTCCGTATCCTTTCTTCTTGACAACCAAACAAGACGAGTGAACTTGACTGAAATTTCTTCTCCTCTGCAATTTCCAGAACTAAACGAACAGTAACTGTCTAGCATTTCCCTTACACGAACAAGAAAAGAATCATTATTAGACATGTTCTTAAATGAACACAACCAAAATGGTAACCTATTTGTAAGGTTTATAAGGATGCGTATATGTTCCGATCACAAAATTAGAGCAACATTGCCAAAAGTCTATTACTGGGTAATTTATAGAGAGAGAGTTGAATTACCTGACTAAGTAATCTCAAATATGATATAAGCTTAACTCCGGAGGTCGATGGAAGTGAGGGAAAGTGTTCATCTATCCCTCCCACAACCTATCACCGAGGGTGCACGGGAAATCATTTCAGACAAGCAACCAAATGAGCACTATGAATGCATAAAGTTTTTGTGAAGACAACTAGTTGAGGGAAAACATACCACTATTAAACGTACAGATGAAATCTGAGATAAAAAGCTCAACAACTGCATATCCAAGAGGAGAAGTATAAGATATGTTATTTTTTTGAAACTTATATTCGATATAGACATAATGGAACAAGTAAAACATATACGGTGGTATATAATCAAAATGAATATACATGTATATATATGTAGCGTATGAAGATTGCAACATTATATATTTAAAGCTCACAGGTAAAACTTCCTATAAAAAAAGATCAGCAACTTCAAATCCCAGAAGAGAAGCATAAGATGCGTTTTATGTTTTTTTTTTTTTCTTTCTTTCTGAAACTTATGGACATAATGGAACAATTGATTTAAAACATATATGATAATAGATAAGCAAAATGAATACACAGACGCACGCAGATATACACACACACACACACATATCTGAAGATTGCAACATTATATATGTAAAGCTTAGAGGTAAAACTTCCTGTATCACAATCACTTTTGAACTGGAGCATGCACAAATATAGATACTAGTGAATCCTCTAACAAGACTATACATGTGAAAAAACCTACACATGCAAAACTTTTTTCTTATAGAATCCAAATAGTGGGGGAAATGGGGAGAGAAGGAAGAAAGCTACACATCATCTGAAGTTCATAAAGTCAGATTAGAATGTAAGCGGCACCAGATATAAACGAAAACAAAAAGCAAAGGGAGTAAAAGAACAGGATAATTCAATTATTCAAAAGTGTTGGAAAAAAGTGTCGTGTTGGCATATTCCATGAGCAAAAGTTGTGTCATGGTCTATATGGCTGTGTCACTTCAGTGAAAATTTTGCATCAATATTGAAACTGCAAGTGTAGATTGAAGGATGGAGCTTGAAAATCGCATCGACATCTTACTTCAAGCTGCATCAATCACACAATATAGAGAAGGTAATTGACCTAAAAGGCCCTAGGTTCCAGAGTGATTAATTAATAATTAAGTTGATTAAAATTTTCCTAATTAATCATTAACTTTTTGGTTAAGATTGTCTTAGAATTAATTAGAAAACTTGAAAAATGTTACAAGTGGGTTCATCCCACGTGCCCCTCATTAAAGCATTATTATCTTTGTAAAGAAATATCTTCCAACCATTTGCCTATATAAGGCATCAGAATGTTGTAAGTTAAAGGGTGAGTAGTTTTGATAAAAGGCAATCTCTCTCTCTCTCTCTCTCGCATACAGCCTCTCTCTCTCTCTCTCTCTCTCTCTCTTCTCTTGCTATCTCTCACTGCTCTCTTCTCTCTAATATAATATATAGTATAATAGTTATTATGTAATGTATAATAGTAGTATATAATAACTATTATACAATACGTTATCAGCACGAGGTCCTGACCAACGGAGAAGACAATTTCATTTTTCACTTCCAAGTAAAAGGTACGAAAATTATGTTTATGTCATTTCAATAGATAAATATATCTATAAATATATCTATATATATAGATAAATATATAATATATCTATTGGTGTATATGTATATATATATATATACCCATACATATAATCTATATATTTATATAGATATATCTATATTTACATATACATATAAATATATAATATATATGTATATATAAAGTCCTTCTCGATTGCATAGTGACATGTTCATATTTATATTATTTTATTCTGTCAATATACCTACATATATATGTATATATAAAGTCCTTCCCGATTGCGAAGTGACATGTTCATATTTATATTATTTTATTCTGTCAAAATACTATATATACAAAATTTTCGAGTATCTTACAATAAAAGACTTGTCCACACTATGGAAAAAATTGAAAGATAGGTTCGAACATCAAGGAACTATAATCCTGTCAAGAGCTCGAGACAACTGGTCAAAATTAAAGTTGTCTGATTATAAATCGGTAATAGAATATAATTCAGCTCTATTTCGAATTAGCTCCCAAATGAATTTATGTGGAGAGCCTAAAAATGATGTCGATATGTTAGAAAAAACATTTACCACATTTCATTCCTCGAACTAGTTCTTCTAGCAACAGTATCGAGAGTGATATTTTACAAGATATTCTGAGTTGATATCTTGCTTATTAGTAGCTGAACAAAATAATGAGCTCTTATTAGAAAACCACATATCCCGTCCGACCGGATCAACTTCATTAACTGAAGCACATTTAGCATCCTTTAATGGTCGTGGACGTGGAAGTGGTTGTGGACGTGGTCGTGGCCACGGATAATTATGGTGGTTATCCTTTATTTGAGTTTCCTAGTAGGAACTACACACCATATTATCATGAAGGAAATGCAAGTGGGGCAAAGCAAGAAAAGTTGAAAGTTGTGCCGAATGCAACTTCTAAACAATATGAAAATGCTTGCTTTCGCTGTGATATGAAAGGGCATTGGTCACAAACCTGCCGAAACGCCCAAACACTTCATTGAGCTATATCAAGCTTCAAATCAAAGGAAAAGGGAAGGAAAAAGAGATTGAAACAAATGCTATCACAAATTATGAACCGGTAGCCATCAATCATCTTAATATTTCAGATATCTATAAAGACCTCCCTAAAATAAATAAATTAGTTAACTGATGATGGAAATGTTCACATCAATTTGATATCATTTCCTTTGGTTTTTATTAGTATGTTATTACAAGTTTTGTTTGTAATTATACTTTTATTAATGTAATGAAGTTTGTTTCTTTTTAGAAAATGGATTTGATCAATACATTGCCCACATCCAAGATAAATAATGAAGATATATGTTTGGTAGACAGTGCCACGACACATACTATCCTGAGAGATAGAAAATATTTTTCCCATATAACATTAGCTGAAGCTAATGTTAATACCATATCAGGTTCCATAGACCTGATTGATGGTTCTGGAAGAGCTAATATTGTGTTACCATGTGGAACACAATTGCATATTGATGATGCTCTCTACTCAACCAGATCTAAGAGAAATCTGTTGAGTTTTAAAGATATACGTCATAACGGTTATCATATTGAAACAATAAATAAAGGGAGTATGGAATATCTGTGCATTACATCAACTATTTCATGCCGGAAGCATGTTTTAGAAAAACTCCCTGCTTTCTCTTCTGGGTTATATTTTATGAAGATAAGAGCAATTGAATCACATGTAGCGATGCACCAGAAGTGCTCTGATCCAAAGAATTTTATATTATGGCATAATCGCCTTGGTCATCCTAGGTCAACAATGATGCGCTGAATTATTGAAAATTCAAATGGGCATCCATTAAAGAATCAGAAAATTCTTTTAACAAGTGATTATACATGCACTGCATGCTCACAAGGAAAGTTAATTGTGAAGCTATCTCCTTCAAAAATTGTTGTTAAATCCCCTAATTTCTTACAAAGGAGCCACGGAGATATATGTGGACCTATTCACCCATCATGTGGACCATTTCGTTATTTTATAGTTTTAATTGATTCCTCAACTAGATGGTCCCATGTCTGTTTACTTTCTACTCGAAATGTAGCATTTGCTAGACTTTTGGCCCAAACAATTCGTTTAAGAGCACAATTCCCGGATTATTTAATCAAGGCAATTCGTCTTGATAATGCCGGAGAATTTACATCTAAAACGTTCAATGACTATTGCATGTCTATTGGCACTGATGTTGAACACCCTGTTGCACACACTCATACTCAAAATGGTCTAGCAGAGTCTTTTATAAAACATCTTCAATTGATTGTCAGACCATTACTTATGAAAACAAAACTCCCTACGTCAACCTGGGGACATGCCATATTGCATGCAGCATCATTAGTTCGTATTAGACCAACTGCTTACCATAGTTTTTCACCTCTACAACTTATGGTTGGTCAACAACCAAATATCTTTCACTTACGAGTTTTTGGTTGTTCTGTCTTTGTACCTATTACACCACCACAACGAACAAAAATGGGCCCTCAGCGTAGACTTGGAATTTATGTAGGTTTTGATTCTCCATCTATCATTAGATATCTTGAACCTATGACAGGAGATTTGTTTAAAGCAAGATTTGCTAATTGTCATTTTGATAAGGTGGTGTTCCCACTATTAGGGAGAGAAATGACACAGCCTGAACAACAACATGAGATCACTTGGAATGCTACGACATTATCACAATTTGATCCCCCTACAAGTCAAAGAGAACTTGAAGTTAAGAGAATCATTTATTTGCAAAGTATTGCAAATCAATTGCCAGATGCATTTACTGATACAAATAAAGTGATACAATCTCATATCCCTGCTGCCAATTTCCCAGCACGAATAGATGTCCCTGTTGGACAATCTATAAGTATTGCAGCAGATGCATCTAAAACACGCCTAAAGCGTGGGAGACCCATTGGTGCAAAAGATACTGTTCCTCGAAAGAAGAAAGTATAACAGAAAGTAGATAAAGAAGATGGCACTCCTGAGGAGTCCATACTTACAAAGGGAGCAATAATAACCCCTGAAGAAATGATAGCCCTTGATAAGGCACAAAAAGAGGTAGTCATACCGAAAAATGATGAGATCTCAATAAATTATGCAAAGAGATGGAATAGAAATTATGTTCTTGTCGACAACATATTCTCTTTTGCAGTTGCTCTTGATATTGCAAGGGATAATGAGGATCCAGAACCTCAATACGTTGATAAATGTCGACGCAGAAATGATTGGCCAAAATGGAAAGAGGCAATACAGGCAGAATTAACTTCACTGGCAAAACGTGAAATATTTGGATCGATAATCCAAACACCTGAGGGCGTTAAGCCTGTAGGGTACAAATGGGTATTTGTACGGAAAAAAAATGAGAAAAATGAAATTATGAGATATAAAGCCCGCTTAATGGCACACGGTTTCTCACAAAAGTCTGGTATTGATTATAAGGAGACATATTCTCCGGTAATTGATGCAATTACATTCCGATTCCTGATTAATTTGGCAGTCACAGAAAGGCTGAATATGCATCTAATGGACGTGGTTACAACATATTTATATGGATCACTTGATAGTGATATTTATATGAAAATCCCTGAAGGATTTCAAATACCTGAAGCAATAGCTTCAAAACCACGGTCTATGTACTCAATCAAGTTACAACGATCGTTGTATGTATTAAAGCAATTTGGACGCATGTGGTACAATCGCCTTAGCGAGTACTTAATCAAAGAAGGATATGTAAATAATCCAATTTGTCCATGTGTTTTCATTAAAAAATTAGGATCTGGATTTGCAATTATAGCTGTATATCTTGATGATTTAAACCTCGTGGGAACTCCTGATGAGCTCACCGCGACAGCTGATTATTTAAAGAAAGAATTCGAAATGAAAGAGCTTGAAAAAACGAGATTTTGCCTCGGATTACAGATTGAGCATTTACCAAGCGAAATTCTTATCCATCAGTCAACATATACAGAAAAAGTTCTCAAGCGATTCTATATGGATAAAGCTCATCCATTAAGTTCTCGAATGGTCGTCCGATCGCTTGATGTGAAGAAAGATCCATTTCGTCCTCGAGAAGATAATGAAGAATTGCTTGGTCCTAAAATTCCATATTTGAGTGCTATTGGTGCACTGATGTACCTTACAAATTGCACAAGACCGGACATAGCTTTTCTAGTCAACTTACTGGCACGGTACAGTTCTGTACCAACTCGCAGACATTGGAATAGTGTCAAGCATATAATGAGATATCTTCGTAGGACCACTGATATGGGATTGTTTTATTCAAATAAATCAAAATCCCAGTTAGTTGGATATGCAGATGTAGGTTATCTCTCTGATCCACATTAAGCTTGATCAAAAAAAGGATATGTATTTACTTGTGGTGACACTGCTATATCATGGAGATCCATGAAACAGACAATGACAGCAACCTCTTCAAATCATTCTGAAATACTCGCAATTCATGAAGCGAGCCGAGAGTGTGTCTGGCTAAGATCTATAATACAGCATATTCGAGAAAATTGTGGGCTCTCCTCAATAAATAATATCCCAACGATATTATATGAAGATAATGCTGCATGTCTTGCACAAATCAAAGGAGGCTATATCAAAGGAGAAAGAACCAAACACATCTCACCAAAATTCTTTTATACTCACGAGCTTCAGAAGAATGATGATATTGATGTCCAGCAAATTCGTTCGTGTGATAATTTGGCAGACCTATTCACTAAAGCTCTGCTTACCACGACATTCAAGAAATTGGTTCAAAATATTGGGATGCAGCAGCTCAAAGATTTTCCATGTTGATGAGGGGGAGAATTTGTTTGAAAAGGTATTAGCACACTGCACTCTTTTTCCTTCGATCAGGTTTTATCCCACTGGGTTTTCCTGACAAGGTTTTAATGAGGCAATTCTTGTATATGCAATACCATTTTTAGGTGCACAAGAATCTTGTACTCTTTATAAAGTCATGAACCCAAGGGGGAGTGTTATAAGTGGGTTCATCCCACGTGCCCCTCATTAAAGCATTATTATCTTTGTTAAGAAATATCTTCCAACCATTTGCCTATATAAGACATCAGAATGTTGTAAGTTAAAGGGTGAGTAGTTTTGATAAAAGGCAATCTCTCTCTCTCTCTCTTGCATATAGCCTCTCTCTCTCTCTCTCTCGCATACAGCATCTCTCTCTCTCTTCTCTTGCTATCTCTCACTGCTCTCTTCTCTCTAATATAATATATAGTATAATAGTTATTATGTAAAGTATAATAGTAGTATATAATAACTATTATACAATAAAAAACTAATTATTAAATAATTTTAATATAATTATAAGGCTTAAAATTGAATATTATTTAATTAGGAATGAATTTGGAAACTTTAGTGTTGCTTAGAAAGCTTAGGTTTTGAGTAGTTGAAAGCTAATTTAAAAGTTGATTTTCATTAGGATTTCAAGTTGTGAACTGACTTCTGTGTCTTCAAAAAATCATTAAAAATAAATACTTGGTATCTCATGATGAGCTTTATTTATTCAAAAACTAGGCTCGATAAGCTATCCAACGACATATTATATGCCTAATTTTAAGTAAGTTTGACCCCTCAACGAAGTGTTCGAAGTTGGGTTATATGCAGTCAGGTTCAGCAGAAAAGCTCAATTGATCTGAACTGAATCTCAGATTGATCAAAATCAAACCAGAATAGCTCGACCAAAAGCTCGATGATCAAAGCAAACGAGAGAGTGTCAATTGATACATCTCGAACGAACACCCGAAGTCGGTGAAGTATGCATTTCCAAGTCCAAAAAAAGGTTTATAAACTTTCAGAATCTCACCCAAAGTATAAAATGGGGTCTTAGGATTCTCTAAACGTCAGGAAAACATAAGAGATGCAACTACACAATTGTTAGAGAGACATGTGATTGAGTGCTAAAGGAGTTTCATTGAGTACTTGAAGATTGATCAACCACAACATCTACACATCAAACAAAAGCTTGGACGACTAGCCATGGAAATCAATGTGCTTGTGGAGAAGTGGATCGTCTGAGGAGCAAATGGCCTAGAGACTCGAGTGAAGAGTTTGGACTTAGTCTGTGTCAGGAGTAACTAGGGGTTTTCTAGGATTTGGGAAACAGGTAACAGTTGTAAAATCTCCCTCATAATGGATTTTATTTGCCTGAACAAAGTCCCTTTATTTTTTGCCGTTGGGATTTTTTGCGTAAAAATCATGTTTATATATGGTTGTTTGGTTTATTTATTTTTGCTATCCATATTTAATTGATTCATTTTGTTGCGTTCTAAATATAATTGTTAGAATTTAAAAATCAATTGTTGTTAGTTAAAATTGGAAAAGACCTATTCACCCCGTTAAGTCTAATCAAGCCTTGCACACTCTACATCAGAACCGAGGGTTACGGTCCTAGATTACACAAGAAGTTTGCATATCATAGGAATGGTCTTGAGATCCTGAAACCATGCTCCCTTCAATTAAAATGAAGACTTACCATGGTATTTACATGAACTGCATTCTCCAATTATTGCTATTATTCAGTTTCAAGAAAATAAAATAAAATATATACATTTAACATATTATTAGTTAATTCATTATCATTTCAAAAAAGAAATTTGAAGAATTTATTATAGAAATTAGCTTGTGTAAATGAAAAACTGATTTGGTAATTTTATGATCCACGTTACAGTCTCCACTTTTTTTTCACGCCACCATTATGTTTTCTTTGTCAACAAGTATAATAAAATGTCAGCGTAAGGTATTTATATTCCTTCTTTAGATAACATGTTTGAGAAAAGTATTGACTGGTTTTACACAGTACAAGGCATGAGTTCCCTAGTATAATTGATAAGCTATAAAAAAGCATATATTCAACTCACTGAGTTAAGTGTTTGTGGCACACAAAAAATAGCTTGTATATCGGCATGATTCACAATATACTTCACAGCATCTGGACCTGTGGACAAACAAAAAAAACACCATAAGTTCAACAGACATGTCCGAACTATAAAGATTCATCTTCACAGACACGTACACACCAAGAGTGTCATATAAAGGAACTGAGGTATATGAATATGCTGAGCAGGCATGATCCACAATCAACCATTCTGGAGTATTTATAAAATAAAGTCCAACACAAGCTCCCTGTTCCACAATGAAACTAAATGATGTCAGTGTATTTGAACTCCAACATTTTCTACAAACTTATATTTGAAGGTATAAAACTAGAGATACTCAACAAAATTAAATGAAAAAAAAAAACAAGAGATATCAACAATGATCAAGGGCCACCACCAGGCCATTAGCCCAGGTGGTATGAGCTCTAGGCGTGTGAGCAGTTTGTGCCCCACATGGGGTAGTATTAGGGGTGCAAGTCCAGCGTGTTGATGGGTCAACCTTAACCCAACATGCACTATGGCCCAACCCAACCCTAACCCGACTTCCGGTTAGTGTTGTAAGACCGGGCTCGAAAATGTGCGGGTTAGCCCGCAGTGCCCTGTTTGCCTGAACACCTTATATGGATCAAGACTTCCCAACTCCTTCAAACTATAACTGAACACCAAGCACCACCACTGCCATTGCCATCAACACCAGCAGAAATTCAACATATCATGGCCAAACAGGCAGAATATTCTGGCATGTTCACATCACATTGCAACTTGAAGCGTTTTCATCACTAAAGAAGTTGGTGTAGGGATCAGGAGGCGGTGAGATGAAGATGTCAGCGAGCTGACAACGGTGGCAGCAAGATGAAGACAACGGAGACAAATGAGAGAGACAGCAGCGAGATGAACATGGAACGACAACTAGGATTTCTCTCTCTCTAGGACTGGCAGCGGGCTAGGGTTTGTGATTTTCTGAAAAGATAAGTGCTATTATATAGGGGTCGTACTAGCCGTTGGATAAAAATAGATGGTTAAGATTTAACTTTAATATTCTAATATAATAAAATAAAATATATTTATCATATAAATCAATTGCCGGTTAGAATCTTCCCCACCCAAACCCACCCTGAAATGGGCTTGGGTTGAGAAAATTCAGCCCAAGCCCAACCCTAGTGTTAAAAGTACCAACACAAGCCCGCCTTTAACTCAGGTTGGGTCAAGCTAGACTCGACCGACTTGCACCCCTAGGCAGTATGGTGTGTGCGAGCGGGCGTGCATTGCTTTACCTATGACCAAAAAAAAAACCAACGATCAAGGGACCACTTCTATTACCCCCAAAAACGATCAAGGGTCTACTACATACAAACATATTTTTTCAAAATTCATATATATATCATGTCCTTTGAAAAAAAAATCTAAGTTCACCGATATGACTCACTTTTGGTAATCCATGGTGCCGGAGGCCAGAACCTATTGCTGATCGAGCAGTGCCTGCCTCTCCATACGTCATCCATTTGTACCTTCACATGTATAAAATTAATGAGACAAAATCAAGTAAAATTAAAGATCAAGTCTATAGTTTGATCAATCTCAGGAGAAATTATGTTATACAATAACCAACTTACTCTCCAATGGTCCCATCCACCCGAATACGCGTACCCAAGTATTTGTAATCTTGGAAAGTTTTAACTGCATGTCTGAACACACAATATCATCATAAACAATTACATCTTCCCAAATTAAATAATGTAGAGGTAGGTCCTCCAAGCACATATAGTTGCAATGGCGCTTCAAAGTAAATGACAATAATAATAACCATCACAAAACAACAACAACAAAAACTATATTAAAATCATCACAGAATTTACTGTGCTTCAGATAGAGCATAATGACAAAATAAAAAACCATACAGAGGAGAACACTAATAATAATAACAACAATAATAAACAGAACAGAGCATGTTCTTAGAAAAGTATAATTACAAATAGCTACGCAGAGCAGAGAACTGAATAATGGAGTGCATAAAGAAGACGAAAAAGTTTCTCACACAAAGTTGTCATGCAATGTGCCAATTTCAGGATGATCAGGGAATCTACTAACAAGCTTCAAGGGAGAGCGTGCAGATCTGCCATGAAAGAATTATTCAACTGATAGTTATACGGTTATACCATAATGTAGTATGTATACAATAAAAATTTAGAAAGAAAATCTATCTCTAGTTCATTTAAGTAGAACATAAAGCAGTTAACCTGTATACGTTCCACTTTCCTGTCTGCAATTTTTCGGGAAGAACTACGCTGTAACCCTGACCTGTCCAAATTTGAAAGCCATCATTATTATAAATGAAATTTTATAAACGTAACCGGAAAAATAATAGGAACAGGTTGCGGCGATTTCTGGAGAAAAGTTATTCCATTACATATGACATATTTTAGTACAATTAAATATTCAAAAAAGAGGCTTGGACGGAGCACTCAAATAACAGAGGCAATATTTCTTAAAGATCATCCTGAGGTCAGGATGCTTGTGCAAGCTTAGTTGCAAGAGAGAGAATAAAAGTCACCAGCCTGCACAATGACAGAAATGTGCCTAGTTACATGGTATATAACTCTTAAACCTGTGCCATCCCTACAGTGTTCCTCATGAAATAAAGTGAACTACTAAAGTGACGTATTCAATGTTATACTACTTTCCAAAAGAATACACAAATAAAATTACTCAGTCGCATAATCTCTTACAACTCTCCTAGTGCGACCAACAATAGTTATTAAGACCATATATTTAATCAAGATACAGCCCTCTAAGACGCTTGTTTTGTAGTCATTCTCCCCAACTCTTTGCTCATACCAGGAATACTTCATTGAATTGCATCGGACCGAGCCCGTCATTCGGACCAGCCCTACTCAACTCGTACACACCCTTACCGAGCAGGGCTAGGCCTGCTGTTCCAGTCCAAGAGGCATGTCAGTCCAGCCTTACTGCCAGCTCGTGAGCCTGGACCAGAAATTCAAAATAAGAGAGGAGGGGGAGGGGGACTCCTATAATTTGATTTTTGGCATTGAACCTTCTGATTACTTCTATATTATCACATTGATTCTAACATTTTTGTTTCTTTTCATTGTGTGGAAATAACTTTAGACCGCATAACTTCATGATCGTTTGTCCAATTTCGATGAACTTTTTCCAATTTTGGGCATTTTTTCAAGATCTGTGTTGCAAACTGCCAAAAGTTTGGGTGATTTATTTTGTCAAAAAATGCCTTTTTGAGCCTTACAACAAGCTTTACTCTTGGATAAAATCAATAGAGTGATAACTGATAAGTAATCTATTAATTTTAGTATACACGAGGACATCCAATGTTTTGAATGTGTTATAACAATCGTTCTCGATCCACTTAGCAAATACATAAGCTAGCCATTCATTAAATTTCAATATTTTATGTGCCTTAGACCTAGTCGTTAAAATATATTTTCTATAAAAGTTTTGCATATTGTGTTGTTAGTTATGGTTCGAATCTTAAAGCCACAAAAATGCACATCAAAGTTATTCAAATGATATACTTTTTGTATTAGAAATTAATACATATCTATATCTTACATATTCTTTAACCACCAAAATCTTGCTTGAGTGGTTTGTACTCCGCCCTCCTAAAAGGGAGGTTAAGAGTTCAAGCCCGTGGAGGTACAATTCTCTTTATATTTTTTTTTTGGGGGGGGAGGGGGGGGCAATAGGCCAGCCCATCTGGTTGACTAGTCAAAAGCCCAAACGGGTATATCATCCTTCTTATCCACATCTTCGTCCTTCATAGAAAAAAGGAAAAGGAAAGGGTAAAACCTGAACTATACTTGGGAAACCATCCTAAAGGAAGAGAAACACATAATCAATAAAATGAGACTAAGGAGTGATCAAAGTGTGGTTTTATGACTAAAATATGATCAGAGAGAAGCCTTCAGTTAAGAAAGACCTCCGTATTCCAGCTCCAAGTGATAGATGAAGAAGGCTGCTGACTATTGAGCGACCAAAAGGATAAGCAGATAACCCTTTACCATAAATCTTGCATCTTAAATGCCATCCTCCTAAAAATATATAGTATTTCCCTCAATCTCTGCCCGTAAGAGCAAGATGAACTTTCTTGAAATCCCTAATCTTCAGAACCATTTCTTAATGAATTTGTATATGATATGTCACCACCACCCAACCCCAAACACACACACTCACGCCTGCAAGTGACCTGGCATTGAAGTCTCTTTGGAAAATGAGAGTACTTTTGAAGATCAAAATTATTATGACAAGCCCAATTTGATCATATTTTATATTAACAGAGTCGTGCATTTGATCAGACTACAAAAAAGTCTGCACTCCTGTCAAATCCTTGTGGTGCTGACTACTACTTTTAAGACAATCGAGTCAAAAGGCCAAAACGAAGACCTACATCAAGTGGCTTTTTCACCCATCAAATTAGCTTAAGCTCAGTGCAGGATAATTTTCGAAAGTAAATCAAAGTCGAGCTGGAGGAGGAGGGAATTTTAGAGGAGAGTGAAGAAGGTTGATTAGGATTCCGATTTTGGATTTTCCTTTCATATAGATCACACTCAAATGATGTCGCATGACTATGGGATCTTTCCTCAATCATCTCCTCAACTGGGACAGTGAACATAATAATGTGGGTGGTCAATAAACCTTCTCTCTCAAGTCTCAAGTACATTTTTGTTTCCACAAGTAAATTTGCACAGAAATTCAGTCTTCACAAACTTAATATTTATCCAGATATATGATCTTTTAACAGATAAAGTATGTTGTGGTCCAAGTACTAAATTATGTCAGAAAAAAACATGTTCTTTTCTTCTTGTTTATAAAATTTTTAAATGTTCTTTAAGATTCATATACATACTACAAATTGACTTGCATAAAGCCCCACTAATGAAGTTATATATACTTCTAGGCTCGTTTTGTTTGACGTAAAATATTTTCCAATACTGATAACATTTTCCGGCGTTTGGTTGATTGCAAAATGTTTTACACAATCTTTTAGAAAAACAATAATAGTTTAGAAAACCGCAAAATGACCCCAACAGTTTTTTTTTTCCCGCAAATTTTCTAAAATTACACTAAAAAACATATGCTCAAATGATAGTCAGGTGTATAGATATTAGCATATGTACAAATATACACGAACATAACAAGTATATGTACACGTATACACACATACTTTTGTCCATACTCAAATTCATACTTGTTTGTAGGTAAACTAATATAAATGAATAATAAATGTTTATTTTGCATCTTTTAAGAATTCACAAATTATTTTCAATTTTCAACCAAACACAGGAAAATAGGAAGAAAAATATTTTCTTCATGCCAAATATTTTACATGGAAAAAAATTCCAATGTAAAAAGTTTTAGTTAAAAAAAACAGAGCCCTAGTTTGTATAAAGCTGATTAAATCAGAGCACCAGTGGAAGTGTGGAACCCTAAATTAGTGGCATGTGGGACCCAAAAGAACAAAAGAGAAACAAAAGACATGAATATCCGAATCATCCCTCTCATTAAGTATCAAACGAATCCCAGAAAACAACTTGGCATTCAAATCACACATCAAAGACAAAGAAGTACATGAAGAAGAATAGGCGGTGAGATCGAAGATATATATATATATATATATAGAGAGAGAGAGAGAGAGGGTGATTACCGAGAACGAATTCTCCTGAGATATATATATATATATATATAGAGAGAGAGAGAGAGGGTGATTACCGAGAACGAATTCTCCTGAGGTCTTATTTCTTTGAATCTGCAAGTGTAGATCGTCGGAGGCGGTAAGAAGATGGCCTTGAATTGCTTGTAGGCGTCGCTGAGCTGATGATTCCATTGAAAATTTCTGGGAAAAATCTTCTTTATCGATCTCAAAAAAAATTTAGCCAAGTTGAAATTTCCAGAGATAGAGAGGTATAAAATTCTTCTTTGTCGATCTCGAAAAAAAAAAATTAGCGGAGTTGTTGAAATTTCTACAGAGAGAGAGCTATAAAATTCTTCTTCATCGATCACAAAAATAATTTAGCCATGTTGTTGAAATATCTAGAAATAGAGAGCTATTGAACTTGAAATAATTTCTAATCCTTTTTCAGATTTATTTGCAATATAATAATAATGTAACTATATGCGTCACTATGTCCTTGTCTGTGATATGTATATATATATATATATGAGTATATGTAGAGAGAGAGAGAGAGAGAGATCGGCACGCTATCCAATGATGATGACATGTAGAGAGGGTTAGGATAAGGGTCGTCGTTACGATTTTTGAATGCCTACATTTGGCAAGTAAGAAGTAGGCTCTCTCTGAAGTTTGTTTGAATGACTCGTTCTAACGTCCGCCGGTGGTGTCCGACGCTTTTGACCAGGAGGCTCCGTGATTGAAATTGGTTTGGTTCATGGTTCATCGCCCCAGTAAAAAAGGCGTTTGGTAAGCGCGCACGTTAGAAACATTGCAACTGATTTGCACTTGTTAACTCTCATTTACCATTTTTAACGTGCGCTAACTAGGACAGTTGTCGGTGAGAAGTAGAAGAAAAGTAATAATTTTGAGGAAAAAATTGGAAAATGAAATGAAAGAAGCAAAAGAAAAAGAATAAGGCCATGTTTGGATAGCTCCTGATGCCTTAAAAAGTCCTTCCAAAATTCAAAAGTTTTTTAAAAATATATATATATTACTTTTGATTACATATATGTAAAAAAAAAAAAAAAAAAAAGGTAAATTACTCTCACCTCCCTCGAGTAAATTACCCTCACCTTTCTCGAGGTTTCCTTCTATTACTCATAGATTAAACATTTCAAAGAGGAGTACTAGCCGCAGTCGCTTAAGCGAGTGTCCTTGCACCGCTCCAATGATTGGTTGAAATCAATCCCTAAAATTAAATGATTTCCTACAATAAATGTCCTACTTTTTCATCAATCAATATACTCTTCCAGTTCTAAAGTATTTACAGTGATGCCATCAACAAATAAATAAAATTATAAACATAAAGTATTAAAAAAAATTTATTAATATTTTTTTTTATATTGCCCTACTTTTAAATATTTTTAATAATCTATATACTTATTATAATCATTTCCTATATAATTTTCAAAATTTTAATACTTTATGTTTATAATTTTATTTATTTGTTGATGGCACCACTGTAAATACTTTAGAACTAGAAGGGTATATTGATTGATGAAAAAGTTAGGGATTGATTTCAACCAATCAGTGGAGCGACTGTGTAAGGACACTCGCTTGAGCGACTGCCGCTAGCACTCCTCACATTTCAAAATACGGTAGTCAAACACCCTTAAGGTTTGGTTGACTTAACCATGACTTCCCCTACAGTTAACTTGTCGTTAGCACTGTTAAAGTCAAGATAAACAAAAATTTTAAATCCCTAAACTATCCTCTTGTGCATCATATTTACAAATTAACCGGTCTTCTCTCTCACCCCTCTCTTTCTAGACCACCATGTCCGATCATCAATTCTGGCCAGCAACCTCACCGGAACCCCATTGAAAACCACCAGCAACCTCGTCGGAGCTCTATTCAACTTCACATGCCAAGAATCCGAGAAGACCCAAAACCACTATGCACGACACCACCTCAGAAGCTCACCGAACCACCATATTCTTCGTCGACCGAAACAACACTATCGAGCCTCGCCATGTCATGCATAGCCCACACAGGAACTGTCACCTATGGCCTCCATCTCCAACCAAGCTTCTCTCCACCGTCTGAAATACACACATGTAGGAGAACCTCGATTCCGACCAGCAACCTCGCTGGAACTCCATTGAAGGCCACCATCAGCCATAAACCGAGAAGACCCATCTCCAAACCATCCCCTATGGCCAGCCGCATTTTCACAGTGAGCTTCAGGTTGTTAAAGGGGAATAAAAAAAAAAAAAAGAGGCTTATGGGGGAGAGAGAGAATAAAATAGAAATAATATATACATATATATATATATATATAAGAGTGATGGTAGAGAGAAACAGAAAAAACAAAGAAAGAGAAAAGAATAAGAAAAGAAGGAGAGAGAGTGTGGTCAACTCAATGGGTAGATGAAAGGGAGATCTTCATGCAAATATTTATGCTTGAGGGCATAATGGTAAAAGAAACATAACCGTTAGTTGATTTAACAAAAGGTTATACTGATAAGGGTGTGAGAGATAAAATGTCAAAACTTTAATCTATAAGTAATAAGAAGAAACCTTGAGGGAGGTGAGGGTAATTTACCCTAAAAAAAATGTTGCTATTAGAATATTCTTTTAGAAAGCCAATTTTTTAAAAGTAAATTTGTTGTTTTACTAATTTGTTTATGTACTTTTCATATATTCACAATATTGTGTTATAATCTCTTTTATAGTCTTTTATTTACCTCCATGTCACTGCTGTCGTTGCATTCCGCATTCCACCACCGTCGCTACCTTTCACTACCACTATTACAACAACTTTCATTGCCACTGCCTTTTACTACCACCACTACAACAACTTTCATTGACGCCACCTTCCACCACCCCCTCTAGTGCCGCCACTGCCACTGCCGCCACCACCACCATCACCACCACCATTTTTGCACTTTCTATTAGAGAATTGCAATAGTTAATTGATGATAAAGGATAATATTGTTGTCCAGAAAAAATAATTTAAAAGTTATTTTAAAAATAATTTGAGAGTAAGGGATAAGTGTATTCAAGAAATATATTCGCCAAATGTCTTTTTTTTTTTTTTCTTTCATAGTTACTTCTAATCAAATATATTTTATGAAGGTCTTATTAATGAACTCCTTCTGTCATTAAGAAGTTATTCCAAACCGGACCTAAATCAATCAATTGCATAAGCTATTGAGTGAAATGAAACTTAATAGAGATAATAGAGGGGTTCTGTCGACCTGGATCGGGATCATATATTCATATGTTGTATATCTGCGTGCACACACATATATTACTAATAAAAAAAGTTATAAGACATCAAATTTTATTAATGAATAAAATTCTAGTAAGTTGGTTCAGTAATAGAACTCGATCCTACGTGATTGAAATCCCTATTTAGGTGATTAAGTAAGCACACCCCAATGGAATTGATTTACATATGTTAATTCTCATTTAGGTTTAGCGTTTTCAATAAGCTAAATTGGACAATTATTGTTGCAAAGTGTAAGAGAAGTAAGAAATAAGAATGTTGGAAAAAGCCGACCTTTAAAATAGGGATGACAGTTGGCAAAAAAGTACGTAAGGTCACTCCATTTGTCTCGTTTTTAATATGAAAATACTTTTTTACTCTCATGCCTTACGTCATATATAAAAAATATCTTTGTTGTTCGTAGAATATTAATATTTATTTTATTAATTTAGTACAATTGTGTAAATTTGATAAGAAATTTTATTTGGTTCATATTCCTAAATATGAATTTTTAAAATTCGAGTAGAATTATTTTTTTTTTTAATTTGAATTGAAATTTAAACAGGACTCGACAAAGAACTTAAAAGAACTCAGGAACAGGTTACAGAAAGCCATTTGTTTAATAGTTAGAAAGCACGGACACTTCACCGAGGGTGTCATACCCGTGTCGAACACTCGGACACGTGTCAAACACGCCTCGAATACATGTCAGACACTTCGTAGCAGTGATGTATATTCAAGTATTTCTAAAGAAAATTATATAATACTAAGTTATGATTAAAAATCTAAGCTAAATATATGTAGAGAACTAAATAAGTCTAGTTCTTTAATCTATTTTAATTTATTTGTCTATTTTTGTTTATAAGTCTGTTTGATTTTTAATTAATTAACGATAAATTGAAATATTTCTGTAATGTAGTCTTTTTTATGTTAAATAATTAATATATTATATTATTATTTTATAATCGTATTCTAGTCATGTTTGTATCCTATTTTTATAAAAAAATTCACATCGTCGTATTCATGTTGTATTGTATCTGCGTTCGTACTTATTAATTTAACAATTTTGGTCAAATAATAATAATAATAATAAAAATAAAAATAAAGGACAAGATAACTTAAACGAATGTAACTCCAAAGAAAGGGCCTCCCGCCTCAAACCCTATCCAGTTTAGTTGCCATCCCTGCTCAAAGGAGGGGTGGATAACTCATGCCCCAAGTTGGGCACAATGGATATCCGTTGCTTGTTTGACTAGGCTAATAAGACAATAAAAGAATCACACACCTTGTTTGGACTAGGCTAACAATAGAATTGAAACTATAAATGGAGCAATTGATGGGGTTTACATACGCACATGGCAGTTGATGTGGACTATTCTAAATCATCCAATTGAATAGAAAAATGATATAAATTCCGAATTTGGAAGATTCCGGATGAAAGTATGTGAGTGGAGATGATCTGGTCACGATATCACCATGTTAATGATGTCATTATGACGCCATTCTTCTCACAAATATAATCTCATTCAAAAACTTTGAAATTCAGACTGTATATCACGGCTCATTAAATTTTAGTAAATTTTGAATGATTGGATTCATATAGAGAGAATAGTTTTCAATGAGTGACTAACCAGGGCCGTTGCAGCCTTAGACGACTTAGGCGGTCACTAAGGTCCCAATCAATATGATTCATTTATTAGGTCTCTAAAAAGTTTCATTTCCTTGTATTTAGGCCTCAACCAATTAAAGCAGACTTCTATATTTTAATTCATTTTATTTTCATTGGACAAGTGGTATTGAAAACTGGTAAAATTTTCTATCTACTCCTAGATTTTCTCTATTAAACTCTTATTTTTAATTTTTTATTGTTATCTCTTACGTTTTTCTTTCCAACATTTTTTTCTCCTCTCCTCATTTCAGCCTTAGTACAGTTTCTTCATAAACCTATATGTCTCACTATCTCAATTCATCTTCTATATATATTATATATTTTATTCTCTTACATATTTTGTTATTTTTAGACTCTTCTATATTCATTTCTTTACTAACAAGAAGTATTGATTTTTTATTTGGGTTTAGTAACTTGATGAAGAGGTACAAAATAGCAGTAAAAGTTAAGAATTTGTTGGAGTATTGGACAAGATTTTTATGCTTTATTGTTCTTTAACTTAATTTATTTTGTACTTTTATTACTATTTTTATCATATAAATTGTATATTTAGTTTGTGGCCATTTTTATTTATATTGTTGATTATGTCTAATAGAAAATATGAATTACGATATGAAAAACTTAAAAAAAAAAGTAATATAAATAAAATAATTAAATAAAAAAAAATCTCTTGATAAATTTGTTATAACTAATAATCAAAATGTAACAAAAAAAAAAAATAGGTAAAAATTTAGCAATTAACAATCAAGTCATCTAATGAGTAACTTTGCATCTCAAAAAGTAAGAAGAGTGATTTTTAAATAAAAATTATTAACTATTATTTGATATTAATATTTCAAAGTTCACTTTTCTATTTTTCGTCTAAGGCTTCAAGTTTTATTGAACCGTCCCTTAGTGACTCTACCATTTAAATAATAAGTGGTTGTTTCAACCCATCATAAGTTAATTTTGGTGCTTAATTGAGATGAAAAAAAGATAAACAGAGGAGATAAAGAGAAGCAAAATAAAACAAAAAGAAAAAAGGAAAAAATGAATTATCACCAAATCACAAAACCTTTTTTGTATGGACGCAATTAAGTTTTGTATTTTTTTCTAACCATCCATTTTCTTTTCTGTTATGACTTATGAGTTCTCATGACGTGAATAAATCATTTAAATTGTGAGTTCTTTTATCCCTTTTCTATTTTTTTCTTCTGAGAGGGAATAATTATCTAGTTTATTCACACAATAAAACATAGTGTAAAATGTAAATTTTTTTAGCATTCCTAAAATATTAGTACTTTTCTCATGAATTGTCTAAAATTTTAAGTTATCTTTTTATTTTTATTTTTATTTTTTATTAGGTAAGTACTCACACACATTTGTTCATGTTCGGGATCGAACCCCTCCATCTCTTTGAAGGAAATGACAAGCTCGCCCTTGTCATATTCTCAAAGGTTTGTAGAACTTTCGAATCAACGGGTTTTGATTTTTTATTCATTATTTTTTTTCTTCAAAATTTCTAAAACTTCCACAAGATTGAACTCTACTTCAAAATTAGGTACACGCTTTTTATTTAATAGTGAATAACTCATTGTTTGGAACTCATTCAGTGTCAAAATAATTTGTTTAGTAAAGAAAATGTTGTTTATAATTTATAGAGAAAAAAAAAAAAACTTACAAAAAAAAGGTAGAGTATTTTGAAAAAGGTATAGATTCCATGTTACCAAATGATGAGATGATTGAAAGACTTAAAGCTGTTTATGAAGTTCTCCTAAAGAACTATGTTGTGCAAGTCAGGTCGATTTGTAAAATTCACACAAACCAATTATGTTTGTATATCACTGTAGGGGAAAAATTCCTAGTTTGCAATGGGCGTATGGCCTACTTAAACACGAACAGGTTGAATCCAAGAAAGATTAACCAAGTTCAGATAAATAAATTAAGCAGAAAGGAATAGCCTAAAAGGAAAGAATGGACCGAATCTCCTAAAGAAGGCTAAATGACCCCGCTTAACCATCAATCCAGGTCCTAATAGAAATTGATATACTTAAGAGAAAAGCAAGCTGTAAATAAAGAAATTTTTTGTATAAATAGAAGAAAAAATTAACGAGAAAGGGTCATCTTTTTTCTGAAAAAATTGAGGATACTTTTTAATTTTTGGGTGTGTGCAAAATATTAATTGGTTGTAGTTAGTCAAACAAATTTTGTACTAACAATCATTTTCTTTATATATATCAATAAATTATAAAATTTTGTAACATGGTTTTATGAATAAATAAATTTTAGAAGTTTATTTTGTGGTATCATAAATTCAATTGAGTAATGATATCATCATGAGAGTTCAGAGGGCTTTCCATTTTTAACTACTGGATTGAAAGAAGTATTAAAGAACTCACAGCTAGATCTTGTCACGAGAGAGCTTCCTTAGAATTGATATTGGGTGAGTTGAGCATACCACGTGTCATTGGTATACCCTCCTGATTTTGATAAGGTAAAAACTTACACACACATTGCTCATTTCGGACTCTAATCTCTACCCTCTTTTTTGAGAGTAGGGAACATTGGATCATTATGTCTCCATCCTTAAAGCGGGACTTGCGATGGGTTGTTTGTCAAGGTGGCAGTGTTGGGGATGTTGGATTTTCATCGGTGATGGGTTTGGTGGGGTTAGAGGAGGGAGGTGGTGGTGGTGTGGGATTTGAGGGTTTGATGAGTGTTATATATATATATATATATATATATATAGAGAGAGAGAGAGAGAGAGAGAGAGAGAGTTATGATATATATGTCAATATATACAATATATACTCCTCAAATCAGAATAGTCTAGTGATAGAGTGTGTGTTCAAGCTTGAGTAAATGACAAATTTGTCCACAAAAGTTATGTTAAAAGAGGGTATTTTAGTCATTTCATATGTTCTAGGGACATTTTGAAATTTTTAAGTAAAAAATACTATGACATCAGCAATTTTTGTACCTGCAAAGCTAACAGGGTGGCCAGTGTTACAAAAAGTACACTGACAAATGAGGATAGTGTTATTTTTGAAAATACAGGGTATGTCTCTGTTATTTGACCTATTTATAAGGGAGGTCAATGTAATTTACCCATTTATTAATTTTTGTTATTGTAACAGTGTGAAGTCAAATTGTAACAAAATTCAAAAAGTAAATTTTACACCATTTTGTAACCAATAAAAATTAGGTCAAAGTGCAATAAACCCTCCGTCTAGTTTCAAAATGATGTACAATACTCCCCTCTCATTTTTTGGGTGCAACAAATACCCTCTAACTTAAAAATTAGTGCAATTTACCCCTATTTGGATTAAGAATTGACTTAAAACGACAAAAATACCCTCATAGATAAAAAAAAATGATTAATTTACATAAAAATACCAAAAGAAATTACTGAAAAAAGAAAAAATATATTTTAATTTGCTGAAAGATATTGAAGAAGGAAAAAAAGAACTTTAATTTGCAAAAAAAATTACCCAAAAAAAAATTACCGAGAAAAATAATTGGTGAATTAAAGTTCTTTATTTTGGTAAATTTTTTGAGCAAATTAAAGTTTTTTTTTTGTTCGGTATTTTTTTGGTATTTTTCGGCAAATCAAAGTTTTTCTTTTCCTTTTTTCGATAATTTTATTTGGTATTTTTGGTAAATTAATTTTTTTCTTTTTAGTTTACTCCCTCCGTCCCATAATTTTAGTCCACTATTCCTTTTTGGGATGTCCCAAAATACATGTCCATTTCCTAAAATGGATTATATCATTCCTAAACTACCCTTTTCAAACTCTACTATTCTAAAAGTGGGGCCCACCATATAATAATAATACTAACTTTTAAATAAGGACTAATATGTAAATTCATGCATTATTACACTAAAAAGTGGGTCCCACCATAAAAAGTTGGAATCCCCAAACATGCCAAGAATTATGGGACGGAGGGAGTATTTATTTGTGTGGATATTTTTGTCATTTTAAGTCAATTTGTAACTCAAATAATGTCAAATAGGTACAAATTACACTAATTTGTAAGTTGGAGAGTGTTATTGCATCAACAAAAAGAGAGGTATGTATTGTGTCCCATTTTAAAATAAGAGTAGGAAGAAGAAAAAAAGGGCTTAAATTGTAGTCTAATTGATTTGATGATTTTATGAACCCATTTGCCATTTAGAATTCTATACTATAATTCTAATTCTATACATCAAAATAATTTTGAATCATTTTCTCTCGAGCGGTACGAGGAGAAAACCTCCTATACCCTTCTAGGGTGTTGATTACACTTTAGTCCAAAAATTATTATAAAGATTGCTGGACTTTAACTTTTACATGTAGTATCACATGTATCTCATGAATAAAAAGATGTAGTTGCGACAATTCAGCCTAACTATCGCTTTTCTTGTTATAAATAGCGATCAACTTCACACATTTGATGGTCCGACAAAACTTGAGGATGAAGTGGATTTTGGTCCGGAACCACTAGGCCACACTTACGTTGACATTAAATTCATAATTCATAAATTTCAGTGTGTCCATTTTGAGCGCAGACAGATAGTTCAGTGTGTCCCATTTTCGTGGATGAATTCAAGATGGGTCTTTCAGAAATTGAACCCACTTCACCTTCCTTCTTGGGCATCCTCTCTCATCTCTCCCTTCAAAACCCTAACTTCCCAAAACCCTTTTCCAGAAACTGCAAAGTTCGTCCTCAACCATGTAGATATAAGCCGCCTCCTCTCCATTTGCGGCAAGGAAGGCTATCTTCATCTGGGTTCTTCCCTACATGCCTCAGTCATCAAGAACATTGAATTTATTGACCTCGAAAATCGAGTTAGTCTTCGAAATGCCCTTGTTATTTGGAATTCTCTCCTTAACATGTACTCGAAATGCTGTGAAATGTTGGACGCAGGCAAGCTGTTTGATCATATGCCCATTAAAGACACCATATCGTGGAATTCAGTAATATCAGGGTTTCTAAGGAATGGGGACTTCGAGATGGGCTTTGGATATTTTAAAAAAATGTATGATTTGGACACTTGTCGATTTGATCAAGCAACTCTAACTACAATTGTTTCTGCATTCGATGGACCGGATTTTCTTTATGTAAATAAGATGATTCATGTTTTAGTTCTTTCAAATGGGTATGAGCAGGACATTGCCATTGGAAACGCTTTGATAACATCATATTTTAGATGTAGGTGTTTTGGTTCGGGAAGGCAGGTTTTTGATGAGATGCTTGAAAGAAATGTCATTACTTGGACAGCTGTTATATCTGGTCTTGCACAGAATCAGCTTTACGAGGAGAGTTTGAAACTGTTTGTGAAGATGCGTTGTGGATCAGTGAATCCAAATTTGTTGACACATTTAAGTTTGCTGTTGGCATGTTCTGGTTTGCAGGCCCTTAGGGAAGGGCAGCAAATTCATGGGCTTGTCTCGAAATTGGGAATTCAATCGGATTTGTGCATTGAAAGTGCATTAATGGACATGTATTCTAAATGTGGTAGCATGGAAGATGCATTGCAGATTTTCGAGGCTGCTGAAGTACTTGATAAGGTTTCTATGACCATTATTCTTGTGGGTTTTGCACAGAACGGGTTCGAGGAAGAAGCTATTAGAATTTTTGTGAAGATGGTAAATGTAGGAATTGAGATTGACCCTAACATAATTTCAGCTGTTCTTGGTGTCTTTGGCATAGATACATCATTATCCCTTGGCAAGCAAATTCACTCTATTGTCATAAAAAAAAGCTTCAGTTCAAATCTCTTTGTTAGCAATGGGCTGATCAACATGTATTCCAAGTGTGGTGATTGTGGGGAGTCTCTCAAAGTTTTTGATCAAATGCCTCGGCGGAACTCAGTCTCATGGAATTCCATAATTGCAGCTTTTGCTCGTCATGGGGATGGATCCAGAGCACTTCAATTGTTTGAGGAGATGAAATTAGAAGGTGTAGAGCCAACTGATGTAACATTTCTCTCTTTGCTTCACGCTTGTAGTCATGTAGGATTAGTGGACAGGGGCATGGAGTTCTTTGAATCCATGGAAAGAGTTTATGGGATTAGTCCAAGGATGGAGCACTATGCTTCTGTTGTTGACATGTTAGGCCGAGCAGGGCTTCTTAAAGAAGCTAAGAGTTTCATTGAGGGATTACCTGTAAAGCCAGGTATACCTGTTTGGCAGGCATTGCTTGGTGTTTGCAGCATTCAGGGTGATTCTGAAATGGGTAAATATGCAGCTGATCAGTTGTTTTTGGCGGCGCCTGATAGCCCATCACCGTACATTTTGATGGCCAACATTTATTCCTCTAAAGGACAATGGAAAGACAGAGCAAGTACCATTAGGAGAATGAAGGAGATGAGGGTAGCGAAAGAAACGGGGATAAGCTGGATTGAGATTGAGAAGAATGTCCATAGTTTTGTGGTTGAGGACCGAATGCATCCACAAGCTGAGATTATTTATGGTGTTTTGTTCGAATTGTTTAGACACATGAGTGATGAAGGATATGTGCCGGATAAGAGGTTTATTCTATATTACTTGGAACAAGATAGAAAGGGATGGGCAACATTTTGACCATTTAACTACTTTTAATCATACGAGGATTGTAGTTATAAACTGTTATGCTGTTTTCTATATATTCTAATGTTCTCTCTACTAACTGATAATATCTAATTTTCAATCAATATGTGTTGGTTTATAATTGTGTGTTTTCTGTTTTGAAGACTCGGACAATCTAAAAATGGTTTTGCTTAATTGTGTGCACAAAATTTAAAAGGAAAAAAGGGTTAAGAAGAAAAAAGAAATAAAAGAAAACAAAATAGTAAAAATAAATATGGGTGATTATTTTTGAGTAATTATCCATTGGCAAAAGAAATATGAATTCCTACTAAAGTAGTAAAAGTGGGTGCCTCCATTTTTCATCCAAAGAACCACAAGGAGTAAATTTCACCACATCGTTGAATATGAAATCAAAGCTTAAAGGATGCACTATCACCTTAGCCTGGATGCCTCCATCACAGAACAAATATTGGAATTTATGCCTCAATAAATGGCCAAAAATCATGTAGCTTTTCCTGTGTATGTGTGTGTATACATATATATATTAATTATGACAGAGGACTGAGAGATGACTGCCAAAACAAGGTGTTGATTTGCAAGGCCTCAACTTTAAGGTAAAGTGAGATTCTGCAAGAGTGCATGAAAATTCTTCTTGGCTAGAAATTTCCCATCCTGCATCTTCCAATAGTTTTTTTGGTAACTAAATAACATCTCAGATATAAAAGACTGATGACTTTGATTATACCGTCAAAATTCTATGTTTTGCAGTAGAGTGTAAGGTATACAAGACAGATTTACAGTGCAGGCTTTGATGTGAGCTAGACTCTGCAACACAAGACTTCAAAGCAGAGTTAAATGCGCAATACAATGACATAGCCCAGGCGCAAAGTTACAAGACACAGAAGATAAAATTTATCTTGAAATGACTTTCATGAATCTATTGAATGAAGAGAAGATGCCTGCTGCTTTATCAAACAAAGATGGGCCTTTCTCTGACTTCTCTTCTACATCTCCATATATTAGCTGCAGAAGATCAAAGGAAAAAAGTTATTGGCCTTCTTTTTTTCTCTAAAGAGGATGAACTTTTAAAGCCCCTTGCAACCCAACTTTGGCCCGCCGTGCTTCCAAAACTTGCTGCATATTTTATGTGTTGATTGCAATTGTTCCATTTTCTGTTCCCCAATTCCCTGTTCCTCAAGTAAATTTTTAGCAGTAGTTCTTGGAAAAAAGAAACAATTTTATGTATAATATTGTAAAACCTATTGGAAACTATCAAGCATCTCCAACCACAAAAATTTCCTTAATTATAGGAATGGATTTAAGAAAAATTCATAGTCGCATTCTGTAACATTATTTGGACCTGTTTAAGTGAAAAATATAGAATTTCAGGGACCAACTAACCTCAAGTTCTTCTGCATCAGGACGATTTATTTGTTCTTTAGCTAGCAGATATCTGTTTGGCCTATCCTTATCATCATAAAACACCTTCCATAATCTGGCAAAAAATTAGAAAAGGACGAGGAGGTGGAGTTATTAGATCGGCTCATTAATATCACGGGTATTAGAGCTGAGAAACTATAGGCAAGCCTGAGAAATTGCTCAAGGTAGGCTTAGTGATGGCATGCCATGGTAGGTCATCAAGTTGGGACAAAAATTTAGTTCAAAAGCTCAGTTTGGCTGGGTTCAATTGAACACAGTCCAGATAAAAATCATACACATGTTCTACAGCATGTGTATGTAAATATGATATCAACTACCAAAAAATAATTACAACATACACACAAATCGCACAGCATAGAACTAAATTATAAGCAAAGATCTAAATTTTATCTAGATCGTATCTGTTCATCTATTTGGTTGTAGCCAAGACTCAGGACTGATTCAGGCATAGCATGTGTTGGGCTCAAGCAGAGCTCAGTCTAGACTGAAGGAGGTCTAGTGGATGCTGGGAATGCAATAAAATGAAAAATGTTAGTGCTTACCCTGGGTAACATCTAAATACAGCACCAGATGGCAGAGGTCTCATGGAGTATACCACCGTAAAAGTGCTGCATGACAAATGAAACACATTTTCTCATTATAATATGATCATGTATGCAATTTACATCAAGCACGCAGAAAGGATTTAAAGATACTAAAGTCCGACATTTAAATTTGTGGAAAGTGATATTCAGGCTTAGACACACAAGCAGCACATAATGGACATGCATCAATTCTTTCAACATAAGACAACAAAAAAGATTTATGAAATCCTATCAACCTTCTAAAAAAATTCAACAAGTTCATAAAATCACGGTAACAGAAACTATGGTAGAAATTGGAGAACTAGAGGACTATTAAGGTGTGACAAGGTACAGATGAAGGCAGTGCAAAGAATAGAGAAAGGCCCTATAAATGGGTTGAGGTTGCAAACTTGCAAGTTGCAAGAAGAGATGTTTAGCAAAAAATACAAAGGCACAAGGAGAGATCAAAAGAAACTTGGATAAGCAAGATGATCTAATAAAAACTATGACCTATATAATTGTGTTCAGATGAGTTGAGCAAATGGAAGAAAAGTTTTTGTCTAGTTGACTTATATATTCAGAATAAGCTTCATTGAGTTCAATTGAGCTGTATCTTATCTGTAGGCAATTTCTTGGCAAAAAGAAAAAGAAATAAGTTTGTGGGCAGTTCCATTTTGTCCAAACAAAAATGGTTCTTAATAGAATAAAATAAAACAATTAAGTGAAAAGTGAGCATGGAAGAAAAATAAAAATTACCTTAAAAAGTACCGCCGTAACTTCCGGACGTTGAACCCAACTCCAACATCCTCACTGATAAGACGTGGGTTCCACATGATGAGAGGCCTCGGCTACAATATAATTTGAAAAATTAGCACAAAAAATAATCCTTGCCAGCTTAAGGTGTACATGAAAGAGAAATCTGTAGAATGAATCAAAAGTATATAACTTCACACATTATGGAAGATGCCAACATAAAATTAATTATATTACATTTGTATTTAACCCCCCAGTGCGGGTCGAGACAGACAAAAAGAAATACAGAAAAGACACCATCAAGAGTACAACTTTCATGTTTTCCAAAACTTTACGGACCTTTTCTGTAATATTTCCTTTTTTCTTTTGTCATGAAGTTAGTCATATTAGGCCGAATACACTGACTTCTCTGCTATACAATTGAGCCACCCATGTTACCATGTAAGAGGGTGGAATAAAGTTTAACCAAAAAAATTAAACAATAAATCCTCATTTTCTGACAATTCAAATTACTGAAACACCATAGTCCGAGTCAAACTTGGAAGTATGTAACTTTCCTCTGTGATTAGTTTTTTATTCTGGAATACTCCTTTCCACGAAGAAATTTTATATCAGGGCTACCTGTCTCCCTGCTGGTGCTAATCTAGGGGAAGCCATATATTATAATACTATAGTAATTATGACCACATAGTATAACAGAAAATTCTAGCATCCATACCAAGTAGGGCTTCAGTTAATAGGTGTTCCTGAAGAGGGCAGTAGGAACTATGTAACCACAAGGAAAGGTTAGGGACCTCTTATTACATATGTACTTATTTTCATGATGAATTCTTATTGTGGACTTACAACATATCCTTTTCATAGGCATAAGGCTTCATTCCCCCCCAGTGACATGAATTGACAAAACAACTCCTCTGCCCCAGTTCCACAGTTTGATGGAAACTCGTCCATTTTCACATCCTTATATTTCAGCTGTTCTTTGTTTAATGGAATATTGAACAAAAATAAAGTTTTCAAGTAACAACAATCCATTATTGATCAACTTGTTTCTGCACAAATCTTTGCCATTACTTCCTCATAGTATATATCAGATTTGCTGCTTGCACAGGACAGGTTGCTTACCTATTTTGTTTAGTAAACTTGGATTGTTGCCACAAATAAAAAAACCAACCACAAAAAATTAGCAAATGAAAACAAAAGACATAACATGTATATTTATACACATATGGTAAATTACCCTAACCTCTCCTGAGATTTCTTTTGCACCCATCGATTAAACTTTGGTCAAAATTGTGGTCAACCTCCCCTGTGTCATGGTTGTGTCCAAATGCCTTGGGGTTTTCTCAAACACGGTGGTGGGAATTGGGCTTTATTGTTGTAAATTTGATCAATTAAATTGTGACAGGAGAGAGAGAATCAAGAGGTTTTATGGGATGAGAAAAGTTGATTTTGGAAGAAGTTGGATTGGGTGGCCAGAAGAGGTGGCAGTGGCATGGCGGGAAAAAGATAAAAAACACAGAGAGAGAGAGAGAGAGGAGGAGGAGGAGAGAGAGAGGTGGTGGAGAAGGGGTAGTGCGATCCAAGAGGAGAGAGGAAACGGTGGCAATCGGTGATGACAGCAGCGGCTGTGGTTCGAGATAGACGGCAACAAAAGGAAATGAGGGTGGGGGTAGAGAAAAATGATTAATGCAAAAATTATGAGAGTTTTCAGGGTAATTTACCATATATATGGTCTTTTTGAGAAAATATTCACTCTCTCTCATGCATTACCAAGTAATGCAAACATGATTATCATTGTCATGTTACAACCGCAACAACCATGACATGATATTTATGGATATTATATGTACGTACAGGTTCATGTAAATTCAATGAAGTCTACTCCAATTTGCATGCAAATTTGTGATAAGAACAATTATCTATTTGTTACTATGTGCATCTATGCCAGAGATCTATAAGATAGAATGGATGAGACTAGAAGCTTTCAGTGGCAGCCTACAAACTTAATATCCAAATCCAGGCAACAATCTCAACATATCTTCTTTGTCTTATTAGAGATTATCCATTAAAGAACCATATTTCTTGGTCATAGAAACAATTACAGGAAAATCCTTGAAGTTTCTTTAGATTTTAGTATACCTGCCATCATCACACTGATTATATGAGTTTCAAAAATCAAAAAAATTAATAACATAAATGCATTACTTACACAAAAGGGAAAAAAAAAAAAGAAATGCTCTGCCAAGGCAATGATTCTATTTCTAATAAAGAGATAATAAGGTCAAGTAGTTACCGGATCATCTGAGAGAGCAGATGCAATTCGCTCCACATATTCCAACATTTGATAATCAGGAACGACCATTACAATGATTTCATCATCACTAGCTACAGGTTTCCGGTCACTTAAACTGGATTATATGCCAAGCACATAAGTGTAAGAATATATAATTTAACAAAAAGAAAATCATCTCAATGATCTCACACAGTTTTGCATCAAGAAAAGAAACCTATTGTATTGGAATGGCAATCCATTCATTAATTGAAGCATATAAGGAGATAAAAATCAGAATACCCCAGTGACATAGTTTTGACTAGTGGGGCAATAGCATACAAAGCAGTGTTTGGTGAAATTTACCTGGAGAATCCGAAAGCAGCATCTTTCCATTGATATGTTAGTAGTGCGGCTGCACCAGCATCCGGAAATATGGCTTTAACTCTCTAAGAACAAAAACTAGTGGTTGAAGCCAAATAACATGAATAATGACTACATTTAGAATTTCTTATCCATGTGGCCTTCCAGTCAAAATGAAAAGGCAAAGAAGCCACACACTTTTGTCCATTAATAAACTGGTTTAGACATTTCAGCATCAGAAAAGAAACATTTTTAGGGAGGTGCTAGGAAAGTAGACATTAACACTTCTATTCTACAGACATCTATATTGAATGAATACCAAAATTCCAATTTTCATGGTAAGCCTAAAGTTTTATTGGCTTATAACTTTCTTAATGTATTGAAATGCCTTTTTAACAAGTTTTGAAACACCATATAGTCTCAATTGTAACAATATGACTAAAGCAATGCTCCCCACTTACCTGACATCCTGTTTCTTCAATTAGTGTATCCAAGAAAATTCTTGACAGTCCCCAGAGCTCAGCTTGGGCACCTTCATCATCAAGAAACTGCAACTGTGGGATTAAGAGTTCAACCTAAGTGGGGAAAAAAAGAAAAATATTAGTGAAAGAAATAAACCACAATGAGCATAAATGTTTGCAATCTCCAAATAAATCAGTATAGTAACATGCAGAAAGCAACAAATACTTATCTTCAAAGTAAATTAAGGAAACATATTATACTGCTTGATCAGGAATAAGGATCGACAAACTTAGCAAGTATTCATTGGAAAAAGGCTTCCTGAAAAGACAACTTGACAGTAATCCAATAACTTCTAATAAGCCAGTAGGAATTAGTATCACATTCCAGAGACTTCAAGAATATATGCCAATTGATTCTGTGTAATGCAATCTATACTAGGAATCAGGTCGGAATAATGAGGCTTTAAATGCATGGATGTGTATACGAGTGTTAGGAAATAAAATAAATGCTAAGAAGGATTTAGAGGGGATCATACTTATACGATGGTGAGAAACGGCAGGCAATTATAAATTAATCTTGCTTTATACTAATAGAAGTAAGAAACTCTTTTATCCATCATTTAACTTCTAAAGATCAGAACCAAGTATAAGATTGAGTTTTTCTAACACATACAATGGCTCTCATTCCTCCTGAAGACACAAAAGTGGCAGTTGCTTGACTTGACTGTCGGACTGCACCTTCCAGATCAGAAGGCAAGCAGCTGAAACATACAAGGAATCAAGCAAAATATTATTTCCTTCCACCGCTTTGATAGATGCATATAAATATAGAGCCAGCATTAAACAAAATGCATGAGTCCATCAACGAGATGTTGCTTGACAAGTAACCTATATGCTTTAGTTCTACATATGAATAGCTTAAGAGAATGGACAAAACTCAACTAATTAAGTATGTTATCATATTCCTCCTCCTATTTATACTTGGAAATTCACGTGCATGCTTAGAAATGCATTTATGAAGCATAATTCCAACTACAAATAAATGCATAATAAGGAACGATCACTTTATAAAGGTATTCTATGCTTCTCCATTACTGTCTTATCCTTGCATAGGTGGTCCAAAACCCCCAAAAGGAGGAACGTTCTGGTAAATAACTGGCAGCCAATGTAAAATATTTGTCAAACCTCTACGAACATGAACTTGAGAATATTTAATAAATTTTTGGATGTTCCCCTATGTGACATATTGCATCAAGACTTTTGAAATATCTATTGGCCACTTAACTTCGCATTGATGCATCGACTAAGTTTTCACTTGAAATGGAAAAGTCATAAATGGAATTGAAGATGAATATACGAAATATAATTTTAGCAAAACTAGAAATGAGTGACGTAAAGTGAAAATCAAGAGCCAAATATGCCAAAACCGAACAATTTTATTACCTAGACTCAATTGGGTAGAGATTCGAGATGATATTGCTCACAAAATTAAAACAGAATGGGTCAAATGGAGATGTGTTTCTGACCCATTATGTGATCAACATATGCCTTCAAAATTTAAAGGTAAATTTTATAAATTATTTATTAAACAAATTATACTTTATGGAACAAAATGCTGAATGGCATAAATTTTTTTGCAGATGTTGAGATGGATGTACGCTTGACAAGAAATATAAAATTAGATCCAAATACATATGTGAGACAGTCTAAGTAGCACCCTTCGGAGATAAAACAAGAGAAACAGACTTAGATGGTTTCAGCAACTGAAGTTAATAGATGTTAGTCTAACTTAACCTTGAATGAAATATAATCTGCATTTCAGCTTGTTTAGGTCAGTCACCAAGTTATTGAAGAGACAAACTTGAGTTTTTACAAGGCACTTGTAATATTTTCGTTCGATTGCTACCCCACTGAAAGGAAATTAAATTGTGTTTCATATAGTATTTAAGCACACAATTTGTAAGTGTAAAATGGAATAATCACCACAATTGATAACAACAAAAGCAGGAATGAGGGAATGAGGTAAAAAACTAATATCCTAAATGACCTAACAACTGTTCTAGAAACAGATGGGTTCATATTAATGTCACAGCTCACAAGAAATCTAAGAAGCACGGACACCTCCAAGTAGGCGCTGTGTCTGAAACTCCTGGACACGTGTTTGACACTTTCTAGAGAATTTCATAATGTAAAATTAAATTCTATAATTTCTGACGACACATCCCGTACACTTGGCCGACACATCCTAGACAACCAACAAGTCTTATATAACACAAATACGTCTAAAAGTAGCCTTATTTCAACAATCTTGGAAATAATATAAACAAACCTCAAAATTCCAATATTTTTTTCTTTAAGAAACATGGTCTCCAATCTCTATAAGTTAAACATGCAATGAAACCTTTTCATATAGGACAAAAATATAATTGTGATAAAAAAGTAGGAGAGTGGTTAACATATATAATATAATAATCTTCAAGATATTCACATAACTCCACCTTCTAAATTACTTTTAATATAGAAATTAAAAATGAATTAGAAAACTATGATTGTCCCATTCAATAGATGTATATATATACTACATTTAAATGTTATATAAACACAATGAATTCTACTCAGCAAGAAACACAATGACTTTCAGAGTAAACAAAATGAATGCTATAGTCTACTTAGCAAGAAACACAATGGCCTACATTTAACTGTTAAGTAAACACAATGAATTCTGCCAATTTCTCTTGAACACCCCACAATTAAGCATACATCACTGTATGGGGTAAAATACTAATTACCCTCCAGCCTCCAATTTTTTATGCATGACCTCCATATACTGAATCAATATAAACACCATGGTCACTCAACTGTGCATAGGTGAAGCAACAAACCCAAAAAAAAAGAGGCACACTAAATACACAAACACATACAAGTACACATGGATATTTATAAATATGTGATTCAATGGTGTTCTGCGTGTGCAAGAAATCAAACCTGTCATCTTCTTCTTGCTCCCCTATAATTGTCTGTTGTTGTGAAAGTGAAGAAGATGTGGTGTCCTCCAGATTGTCTTGGGGAGCTTCACCTTGGAATTTATCAAACTTGGCACAAGTTCTTGAGTTAGATAGAGCTATATGGAGTGATATTCCATTATACCCACAAAGGTTGGGAGGATAAGGAGAAGCTGAAAAGCGAGGGGTGGAGGGTAATCTGGGAAAAGAGGCAAAGCAACAAAACAAGCTTGAATATGAAGAAGCCATGAGGTTTCAATTGCCCAAACGCCTCCAGCATTACCTCGAATTAACAGAGAAATCATGTGTGATGGTATAGCAGGAGATAAGTTGGGTATTCATCAGGTGTGGAAGCTAAGACTACGCCACACCCAGTTGGCCACTAAATATTCGCCACGTTGGCAAAATGTCTTTTTTTGTGCGAAAATTGTAAGGGCTAGACAAATCAGGTAATTAATAAATCTCATATTTTGATTTTTTATTTTGACAAGTTACTCACACACCATTTTGTTTAAGACTTCAACTCTCAATGTTCTAATTTTGGAAGACAGAGACCCTTCATGGTCTAAATATCATATTTTGATGGACAACAAAACTTATATAGAAAATGATTTGGAATTCGAACCAAATGTACTCTAAGGCCGTGCTTGAATTGGCTTTTGAAAAGTGGCTTTCGGCTTTTCAAGTTCAAAAGTCGTTTTGGAGAGTGTTTGGATTAATAAGGCGGAAGAGCTTCGGAGTCCAAAAAGAGCGTTTAAAGGAAGCTGGGGGTACCAGCTTCCTGATTTAACTTCCACTTCTCTTTTTCTTCTGTGTAAAAGCCGAAACAAAAGCTCTGTTAAACAGGGCCTAAGCCTTAAAAATCATATTTTGATGGACTACAAAACTTATGTCCTCTAAGCCTTATATATATATAGAAAATGATTTGGAATTCGAACCAAATGTACTTTACATACTGTTTGGTAATGTTATCGATTTTTATTTTCAGATTTAAAAAAAATAAAAATTGAAAACTTATTGTGCTGTCATTTTTGACAAAAACAGAATGCGTTAAACATGCATATGATAGTATTTTAGTGAGCAATTTTATATCTTTTTTGCTCTAATTTAGTTTTATCTTGATTTGCAGTACTTGAAACAAATAAGATATAAATTCAATGTTTTAAAAAAGTTCAAGTACTTTAGAGAAGTCCAGGGCAGTTGCAGCAGAAAAACAAAACAAAGTGTTCAAAGAGTCCTCTGCTAGATCGATCGAGTAGAGAGCGAATAAGTTGGGCCTGTTGCGAGCTTAAAGACCAGATCTGCTGTATGATGCGAGGCGAAAGTAATGCGTGCGATCTGAACCAAGGGGTGGACTATAAATAGAAGTATTAGAGCCATTTGAAGGGAGCTAGCACATTTGGGCAAGACACCATCTCTCTACTCTCACTTTTTCTCTCTAAATCCACCATTGGAGAAGACATGAAGATAAAGATCTAAGACGAATTGAAGACTCCTTCCATCACCATGACTAACTAAACTCCTACTTAGGGCTTGATGAAGCCCTAAGCTCAAGTATTGTATCAATTTTCTTTTCAATTAGGGGTTCTTGTAAATTGATGTATGATTCATGTTTGCTAAAGTTAGATCTTTGTTTGTACTAAGATTTGAGTTGTAATTGATTCTTTAATTTTTAATTGAGTTTATTTTTGTCTTAGAATTAGAATTGCTTCGTTATTGATTGATCTCATACATCATTACTTTTTTGTAATTGTGATGGTGATGCTTGCATGATAGATTTAATTGAATATAATTGTGGATTGATTTGATAATTCAAACTCATGTGAAGATGTATTGTGCTACAAATTTGTTTAGAAGTAGGTAGGTAGACAATGCATGCTAAGCTAAGATGAATTACATTTATTGATCTCAATTATAGCATATTATTGATCTTCGGTGTGTGCTTGTAGCCACATTTGCTATTATACATCAACAACTTAATTTCTCCCAAATTGAATTGTGAATTGTGAAATTTACAAAGGCTTAGGGTGATTCAAAAGCCCTAAGATTCTGTCTCTATTCCATTTCACTCTTGCTTGTTAGACTCTTTATTTTACTCTTGCTTGCTAGATTCTTTATTTTACTCTTGCCTGCTAGACTCGATTATTTGGTTTCTAATTAGACAAATTAGGAATTAATATCAAATCAACTTCTCTCGGAATCAATTAGGTTAGTTTTATATTCATTCAAGTTTCGATACTAGTGGATGATACCTCTACTACTACGCTACATGATATGTTCTATTGCAGATAGTGACTAGGGCTAGTAAGAGATTCTATATAAATTTTAAAATTGAAAAAAAAACACTTTGCTTCAAGCGATTAGTATTATTAAAAATTTTACTTATATTTTCTATTTATAATTTATTTATTTATTGTATTTTTATTTTATTATATTTATATTTGTTTAGCAACCAATTTTTTTATTTATTGTATTTTATAAAAGTTTTTTATTCTTATTTACTTATAATTTTGTATTTATTATATTTTATAAAAAAATTTAGAAATAAAAACTGGAATTGAAACTGAATGCTTCATTATGTAGCTTTCAAATTTTGCCTAAACAGTTGTCAAAAATTTGACATCACTTTCTTTTTTTCTAAATTGGAATCACATTACTAAACACATTTTCTTTTGTGATTTCAAAAAAATTGGAAATGAAAATTGAAATTGGAAGTGTTACCAAATAGGGTATTTAGTGTGTCAACCTAAGTTATAATCCAAAATCTCAGTTCAAGTTGCACGCCCGAATTTAATTTGAGCTAAAATTACGAAGAATGATTTAGGTTAGTTAACTCAGGTTGTGTTGGGGTTAAATATTTCATACGTTGGGTTGAGCCAGGATTGAACCTTTAACCCGTCCAACCTGCCTGGTTTGCACCTCTAATGTTGCATTGGGTACCCACTATCAATCGCTATTGCCCCGCTTTATTGTTACCGACTCATTAATAGCCTATTTAATTAATAGTCACCCAATGGTCTAATATTGGTAGCCGGACTTGGGTGGGTTCACAGGTTAAAGAAAAATTTGATAGGCAAAAAATATATATATATGTACACCCAATGGATCATAGCCATTGGAGTCCCAAAATCTGATTTGATTTGCTTCGCCAGATTTGGCTTGGCAAAGCTGTTGCTGATGGTGTTAGGCCATCAAATATGGCTTGGCCAAAAATGGTTCTCCGAATTCAACTTTTAGTCAGCCATGTCAGTATTTTAGCCAGCCACATTAGCATATCAGGATCTCCAAATTTTGGCTCCATAACAACTTCTCCAAATTTTCACCAATAAAAAATAATAATATTTTAATTTTTTTTAATTTAAAATTTAAAATTATTAAATATTTATTTATTTATTTACTAACGGCTATATTTTTCATTCTTCCAAAAGTTCATTTATCATCTCTTTCAATTTCAAAATTTCAATAGATTCGTCATCACGACCTTTGTCAGATTCTAATTTTTCACGTTCTTCATCATTCTCCTCATCAATAGATATTGACAAATTGCTTGAAGATCATGTTAGATACCTACAAAGAAATTATGAGCTACTGTACGCCGGAGATTATAGTGCAAGTATTTCAACCAGCTCGGAGGCAGCGATTTATTCATCGTGACCAAGAAAAAAGCCACCGTCAGCTAATGAAAGACTATTTTGACAAGAATTGCTTACATACACCCGAGCAATTTCATAGACGATTTAGGATGCGCCGAGAACTATTTCTTCGTATCCTGAATGATGTTCAAACTTATGACGACTTCTTTGTCCAAAAAAGGGACGCGAGTATTTGGGGTTATCTTCTATATAGAAGATGACAACTGCAATACACATTCTTGCATATGGTGGGACCAGCCGATTTATTTGACGAGTATATTAAAATCGGTGAGACTATTACAATGAGTTGCTTGAAGGCATTTTATACTGCTATTTTTGATGTGTATGAGCAGTAGGATATGCACGAACCAAACGAAACCGACATCGCACGACTGCTTCAAGAAAGGGAGGCTAGAGGATTCCCAGGTATGCTTGGTTCCATCGATTGTATGCATTGGGAGTAGAAGAATTGTCCAGTGGCGTGGCATAGCACACACAAGGGCTGCACCCCATAAGGCTATTTTAATATTGGAGGCGATAGCCTCAAAAGATTTATCGATTTGACATTCATTTTTTGGAATGGCTAGGTCACACAATGATATAAATTTGGCATTCATTCCTCCGTATTCAATCATATTGTCAGTGGTAGAATGCATCCGGTTAATTATGTGGTGAATAGGTATCAGTATAGCATGGGGTATTACCTGTCTGATGGTATATATCCAAAATGGGTAATTTTGATGCAGATCATCCCAAATCCAAGAACTCCAAAACAAAATATGTATGCAGAAAAATAAGAGGCATGCATGAAAGATGTGGAATGAGCATTTGGGGTCTTGTGAATCAAGTGGGTAATACTGCAATCACTAGTTAAATATTGGGAGAAGATGGACTTGTGTCTCATAATGAGAATGTGCATAATTCTTCACAATATGATCATTGAAGATGAGCGTCACGACAATACTAGAATTTGGCTGCCACCGGAAGAGAGTACTTCGAATCACATTTGAAGACTAGAACCCAATGTTTTTGCGGCACACATCTATGCTCGCCAAACTCAATACCGCAGCAGAGAGACAAATATGTAATTGAAAAAGGAACTGATTGAACAGATGTGGAATCAGATTGGTGATTCATATGAAGATCTTTAAGTGATGTTGCTTTTTTATGTATTCCTATCTTTAAGTTATGTTGATTTTTTATGTACTCCTTTCTTTAAGTTATGTTGGTTTTTTATGTACTCCTTTCTTTAAGTTATGTTATCATTTTATGTACTAGAATTTTAAGTTATGTTATATTTTTATGCTTGTAAAATGTTATAAAATCTTATGTAATAAAATTTTGATTCTGAAATTATCTTTCTCACGACACAATATTCGTAATGGATTAAAAAGCAAATTCTCATAAGTTAAAATGATATAATATCTATAATGGATAAAAAAATAACATAATTTAAAATAATACAATATCCATAATGGATAAAAAATAACAACATAACTTAAAAAGATACAATATCCATTATGGATTAAACAAGTCCTATAGGCTACGCAAATTCTCATCTGCTTATGCACACATTCGCTCATATATCTGCTGTTGTTTTTAGATAAGTCATGCTTTTTGTACTTCTATTGACATTGAATTTGGATCTTTTAGCATCAACTCCTCTTTTCAGATTTTTTCTTTGTGTAGTTTTCTCTCACATTATCTTTTTTCTTCGTATAGTTCTCTCTCCCGTTGTCTTTCTATCTGTTTCAGCTTTGTCTCCATAATTAGATTTGTTTGGGAGTCAAGTTTGGATGTTGCTTGCTAGAAATTGACTTCGAATGATGAGTGTGAGATCTCATATTTTGGCTGTTTCTTCTTATTTTGGCTTGCTTCGCCGCCTTGCGTCCTGTTGGTCGCTCTAATGGTTGAGATTCAACAACACCGGATGAATATTCATTCATGTCGAACTGTGGCGATCCTTCAGAAAGAATACCCTCGTATGCTGTATTACTTAATGGACTTGATGGGTTTAGTAAGCAATAAACTCGTTGATGTTGATTCCAATACTCCTCTTCTTCGTACGCGTAATTTTAGATTTGTTTTTTCTTGATCGAGACAATATGCATGCCATTTTGGAGAGTATTTCAAAATGTTCCAACAAGCATGGAGTTTAAAGTCCTCATTAATAGTGACTTTATATAGATATTGAGCTGCTGTAATCTGCTTTAAATAATTACATAATAATTAGAACCGAATTATTTAAAATAATTACTTATTAAATACGATCAAGTAAAAAATTAATTAAAATTATGAACTTGCCATATCATGATTGTAGAAGCCACTGGTCTGATTATTTTCAATTATAAGGAAGCATCCATACCATTTGTTAATTTAATCTTGAATGGTGGACCAACGATTTGCCAAACCTCCATCGCCTCGGGTAGTTGGAGCACCAAGTTGTACTTGAAATTCGACGAGAATTTTTTGCCATAACGTCGACTTCAGTTGGCCTACATCGATCACCGAATCATTGCTAACTTCTAGCCATGCATCGCACGGAGACAAATCTTCTTCGTTGGACCAATTCGGCATTCGAGGAACCGGTTGTTTTCGGAAAGGTCTGACATTACTGGATTGAGGCAATACCGGAGAATAAAATGCAATTGATTGATTAGATAGAAATTGAGAATCGCCACCACAATATTGATAAGAGCCACCAAATGATAAAAAATATCATTTGATAAAGGGTTGAAATTGAAATTTGGTAGTGTTGGAATCATGAAATTGGATTTTGTAAAAAAATAATTAACTAAGATTGAGAAAATAAAAATGATTCTAGACTTAGGAGGAGAAAAAATGAATATTTGGTTGTGAAATTAGTGAATGTAGGAGTAGTGTATTTATAGAGATGAAAAAAGTAACACAAAATTTTTTTTTAACCCAAAAGAGTCGTTTTAGGCACTATTTGGCTCTGCCAAACAGTGCCTTAACGGCTCTTTGGCAGAGCTCTAATTTTTAAAAAAAAAAGAAGCAAAAAAAGTAAAAAAAAAACGAATTCTAGGCAAACACGCGATACCCTAAGAGCGCGCCGCGTAATTTTTTTTTTAAAACTATCTATCGAAACGACGTCGTTTCGATAAGTGATTTTTTTTTAAAAAAAAAATATGTGCGAACTCACATGAATAGAATTGACTAAGTGGTTCACTAGATGAGGCGAATCATTTAGTCAAGCAATGACCTGACTCATTTTTTTTACGAAGTCATTACAAACCTAAATAATCATTTAGTTGACGTGAATGAACTCTAGTCAACTCATTGCTGATGCTCTTACGGTGCATCTAAAAGCTTTGGCTCGGTACAATAATCTACCATTTCAAATTAATTTCAAGTGACCACACAATGACCAATCATTAGAACCCACATCCTCTACAATAGTATTGTATTTTATCATGTGTTTAATGGTGTGGCATTGTTACATATAAATGTAATATACATTATATAGGTGTATAGAATAGTTTAAACGTCTTGGATGTAGCATAATGAGTATTGCCTTCAATAAATGTGTTGGGTGAATGTTTTGATTTCTTTGATCAAAGAAACTGAGGTCCACTTAGCTTAACACAAAAATAGTGTTAGAAAAGGTCCAGGGTTCGACCATCCTCACGCGAGCTCTCTTTGCCAGGCTAAAAACGACCAAAGTGAAGTTTATAGAAATACAATCCCAAATTGTAAAACAAACTTTTTAAAGTGTGTCAAGGGAAGAGTGCTAGGCATTACAGGCAACGACTTGTGGTCAAGCGGAAACCAGGGGAGAAAAAAAAAACCAATAGAAGGCATAATGGCACAAAGTATGGAAACATCATTTCAACTCCCACCTTCCATCTTACTTTCCTCTCACTAATACCAATGCTATCTATAGAACTTCTCTGACTATCTCCAACTATATTTTTTTTATATGTAATTATATATGGGTGGAGTTATTATTATTATTATTTTTTCCGTAACAAATGAGTGGTGTTACACAAAACATTTTTTGCACTCTAATTTATGTTTTTATAAAATAAAATAACAAATCTACCCTCTAAATGGTTGTTAAAATGTGTGAACGTCTATTTTCTTATTCAACATAATTTATCATCAACTTTTTCATTTTTTTTTTTGTATTTTACATTTATGAAAAACTTAATCAAAAACGTCAGATACATTGTTACACAGATTTTCAAAAAATTAATAATATTCTCAAACTCCATTTTTATCAGTGAATAAATATTGATAACAATCTTTCATAATTTTTTAAAATACTAGAACTCAAATCTCTTGTTAGTAAAAAGTTACTGTTAGTGAAAAAAATGTCAAATTTTTTCTTTAGTGAGGCAAAGTTGGACTACATATGAATTATAGACCAGGTTGAATTATTTTTAAAAAAAAAAATTACAACTAAGTACTACTTTTCTATGCAAAAGACAAGTAAGTCCTATAAATTTTTTTATAAGACCGATAAATCCTACTTTTGAAATCTTTTTTCATTTAAGTTTTAAATCACTTAAGTTTTCACTTATAACCTTACCAAATTAGATTTAAAATTAATATAATTAAAATTCAATTCCAATTTTTTTTTTTTTTTTGTAGATTTTACTACAATAAATTTTCATATACAAATATTAAAAATTCTATTTGAAAATTAATAAAATATTATAATTTATTTTTATTAAAATAAATTGAATAATCTTTTATTCTTTTGAAAAAAAAGACTAATTCTTTTTATAATTTAATTAAATTTAATTCCAAAAATCTTTTGTAGATTTTACGACAATAATTTTTCATATACAAAAATAAAAAATTGTTTAAAAATTAATAAAATATTATAATTTCTTTTTATTGAAATAATTTGAATAAAATTTTATCCTTTTGAAAAAAAAAACTAATTTTCCTCACTGTGTTGACTTTTATGAACTACAAATTGTGCACATTGTTTGATTAATTTTGTTGAAGTAATTGTTTAGTTTAATACTAAGGTTAAAAGTATGAATGATGGATAGTGTCACAGGGGTTAATTAATAACCAAAATTTCGTTGCTGTGATGGCACTTGGATGCACACCAAGTCTCAATTAAACGCGCACACACAATGTATATAACAAGGCACAAGGGACACACGAATTTACAGAAGGCTTTGCCCTCCAACCTTTCACTATTACTCAATAATAAATACGAAGGAATCCTCAATGGTGTTTACACAAGCTTACAAGGTAACTCTCACTAATACAATGAATGCTAATGCTCACCACCAAAATGGGTTTATATAGGCTCACAAAACCCTATATATCCCACCATTTTAGTGCCCACTATCTTAGTGGTGGACACTCTCATCCACTAAGATTGTGACACCAATTGCTAGGGCAATGTTGGACCGTCATGATCACGCCATTTGTCAAAGGAGGTAGCCACCACTATTTTTGACTCCCCTAAAATAGCACATGTGGCAGATATCTTTGCCACCTCATGCCTATATATATTGTTGGACATATATGTATATACCCTAGTCTTCTCCATCTCCCACATTGTTAGCACTAGTAGGAGTGATGCTAGGAACCAATTGTTGACTAGTCCATTGCATGCCAAGTGTCTAGTCAAGCTGGGTAATGTGCCAATGGTTTAACCCATGTCCATGCCCCAGTCCATGTCCACCAATATCTGAGGCCAGCTGGGTGAAGACTTAGTCCAATGCCAAGCCTTAACCTTACATTCCCTTTGTTGTGGTTTGAAGCCCACTTGTATTAACCAAGCCTGTACCATAACTTAGTCTGTTGGGTCATACTGGTGTCATGCCCATAAGTGCTTTGAAGGGCGCCGTCATATTGCACTCGAATTGTGTTCGTTATTATATCCTACAATTGTTGAACAGATAGCAAAACGACTGGCGAAGCACGGTTAGTTTCATTAGTTACATCTCTTGATGCAGATGTGTGACAACGATATTTTGATTGGGCACCTTGAAGGGATGAATTTAAAGAATTCGTAGGCAGTTGTGTTAACTCGTCAGAATTTTGGATTTCAAGCTTACTTATTAGCATGGCGATCTGCAAGTACTTCTCTTCAACAGTTTTGTGAGGTTTTTGATTGCGTGTGCTACACTACTAGTTGGTTTTTCACCAAGGTTGTTCTAGTCATCATAACTACGACAATATTCGAATATTAAAGTCCTTGAGGGCCAACATTCTTTGACGTGACCAATTGTTCTAAAATCTCAAGTAACAATTTCGAGAGTGAACTAACGGTAGAGTTGGTGTCAGAGATGGAGTGGGGTGAATGTAGTGGCATCGACTTTTCTGAAACAATGTTAGAGTTCTTTGCCCCCTAAGGAGCAATGGTGTTAACATATTGAGTTTTCACATCCATTGGTTTTCACCAGATCTTGCTGATTCTTGAGCGAAGCAATTGCTCTGGTCTTGCTACGCGTCATAGGACCTTCTAAGGTGCTACTAGCACTTAACGGGTTCCTAGTGTTCTTGCCACTACTTGCGGCAGCTTTGATGTTGGCCAATGCAGTAGCAGTGTCTTTTGTGTTTTTCTTGTTTGTAGTCGGAATCTTGGGAGGAGCCAAAGATTATAATGAACGGAGTTTTGGATGTATGATATAAGAGATAGAGATGAGAAGCAGAGATGGACCCACCGGGCGTGCCAAAAATTTGTACACACAAATTTTGGGCTTGAAAATAAAATTAAAACACGTGAACAAATATATCTAATATATTAATTTCAAAAAATATGGGTTTACAACTCTTTGTAGATCTTTACAAAAGAAAGATAAATTCCTCTGATTCGATCTTCTTGGTGATCCAGATTCAAGGGCTGCTGGAGCTTGATCTTGAATTGAATTGGAACTTTGGTGAAGAATGACACATAGATGGTGTGCTTGATGTTCTTCTCCTTTAGGGTTTAGATAATTTAGAGCTTTGAATCTTAGGTGAAGAATCTTGCAGAGTTTTAGCTTTCTTTGAAAGTCTTCTGGTCTTCCTAGATTCAAGGGTTACTGGAGCTTGATCTTAAATCGGGTTGTTGAAAGTCATCTTCAAGTGTTTATTGTTGAAGAAAGCCAACAAAAATTTCTGATCGAGGGCTGAAGAAGCTTGATCTCGAACAGTCTTGTTGATTCTTTGAATTTGTTGAATAGTGGAAGAAGAACAACATGACTTTGAATATGCTTGTTGTTATTTTTCTTCAAAGCTTTAAAGGTTGGATGAGCGTATGTCTTCAGAGCTTCAAGTGTTGATTGAAGGAAAACTCTGGTAGAGTTTCAGCTTTCTCTGAGAGTCTTCTCTCCCACTTTTGAACCTTTATTTATAAGCTCACCAGAGAGATAGATTTGTAACTTTCTTTTATTCTGATAATTATCTTTTATGATAATTGCAATAATTATCCAATATATACATAATAATTATCTTTGATAATAATTACATATATATATATATATATTTATTTAATTATCCATTTGACCCATTTTCAAGTGCGCTTGGATGTTTTTAGATAATTTGAATCAGTTCATAACCTATTTATTTGTGGTGGATCTGAGATTCGAATTATCTGACTCATTGGGCCATATTTCAAAGTGGGTTAAACTGAAGATAGACCCAAATTATATTTTGGATCCATCATGTAATTTTTTAAACATCTACAGAGGGCCTTTTATTAAAAAATGTAAGATGAATGAATCCAAAGAACATTGTTTAACCCCATTGGGGCATACCTCAACAGAGTGCTTTTACTAAAAAATATGTGATGAATGAATTTTGAGAACATTATTTAACCCCATTGGGGCACATCTCAATAGACGGCCTTTAGCAAAAAAGGTAGAATGAATAAATCTTGAGCACATTGTTTAACCCATTAGGGCACACCTCACGAGAAGGATTTTATTGAAAAATGCAGGATAATGAATCCCGAGATTATCACTAAATTTCATTGGGGCACACCTCACGAAAGAGCGTTTATTGAAAAAAGCAAGATAAGTGAGCCTTGAGATCATAGTTAAACTCTATGTGGGTTTATCTCATAGAAAACTCTTATTGGAAAGGCCAATCACTATCAAACCCCACAGGGTTCCCTTGTTAATAAACCTCCATAATGGGTTGAGTGAAGCCCGAGGCTACTACGAACCTCTTTATTAAAGGAGTGAGCCCATGAGACTTGGATCTATGAATTTGCTTGTTAAAGGATCGAGCTCACGAAACTCGAACTGTACGATAACTCCACTAACCTTACTAAAAGGAGAGCCTAGTCCTCCCCTTATAAAGGGTGAGCTGAGACCTTCCTTATCAATGTTAAACAACCTAACAACCACTCCCATTATTAAAAGGCAAGTCGAGTGCAGATCGAAACAAATGCTCAGTAACACATAAATGTATTTCACTTAAGTTTATCTAGAGCTTTACTTTTCCAATGATACATTTATTTTCACTAACGGTTACAATAACTAAGCACAGAAGTTCCACTTTCAAGACCTAAAAAGGTCTTGTCATGCCCCACATCCCAACACCTGAAAGGGCATAAAAAATGGAGGCGATTAAATGAAACATTGACACCTTACAACTACAAACAAGCTCTGATACTAAACTGTCACGCCCCAATTTTTGACACCAAAACAAATATAGGAAATTAAGTGTGAATATGGGACAAAATTACCAAAATACCTCTCTTGAGACCACTCTCATCCAAACAAAGTCTCAATACTGCGAAAGCGACTTTTAATACACATTTGCATCAATTAAACTAAAATATAATCGAGTTACATACATACATCTAAATGTAACTTGTCCAACCATATCCAAATATACACAATTGTCCTACATAGAGAAGGCTAATGGAACCACTGCTTAACAATATAAAAGTACTCATATATATATATATATATATAATACCATAAAAATATCTAAAGCCCAAAAGAAGACTCGAGGCCTTTACCATGGTAATTAAATGTTATCCATAACCGACGTTTTATCTATAAAAAGGTTTGTAGGGAAGGGGTGAGCAATCGACTAAATCAGTAGAGATATCCAAACCCCCTATGTACCAACTCGATGCAACATACATGAGATGTAGTCATAGCATTCCTATACACTACATTTTGGAATTAAATGGAAGTAGAAAAGGGTAAATGAGCAAAACTAAAAAGATGAGGGGCTAATGTGTAATTTTAAAAACTTTTTTATAAATATCCCAAAATAGTTGACTTGATCATAACTCAAATCAGATTTATCTCTCTCTAGATCAGTTCTACATCTTTTTCTTCTCCCCTCTTTGATCTTTTGGGTTGATCTTGGTTTTGGAGGCTTAGAAGTGTAATTCGGGCCACGGAACTTTAGATGATAGTTGTTCCCTCGGGATTGCCTACGTTCTACACCGATTAAAAATTCTTTTCGACAGATTTTTAAATATTTTTGGGCTAGGACAGATTCTAGAGCTTTGAGCTCTCTTGGTTTTTGAGCTTGAATTCGAGGTAGTGGTGTTCTCTCTTTCTTATCATCGATTCCTTGGAACTTCGGGTGGATTTTAGTGGGTTAACATGCTAGAAAAGACTTAGAGAATTCTGTTTTGATTTCTTTTTTTTTATTTTTTTTGAAATAAGCATGTGTTAGAAGTAGTTTTCATATGTTCTATATGAATTCTTTGAATTATATATGTACTGTATGTGTATATGGTTGATCTAGATAATTAAAGTGTGTTAAAAGTTTGTGATTCTTGCACTAGCTAGAATTATATTTTTAGCATGTATTTTTTATATGCTAGTTTGAAAGTGCATGATATTCATTTAAGATCATGTATGAGCTATTGGGATAGTAGGTGTACGTGTTGCACGTTATGTATTGATTAAAAACATATAAAGGTTAATATCGCCATTTTTACATTTGTATGATTTTTTTGTGAAAGAAAGGTTATTGCATTGTATATGCATGTTTTAATATAAGTTGCTTATAATGTACTTATATTGAACGTGATTTAAGTGGCTTATGATGCACTTATTTGAAACTATGTGTTGTTTGATGATTTTGGAAAAAGGTCGGAATAAAGTAAGATGAGTTCAATGCTTAGGAGTGCAAGACCTCAACATATGTATATATATATATATATATATATATATATATATATATTGGGGCATGATTTGTACACTATAATGTCGATGTTATGAGCATTGAAAATATGTCATGTAATATATAAGAATGCTATGACTGCATTTCATGTAGGTTGCATTGAGTCGGTGCATAAGGGGTTTGAATGTCTCTACTGAGCTAGTCGGTTGCTCACCCCTTCCTTACAAACCTTTTCACAAATAAAACGGCGGTTGTGGATAACGCTTGATTACCATGGTAAAGGCCTCGAGCCATTTTTTGGGCTTTGAATATTTTTATGGTATGTGTGTGTGTGTGTGTGTGTATATATATGCCATGTGTGGGCATTTTGAGAAGAACTATATATTTTATATGTGGAACGGACGTATTAGCATTCTAGACATAGGTACTTTTATATTGTTAAGCAGTGGTTCCATTAGTCTTCTCTATGTTGAACAATTGTATATTTGGATATGGTTGGACAAGTTATATTTAGATGTATGTATGTAACTCGATTATAATTTAGTTTTAATGATTTAAATGTGTATTAAAATTTGTTTCCGCAGTATTGAGACTCTGTTTGGATGAGAGTGGTCTCAGGAAGGATATTTTGATAATTTTATCCTATATTCACACCTAATTTCCTATATCTATTTTGGTGTCGGAAGTCGGGGTGATAGTTTGGTATCAAAGCTTGTTTCTAGTTGTAAGGTGTTGGGGTTTTATTTAATCACCTCTATTTTTCATGCCCTTCCGGGTGTTGAAATTTGGGATGTGATAACTTGGTATTAGAGCTTTTTTCATGTCTTTTCAGGTGTTGGAATATGGGGCGTGAAAATTTAGTATCAGAGAATTAGGTTCAAAAACCTAAGGACGAAGGGTGAGGGTTCAATTACGTGTTAGTTTGGAATTGTGTGTTAACATATAGTTTATCAAAGCACTAGGTTTTAATACCTAGGGACGATGGGTGAAGGTAGAGTTACATATTGAGGACTAGAGGTCAATCAATTAAGTAAGACTATTGGTGATATTGTGATACCGAAATTCTAGACAGGGTATGTCTGAGGTGTACTATTGAGATAGTCAGATGTGGACTTGGAATTGATTTAATTTTTTTTGGGTAAATGGACAGGCGATGGTTTTTACGCCTGAGAGTGATATGTTTGAGTAATGTGAAATGAGTTGAAAGTTGTGTGATAAGTGTTGGGTATGATATTTAAGTGAATGATAAGTTAACGGTGGGGACAACCCTAACATATGGTATCAAAAATGAGGATGATTTCTTACCAAGAGAGGGAGGGGTGGATGCAATAGGCGCAGTGTACTTAGTAGGCTGAGGCTATTATATGAGACTTTAGGTAATTGTAGGTGACCTCAAACTCACACTAGTAAGGGTTGTCCAAAGTGAAATGCTTATATGAAAGGACTTTTCTCTGACTGTCAACCTACTCCTTGGAGTAGAGGGATGGAATTAGACATGACTCTTTTATTGGGTAATTGGTAATAAAAATTGATTGATTAATGGGATTGTGAAATCAGTGGGGTGTAAGACCATAAACTTGGTGTTGTATTCCATCGGGTTGTAGTTTATAAAACTATACAAAATAATGTGGCTCATTTTAACAAATGCACGAAAACTAGGTGGCTTGTTTTAACAAGTGCACTAGATTTGTGTGGTTTGTTTCAGCAAATGCACGAAATTGTGGACTATGCCTGGAATGATATGACAGTATTGTAAATTATGTTGGACAATGGTGGATTGTGTGAGTATGGTAGTTGATTTGGAAAGAACTTGGAAACCTTGGTTAGAGGTTTAGCTATGTTTAACTTTTGAGTGTTTGAGATGCATTATTTGTGCTAGACACTAGTGGTGTGAGTTAGGTGTTGTGAGTGTAACGCCTTATATGATGTGTAAAGAGGGTTGATTGTGGAGAATGATTTATGATTTTGAAAGATTATGAGTGACTTAATTTTGAAGATGAAGTTCCTATAAGTTGGGGAGGTTGTAAGACCCCGATTTTTTATTTATTTAATTACGTAGTTAATTAATTGTTAAACATAATTATATAGTAATTACATGCTTATGTGTGTGGGTTAGAATTACTTTAAAAGTTCTAAAAGAGGTTTTAAAGTACCTTAGGACCATAGTGGGATGGAACCAAGGTTTCGGTAATTTTTTAAAATTTTTACGAAAAATTATTATTCATGGTTCGGGTTTTTCAAGAAAATAACTATGGATCACTTAAGTGACTTAGGGGTATGAATGAACTTAGCGGGATTTTAGTAAAGTTTGTTGAAATGAGGGAGTGTCATTTTGCGATTAAATGGAAGTAGAAAAGGGTAGAGAAACAAAACTAAAGAAATGAGGGGCTAATGTGCAATTTTAAAATTTTTTTTTATAAATATCCCAAAATGGTTGACTTGGTCATTACTTAAATCATATTTCTCTCTCTAGATCAGTTTTACATCTTTTTCCTCTCCCCTCTTTCATCTTTAGGGTTGATATTGGTTTTGGAGGCTTAAAAGTGTGATTCGGGCCATGGGATTTTAGAAGTTAGTTGTTCCCTCGAAATTGCCTACATTTTACACCGATTAAAAATTCTTTTTGACAGATTTTTAAGTGTTTTTGGACTAGGATAGATTCGAGGGTTTTGAGCTCTCTTGGTTTTTGAGCTTGAATTCGAGGTAGGGATGCTCTCTCTTCTTATAATCGATTCCTTAGAGTTTCGGATGAATTTTAGTGGGTTAACATGCTAGAAAAGACTTAGAGAATTATGTTTTGATTTCTCTTTCTTTTTTTGGAATAAACATGTGTTAAAAGTAGTTTTCATATATTCTATATGAAGTCTTTGAATTATATATGCATTGCATGTGTATATGGTTGGCCTCGATAATTAAAGTGTGTTAAAAGTTTGTGATTCTTGCACTAGAATTATATTTTGAGCATGTATGTCTTATATACTAGTTTGAAAATGTATGATAATCATTTTAGATCATGTATGAGTTATTGGGATAACAGGTGTATGTGTTGCATGTTATGTATTGATTAAAAACATATAAAGGACAATATCGTTATTTTTGCATTTGTATGATTTCTTGTAAAAAAAAGGTTGTTGCATTGTATATGCATGCTTTAATATAAGTAGCTTATGATGTACTTATATTGAACGTGATTTAAGTGACTTATGATGCACTTATTTGAAACTATGTATTGTTTGATGATTTTGGAAAAATGTTAGAATAAAGTAAGATAAGCTCAATGCTAAGGGGTGCAAGACTTCAACCTTAGCCAAGTGGTTTCTTCTAGAACATTGGATTTGCAACCCGTAAAGATAGGAAGATAGATATTTAACTCAAGGGTACTTATGTGGTTACTATAAAAACTCTCTACTTATAGATTGATTTTGAGCTTATTTGACTTTATTTTTAAGCTTTGTTATGAATTGTGATATTCATCATTATTGTTTGACTTATATAGTCACGAAATGCTTTGTGTTTACTTATGGTAATTTAAGCATGCTATATATGCTTTGTACACTATATTGTCGATGGGATGAGTATTGAAAATATGTCATGTAGTGTATATGAATGCTATGACTGCATTTCATGTAGGTTGCATCGAGTCGGTGCATAGGGGGTTTGGATGTCTCTATTGAGCTAGTCGGTTGCTCACCCCTTCCCTACAAACCTTTTTACAATAAAGTGACGGCTGTGGATAACGTTTAATTACCGTGGTAAAGGCCTCGGGCCTTTTTTATATATATGCCATGTGTGAGCATTTTGAGAAGAATTATATATTTTGGATGTGGAACGGATGTATTAATATTTAAGACATGGGTACTTTTATATTGTTAAGCAATGGTCCCGTTAGTCTTCTCTATGTTGGACAATTGTTTATATTTGGGTATAGTTGGACAAATTACATTTAGACGTATATATGTAACTCGGTTATATTTTAGTTTTAATGGTGTAAATGTGTATTAAAAGTTGTTTCCACGGTATTGAGACTCTGTTAGTCTCAAGAGGGGTATTTTGGTAATTTCATTCCATATTCACACCTAATTTCCTATATCTGTTTTGCTGTCGGAAGTCTGGGTGACAACTTGGTATTAAAGCTTGTTTCTAGTTGCAAGGTGTTGATATTTTACTTAATCACCCTATTTTCCATGCCCTTCCGAGTGTTGGAATTTGGGGCGTGACAGTCTTGTCGGCAGGACCCACAACCACTTTTAAGACCCAAAAGTGTCTTACCTCTAAGGGCTGGACCCACGATCACTTTCAAGACCCAAAAGGGTTTTGCCCCTAAGGGCGGCACCCATGTTCACCCTAAAACCTAAAAGGGTCTCGCCAAGAGGGCATGATCCATGTTTGAAAGGGTGAGACCCTCACCCTGGTGGGGTGATACCCAAAAATAAAATAATAATAAAAATGTATATGTTTTTGTATATACAATGGAACTCTTTTGTTGTGATTAGTGTTTCAAGAGCACACTCAATCTAGTCTATAATTAACTAATTGCCTTAAGAGTGTTGGCAGATTAAATTTAATGCAAGAGAAGTCAGTGTTCCTGACGCCCGACAAGTCACTCCCGTGAACATAGGACAACTGATATGGGAAATTCAGATTGATAGGAAATCCAAGAAGTAAATGAGTCAAATGCATGAGATAAGTTACAACGGCTGGATAAGGATAACTACTTTATTCTCCCTGTTGAATTAAAGAAGGTAATTGAAAGGGTATCCTACTGAAATGCAACCATCCAAACACATTCCTGTAAAAAAAAGAGTTGGGGCACATCCAAAGGTACACCTAAATCATAAATAAATTTACTTTATATTTTATATCGTCAAGCACTGATTTGATCATCAGAGCAACCCTGGTCGACATCCCGCCGGTCTTGGTCCTAACTCCCTTGTCTTGCAAGCAAATGGTGCCAAATCGGATCGTGGGGGTTTTTTAATCATAAATATATATACGTTTTGGTTCAGAAGATTAAAATGAGTTTTTTCACTTTGTCACTGAAGGGTGCCTTGGAACGAAGGAGGAGATTTCTATATCCAATGGCGACAATGACAACCGTCCTCCACTAACTCATCACCACACCTATCTCAAAATCCAAAATCAAACAAATATAAAGAGAGAAAACAGTTGCGATTATCTCAAAATCATGTAAATATAGAGAGATAAAATAGCCCAATTTAAAGAGTGAAAGAGAAGGGGGATGAGTGGGGATTATGTTACTTGTTTGCTTACACGAATGATTACATTAATACAAAAGGTGACAACTTAGGAGAGAGATGGGTTTATTTAATCTCTCTCTATATCATCATATATATATAAATGATGAGATGGGTCTGGGTTTGTTCGTTTAATCTGGGTCTATTAGTTTAATCCCCATCTCTCTCAATACAATAGACCTAGATTAAACGAACAAACCTAGACCCATCTCAGTGATCTCTTGCTCTCCGGTGAGTAAGAGATTTTATCCACACCTTTATGGTGGTCATTATAAATCTAATATAACGGCCATGTTCCAAACCTACTTTTCTCCATTCCAAAAATCACAAAATCACTATCTCTCTAATTTAAATTTCCAAAATTAGTCCTTATCAACTCTAAAAAAAAGGTGATTACCAAAAAAACATTCAAACCTTTGTCTCTCCATATCCTCAAACTTTAGCCCTTTTGAAAGGAAGTTGATAGGTAGGTTCTTGTCTTCTAGTCCTAGAAAAGCTTAATAAGCATCCAATCAACCCAATTTTGATAATGAATGACTAGCTTTAATCCCAAATTATCAGTTAGAACCTCTTTTGTTTTGTTTTTCTTGAAACTTTAATAATCAGAAAATGTTGGAAAAACTTTCAATGATTCGTTTGTAGGCATTCATATTATGTTATTATACCTAGTTTATACCTCCCAACATCATTTACAATGCAATTCTTTTCAAGTACAGGGAGTATTTAGACCTTAATAATAAAAAAAATTATGAAATATTTTTGATGATTCATTTATGACACTTTGTCGCTTTAACTTACAGAGAATTGATAAATTAAAAAAAAATATATCATGTACTTTTGATGATTCTTTCATGGGCTTTTAGATAATTTTGATATATCACAAGTTGTGAACACTATCAAGTCTAATGAATTGCACAAGGTTAAAATGCAAGCATTGCCTTCACTAAGATTTGTATCAAATTATTAGTAATTTACATTAGCTTTTTTTTTTTTTTTTTTAAAGTATTATTGATTTGATATACATTGGTTATCATGCATTTATTTTGTATAGTTCGCTAATAATTATTTTTGTATAAAATCCAAAAGTACTGAAGTTTGAGGATGCACATAAATAAAGGTTTGACATAACAAAAGATTGAAAACATTCAAGGAAAAATTAGATTTAAATGACCAAAATTAAAGATAATTATTCTATAGTGATCATAAAGTTACAAAAAGATGAATAGTTACCGATTCTAAAACTATATTGCTCTGTAGTGACCATTTTAGACTCAATTACAAAAATATCATTCCCCCGTATCTTTCTCCCCCAACTGAAAAACATTGCTTATCCACACCCTTGCATATACTGTGTATATCTATGGTGAATCTAGATTCTATATACAACTCCCAATCATTCATTTTTTTAACTTTTCCTCACATGGTACTTATCCATTATTACATTTTTTTTTAACTTTCCCTCCTATGGTACTTATCCATTATTAACTTTCTCTTGTTCAATTGAACTTTTAAATATGATGAATATACAATGATGATTTCTACAATTTTGAACTATTGGCCTCAACTGTGTATCTCCATATTTTTAGAATGCAAATTTGGGTTTAATTATGACTACAGTTTCTAATTATATATCACGTTAGATGCATAATAGAATGTGAGAAATACTAGGTTTAATATGTTTAATTAATTATTTATTTTTAGTACCTATATAAAACACTTTGAAAAACCTACCCTCAAATGGTCACTAAAGAGCAATTTAGTTTTAAAATTAGTGACTATTCATCTTTTTATATCTTTAGGGTCACTTTAAAGCAATTACTTTTTAATTTTGGTTATTGATATATAATTTTTTCAATATTCAAATACTTTTTTAGTAATTAACATTTTTAACAATGGGTAAAGATTAATTTTGAAATTTTAAACGAGGAGAGTGATTTTATTATTTTTGGAAAGGAGAAATGTGGGTTTGGAATGTAGCCATTAGATTTAATTTAACAGGTACTATAAAAGGTGTGGATAAAGAGACATACACACACACAACATATAAAGGAAGAGATGGTTCGCCATCTTTCGATTTGTTTTATGTTTGGAATTAGACTCAGAAACAATGTCATTTTAGTCATTTAATATTAATAAAAAAATAAACAGTATCGAGAAAGTACTTGTCTAAATGGTGCCTAATTAGTTGGAGAGTATTTTAGTCATTTTACAGTTGGCGTAAACGACCGTCAACTTTGTAACCCCTTCTACTGTTAGAGGGGTTTTTTCTGGCAAAAAAAAAAGAAAAGAAAATTAGATTTTGGTAACCAAAATTAAGAAAAATTGCTTTAAGGTGATCTTAAACTTAATAAAAGATAAATATGGACGAATCTTGAAAATTAATTGATAATGAGTGACAATTTAACTTTAATGTCTAAAATACCCTCTCCTTTATTCATTTTTCGTCTTCTCCAATCGCACTCCCAAATATCAAAGCTTCAAAAGACATAAAAGAATTCTAGGAAAGAAAATACATATATAGGATATATATAGGGAGAGAGAGAACTTCTGTGACTTTGAAAATGAGCTTCTCTCTCTCTCTCTCTCTCTCTCTATATATATATATATATAAATATATATTTAGACATATATGTTGGTCTTACAATTGATGCATGTGCCATTTTCAATTTGTTCCATGTCCAGATTTTTTTTTGCTGCGAGTATCTCCAGGTTTAGCATCTTAATCCTAATTCCAATTTAAAAAATAAACAGTACCTTTTTCAATCTATCCTAGGTGTTCAAGAAACGAAAAAAGAAAAATTATGATTCGTTAGGTTATTAATACTAAATGCGATGTTTGTAATAATTACACCCAAATTAATTTTTTTAGTTAATGAGATATTCATATATAGGAATAAATTTATATATATCATTATATCTTCTTTAGAAGGTATATATGTTCTATACAAGTTATCGAATTATTTGAAGTTTATGATATTTAAGAGTTGAGTAGATTGAAGAAATGATAAAAATTTATGAAGAAAATGAAAAGTATTTTGGACATTAAGATTAAATGGTCTTTCGTTAGCAATTAATTTTTAAATTTGATCACTATTCAACTTTTATTAAGTTTAAGGTCACCAAAAAGTAAAAAAATTTCAATTTTGATAAAAAAAAAAATTCAAAAGAAAGGTTTAGTGCAAAAGTGTAACGGTCAAGGGGAATTTAATGGAGTTTACCAATATTAAATTTTGAGTAATTTAATGCTTTTATTTAACATGCAAAAACATGAGTATTTATTGTAAAGAGAGAGAGAGAGAGTTTCCACTCTGAAAATATAATATAAGTGTAAAAGACTGAGGGCAGCCACATCAAATTCAGACGTATTTTCGGCACTTAATGGTTGGAAAAAAATATCAATGTTTCCGAGCAAAGTGATGACGTGGCTTGGCCACGTTGAATTCGGATTGGTTTTCAGCGAAAACTTTCGGTCATAATATCATTACTCATTATTTTATGTCATAAAATGGAAGTAGCCGTTACCTTACGTTATGACTTATCTGGAAATCTGGAATAGAATCGACCGTTACAACAAAATATCCGTTACCCAAAGTACACTCATTAGTCCATGTTGAACCCGCCCTCCGCCCTTTTGACCATCACTTCGGAGACCAACTGAGTTTTAGAGAGAGAAAGACTGGAAGAGAGCGTGAGAGAGAGAGAGAGCACCCAGAGGGGGAGAGCGCAAATCCTCTGAAACCTACTTTTTGTTTCCTTCTGTTTTTGTAAAAAAAAATGGTTGCAAGAACCCCACCAAAGCAGAAGAAAATGGTGGCTCCTCTCAATCCCACTCTACTCAGAGAAACTGTGAACAAGGTACCCACAAAACGCTCTCTATCTGCAATCAATTTGAGAAGTCATTGCTTCATCATTGATCTGTTTATGATATATATTTTATGAATGAATTTTCTCTCTCATCTCTCTCTCTCTAAAGTTCTGGGTTTCTGTTCTTATGTTGATATTTGAAGGTGGACAAGTGTATGGCTCGATTGCAAGAGCTTCAGTACACAGTTGCAGGTGGGGCGAAGGTGATCTCTGGTGTCTCCCTCAGTCCTCGCAGTACCAGAGTCTATTTAAGAACTAGTCTTAGATGCAAACAAGAGTCTTTAAGGTACAAATTGGGTTCTTTTTTTGAGAAAAAAATAAGCCTTTTTCTTCTATTTTTTATTCCTTTCATACATACACTCAACTGGGTTTTCTTGATTTTCCAATTTTGAAGCATAAGTTCGAGTTTTTATTAAAAAAAATATAACCTTTTTTCTTGTATTTGATTCTTTTCATACATAAACTCAAATGGGTTTTCCTGATTTTCCAATTTTTAAGTATAAATTTTGAGTTTTTATTGAGAAAATATAAACTTTTTTCTTGTATTTGATTCCTTTCATACACAAACTCAACTGGGTTTTCCTGATTTCTCAATTTTAAAGCATAAATTTGAGTTTTTATTGAGAAAAATATAAGTTTTTTTCTTGTATTTGATTCCTTTCATACACACACACACTCAACTGGGTTTTCCTGATTTTCCAATTTTGAAGTATAAATTTGAGTTTTTATTGAGAAAAATATAAGTTTTTTTTTCTTGTATTTGATTCTTTTCATACATACACTCAACTGGGTTTTCCTGATTTTCCAATTTTAAAGTATAAATTTGAGTTTTTATTGAGAAAAATATAAGTTTTTTTTTTCTTGTATTTGATTCTTTTCATTCATACAATCAACTAATTTTCCTGATTTTCCTCTCCAATTTCAAGGATAAAAAATGCTAATCCCCGGAAATCATCTCCACCAGGAAAGCTCCCAACAAATACAGGTTCCCCTCTCTCTCTCTCTCTCTCTCTCTCTCTCTCTATATATATATATATAAATAAAAAATAAAAAAAAATTAATGTCATCAAACAGTGTGGTATTGATTTTTTGGATGGTCTAACAACATGATAATTTTGATACAGGGGATTGGCGGCGAATGTCATTGCCGGCGATGTTGCTGGGTGAAACAGTAGGAGAAATTATGCAAGCAAGTCAATTCGCAAGAGAAATAGTATCAGTGGCTTCCAAAATGAAGAAACTTGCACCTTGTTCCGATGACCCAAAAACTCCTCCGGTGACAATAAGGCGAAAACAGGGGCCCAACCCCGAAGAAAACTCTGAAATCCGGGCACGAAGAAAGAGGGAGAAACATATCACATTACAAACAATCCGATCAGAATCCGATGCTCCGACCCTCCACCGGGCTCGATCACGCATCAATTTCAAGGTGGTTTCACCTCCGAAAAAGAGAGAACAAGAGAAGAGAGAGAACAATGCCAATCCCCTGTATTTGACAAACAGAGTATCACCAAGGAATAGGCCATGGGCCAAAAAGGCTGTTCTTTTTCCCAACCCATTGTTCCATTCATCACCCACTTCACAGCATCACAAGTTTTGCAAGACAAAGTCTCCAATCATAGCTAGAAATCATCGACAAACAACCCCACATAAGTTCTTGATCAAGTCGCCGAAAATCTCAACTGCAGCGAAAATTCGGAGATCGTTTTCACCATCAAGATTGGCGAACAGATTGGTTTCGCCATTGAAAGGGGGGAGAAAGTCTGTACAGAAGAGTGCTGGAGGAGTAATGAGTGGACTGAAGCAGCGTCCCACTTCAATACCACCAATGAGATTCTCAGCTAGAAGAGCACCTTTTTGATTTACTGGTACTTGAGAGTGATTCAATTCTATTCTGTTTTTTTATATTTATTTTATTTTATGATATTGTCTCAATGTCCATAATTTAATGTTTTCCTTTATTGGTGTAAGATTTGTTTGCCTCACAGGGTATTTTATCAATAACTCAAGAATTTCTTTGTTGAATGGGAATTATGAATTTGTATAAATTAATATACAGAGTCCAGACACCTGTGTAGACAGGATCAATTAGTTGCATATAATACTGATTAACAATGGATGCAATTTGATTATAACTATTCTAACAATGGATGCAATTTGATCATCTAACAAGGAATTATGAATTTGTATAAATTAATATACAGAGTCCAGACATGTTGTAAGTATTTCATTGTTGGCTTTTCAATTCTCATTTTTTTTTATGTTTGAATTAATCATTAGTTTGTAACATTGTGATAATCATGATATGATGTTAAATAAACTACTCGAAATTCAAAGTAAAAAAAAAAAAGGTGTATTTTATTCCTTTCATACCTGTTCTTGATACTGCTACTTGGACAGAATAAGCTTGTGTGACGTACCCAAGGAAATAAGCAACATATCCAGAAGATAAGAGAGGCATACTGACTTTAACACAATAAATTCTCCCTGGCATAGCCTAGACAATCAACACAAATGAATCTACCAAAGCGTTAGCAAGATGGTATGATCTCTCATATATATATATATATATATATATATATATATATATATATAAAAGCGATATTTGCACTCTCATTTTTTACATTTACATTCTCATATTAAAAACAATGACATTTCTAGCCCTAACTTTACAAGTGAATGATTATTATTTTTTCAAATTACACAAATACTCTTTTAAATATCCCATCTCTCTCTCTTGGTTTCTTTTGATAGAATAAAACAAATACCAAAAAAGAAAACTAAAAAAAATGTTACATCTTTTGACATGATAAAAAAAAAAATTATCTATGTTGAATAAACAAAAAAAAAACACTAAAAATATATTATCTCTGTTAAATAAATTATCTCTTTCGACAGGAGCAGAAAAAAAAGTGCCCAATTTTTTTTAATCTTTATTGAATAAATTATTTCTTTTCACATGATAAAAAAAAGTACACTATGCAAAAAGAAAAAAGGATCCAAATTTTTTTTATCTTAATTCTCTACTGATAGGGCCCAAAAAAAAATTATCTCTCTTGAATAAATTATCTCCTTAAACAAGACTTAAAAAAAAGGTTATCTATGTGACTAAATTAATTTTTTTGATAGGACAAAAAAAAAAAAAAAAAACCCGAGAAAAAATTATCCCTTTTGACAGGAACAAAAAAAAAAGTAATTAGGCTTTGTTTGTTTCGATATAAAATATGTACTGAAATTTTTCGGTGTTCGGTAGTATCAACCAAGCTAACTATTCAATATTTTATAGATTAATTGTATCAATCCAGACATTTTAGTGTGAAAATGTTTTACAGGTAGAACATTTTTTCTTTAAAAATATGCAATCAAACAACGAAATTTTTTTAAAAAAAAATTTCGTCAAAACAAACGAAGCCTAAAGGAAGTAAAGAATGTAAAAAGAGTTAACCTTTATAATATAAAGGGTAGTTATGGTATTATAAAATTGGAGATGATGCATTAATGAGTTTAGGACATTCTTGTCATTTCATTTAAAAAAAAAGAAGCAAGTGGAGTACAATCGGAGCAAAGAAGAGTGCGAATATCGCCTCCATATATATATATATATATAAACCCCAAAATGTGGGTTAGTCAGTCCCAAGTTGTGCATACCCATTTACTGCAAATTATCTGTCAAGTCATTTCCAGGGATCTTATTTTGGTTGGAGAGCCTCACCCCAACATCAAAGAAGTACTTTACAACTTCCATGGCTGCAGTGAGGGACAGTAATTGTTCCTTGCCCTATGAGAATTGACTTTTCTTGGAGTGGAAAAACTAATTTCAACCATTAATTCCACAATTCTGCTTCATAAAAGCTTCAGCAGCTTCACTAATTTCAGCATACTTCAAGACAGCTGCCTTCTTTCTCTCCGATTTGACTGTCTTTAGGGCTCCGACTATCATTAGATAAAAGTGGTTAATCTCTTACTTAGTCCTCTGTATGATACTGATACTGTCACATTTTTCATTCAGCTCCTTAATTCCAAGCTCCAGCCTTTCACCATCTTCAGTTTGCGGCACACTGTTTGTAGTAGGTTCTGTTAGAACTGAAGTCAAACTTTCCACGATGATGGTCGCCAGAGAGCGGGTCCTGGTGAGAGTCCAAGCTATCACAAAGGAGCCCACTATTCTAGGTGGATTGTAAGAAGAGGGGAGGAATTCAGTAGGCAAAAGAGGAAAACTGGAGTGTATTAGGGATTGTTTTGAGAAAAAGGTTTTTTTTTTGTCCTGTCCTTTTGTCCCGATCCCCATTCTCTACTTTTCTCACACTATTTATATGCAAAAATATCTTTTCTCATCAATGGTCGAGGTTTTGCGGTGGTAAATATTTGTGGTAAATATCTGTGGAGCAAAGGCTGAGATTGTACTTGTCAGAAAAGGGAATTCACTCACCTCACCTGGTTGTTTTCTTTCCTTTGTGACAGGCCAATCCGCGACAAGGTCCTTATCCTAGCTAGAAATGAGGTTCGTCATGGATTTAGCATACCTTGGACTCCAGCCTCCGAACCCAAACCCTTGGTTCCCATAAGACAGTGATCCGAGCTCTTACCCCCCATAGGAGCGCGGAGTGCCACGAGGTTTATCCGTAGGGAGGAACTCCTCGTAAAAAGAGGTTTATCCGTAGAGAGGAACTCTTCGTAAAAATGGAGGTTGATCTGTAGAGAGGACCTCCGCGAGATTTTATCCGTAGAGAGGAGTACATCCTCGCTTCGAGGAAATTGATCGGTAGAGAGGATTTTCCGTGATGTTTATCCGTAGAGAGGAACTCATCACCATCCGAGACTTATCTAAATGAAAAGAAGGAGACTCGTTTGAGGTTTATCCGTAGAGAGGAACTCCTCGCAAGGTTTTATCCGTAGAGAGGAATGCCTCCTTGCAAACAGATGTTGATCCATAGAGAGGACCTCTGCGAAGTGTCATCAGTAGAGAAGGACTCGCCAAAGAAAGGCGATCACACCTCGGAGGCGTGCCCTACATAATGAGGGAAGGAGCTCGATTGAAATCCTCTATCCAAGGAAGCGCTCAATGGCGACTTTCCCTCGGAGTAGCTTGATTAGAATCCCCTTTTTGGGAAGGAGCTCGATGGAAATGCTCTGTTCATGGTGGGGCTCGATTAAGAGGAGAAATCAAAGGTGGACCCCTTGCTACGTGGAATTATTGAGGGAGCTCGAAACATGTAAGAAAAGTCCAAATAGGCCTTGCCACGTGGGATTGCTGAGGGAGCTCGAAATAAAAGAAAAGTCAAAGTGGGTCCTGCCACGTGGGCATATGTGGCGGACCCTAGGGTGGACTGAATGGCCCATGCCAACACACACAACACAGCATACCACTCCCCCTGATCGTATCACTCCAAATCTTTCCCACTAAGCCCAGAAATCAAAGTTTTGAATGATCTGAGACTCCATTAGTGTGAGAATTAAGTAGACTCTGAATAATCTTATTGAGCACCATAGCCCCTCATTCCTTTTTCTTAGATCATGTGTATCTGAGGACTTGCATAATTTAAATCACTTGATTTCTTTATTACTTCCATTAGAAATTGTTTGAACTTAACCTCAGCCTCATTTCTATCAATCTCTATCCCATTATCCATAACAATACTGAATCCCCCCGTAACTATGTTCTTCATTTCCTTCAACTAATCCGAAGAACTATAGTGAAATATAGCTTTATAAAATATAAAATCTAATTTAAAAAAAAAGAAAGGAATTTGAGGCAATTATATATATATTCAACAATTGTGCTCTACGGTCCACAACTTGGGGGGCATACTAAGCAATGAATAAGTAACATACTGGTTAATTCTTTGCAAATATATATGTATGTAGATAACTGTGTGTAATCAGTAATGTGTATCACAAGCGATGCTGTCTAGGATCTTTCACCTTGATCTTCCAATGCCCATCAGACAATCTAGCCTTCTTAGCTCTCTCTCTCCACTTCTGTATTCTTGCATTCATGCGTTTCGTTAGAGCACAGTATTGTCTCAGCTTCCTCGGCATGGCCTCATAAACATGCCACCACCTCCTGTGAGCCGAGTCACTAGCAAAAAACTGGTGATCCAACATATCCCAATTACAATCATAGTCCTTATAGCACATCCATGGCTTCAAACCCAAGTAATGTATGGCATACACATCTCCAGGGACTTCACGTTCTGTGTCATCCACCTTATGAAAGATCTTTAGATGATTTAGCCTTGAAGGCAACCGGTGCCACCACGTAAACACTTCATTAAGAAACCCCTGATCCCCACCATTATACGAATCCACTGCAAACCGGTTTTTCATCAAGTTCTTGAATGTACACTCTGATGGCTCAACTACCATGACCCCGGAATTGAACAAGGACTTGTCATTTCCAACCGCGGATAACTGTGGATAAATGAAGAACTCGTCGATGTTTCTAAGAACTAAGAGGTCTGCATCTATGAAGATGAGTTTATCGTACTCGGTGAGTCTCCAGATTTGAAGCTTGCTATAGTTCCATTCATTGTATGCATCTTTTGATGCATGTGGGCTTCTTATGCGTTCAATGTGTTTGATTTTCCATCCTGCAGCTTTGAGGCCTTGTAGGGACTTTGCAGAGAGGGAGTGATCAGCTAGCAGGACCAGGTCTTTTGTGGAGTTGGTTTGGATGATGCTTTGGGCTAAAGCTATTGCACCACAAACATAGGCTTCTGAGGAGTGGAGGACAGTCACATAGGCCTCTCTTCTTTTGTAGAGACTGTCATTTGCTTTTGAGCTAGCAGCATACTTTCTCCACACTTCTTGAGCTGCATTTTAACCACCACAAACATTATAATATAAATTCTGAGAAAGAAAAAAAAATATAAGGGTAAACAGCTAAAAAAAAAAAACCCTCAACTTTCACGATTTCGTAGAAAACTTGAACTTTCATTTGTTTGCACAAAATACTCCCTGTACTATTCCAAAAATATGCCGATACCCCTTTATTGTTTGTGAACCATTACAATAGTGACAAAAAATTGACATTTCTAAACTTGAAATCTCTATAATACCCTTCTTTATTTTCACAAAATTACCTTAGATAACTTTTTGATCCACAAATTGACCCATAGACAGTAGCTATTCCTTCTGTTTGTGGTTAGCTATTCAAGAAAACTTATTGACTCGAGATAAGCCTGCTTTGAACCATATGATGCATCCAAATATGGGTGCCCTATGTCTCAATTCAGCAGAAAGTCATGAACATCTATTCCATCAATGTTCCTATTCGAAAATCATTTGGAATAGATTTGGGGGACAAATGTGGGTTTTATACAAAACCTAATAGTGGGAGTGACTTCCTAATTAATTTGGGCATCTTCAAATTGGGAAAAAAAATTGAAATATAGCATAGTCTTAACTTGGAAGTTGACCCTGGCTAGCTTTGTGTTTCATGTGTGGAAGGAGAGGAATAATTGAATCTTTCGAAACAAAATCATCTCTTCACTTGAAAACTCTGAATTTCATTGTGGATTCTATTCGACTTCGGCTAGTCTCCATTAAACGATGCCAAAGCCCCTTTGCCTTAGAGACCATTGCTTTTGACTAGAATCTCCCTAGATCGTTCTTCGAACCATCTCAAAGAAATCTTTTTTTTTTTCTCCTAATCCTATCCAATGTGAGACATTATTGCATACCCCATACCCTCTTACATATCCAACTAATCATGAGTTGATATTTCTTATTATCAAAGAAAATGAAGAATTTCATCCATTGGTTGGATGGGTAAGGGGAATGGTACTTTTGGATATTCAATACTTTCTCAATGCTATATGTAATTGTTGATGTTCCTACTCAGGTGTGTAGTTTGTTTGTTGCTTGGTGGGTGGGCCTAGCTAGGGAAGAACACATTGGTTAGGATCTGTTTGGTTTAGGTTTTTGCATTTTTAAATTGGGCTCTGGTTTGAACAATTGTCTTTTAGCCCATATGGGTTTCGAGGCCATTTTGTAGGCCGTAGGGTATGCCCCATGTTATCTTGTAAATTCCCTCATTAATTTTATCATTTTATATATATATATAGAGTAATGATCTCTTATAATTATATCCGATTGTTATCATACATGGTATGAAAGAATTTATTACTCACCGGTGAGCAAGAGATCATATATATATATGAGAAATGTTAAATGTCATGAAATTTTATCATGAATTGTCATCATGAATGATATGGCATGTGATAATAATTTTTCTTTCGACAGTTTCAGAATATGTGTTTTGTGAGTGTAGGGTTCACCATTCCACTGAGATAAATGACTTCAGAAACTATCGAATCTGGTAATTGTATCATTACTATATATATATATACTCAGTGACGAATTCAAAAAATTATGTGAGTGAAGACAAAATTGAATACGTTTACAATTATAGAGTTAATATATATAATGAGAGGGCAAAATTGTATATAGTGAAATTTTTTCCTAATTTCATTAGGAGTAAAGTGTAATTTTAATAGAATATTTTCACAATTTGACGGTTGCGGGTAAGTTGTCACTTTCAAATAATTGAAGGTTAGTTGAATCACAATGCGTATTTACAAAATCAGAAAAAGTTGAGGGAGTAGTTTTGGCAGTTAACCATATATGTATAGATCCAGTCTCAATATTAATTATCTACTTGATAACGACCCTTATATATATATATATATATATATATATATATATAATGTTTACACTGCATGTCAAAGTATAACGCGCGTGTGATCAACAAATTAATCTTTCTCATTATGTAAATGATTAATTCTAGATTACTGAAGATTCATTGTATTAAAAATGATTCACGAAAGAAGAATGTCCTTTTCTCTAAAACTTACCAACAAATTAACTGAATAATTAAATGCGTGTTTGGTGACTAATTAAGAATTAGCCCACCAACCATTATTTATGGAACCCATCCTATTTTCCCAACTTTCCTTCTAATTAAAATATTGCCTTCTTTATGAAACTTAATCTATCAATATTTTGACAATTAATTTCACCCTCAATTCAAAATTTAATATATATATATATATATGATGATGATGATGATGATTAAATTACCCAACTCAACCACTAATGTAATGGATTTGCATTAAATAAGCCAACTCAGCTACTAAACTATAAGTTCATGCATGTTTATCTATTATTGTGACTTTTTGTTTTCACTAATTAATTACCAAACTAATTAAAATAAAACAAAGAAATATAATTAAAAAAATTAACTCACTTGGCTCTGCATAAGGAAGTGCAAGCTGGCATGTTCCAACAGGCATGACTATCTTCTGCTTTAATTTTCTCAAATTAGGTCTAAAAACCCAGTAATCACCTTCATGCCACAACAGATCATCACACCTGAAAATCTCCCACATGGGCCCACAAGACCCTATAAACACAATATACACCGTCCGATCAATCTCATGATCATGATCATGATTATTTTCCCATGAACCAGTACTCCTCCTCACCACCAGATTAGCAACCGCTAAATTAACCTGTAACCTAAACACATCCCTAGCACCTCCTCCACACGGAACCCTAGCCACCACCACGTCCAGCTCCCCGTCGTCTCCGAACTGCGGCGGCATCGGGATTTGGGGACACTTGGGAGCATTCCATTTCTCATCTTCATCAATCCATTCAGGGAAGAAGTCTTCCCACCGAGAATTCTCGGCCACATGATCGAAACTTACTGTTGTTACTGTGTCTGCTATTCCATGCAGTGCTTCATTTTGTCTTGTAACTTCATCATCCATGTTAACTAAACCAATCTTGATTGTTTTCCTCTTGATTTCTTCTTTGACGACGTCGTACCATCTGATTTTTTGTGTATTGGAATGGTTTGCTGTGTGTTGGGACTCATTTTGCAGTCGGAGAAGGTTTTTTTGGCACCGGAGAGTTAAGGTTAGGAATAGAAGAGTTAGAGAGAGAAAGATGAGAGAGAGAATGGGCAGTTTTGGCTTGGAAGCAGATGGCTTGAGAGCCATTTTCAGCTTCACACGTCTTGTGTTCATTGATGAAGAATTTGAACTTATATATACATATATATATATGTGTGTGTGTGAGAGAGAGAAACAAAGAGTCGGGTTGCATGGACGCACGTTAGAATTGAATTTTGTAATCTCGTCATACCTTTACTTAGGGAAAAAGGGTCATATATATATATATATATAGGTATTGGAGCGGTTTTGAGAGGGCTCGCTCCAACTTGAATGATAAGAATTCACTGAGTCAAACTATGCCATGGATTTGACTGACAAATTCAAATTCTAACAAGTTTCTTTTCAGACGCGTAAAAAAATTCTAATTTTCTATATACACTTTGTAGAATATGCTATGTAAATTAAAGGAAAAATTACACCCTACTCCTATTTTTAAACTTTAAAGATAATTAAGTCCTAAAAAATTTTCATTAGGACAAAAAAGTCTTACTTTTTGAGATCTATTTCCAAATTAATGAGTTCAAATTTAAACTTTTTTTCTCTGTTACCCTGTTGCTAAAGTATCGCGTATGAAACTCATTTATTATTTTCTTTAGATCTCACTATATATAATTACAAAATACCAAAGAGCAAATGACATCTCAATTAATATTATATGTTTCCATATGTATAATTTTTTCCGTTCTTGTTTATACTTAGCAACTAATGCACGGTTGACACAACGAGAAAGAAAAAGAGAAAGAAAAGGAAAAGGGAAAGGAAAAAATTATGAATAAGTTGTGGCTCAATCTATCTCAAATATTAGAAAGAAAATGGAAAATTTCCCAAAACCAAAGATATAGAAGCTAAAAAGAAAAAAAAATTATCATTACAAATTTAATTGAAGACAGCGAAGAAATGAGGTTTATGCTTTCAAATTTATACCATATAACAATTTGTGGTAAAATTTAATCAATGTTTACAAAAAGAAATATAATTTCGTAAAGTACCAACAATTTAATATAGATTGATCCAGCGAGAACAAGAAAAGAGAATAACCTAGGGATTAATTTATGTTTCTTAAATGTATCACAAAACATACCACAACCAACATAACAAATTTAATTAATGTTTAAACTCACGAAAGAGAAATATAAAAATTAAACAACCTATAATTTAACTAATATTGTCCATATAGACGAAATAATCAACCTATCTTAAAAAAAATAGTATGTATCATTAAATCTGTCTTGCATGTTGTCTTTTAACAAGGTGCAAAAGAAGGAAAAAAAACAAAAAAGAAAAGCCTCATATAAAAAAAATCCACCCAGTGTTATATGAAAAGGGTAAAAGAGGTATTCTAATTTTTATAGAATTTTATTGAAAATAAATCTCAAAAGTAAGACTTTGTTTTAATAAAGGTTTTTTGGAGCTTAATTATCTTTAAGATGCAAAAGTAAAACTAGGAGGTCATTTTCCCTAAATTAAACGACCCACCAAGAAGTATTAGTACTTAAATGAAAGTATGAGACATAACGTTCAATGAGACAAACCAAATGCATGGAAAACTCGAACTAAGATTGAGGATTCGTGCTCCCAAGATGTGATAAATGGGTGTGTAATTAACTTTTATATATACACACACACACACTATATATATATATATATATAATGCAAAACAAGTCTTTTGCCTTGATTAATTAATTAGGTATAATAAAACCATATTATAATTAAGCAGTACATGAAGCATTGGTGACCCGCTTGTTTATTATCTGCTAAAATCTATTAGGTGGGATATGAAGCTCACCCTACAATAATCTTCTACGCTTAGACATGCTTGGCACAAAAAAACGTTCTCCAAGTATTTTTTTTGGTTCTCCGAGTTGACCTAGAGTTCTTTGTCCCATGTGGAATAATTTTGGCAATCTAATTAGCAAGAGACTCCACCAACGGTTGATCTTCCCACATCATCATCTTTCATGTCATTTTCCATTGGAGATGAGGATGAGCAAGTCAAGGTAATACATTTATAACTCAATTTAATTTTATAAATACATTTAATTTCACATTTATAACTCAATTTAATTTTATAAATAGGTAAATTTCACTTACCCTTTTGGTTAGGGTTTACTATACTTTATTTTTACTAGAATTTTGGACATATTACCGTTAACTCTTCTAAGTGACGTGGATATGAAATTATCCTTGTGCCCTTATTATTATATAAATAATTTTACTTGAAAAAGATCTAAAAATTGTAGTTACTTTTATACCATCATTTTGATTCACTTTAGTTGAGGGTATAATTGTATTTTGACACATGATGCATTGGAAAAAAGTGCCTTACTAGAGATTTAAACTACGTATTCGTCATATAATGTTTGAAAATTGGTCATGTCATAGTTGACTATGGTTGACCATTAAAACTAGAGGGGGGTAACTGTAATATGTCAAAGTACAAGGGAGACAAGTGTAATAAATCCTAACTAAAGGGGAGGTAAATGTAATTTACCCTTTATTATATATGATATTATAACTAATTTTAAAGGATAAAATTATGCTAACCTCCTCTAAGGTTTGGGCAAATTACACATGGGTGGAGCGTTTGGTCGTTACTTGGACCTATATGTGGATGTTAAACCTCTAACGGATGTTAAGTTATAGTGCAAAATGTCATTTTTACCTTTAATATTTTAATATCTTTAATATAAATATCATGGATAAATTACACCGACCTCCCCTAAGGTTTTACTACACACGGGTAGAGCGTTTGAGATTTATTACTTTGACATTTCCTAAGATTTGGCATGTGTGCTCAACAGCACCCTTGTCGTTTTCTATCCATCAGAATCGCAAACATTTTTTTTTGAAAGGGACCATATTACCTTTCCCTTGTATGAAAAAATAATAATATCCACCCACCAACACTCACTCCCTTTGTCACCTTTTTTTTTTTTTGTGAAATTCACTTGCTCCACCATGGCCAACCACCACCACAACCACTGGTGAATGGTTCGTCTTTGTTATGAAAAGAGAGACAGCACGAAGCTTTGAGTTCGTGAACACACGCGAGCTCTTGTTTTCTTTCTGCTAAAGAAACGATACACAAATGCCAAAGCAAGTCGGTAGCAATAGCGGTCTGTATGACAAGCAAAACGAAGAGTAATTAGCACACATCATCACCTAACACCACCGCCAGTATTAAAAACCTAACTTTTGGCTCAATCATGTTTGCAAATATATATATATATATATATATATTTGCAAACATGATAGAACAAAAGAAACAGAGTTTTCTTTACAACTTGCCTGACACAAATTATATTTAATTGAAAGCCATAAAGAACTTTTCACTTTAACAAATATTTGAACTATAATATATTATTATAATTTAAGGGCATTACTGACTTTTCATACTCAATTTTAGTGTCTACTCGCTAACGGGTTTAGGGCAGGTCAAAGTAATAATCATCAAATGGTCTATCCGTGTATAATTTGACAAAAACTCAGTCGAAGGAAATGACAAAATGGTCATTTTAAAAAAATTGGTTAACGGTTCTAACAGAGAGAAAATGTCAAGTGTGTTGCTGAGCACACACATGTCAAACCTCAGGACAGGTGAAAGTAATAAATTTCAAATGTTCTATCTGTGTATAATTTGCCTAAACCTCAAGGGAAGATTAGTATAATCTTTCCAAATTTAAAAGGGTAAATTACACCGACTTTCTTGTTTGCCAAAATGACACTAACCCCTTAAAGTTTATATTTTGTAACACCATGCTTTCTTTCATTAACGACCATTAATGTTCAGTGTGATTAACATGTATACAAAAATAATTAATTTGTGTGATGTTGCAATAATAGAAACGTAATTACACAAGAATTGTTAACGGCATCCTCCCGACAACTCTGACAGAAGAGACAAGTGTATATTAACAAAATATCATGAGAGGTCAATCTAATTTACCCTCTTAAAAGTGTGATAATAAAAAACACATTTATGTATTATACATAATATCACATTTAATTTATCTTATATTATTTTTTAGACGTGATAGTAAGAGCACGTGATTGAAAATCTTTTAAATGATAAAATATTTAGTATAGGTATATATTTTGTATTATAAATGCTGAGTTTGATGGAAAATAAATAAATAAAATCTGACAGTTCTCAAATATTTTTAGAAAGACTTGAAGCTTGAAAGGAGAGGATTTGTTGTACGTGAATTGGAGTAAATTCATTGCATATAAGGTCAGTACTTTTCATAATTTTTTCAACCAACCATTACTACGAGGATACATACAATTCATGTCCTCATTAGTTAGTTCATGTAAAAAATATATATATATAGTTAGTACTAAAATATAATTTGTGTGAATGTGATAGTTACACTTGTTTTTTCAAAAAAGTTAGTTACAACTTGCATGTTTATATTACTCTGGAACAACTATACAATGATGTCACATTCCATCTATCTAACAACACGAAGACGAGAGGTAAGCGAGCGCTTTCGTCTAGCATTCTTTATTACTATTATTATTATTATTATTATTATTATTATTATTTATAATATTTTCATTTACTCTATCTTTCTTCAATTTGAAAATTTCTATCGAGACATAGGAGCCAAATATCCTCCCATCAAATCAAATATCCCAGGTCTTGATTTTGCATCCTTCGCTTGCTTTGACAAGTCATATACTCTTTCTGATCCGAAATTCAATTTTTAACTTTTAAGAAAAATGTGAATTTATTTATTTTAATAAAAAAATCAAAATTATTCATTTGAAGTGGTTAGGAATTGCGTTTCAAATTATTTATGTAAAAAGTTTTTATTTTAGGGTTGTAATTTATTACGTAATTTTTTGTTTGACAAATTTTGGATTTGAATGATTATAATTCTTGTGCAATAAGGAATTGGGTTTGGAACTCTATAAATATATATGTAGGTATGTAGTCTAAGGAACTCTTGTGTAGAGAAAATACTCTCATTATAATTGGGAGGTCATAACTCTTGTATAGAGACGATACTTTCTTTGAAATTGAGAGGTCACTTTTATTGTTTTGAGAGGACACTTAATGAGAGAATTCTTGTTCAGAATTTTTTGATTTTTTTTTTTTTTGTGAGATTAGGTGTGTGGTTAAAGGTTGAGAGTTGAGTGTACTATTGATACAATCCTTCAACTTATACTGTTACAATTTATATAGTTAAATCGGATTCTCCGTGAATGTAGGCTTATTTAGCCAAACCATGCATAATTCTTGGTATGTTTTTTCAAATTCCTCTATGCTTATTTACTTATCATTACGTCGTAATATTTGGTGGTATGTGATTGGATATCCTAGTTCAACAATGTTTAGCACGACCGTTGAAAAGGAAGAAATTTAGAAAACACAAGGAATCTCAACAGATGTTTTAACGGATTTTAGTTGTAGGTGGAGTTAATCAATCAACTTGGTTACATGGCATGAAGCTTGAGTAGTGAAGGTGGAGCCTTGGAGATTTTGACTAATCGAGCATCACTGATCAATGTCGTGAGAAGTGATGATTGACTTAATGGAATTTGAGCCAAGGTGAAAATTGTTGGAAATTGTGTTTCAAATTCCTTATGTAAATAGGTTTCTATTTTAGAGTTGTATTTTATTAGATAATTTCTTTTTTGGTAAGTCTTGGACTCTAAGGGATTGTAATCATTGTGCAACAAGGAATTGAGTTTGGAATCTATAAATATATATATCTAAGTAATGGGTTGAGATTAGTGAGATTTAGTCTAGAGAACTCTTGTGTAGAGGTAATACTTGTTTTGAGATGGCACTTAGTGAAAAAAATCTTGTTCAAATTTTTTTATTTTCTTTTGTGAGATTGGGTATATAAAGGTTAAGTTTGAGAATTGAGTATACTCTTGGTACAATCCTTCAACTTATACTGTTACAATCTATATAGTGAAATTGGGCTCTCTGTGGACGTAGGCTTGTTTAGCCGAATCAAGTATAATTCTTAGTGTGTTTTTTCAAAATGGTTCGTGTTTGTTTACTTATTGTCACATCGTAATATTTGATTGTACGTAATTAGAAACTTATTAATATTGTTGGTTAGAAAAAAGTGTTCAAAAATTAAGAATATTTTGAGCTACACTACCGGTAGATTATCTAAACTGCAATTCGTTCACAACAAGGTAGTCGCAGGTCAACCAGTTTTCATTCAAAAGACACATAAGGTTTCTTGAACTATTCAAACTTGATACCAATTCTCCGAACTAAAAACAAGAATATTTTGAGCTATACTACCAATAGATTATCTGGACTAGCAGTTCGTTCGCAACAAGGTAGTCGCAGGTCAACCAGTTTTCATTCAAAAGACACATAGGGTTTCTTGAATTGTTCATATTCGATACCAGTTCTACGGACTAAAAACAAGTTTCATTCAAAAGACTCAATTCTTAAATTGTGACAATTCTCATAGGGGTAGAGTGCTGCATACCTCTAACATTCTCTCTCGCCTGAACTTGCAACGCCCTTGTTACGGTCAGACTACTCTGCCTATCTGATTGTAACCCAAACAGGGACTTAGTGTGACATCAAATCAAGGATTGAGTTTAACTCTAATACCAAATATTAGAGGTCTAATATTTGCCTTCTAATCCAAAATTTTGAGTAATTGGATAGTACTGCATATCCACTCATATATGTCCAGTACTTTTTCATCCAGATCTGATGTGGGACACCTCTAACACTAATATGATGTGGGACAACTCTAACACTAATCATTTTCCTTTTGAGAAATATATGATATTTTCTCCACATTGACTTTTTCAATTGAGACATGAATTTTGACATATTCAAAAATGAAAAAAGGACCAAGAATTTTGCAAGAGAATGAGTGATTTAAATTGAATGTCTCCGAACCAAGAAAAGTTGAATCAAATTTTATTCAACGCGATGAAAAATAAAAATAAAGAATAAACAATTAAGGGAAGGAGTGTTGCTTTTTGCTTGCATTAACTTTTTTTTTTCTTTCTTTCTTTACAATAAGTTCAAAGCATAAGTAGTGACCTTAATTTTTTTCCAATTGTGACTGTTGTCTCTTCTCTCTCTTCATTTTTAATTAGTAATGGTATGGGCTTACAGAAAAGTAAGAACGGCACGGACTTTAGGCCCATAGGTCTGTGCTGGGCCAAGTTTTCTATACCCATCACTATCCAGGCCTATAGAAACTTAAGCAATGTTCAGCGCAGCGACACGTTATATATTAATGGATGTTTCACGATTATGTGTAAATATAGTATGTTTACTTCAAAATTTACTAAATACACTAACTTTCCTTTTTTAGTAATGCTACACTTGATTGGATTTTTTGGACGACTCCAATTACTAGTGTCCGATAAGCATTTTATGTTCTCAAATGTGTTGCAATCAATTATAGGGTCTTAAGATGTTTATTAGCATATTTTGAGCCTTTAAATTAATAAATTAAACAAAATATAAAAGATGGTATGATTTCTCATTTTCAAAACAAAGATTGGGTGTGATGTGAATCCGGACAACTCATAACAAGTCTAAACTCGAGATACATGATAATTGTTACATTTGTTAAATTTAATGTACTTAGTTAGGGAAAGACATTTGTTATGTCACAAGAAAATAAAGAGACAAATTTGTCAAGAGGTCTCTTGGGACAAATCGTAAACTCGAACGTCTTAAGTTTAAGTTTGATTTTTATTGGACCAAAAAAAATTGGACTAAACTTAAATGATGTACTTGATTTGCGGACAATTGCGTGCATTCAGAGTTTGCGAACCATGAGATGATTCTCCGTTACAATAGATATATATATATATATATATATATATATATATATATATATATATATTAAGAAGATTCCACATTTGATGTAGATTGGAAGGAAGGCATAATTTGCTTGTGACTAAGAAAGGAAAAGAAAGGAGGGCATATATTGGTATTATCCAATGCTTTTTTGTGAACATAATTTTGGAATCTGTAATGTTGGCCTTATTCTCACACCAATTGCTCCATTTTTTGGCTTGGAAAGCAACAGTTGAAATGTACTAGTGAACTAAATGTGCCACCACGACCACTGATATCTAAAATGGCATTCCTTGTATTACTGTAATCATTAATTGCCATTGGGTCCAAAATAAAAATTAAATAAATAAATAAGGAGGAGGATATACAACAGTGTGTCATAAACTAAGACAAAAACCAAACCTGTTCCCAATTTGAGTCGATAGACACACAAGTTTAAATCAAAATAATTCCTCTCACAATTCAATAGGATGATAGGCAATTGAGAAACTCTTGGTATATATATATAGATGCATCACATTATGTGACTGTATGAATGGAGCAACTTTCTTGTGTACGCCTGTCCCCCTCTCTCAAATGAATATCTTCATCCTCTGAGTAAGACTAATTGTGCTAAAGTAGTACACATAGGGAATGGAAATATTATATATATATATCCTGGTGACTTCATCTGAAGAAAAGAATCAAACTTGTAAAGCTAATTCACATTAGCCACTAGAATCTTGAACTTGTACAAGAACCTCAATGCAATTATGCAATCCCAAAATTATTAAACAAAGAAAATTTATAAACTCGGGTTCAAAGCTACCTCATAGTAGGTATTCGAGGTATTTAATATTTTGTCCGTTGCTCTCAAAAGAAAAAATTCTTTTTGAACCAAGAATAAAGCAAAGAAAATAAAATAAAATAAAATAAAATGATATATAGTGATTCTCTTTGCTTCTAATGTCACATAACTTGTCTTCCACTGCTAGTGGAAATGAGACTATCATTGTTCTCTTTACTATCTTTAAAATTGATGCAGTTGATATATATATATATATATATATTTTTTGCAGCTAAAACTAGACATGGGTACACAAGCACTCAATGGCAAGGCCTTAAATTCAGAGACTCATTCAAGATTGGGACTGGTTGGAGAATATGGTAAAGGACTACTCTCAGAACCTCCACAGGTCCTCTCACTTGTCTCTTCAGTTCTTGAAAGAACCATTCAGAGGAATGAAAGATCATTCAAGGCATCAAAAGAGAGAGATGTGATCACCATCTTCCATGGCTCAAGAGCACCAGATGCCTTGAGCATTCAACAATACGTCGAGCGCATCTTCAAGTACTCAAGCTGCAGCCCTTCATGCTTTGTTGTTGCATACATATACATGAATAGATTCCTAAAATCGACGAATGCTCATCTGAATCATCTCAATCTTCATCGGCTTCTAATCACCAGTGTTATGTTAGCTGCTAAATTTCTTGATGATCAGTGAGTGTTCTTGTCAATTTTTTTTTTTTTCATTTTTGCTGCTCAGTTTTCATGTCACAATGCATCCAATCATAGTTAAATTATATATAATCAGTAAGTTTGTTATCTTGGCTTTGTTCTTCAATGTTTCTAACAAAAGGGCTGTCAATGTTTTATATGAAAGTGTGCTCTTCACACAGTTTTTGGGTAATGCTCATTATTTAAGTTGTTCATATATATATAGGATAAACATGTATCAATCTACACTAAAAAAAGTAATTGCATATATATTATATGTATCTAACTATCTATCCTTGAGGAGTGATTTCTTATTTTCTAGTTTTTACCTTTCCTGGCTGAGAGAAAAGAACACAGTCTAGTGCATATATAATATGAAGCATTATAAAACATTCCACAATATGTTTCAATTTTTTAAATAAAAAGAAAAAAGAAGAAGAAGAAGAAGAAGAAATAGCTCATTAAAAAAAAAATTGCAAGATGATAGATCTACTGAATTTTTTATAGGATTTAGAAATAAGATCATGTGTGTAATTACAACATTAAAATAGGTTTGATTTTTATTTCAAGAGGAAGAATCAAGATTTTTACATCCCTAAAAATAAATTTTAAATACATGGGAATTGAATCAATTTTAAAGGGAATCCAAGCACCATCTCAAATATTTTCCTTGGTGATATATGAACTGTTGAAATGAATCCATGTTGCAACATTAATGATTTCACATGTTGCCAAGTTTTTACATCCTTAATGATTTCACATTGTTGAAGTTGAAAATTAATTGTTTACTGTAAAAAGATATAACAAAACTTGATATCTGCTATTGAACAATGTAATGCTACATTATATTCCTATATTGGAAAATCAAGAGCGTCTTATATTCCTATATTGGAAAATCAAGTCATCATACTTGACATGCATTGCTCAACATTATTAGGTAACTGGCCCTGGGACACCGTGCAAAATGTCCCCTCCACACGGATCGGGTAAAGCTTAGCTTGCACCGCAAGTGTAGCCCCTAAGAAATTGTTTGCACTTTAAAAAAGTCAAACCTTAGACCTGATGCTTCAAGAGACACCAACACCTTCACTACTCAACATTATTGACATCCTGCAAATGTTAAAAATACTAACATATAATACTCAGAAGATCCAAATTCACAAAATCTCTATAGGAAGGTGCATTAGCAATATTTGAGTTAATCAATTATATTCACATTCATATTTTCTTCTATATATATATATATATATATATATATATTCATGGGTTGGATCTCACATTATATATCTGCATTCTGGTTTTATGTCATCTTAATTGACTACTTGGTATTGTTACTTGTTTATGATTTCACATAGTTAAACACACTAAACCTACAGGTGTTACAACAATGCCTATTATGCCAAAGTGGGAGGAATAAGCACTAGAGAGATGAACAGCTTAGAAATGAAGTTCTTGTTCAGTATAAAATTCAGGCTCCATGTAACTCTGGAGAATTTCAATGAGTACTGTTTGGAGCTAGAGAAAGAAACTACTGCAAAGAGCCAGATTGATGGATCAAATCAGGTTTGGGAACTGAGACAAGGCCGGCAAAACATATCCAAACGTGCACCAACCATTGCAGCGTATAATCGTAGAGCTATTTGACTACATGCTCACTGTGATCCAAACAAGTCCTAAGAATAAAAGCCACCACCCCCATAAAATGAGAATGGAAGGCCTAGTTATGTGAAGCATTGTTAAGAAAATTAGAGTGAACTACTGGTACAAAACACTGGTTTGTTTGAAGTACTATTTCAATACATACCATACACTGGAACTAAAATGAGTTGAAAAACCTTGGAATGTCAACGGGGAAGATTTGATATATATATATATATATATATATATATTTGAAAGGTTGATTTGATATTATTAGTACTGATTTTCGGTTTTGATTCCGATCTTAAATATTGCATGGGAGTTTGAATTCCACTGAAAATTTGTGTATCTGGAATATGGATAGGAACCAAATCCAAATAAATGTAATACGTATATACAACTTATTAAATATGAATAGATTTAATGCACAAATGATGGTTGAAAAAACTATGTATGAATAGAGCATTTGGACACAACCTGGAGGTCGTGTACAAATCCTAGGAGGTTAGCTGATGCTCAGTTTAATAACACTATGGTGTGTGTGAGTGTGAGTGTGAGTGTGTGTGTGTATATATATATACACACACAAACACACACACACTCAGTTTGGAATTCAGTGTAAATTCCATGCTTGTGTAGCTTCCAGACACAGCATAAGTTCATTTTTAGTCCTTCACACAAACATGTATTAAAGAACAGAACAGAACACTCCACCCATTGCTTATTAATAAAAATACAACATTATCTAAATCTACACAATAATATATGACCTCTAACATGACCATTATTGGTAAATGAAAACACATTTTCCTTTCTTTTCGTTTCTTTTTCATGTTGTTCCCATTGACAGGGTATGAACCAACAGTCATTAAGTTGCATTTCAGTCCTGCAGAATCATATGACAAGTACAGCCAGTAAAAACCATTAACATATATATATATATATATATATATATATAAAACTATGAATGCAAATTTCTTACTCTTCTCATTTCAACAACAAACTCACATATAGTCAAGCTCCCATAGGGCTTGATCACTAATTAAGGGATAACAAAGTGATCGTGTCTTCATCATACCTTAGTATGTGCCACAAAAATAAATCTGGACCAAAATAAAAAATTTGTTTGTGTCACTGTCACTCAATCATTAGAAAATTCCATCACCTTGCTGTTAAAGGCTTTGGTAACACAACCCTAACTTTTTAAACTTGGAGCTTCACATCACTAAGCCTTAGATTTCTTCCCTTTTGCTTCTTTGCCTGGGTTTGTCTGGAAGGGCAGGAATGTCTTTCCTAGCATAAATGGTTGCAATACTTCTGGTATCTCAACACCGTCTTCCCTCTGGTAATTCTCGAGAATGCAGCAAATGGTCCTCTCTGTTGCTGTGAGGGTAGAGTTCAACAAGTGTACATATTGCTTGGCTTGCTCATTGCTCTGCAATTACAGTTGTAACGGGGAGAAGTTGAGAAATTTGTAAAGAACAACATTCAACATGCAGTATAAGAACTCGTTCGAGCTACTACTAAAAAAGTTGTAGCAAGTCTTGGAGAGGAAGATCATCGATGCTTCTCCAATTGACATGACTCATTCTGGTCCTCACTACATTAATATTTAAATGTATTTGCTCTATCTGCTAATAATTGGTATATCACAAATGTACAACGGATTATGACTTGGTTCATTTGATGAGAACAACGAGCAAATACCTACCTTTTTCTGCCCATATCGAATCTCTAATCTTCTGGACTGATAGTCTGTACAGTTTGAGCAAGAGACGAGCTCTCTGTAAGTATTTGATGCCGGAAACCATGCTTCCAAATCATATTTCTTTGCTGCTGCATCATTCAAAGCACCAGAAACAATAGCCACAACTTGATAGGGAAGCTTAAGCTGCAATGGAGAAAATTATCAGATTCCCAACGGAAATAAAGGGCATCATCATGTAGAGAACAATATGACACTGTTGGGCCCTGCATTACTTTTGTGCCAAGTGACGGAATTTAGCATCATCCCTATACATTATATATTGAAAGTTAAAAATAACCATGCTACCCGGAGAGAGCCCAGACAATAGTATCTAAAAAACCAACACAAGGAAAAAGGTAGAAAAAGACAATAGTATTCTGGAAAAGAATAGTTGCAGATAAACTAAAAATTGAAAGCAGAAGTTTCACAAGATTCTGAAAGAAGGAAAACTACATACCATCTTATAGAAATCCTCAGAGTTCTTGATCATTTCCTCATGCATCTCCCAGGAATCATTGGCATTTGGGCCGGTAATGCAGAACTGCTCCACTTTCTCAAACTGATGAACTCGGAAAATTCCAAGAGTATCTCGACCATGTGAACCAGCTTCTTTACGGAAGCAAGACGAATATCCTGCATATCTAACAAACCATACAATATTAATCAGCAAAAAGTAACAACCATTATTGTGTGCATATAGCAGGGGGAAAATGCCACGGTTTTGTATCCACAAATACAACTATAGTTCACAAAGATTGTACTAACCTTAAAGGTAGCTGTGAAGGATGGATCCAATCATCTATATGATAAGCACAGAGTGGCTGTTCAGCTGTAGCAATCAGATATTTGTCCTCTCCCTCCCCAGTTACCTATTGAACAACAATGAGATCAGGTATGTTCAAATTGCGGCAGACTAGAACTGTATGAAATATATTATCAAGCAGCATGATTCTTTCTTCATTTGAAGGAAGACATACCAAATTTATTATGCATACCAGCATTTGACAAACAAAAGGACTTAAAACAATACAAGCCAATGATGCAATAATATCTCATTTAAAAAAACACATTAGCAAAATAAATTAAATACAAAGCAATAAATAATATATGCAAAATCAACACAATTTGACATTTCTGTTTCCTTATGCTGCAGTTCAGACTTGGTGCATGTGGAAATGGTATACCTGCATCTGCATTTCATAAGTGGACTCCTAGACAAGCTTCTACTCATAGAAAGATGCGCATGTAAGCCAAATGGTTGAGAAGCAACTAGAGGAGGTTTTGGACATGAATGGTAGCGGTTCTGTTATCAAAGGAGGAGATCATCTGGCTTTTCATTATTGCACCCATTGGAAAGATAGAGACATGATGGTCGAGGAAGATGAAATAGAGGCACATCAGAACTTACTACCAGGAAACTCAAGACCAAGGATTCAATGCCTATCAGGTTAGGGAATTCCATCTCTCTGAGTATCTATTTTGGTGAAAGAAACTATGGAGGGATCCAAATGGCAAATCATTTATGGCGTAAGGCAGTGACCGATTTACCATGGACAAATTAAATGCATGAGGTGTCGCTGATGCAAGTCAAATGTGTGCTGTGTAATAGCCAGAGCAGTCACACTAAAAACATCAACCATCTCTGCTTCTCTTGCACTACTTCAGTTGCAACATGGAAAAAGAAGACCATGTGACTTGCAAAACAGGAAACAAACTTAGGATCAGGAACTTGACTTGGCAGTACAAAATCTGGAAGGGAAGTCCTCTTTGGTGCAGATTATAAAACTAGCACTCGCTGCCTCTTCGTTTCGCACAATAGTGGGAAAGAAACTTGACAATATTTCAGAAGTAGTCAATATGAGAGGAGCATGTCCCAAGAGAAATCCAAAATGTAGTGCTAGCTAAAGTACTGAAATGGAGGATAGAAAACTTTTATGGAAGTTGAAAAGCTTGTACGGCTGGGGGAATTTCTAGATCTTTTAGACCCAGACAGGTGCTGCAACAATCTTCTCCATCATAAGGTGTTGCTACCATTGTACATGGGATTTCCTCCCTTTAAAATTGTACTAGAATTTTCTGAATCATAACATATCTTGGAGTGCCAACCACATATACTATCCAACAGATTCATTATAGTACCGCTCACACGAAAAATATTCCCCGTGATACTAAAGACATTTAAAAAATCACAAATCTTACCTGTAAAGTTCTTCATCAGATTGCGCTAATTGGGTACACTTCGTCATGATATCTTTTCTCATAAAGAATGGAGTCTGCAGTACTCCCTTTTGGCCAAAAAACCAAGACCAAAATTAATCAGAGCTTGATTAAGAAGTACACCATATCCTTTCAGATAGTAACCTCTACCCCTTTGGTGCAGATTATAAAACTAGCACTCGCTGCCTCTTCATTTCGCACAATAGTGGGAAAGAAACTAGACAATATTTCAGAAGTAGTCAATATGAGAGGAACATGTCCCAAGAGAAATCCAAAATGTAGTGCTAGCTAAAGTATGAAATCGAGGATAGAAAACTTCTATGGAAGTTGAAAAGCTTGTACGGCTGGGGGAATTTCTAGATCTTTTAAACCCAGACAGGTGCTGCAACTATATTCTCCATCATAAGGGTTGCTACCATTGTACATGGGATTTCCACCCTTTAAATTGTACATCCATTTATTTTTATAAACAATACAAAAAATAGAATAAAATAAAAATAACCAAAAAAAATAATAGAATTTTCTGAAACATAACATATCTTGGAGTGCCAACCACATATACTATCCAACAGATTCATTATAGTACCGCTCACACTAAAAAAATATTCCCCGTGATACTAAAGACATTTAAAGGATCACAAATCTTACCTTGTAAAGTTCTTCATCAAATTGCGCTAATTGGGCACACTTCGCCATGATATCTTTTCTCATAAAAAATGGAGTCTGCAGTGCGGTATACTCCCTTTTGGCCAAAAAACCAAGACCAAAATTAATCAGAGCTTGATTAAGAAGTACACCATCTCCTTTCAGATAGTAACCTCTACCTCCTGCTATATTAGCACCTAAATGTTTCAAGCATATATGCATTAGCAGACTGGTTAATGGGATAACAAAGACAACTGTCAACTGAAAAAAATGCATTTGTTTACCTTCCGGAAAAAAAATGCATTTGTGAGAATCTTAAGAAAGCAACAACTGAGAAAATTCAGGCATGATGATTTGGACTGCCACAAAAACTGATGGCTGAACAAATAAGTGCATGAAATGGTGCACAGGGAAGGATCTACAAAGAACAAGGAAAATGCCAGAAAGGGCACAGGTTGAGTTTCGGTGATTAAACATGGTCTATGATTTTGCGGCAGACAAACCTAATAAAAACCATGGTAAACGCAGATTTGAGTAATTGACACCTCGAATTAAGTTTTGTCAGGTTGAACTGAGAGTATGATAATCAATACAAGAATTTAACAACGTAATCCAATGCAGAAAATGAACAAACAGATTCTATTCTTGCCATGTCAATTAAATTGAAAGGAACCCATATCACAGTTATAAAGAAAATGATTAACAGACTCAACCAACGGGCATTAAACTCTGGTGATAACAAAACTAGATTAATTAATTGCTTTGGGGAAACCCAGATGACCAAAGTTAGAAAATAAGTGAATAACCATGCAAATAATAGATATTACTGATGCAAACCATGAAGCTTTCAAAAGAAAATTAATCCGAGCATCAGTAAAATTCACTGAATCATAGTAAATTTAGAGCAAATTGGCTGAATAAAAATTCTCCGTTCTTCTAAATCATTGAAATTAGAGCACAAAATATTCAATAGATAAATCAATAATAGATAGTGAAATCATAATTACATGAAAAAGGGATAGCATAAACATTATTTGCTGAACAGCAGTTCATAGTAACACCACTAAATCATAATTATTTCACTTAAGCAGGACTTGCTTTATCAAAGAACCGATTTACTACCTTTCTTTGTATCTGCTATTCCAAGAAGCTCAACAAGCTCAACATGATTTTTCAGCTTTAGCTCCGACCGCTTCTCCCCCCAAGATCGAATTATAGCATTGTTTGCCTACAAAATTATAAAGAAATTTAGAGAGAGAAATTGAGCAAGAAATTGCATAACTTTGAATGATATCTACAAATCATACACACCTCATCGTTGCTAACTGGAACTGAATCATGCACAAGGTTTCCAATAACTTCTAGTTTTGAATATAGTGCTGCTCGAGCCTCCTGAACTTCTGCTTCTTTGTTCGCCGTCAATTGTTTGTTCTCCTCAGTGTTTTTAATCTTTTCACTTGCATCCTCACCAGCCTATTTATATGGAAAAGAACCAGAAAACCCTCAAAAATCAAACAAATAAAACAAAACCATTTTTTTAAGAAAAAGATCATCCTGCGGAGAACTCTTCTACATTCAGTTCTAAAAAGCATCAAATTCAAACCTAATGAATTAAACTTGACAATAACACCTATCTATTCTATGAATTATATAGCAATCATCAAAAGCCTCTCTAAGCTCCACATCCTTAATCAGCTTTTGGTCTGAATTTAACAAAATAATGAGAGCCTCTCTAATCTCACAGCCGCCAATCTCACTACGCATTTCCTTACAAGAAACCTACCTAAGCCCCTGGTCCAGGCATAGTTGTAAAAGGCACGCGAGGCACAGCAAGGCGCAGATTCTGCGCCTAGGGTATGCCCAGGCGAGGCGCTTTGAAGAGGCGCGCACCTTAAGCAAATAGGCGCGAGGCCCTAGGCACCGCTGAGGTGCGCCTCTTTGAAACCCTAAGTTTTTACTAGTCCTTTTTTACTTGTCACCTTCTAATTGGTGGTCCTTTTTTACTTGTCACCTTCTAATTGGTGGACTAACTGTTAAAAAAAACAAAATAAAAGAAAGGTCTTAATTTTTTACTATTTTCTACTTTTCTTTTAGTTGGCGGTGGACTAAGAGTCAAAAAAGAAAAGAAAAGGAAATATAGGGTTTGGCTTTGCGATTGGAGACATTAGACTAACTTCTGCGATTCTGAAAGCTTTCTTCTGTGTCTGAACCTCTTAGGTACTCTTCTTCTTCTTCTTCTTCTTCTTTTTCTTCTTTTGTCCCGTTCAAACTTCGACTTGATTCTTGGACTGACTTCTGCGATTGTTCAAACTGTGAAAGCTCTTCTTCTTCTTCTTCTTCTTCAAACTTCTGCACAATCTGTTAAGTGCATGCTCTGTTTTTTTTCCTCTCTCTCTTCTTCTTCTTTTCTTATTCTTTTTCAGACTTCTGCAGAACCTGTTAAGTGCATGCTCTGTTTTTTCTCCTCTCTCTCTTCTTTTCTTATTCTTTTTCAGACTTCAGCAGATCCTTTTATGTGTATGCTCTATTTTTTTTTTCTCTTTCTTCTCTTCTTCTTCTTCTTCAGACTTCTACAAAACCTATGCATGCCTAGTTTTTTTTAATCAGTTTTTCTACAGAACCTTTTCTTCTTCTTTTTCTGTTTTTTTTTAATCTTTGAAGTAATTTCATATCAGAAAATCAATTATTTTCCTTTTTTATTCTTCAATTTAATTCCTCCACATCCTCTGTTCTATTGTGATCTAGCTTCACTGATTAATAACTTTTTTTGGCGCTTAGTATTCTACTTTCATAATGGGGAGGTTGCCATGTAAATAGTTTGTTATGTCCAAATAATTGAATTACAAGCATCTCCTCAGTTCTCACTTTTCACTCATTCCAGAATCTGTTTTTCTGTTTCATTTGTTGTTAATTGCCATGAATATGCTTTTTATTTGCTCTTAATTGTTGTTGTTCTACATTATTTCACTCACTCACTACAAATGTTATATTTTAAAAAAAAATCAACTTGCACCTCGCTTCAGTCAGGCCCGCGCCTCAAGCTCCAAGAGGCCTTAGTGCCTTAGTGCGCCTTAAGCCTTTAACAACTATGAGTTCAGGTTACTATAGTACCATTTCAATTAGAGTATTAGACATGTCCACTAACCTTATAATATAATCTCCATGCTCCAACCAAACATTGATTTATTACCCAAGTTATACTGAGCAAGAGACAGAGTGCAAAAGCGAGAGCAAAAGGAGCGAGAGTGTCAAAGTCTAAAATTTTAGGAGAGCAAGAGCATCTTTAGAGTGTCCTCATGTTGCATGTATGTTACATGCTCATCCGACATAGTAGATGGTCATATTAATCAATTATGCTTAATCTTTAATATAGTTTTCAATACTATATGACATGTATAATTCACTGTAATAACCAATATAAAGTTTCAGTCTGTTACTATAATAATAAAAATATTGGGTTTTATTTAAAGAAACAAAATATATTAGGGCCAATATGAAAATAATGAAAGTAAAAGAGCTTACGGTAAATGTATAATTTGCACACACACAAAATGGTTGATAGCAAGAAGGGTGTCGTTAAAAGTAACCCTTCATGATTGTTGTTTTTGCATAACAACTGATCGCATATACACACAATTGGTCACATATATGCATAAAAGAATAGGAAGAAATGGAGGTTTCAACTTTGTCATATAATGAGAATCAGAAGAATGAACTAGTGAATTACAAGTGAATTCACTCTGAACTCATCGATCCGTGAGTTGGGAGTGGATCCATTCTCTAGTTAGACGAATTGTGTGACTCAAGCAATTACAGTTCCATGTTCATACGGTACCACTTTTCTCAATGTCATGCACAATCGCAAGAATGCCCAGAACTTCAAGTGAACTATTCAGTTCAGAACTAAGCCCTCAGGAAACAACATAAAAATGCATACCCAGTTAATCAAAAGTCAAGCAAATACCTAAAGATTCAATATTTTGTGCTGGCTAAATTGTTCACAATGCAGTTTCTGAGTCAATAAACAGGTTTGACAACAAACAAAGCCCGGGAAAATTGTATACCAACGTAACTAATAAGTCAATTCCGAAATAAATACTCACAATTTTTAGCCTCGCCACTTCTTTGTTTATCTTGTTAAAATCTTTCCGCAGTTGGTCCAGATCAAATTGACCTAAATATCCACATAAAGATGTATCAAATATGTCCAAAGACTCCAAACATATTACATATGCATATAAAAACTAAGAAACAATACATCTGCATATGAAAATATAACGAAGAAATAAGTGGCGGAGATAGATAGTTACGCTTTCGCCATTCTTCGTCAAGACGAATGACCTCATCCACTATATCAACGTTTGCGAATCGTCGACGTAGAGATTCGCGTATAATTTCCGGATTGTTGCCCTTGTCTACCCTGAACAGATTTATGTCCAACATTTTCTCTCTCTACAACAACAACAACAACCTCAAAATCACGCAACTTAGAGAGAGAGAGTCAGTCCACACGTGTGTGGGTGCAGAGAGAGAGAGCTCAATCAATATATTCCTGTGTAATATATACATATACATATATATTCATACGTGCACATACATATATATGTATAGAAAGAAAGAGAGTACCGGAATATGAAAGACGGGAGGCCGGAAGGTTTTATGATCTGATGAGCAGTTGAAATGGCGGCTTGGCCTCGTCGCGTGGCAGTGAAGAAGTGAAGGGGTTTGGATTCACTTCTTAGGGCTTTCTTTGGCCAAAGACTTTTTAATATGGGTAATTCTAGTTAGGCCTACTTATAAGACCTATTAATTGTCATGTAAAAATCGACTTTTATTTTCGGTTTGAACAATTAGCTCATGTATCATTTTTCTTTTTCACAAGAGTAAGAGTAATGATAGACAGACCGATATAACCTAGTCCGATTTTTATTTTATGTGAATAGGGTGATGGGTTCCACACATGACATCATCATGACATCATGTGATGCGACCCACCACCCCACTCACATAAAAAAAGATCGGATTAAATTCGATCGGATAGAATATCATTATTTTTTTCATAATATTTCAACAAATCTTTGAACAGTAAAAACGAAGAATTTGGAATAGAAACCATTTCTTTTATTCGTGGAATATACGAGTAAAATTTTACATGCTCACTTTCTTTTGGTATGTAATGGACACGCACATAATGACCTACAAAGGGCCATACCAACTTGATGGGTTAATTCGAAAGTAGCTTTAAGTGAGTTATAGTCACTTATTCAACGGCGGGTGTGACACATAGTTAATACGGATACGGTTAGGATACATTCAAACACGTACATGTTCAATACTTTAAAAAAGTATTCCTTTTTTAAAATTATTTTTTGAATATCAGATACAGAGATACGTGATAATGGGTTTTAGGATACGTATGAAATACGCCGAAATATATTTTGGATACGTCTGAAATAAGTTTAGATACTTTTTAAGACAAATTTGTAATTTTTTGTTCTATAAAGTAGGGTTGAGATTATAATATTAAAAACTTTATAAGTTAGAAAATAAGGATCATTTTATAATAAAATAAAATAAAATTTTAAAACCCCCAGGTTTGTAAAGAATATTAGAAAAAATTGGAAATTTCTAGATTATAACTTATATTTCGTATACTTGCTTTAAATATATTTATTGCATGGTTGAAGAATAAAATTTAATATTTTATGTATAATATTATATTTTTATTTGACGTATCTTTGCCTTATTCGTATTTTATTTTTTTGAGATTTTTCGTATTCGTATCGTGTCATACTCGTATCTCGTGTTTGTGTCTGTGATTCCTTCCTCATCAAGGTAAAACAAAAAATAGACATCGAAGTCATGGACAACTTGAGTCTAGTTCTGTGACTCGAGTTTCAAATTCGGGCATGCATGGGGCTCGGCCTTTTTTTATTATTATTATTATTTTATATGAGGCGCATTCATTACACTTGTTTGCTTCTAATTTTTTTTCTATCAGGCACGGGAACACAACACGCGTTGAATGTTTGGTCTCCTAGAAAATGGTCAAAACTGCTTTAAAGCAATTTTTTTAAAAATAAAATAAAAAAATTGAAGACAAATCTCTACCAATATAAGTGTTGGGGGCAAATTTTAAAGTGTTATTTTAATCCTTAGGTTCATATTGTTTATTTTTAATCTGTATTGTTTAAACCTATGGTATATTTGTTTTCATTTATTTTAAATTTGAATTGTTTAAATTTATGTTGTATTTGTTGAAATAGAGCCGTTGCGAAAAAGAAAAAAATAATTAAATTAAATATTTAAAAAATACAAAAAATTAATTTTTTTTTTTTTTTACAAGCGAAAATTTGGAAAAGTCAATATGAGCTAAAATTTGGAAAGTTGAAAATGATAACGTAACGTTGACATGGCTCTTGAAAAAGCTTAATAGTAAATTTAAAAAGCCAAAATCCTGATAAGTCAATGCAGATGCTATAAACATCTTAGCCTAACCCCGATTTTAAAGACTTAAAATATTTGTTTGCTTCACTTTCAAGTCAAAAAATGGGCAGTGGTCAGTAATTATAATGTTCCAAAAAATCTATACTATACTACTGTTAAATATTGTAGAAATTAATATTTAATATAATCCAAAAGAAATATATCTCCAATTCCAATGCGCTCTGTAATCTTCGTATTCCTACACCCCTTAATAAGATCTTAAGAGATCCTAGAATTTTCATTAAAAAGGTCGTTGAATTACAAGAGAACCTCTTTTCTTCCCTGCATCGAGGCGTGAACAATTGCACCAACTACCAAGTAATACATGAAATATCAAGTAAAACAAGAAGCAAGTTGGCTTACAAGTAGTAGCATAGCACAGATGGGCTGATTTATCACAGCAAAATATTCCACACTACACATCAGTTTCAACAAAACAACCACTTCATTCTTTGCCCCTTGCAACAATCAACTACCAAAGACAAAAAAAATATATATATATATATGTGTGTGTGTGTGTGTGTGTGTATTTTCGTTCTTTCACAATTCTATTTCTAGGTCTGCTATACAAGGGTGTACTACAACTTGTACAAAAAAAAATGCTAAATAATGTGAAAACTTTTAAAGGGATGCATTGCCTGATTAAAGCAAGCAACTATCATGCCCTTTTGGATCTTGATATGCCATACCGCAATCTCTTCTTCCCCGATACCCATCCCCACAGCCGAATAGCAGAAGTTAAGAGTTGCACATCATTAAGCCTTAGATTTCTTCCCTTTTGCTTCTTTGGCTGGGTTTGTCTGGAAGGGCAGGAATGTCTTTCCACCAAACATATATGGTTGCAGTACTTCTGGTATCTCAACACCGTCTTCCCTCTGGTAATTCTCAAGAATGCAGCACATGGTCCTCTCTGTTGCTGTGAGGGTAGAGTTCAACAAGTGTACATATTGCTTGGCTTGCTCATTGCTCTGCAATTACATTTGTAACGGCGAGAAGTTGAGAAATTTGCAAAGAACATTCAACATGCAATATAAGAACTTGTTCAAGCTTCTAAAAAGTTATAGCAACTTTTGGAGAATTAGATCATCAATGCTTCTCCAATTGACATGACTCAATTCTGGTCATTGTTACGTAGATGATTAGATGCAATTTGTTCTATCTGCCTAATCACAAGAAAAGATTCAATCTTTTGATTCTTTTGAGAAAGGCTAGCTACTTAATAATTGGTATATCAGGAATGTACAACAGATTATGACTTGGTTCATTTGATGAGAACGAAGAGCAAACACCTACCTTTTTCTGCGCATATCGAATCTCTAATCTCCTGGACTGATAGTCTGTACAGTTTGAACAGGAGACAAGCTCTCTGTAAGTATTTGATGCTGGAAACCATCCTTCCAAATCATATTTCTTTGCTGCTGCGTCATTCAAAGCACCAGAAACAATAGCCACAACTTGATAGGGAATCTTAAGCTGCAATGGAGAAAATTATCAGATTCCCAACGGAAATAAAGAATGTCATTATGTAGAGAATAATCATGATGCCACTATTAGGCCCCATGTAAAACCCTGCATTTCTTTTGTCCAAAGCAACAGAATTTAGCATCATCCAGTAATCAGTTCCTGGAACACTTACTATACATTATACATTGAAAGCTAAAAATAACCATGCATCTTCATACCCAGAGAGAGAGAGAGAAAGAGCAAACAACAGTATCTTAAAAACTACCACAAGGAAGAAGGAAGAAAAAGAAAAGTATTTTCGAAAGGAATTTTTTAAGATAAACTAAAAATGGAAAGCATCAGTTTCATAAGATTCTGAAAGAAGGAAAACCACGTACCATCTTATAGAACTCCTCAGAGTTCTTGATCATTTCCTCATGCATGTCCCAGGACTCGTTGCCATTTGGGCTGGTAATGCAGAACTGCTCCACTTTCTCAAACTGATGAACTCGGAAAATTCCGAGAGTATCTCGACCGTGTGAACCTGCTTCTTTACGGAAGCAAGACGAATAACCTGCATATCTAATAAACATACAATATTAATCAGCAAAAAGTAAACACGGTGATTGTGTTCATAGAGAAGGGCAAAAACACCACCGTTTGTAGGCACAAATACAACTACAGTTCACAAAGATTGTAATAACCTTAAAGGTAGCTGTGAAGGATGGATCCAATCATCTACATGATAAGCACAGAGTGGCTGTTCAGATGTAGCAATCAGATATTTGTCATCTCCCTCCCCAGTTACCTATTGAACAACAATGAGATCAGGGATGCTCAAATTGCGGCAGACTAGAATTGTATGGAAAATATTATCAAGTAAGCATGTTTCTGTCTTCATTTTGAGGAAGACGTACCAAATTTGTTATGCATACCAGCATTTGACAAACAAAAGGACTTAATACAAGCCAATGATGCAATTATATCTCATTAAAAAAGCACATTAGCAAAATAAATTAAATATGATACAATAAATAATGTGCTTGATGATATCGTTATTGGCAAAATCAACACAATTTGACATTTCTGTTTCCTTGTGCTGCAGTTCAGACTTGGTGCATGTGGAGATGGTATACCCACATTGGCATTTCATAAATTGGACTCCTAGACGATATTCTACACAGAAAATAGGCCAAATGGCTGAGGAGGTTTTGGACATGGATGGTAGCGGATCTGTTAGCAAAGGACGAGATCATCTGGCTTTTCATTATTGCTCCCAATGGGAAAGATAGGGACCTGATGGTCGGTGAAGATGGAAAGATAGGGACATTTGGGAATTTCATCTCTCTGAGTATACTATTTTTGTGAAAGAAACTATGGAGGGGTCCAAATGGCAAGTCAATTATGGTGTTGAGTCAGGGATCAAGAACTAGGCTTCTCTTGCACTACTACAGTTGCAACTTGGAAAAAGGAGACCATGTGACGAAAAAAACAGGAGACCAATTTAGGATCAGGAACTAGACTTGGCAGTACAAAATCTGGAAGGGAAGTCCTCTTTGGTGCAGATTACAAAACTAGCACTTGTCCTTACCAAGAAGGAGGGGAAAAAATAGCACTTGCAGCCTTTTCATTTCGCACAACAGTGGGAAAGAAACTTGACAATATTTCAAAATTAGACAATATGAAAGAAGCATGTCCCAAGAGAGATCCAAAATGTAGTGCTAGCTAAAGTACTGAAATGGAGGAAGATAGAAAACTTCTATGGAAGTTGGAAGCTTGTACGGCTGGGAGAATTCCTAGATGTATTTTTTAAACCCAGACAGGTGTTGCAATTATATTATCAATCATAAGCTCTTCCTACAATTGTACACGGGTATGCTTCCTTTAAAATTGCACATCTATTTGTTTTTATAAACAATACAAATATATATATATATATATATATATATATATTCACCCAAAAATAATAGAATTTGCTGAATCATAAAAGATCTTGGAGTGCCAACCACATATACAGATATACTATCCAACAGATTCATTACTGTACCACTCATACTAAAAAATATTCCTAGTGTGGACTTGCATGATCATACTTAACAATCCCAATCAAAAAAAAAAAGTTGACATCCCCATGATACTAAAGACATTTAAAAGATCACAAATCTTACCTTGTAAAGTTCTTCATCAAACTGCGCTAATTGAGCACACTTTGCCATGATATCTTTTCTAATAAAGAATGGAGTCTGCAATTCGGTATAACCCCTTTTTGCCAAAAAATCAAGACCAAAATTAATCAGAGCTTGATTAAGACGTACACCAGCTCCCTTCAGATAGAAACCTCTACCTCCTGCTACATTAGCACCTAAATGTTTCAAGCATATTTGTATTAGCAGACTGGTTAATGGGTACACATACAACTGTCAACTGAAAAAATTGCACTTATGAGAATCTTAAGGAAGCAACAACTGAGAAAATTCAGGTGTGATGATTTGGTCTGCCACAAAAACTGATGGCTGAACTAATAAGCCGCATGATATGGTTCATGTGGAAGGATCTACAAAGGACAAGGTAAATGCCATAACGGGCACAGGTTGAGTTTCGGTTGTTAAACATGGTCTATGATTTTGCAGTAGACAATCCTAATAAGAAATCATGGTAAGAAACAATCCTAATAAGAAATCATGGTAAAAAACAATCCTAATAAGAAATCATGGTAAAAACCAATCCTAATAAGAAATCATGGTAAATACAGATTTGAGTAACTGACACCTCGAATTAAGTTTTGTCAAGTTGAACTGAGACTATGATAATCAATACAAGAATTTAACAACTTGATCCAATGCAGGAAATTCTCCACAATATGTTCCAAGCAAACTCACCAATACTGACAATGAACAAATAGAATCTCTATTCCTGCCATTTCAATTATATTGAAGGGAACACACATCACATTTATAATGAAAATGATTAACAGTCTCAATCAACAAGCATTAAACTTTAGTGAAAACAAACCTTGATAAATTAATTGCTTTGGGGCTGTTACAAGTCATAATAAGGCACATATGTAATTAGTTTATCCCCACAGGGTTATCTTTGTCTTTTCCTTGTTTTCTTTATTCTGATGTGTGTGTATATATAAGATATTGGCATGAGAGAGTGAAAAAAAATATCCTCTCTCAAACCATTCCACAATTTTCTGTTCTCTCTCTCCTTCTTCATCTCATTTGACCTAACCCTAATCTACTAACCCTAAGATCTACATGGTATCAGAGCATGATCCTGGGTAGGTAATTTTTTTTTTTCTCTCCTCTTCTTTGGTTTCATACTTCTCACGTCGTCAACTTCATCCCCTGTAATCATCGTTGGCTTCATCATCAGATTTATCGCTAATCAATCGGGTCTTTCTTCATCACCAATCGATTCACAATGTGGAGATTGTCAGAACTAGTTATGGTGGTAGTAGTGTGGTAGCTGCTTGATTTTAAGTGGTTTTGCATTGTTTGATGGTCGTCGGACAGTGAGAGTTGATTTCAGATCATTGTCGTCATCAGGTAGTGAGAGTGTTGATCATTAATGGTATCGATCATTGTGGCCAACGAAAACTGAAAACTCGTTCGTTTGTATATCTAGGGTTTTCAGTGTGTGGTGGGTTGTTTTGTAGACGACCAAATCAGATCCGACCCAAGCTGCCAGAACTAATCAGGTTAAATCCGACCCGATTTAACTGAATCGACCCAACTTGAACAGACCCGTTTGATTCAACCCGATCCGGTAAGGTAAAATGAATTTATTTTTATCCAGTTCTGTCTCTACTTCAGTAAGTTTATTGATCTTCTCTCTGTGGTTCAAGTTAGTATTTACTGGTTTCATCATTCTTCCTTCTACTCTCAAACCCTGGGTTGGTCCATCATCACCATGGCATCAAGTTCAGACCCTTTCTCATCCACTACTTCCTTTAACCCCCTGATGACCTCCGTGAAGCTAAATGAAAAAAATTACACAATATGGGCCAAGTCTGTTGAATTTTTTCTCAAGGCCAAAGGCCTTGGTAGTCATCTGATTAAGGATAAACCTAACGACAATGATTCTGATTTCAGTACCTGGGAGCAAAAGGATGCACATATTATGTCTTTAATGTTAACAAGTATTAAACCCCATATTAGCTTCAATTTACTTTACTTGAATACTGCCAAGGGTATATGGAATCGTCTGATGCAATTGTACTCTGGCACTGGTAATATTACTCGCATATACGAGGTGTGCAAACAGTTTTTCACTCTTGAGTAAGGTAATCAAAGTTTGGAAGACTACTTTTCAGAAGTCATAGGAATTTGTGATGAAATGAACATGTACTAGCCCATCACCAATGACATTCAGGTTATGCAGCAACAGCGTGCAAACTTCAATGTTGTTCGATTTCTCACTGGCTTGTCGCAGGAATATGAGTCTATTCGTGCACAAATTTTGGGCAGTCCTAGTCTCCCATCTCTTACTGATGTATTCTCTTGCCTTCAGCAAGTTACTTTATCTAGTGGTGCTTCATGTACTCCATTGTCGAGGAACGATCATGGTAGTGAACGATCTGCATTAACGGCTTCCCAGGGTTGACCCAATAGTTCTCGTGGAGGCTGTGGGGGTCGTTCTACACATAGCGACCGTGACTCAAGGGGTGGCCGTGGTCGAGGTAAAGAATCGCGAAAATGTACTCACTGCGGACTCACTAATCACACTGTCAATTATTGTTGGGATCTCCACAGAAAATCAAAACCATCGGTCCATGCGAATCAGGTGTCTTATAAAGAGGATGTTCTTAGTTCACCAGCTCCACCCACTAGTTACCACAAGGTTGTTGAGTCTGGTATGATCATTATCCCACGTGATGAGTATGCTCAACTTATGTCTCAACAACAGGCATCCTCCTCATCTTCCATGACTTCATTCACCCAATCAGGTAGTACTCCTGCATGTCTAATGTCTTCCACTCACAGTCCCTGGATTATTGACTCTGGAGCTTCTGACCATATGACTGGTAATTCTCACATTTTATCTAATTTTCATTCTATACCTTCTTTGCAAAGTGTTACTCTTGTTAATGGTTCATTATCTAAGGTATCAGGTTTAGGGACAACTCATCTTAGTTCTTCTAGACTCTCTCTTCGGTTTTATATGTCCCTCAATTTCCTTTCAGTTTGATGTCTCTTAGTAAGATTACTAAAACTCTTCAATGTTCGGTTACATTTTATCCCTCATGTTATGCTTTTCAGGATCTCAAGACAAAGAAGAAGATTGGTACGGGACATGAAGTAGGTGGCTTGTATTACTTCGATTTTGAGCAGCAACCCAGAGCCTTTCAATCATCTCTATCTCCATTTCAATGGCACTTGGCCACCCTTCACTTTATGTTTTGTAGCGTCATGTCCCGAGTCTTAGTCGTGTTTTATCAATGTCATATGAAACTTGTCAACTTAGTAAACATCATCGTGTATCTTTCAAATCTCGAGTTAATAAACGTGTGTCAAGTCCTTTTCAGTTAATTCATTCAGATGTATGGGGTCCGATAAAAAAAATATTTCTAGTAATGGATTTTGTTATTTTGTGACATTTGTGGATAATCATTCTTGTATGACTTGGTTGTTCTTAATGAAAGATCGTTCTGAGTTATTTTCTATATTTCAAAATCAAAACCCAGTTTGGATGTTCTATTCAAGGTTTGCATTCTAACAATGCCAAAGAATATGCATCCGCTACTTTTGATTCCTATTTTTGTGCTAAAGGTGTTCTTCATCAAAGATTCAAACCTCATGTACTTATACACCGCAGCAAAACGGTGTGGCAGAGTGTAAAAATCGTTATCTCTTAGAAGTGACTCGTGCTCTCTTATTTCATATGCATGTTCCCAAACAATTTTGGAGTGATATAGTTCTTACCGCCTGTCATCTCATTAACCGTATGCCATCCTCTGTGTTGCAAGGGAAATCTCCCCATTCTGTCCTATTTCCTGATTCACCATTGTTTACTCTTACTCCTCGAGTCTTTGGGTGTGTATGTTATGTCCATAACCTTGGACCTGGTCTTGACAAACTTGACTCTCGTGCCACTAAATGTATGTTTCTCGGGTATTCTCGCACTCAAAAAAGTTATCATTGCTATAGTCCTACTCTTCGCCGTTATTTCACTAGTGTTGATGTCTCCTTTTGCGAGTCTATACCATATTTTTCATATTGCAATTCTCCTATTAAACTTTCTCCTAAGTCATCATTGCAACCAGTTCCTCTTCCCTCACCTAGCCTTGATCCTCCCGACTTAGCTACTCCATTACAGGTTTACACTCGGAGACCCAAGCCATCTACCATGCTTCATCCGCCTTCTTAGGAGTCTTTGGATCCGACATCGTCTGTTGCATCCGACTGTTTACCTATTGCTCTGCGTAAAGGTACTCGATCTTGTGTTACTAACCATCCCATTACTAACTATGTCTCATATAATTCTCTATCACCCTCTTTCTCATGTTTTTCATTTCAACTGTCTGCCACCCTTGTTCCTAAGACTGTGCAAGATGTTGTTTCTGATCCGGGATGGAGAAAAGTAATGGAAGATGAAATGGATGCCCTACATCGTAATGGGACGTGGGATCTTGTTCCCTTGCCTCTTACCAAACCAATTAGTTGTAAGTGGGTCTATACTTTCAAATACCTCCCTGATGGTTCTATTGAGCGATTAAAGGCTCAACTTGTTGCTACGGGGTATACACAGACTTATAGCTTGGATTATGATGAGACTTTCTCCCCTGTTGCCAAGATTTCGTCTATTCGAGTTCTCATTTCTCTTGCTACTAATTTTCATTGGCCATTGTTTCAGTTAGATGTTAAGAATACCTTTTTACCTGAAGAGGTCTTCATGGAACAACCACCTGGGTTTGTTGCTCAGGAGGAGTACCAACACAATGTTTGTCGCTTAAAGAAGGCTCTTTATGGCTTAAAACATTCACCAAGAGTTTGGTCTGGCGAGTTTTCTGAGGCAGCACTAGAATTTGGTCTTCGCAGATGCCACACAGATCATTCAGTATTTCATCAACATTCTAGAGCAGGGTTAATTTTTCTTGTACTGTATGTGGATAACATTGTTATCACAGGTGATGACTCTGCGGGCACTGTTAAGTTGAAGGAGTTCTTGCAACGTCAATTTCATACTAAAGACTTGGGTAAACTTCGATATTTTTTGGGAATTGAAGTTGCTAAATCAAATAGAGGTATCAGTTTGTCTCAAAGAAAGTATGTGTTGGATTTATTAGAAGAAACGGGTTTGTTAGGTGGTCGTCCAGTTGAAGTTCCTATGGATCCGAACACAAAACTCTCAACTGATAAGGGTGATTTGTTTGACGATCCTAGCAGATACCGACGACTAGTTGGGAAATTGATTTATCTCACCATCACTCGACCTGATATCTCGTAAGCAGTTAGTTTGGTGAGTCAATTCATGGGAGCTCCTAGGGTGCCACATTGGAATGCTGTTATTCGGATTATTTGGTATCTTAAGCGAGCTCTAGGCTTTGGGTTGTTATATAAATCAAATGGGCACCTTAAGGTGGAAAGATTTACAGATGTTGACTGGACTGGTTCCCTTCTGAAAGAAGGTCTACTACAGGATACTGCACATTCTTAGGAGGTAATCTAGTTACGTGAAAAACTAAGAAGCAAACAGTAGTAGCACGGTCTAATGTTGAAGTTGAGTATAAGGCGATGGCTCATACATCTAGTGAGTTGACATGGCCACAACATTTTCTTGAAGAACTTGGTCTGGGAGTTCAAACTCTTCTTCCATTGTTTTGTGATAATCGAGCAGCTATACATATTGCCTCTAATCTAGTGTTTCACGAGAGGACTAAGCATATTGAAGTTGACTGCCACTTTATTCGAGACAAAGTATTGAGTAGAAACATCTCTACACCATTTGTGAAATCTGAATACCAGTTGGCTAATATGTTCACTAAGGCACTGGGTCATAATCATTTGAAGACTATTTGTTCCAAGCTAGGATTATATGATATATATTCTCCAGCTTGAGGGGGAGTGTTAGAAGTCATAATAAGGAACATATGTAATTAGTTTATACCCACAAGGGTATCTTTGTCTTTTCCTTGTTTTCTTTATTCTGATGTGTATATATATATAAAATATTGGCTGTGAGAGGTGAAAAAAAATACTCTCTCAAACCATTCCCCAATTTTCTGTTCTCTCTCTCCTTCTTCATCTCATTTGACCTAACCCTAATCTGCAAACCCTAAAATCTACAGGGGCAACCCAGATGACCAAAGTTAAAGTACAAGTGAATAACCATGCAAATAATAGATATTTCAGACGACAAATCGAACTCTTGACCATGAAGCTTTCAAAAGAAAATTAATCCAAGCCTCAGTAAAATTCACTCAAATATAGTAAATTTAGAGCAAGTTGGCTGAATGAAAATTCTTCATACTTCTAAATCATTGAAATTAGAGCACAAAATATTCAATGGATAAATCAATAATAGATAGTGAAATCATAATTATATGAAGAAAGGATAATATAAACATTATTTCCTGAAGAAGCAGTTGATAGTAATACCACTAAATCATAATCATTTCACTTAAGTTGGACTCACTTTATCAAAGAACCGCTTTAATACCTTTCTTTGTATCTGCTATTCCAAGAAGCTCAACAAGCTCAACGTGATTTTTCAGCTTTAGCTCCAACCGCTTCTCCCCCCAAGATCGAATTATAGCATTATTTGCCTACAAAATGATATAGAAATTTAGAGAACGGTATTATAGCTCAATGATATAGCATTATTTGCCTACAAAATCCAAAAATTACATAAATTTGAATGATAAATACACACCTCGTCGTTGCTAACGGGAACTGAATCATGGACAAGGTTACCAATTATTTCCAATTTTGAATATAGTTCTGCTTGAGCCTCCTGAACTTCTGCTTCTTTGGTCACCGTCAATTGTTTGTTCTCCTCAGTGTTTTTAATCTTTTCACTTGCATCCTCACCTGCCTATTTATATGGAAAAGAACAACCAAAAAACCTCAAAAATCAAACCCAAAAAAAAACAACAAAATTGCCAGTTTTTTAAGAAAAAGATCATCCTGCAGAGGACTCTTCTACCTTCAGTTCTAAAAAGAATCAAACTCAGACCTAATGAATTAAACTTGACAAAAACACCTATCGATTATATGAATCACATGGCAATCATCAAGAGCCTCTCTAAGCTCCATATCCTTAATCAGCTTTTTGGTCTGAATTTAACAAACTAATATGAGAGCCTCTCTAATCTCCAAACCGCCTATCGTACTATGCATTTCCTTACGAGAAACCTACTTAAGCCCCCGGTCCAGGTTAGTAGGTTACTATAGTACCATTTCAATTAGACACGTCTGATTACCTTATAACATCATCTCCATGCTCCAACCAAACATCAATTTATTACCCAAGTCACACAGAGCAAGAGAGAGCGCAAAAAAGCAAGAGCAAAAGTAGGAGCGAGAGTATCAAAATCTAAAATTTTGGGAGAGCAAGGGCATCCTTAAAGTGTCCTCATGTTTCATGTGTGTATACCACTCTAACATAGTATATGGCCATATTAATTAATTATGCTTTATCTTTTATCTAGTTTTCAATAATATAAGACAAATGTATAATTCACTGTAATAATCAATATATAGTTTCAGTCTGTTACTACAATAATCAAAATAATGGGGTTTTATTTAAAGAAGCAAATTATATTAGGGCCAATATGAAAATAATGAAAGTAGAAGAGCTTATGGTATGAATATAATTTGCACACACAAAATGGGGGATATTAAAAGTAACCATTCATGATTGTTGTTTTTGCATAGTAACTGATCACATATACACACAATTGGTAACATATATGCATAAAAGAATAGGAAGAAGGGGAGGTTTCAACTGTGTTATCATTGTTATGTATGTCCAGTACTCCATTGTCCTCATCCATGTTTAGTTAATTTTGGTTTAAAGTAATTACTAATCATGTATAAGTACTTAAAAACCGTATTTGCTTCTCAGAAGCACTGATTGTCTTATTGGTAAGTTTACTCTCCCTTTTCCGGGGTCACAAATTTAAGCATTCCTGATAACCTGTGCCTCTTACAAGTGGCACTAAGGATTCATGATGGGAAACAATACTGAAGCGGGGTCACTTACAAGTGACACTAAGGATTTGTTTCGAGTCCGAGAATCAAAAAAAAAAAATTGAACTAGTGAAGTACAGGTGAATTTACTCTGAACTCATCGATCTGTGAGTTGGGAGCGGAACCATTCTCTATGTAGACGTATTGTTTGACTCAAGCAATTACAGTTCCCTCATGTCATGCACAAGAATAAGAATTCCCAGCACTTCAATATACATATATGTTTGAGTGAATCATTCGGTTCAGAACTAAGCAGTCAGGAAACAACATAAAAATGCATACCCAGTGAGTTAATCAAAATTCAAGCCAAAACCGAATGATTCAACATCTTGGGTTGGCTAAATTTTTCACAGTTCAAATTTTTTTAGATACAAAAGATCTCTGTTTCGAGCCAAAAAAAATTCTTCTAAACAGGATTCAGAATAAACAAAGCCAGCGTAACTAAGAAGTCAATTCCGAAATAAATACTCACAATTATTAGCCTCCCCACTTCTTTAGTTATCTTGTTAAAATCTTCCCGCAGATTGTCCAGCTCAAATTTACCTAAATATCCACATAAAGATGTATCAAATTATGTCCAAAGACTCCAAACATGTTATATATGCATATATATATATATATATATATATAGACACACACACTAAGAAACCATACATCTACATATGAAAATCTACAGAGATAAAGGAACTAAGGAAGAAATAAATGGCAGAGAGAGATAATTACGCTTTCGCCATTGTTCGTCGAGATGAATGACCTCGTCGACCAGACCGACGTTTGCGAATCGTCGGCGTTGAGATTCACGTATAATTTCCGGATTGTGGCCCTTGTCTACCCTGAACAGATTTATGTCCAACATTTTCTCTCTCTACAACACCAACAACAACAGACTCAAAATCACGCAGCTTAGAGAGAGTCAGTCCACACTCCACACGATGAGAAAGCTCAATCGATATATTTATATATATATATATATATATATATGAATATATTCGACTCAGAAAAAGTAAGGCCCAAGGCATTGAAGAATCTGGAACGGAGACCTCTTTCTTTATTCGTGGAATTTTACGCGGCTCTTTCACTTTCTTTTGGTACACGCACAAAATGACTAATTGGTTCACGCACAAAAATTGAACAGAAAGAAATAATAGATATAAAAAATCTAAATATTAATAGATAATATTTCTATAAATACATCTATAATTGTACACAACAAGTTGTAACGTATTCAAAAATGCTGTATATTTTGAGGCGTCTATTTGGAACTTGAATATCACTATTCTTAACACGATCCTAATTCTTTCATTTTTCTTTTTCTTTAATGTTGTGTTTGATATGCAACAATAAAATGAAATAGAATGTCAATATTATCTTTTGAATTTATTTTTTATTTGATAAAAAAAATTTAAAATAGGAATGACCATGGTCATTCTATTCCCAATAAATATTAAAAAATGAATCTAGTTACTAAAAATAATATAATCATCATTTCATTCTTACATTATTTTATGTTTGAAACCAAATAATAGAATGAAAATGACCATTTTATTCTATTTTCATTCTCATTTCATTTTCACTTTAATGAAATGTTCATTCTATTATATTGTCAAGAACAACGTATAGACACTTTGTGAAACAAAAAGTAAATCTAAAATGGAGAAAAGAAACAATTAAAATCATTAAAACTTACAGGTTTTGTTTTTATTCGAAAATTTTGAAAGGGGGCATATTTATGGTTTCAAAACAATATAAGTACAAAATTAAAATAAAGAAAGTTTTGAATGGGGGCAATTGCCCCCACCGGGCCTTCCTAGTTTCGCCAATGATAACAATGGTCACCAAATTTAAGGCTCTCGTTTAAAAAAAAAAACAATGGTCTCTTTATCCCAAAAAACTAAAATATTCGGCATTCTATTTATTTTTCTTGGCTAAAGTGCAAAAACTCTCACGCTATATAAAAAATGTGCAAGAAACACCCCTCTATTTGGTATGTGCATATAAATCCCTATAATTTAAAATTTTAGAACAAATTGTCTCTTATTGCAAATTGATGATGTTACACTTTTTAAAAAACCCAAAAGTACCATTTTTGTCATTTCATATTTAATTTTTTGTCTTTTAGAATAAAGTCCAAAAAAAAACCCCGCTATATATAAAATGTGCAAAGACTCCTTATTGTTCACAAAACCACACTACATTTTTTAATTTGTGCAAATAAGAACAAATCTTCAATTGGGAGAAAATTGAACAATGAAATGACTAAAGTACCCTTACTTTATAAATGTTAAGAAAATGACAAAATGTGAAATGACAAAATTGGCCTCAAGTTAATAACACAACTGAATCTATATGCACATACCAAAGGGCATTTTTGTCACTCAAAAAGTGTATTTTTGGATTTTCAAAAAAGTCTTGACATCATCAACACCTATATTAATGGATATATGCAATATGGGCCAATTTGTTCTAAATTTTGAAATTATTGGGATTTATATGCACATACCAAATAGCAAGGGTGTTTCTTGCACATTTTCTATATAGCGGAATGTTTTCTTGCACTTTACCCTTTTATTATTTATCTATAAAGTAAGAGTATTTTAGTCATTTCATTGTTCAAATTGAATTTGTCCTATTTGCCCCAATTGAAAAATGTAGAGTTTTGCAAACAACATGGAGTCTTTGTACATTTTTTATATAGCATATTTATCTAGTTTTCTTTCCATGCTAGTGGCCCTAAGAGAATTCAAACTCTTAACCTTCAAAAGGTGAATTGAGAGCCTTGTCATTATACTATTCCGTTGCGGTTAAACGTCCTACTTAAAAATAATAATAAATATAAAATTAAAATTAAGGTCTTGATCATTGAAGAATAGCACTTGATAGGTTAATTCGAAACTAATTTGAGCTTAATCTGGTCTTTGAACTGGTTTAGATAGTTTCGTTCTTTTTCCCCTCAAGTTGAGTTTGGATTGAAACCAGTCTAGCATTTTAATAAAAGTTACAATGGACAAAAATACCACCAAAAACTATAACTTAGTGGTATCTTCTTTACCTTTCAAGATAGAAAGTCAATGGTTAAAGTCTCTGTAGGGACAAAATTGACAATATCAGTTACTTGTGAACAAGTGCCGATCAACTTAACAAACCAACTCGACTCATATTATCTTTATCACCAGCAGTCATTTGTCACCAAGGAGGGTGTAGTCAATTAGAATTTTAAAGGACTTTGAAAGACAATTTTTAAGTGACAGATTTATGTGAATTGATGGATTTTTATAAACTTCTATTACAGACTTTCATTGATTTGTATAGACTTCTATTAGAGACTTTGATGGATTTTTATAGACTTGTATTGATTTCTTTAACATTTTTTTTTATTTGTATCCTTGAATTATATTTTTGCGTACAAGTAAACCAATGGCTCAAGGGTTAGATATAATATAAAATGAATATTCTATCATTTGATATATTGTTTAAAAATTTTTATGTAGTGCAAATATCCTAGAAAAGAGCAGAAATAATAGAGTAATTCACTTGATGAACACAAACTGTATATTAACCATTTCTCTGATTTTAATCGCACATTATGATAAAAGAAAAAACGTACAGACTTTACTTATAGGATCTAGTTTAAATCATTAAATAGATAATTGGAGAACCTTGAACCTGGGTTAATTGGATTATTAATTGGACTTCATGATCAATCCATGTGGCTTAAGGGATTAATTTCTAACAAATAGTGTAAAGGGATTAATCTTTCCCATAATGCGAGAGATTGATCAACTTGTTTGGAAATTCGAGTTTTACAAGTTTTTCTAATCCAAAAGAAAGAGAGAGAGTCTGAGAAGAGAGAAAAAAAAAACCAAGAGAGAAAAAAGGAATGTACTTTAAGATAGAGAAAGACTGTTCATATTCTGCAGAAAAAAAAAAATCCACCAAAATCTATAGAAGAAAGGTTAGATTTGTTATGTGTTTCAATATTTATATATTCTACCTTCAAATCCACCACTTAATAAAATCATTCAAAACTTTAACTTTTTGAATACACCTAGACTTTTGTAGATTTTTTTAAAATTCTAATTGAATACATCCATGGACTCTTTAAAAGTTTATAAAAATTTGGATTGAATACCGCCAGATTTGTATGGACTATTTAAAAGTCTATGAAAGTCTAGATTGGATACACCCAAAATTTTAAAATCTACCCTAAACATCTTAGCATAACCCGAGTTTAACAACTTAAAAATTTTATTTGGATCACTTTCAAGTCAAAAAATGGGTTTTGATCAATTTTACAATATTCCTCATCACAAACGAGTCAAGAGCATAGTGGTCATCCAAAAATCTATAATATAATCCAAAATATATATTTCCAAAAATATATATCACCAAAATCTAATTCTACAGCACTGTAATCTCATATTCTTACCGCCCTTAATAATATTTTAAGAGATTCTGAAATTTTCATTAATCATTAAAAAGTTCGTTGAATTACAAGAGAACCTTTTTTCTTGCTTCGAGGCATGAGAGATTGCACTTGCAGGCTTACACAATGTCATGTAAATTTAAATATCAGTGTATTTTTGTCACTGCACCAACTACCATGTAATGACTTCTCAAGATTTATATTTTTATTTTATGTCATCTTATTTTCTATCATAATAAAAACATACATTATATCAAATATGCATATGGAAAGGGATCTCAATTTAAAAGTAACATTAAAGGACATGATCTTTCAAAAGTAATACATGAAATATCAAGTAAAACAAGAAGTAAATTGGCTTACAAGTAGCATACATTGCATAGATGGCTGATTTATCACAGAAAAACATTTCACACTATACATCATTTTCAACAAAACAACCTTTTCATTCTTTGCCCCTTGCAACAATCAACCACCAAGACAAATGGTAGGATTGAGGAAAAAGGGTAAAACAAATATATATTTGTATTTTTGTTCTTTCCCAATTCTATTTCTAGGTCTGCTATACAAGGGTGTTCATTTCATCCACCCAGAGTTTGTTTTCAACTCATACACAATAAATAACACAATGATACAATATGGAAACATCCAAATACAATGCTACAACAACTTATACAAAAAGAATGAATGCTCAATAATGTGAAAATTTTGAAAGGCATGCATTGCCTGATTAAACCAAACTATCTTGCCCTTTTGGATCTTGATATGCCATACCGCAATCTCCTCTACTTCCCCGAGACCCATCAGAATAACAGAAGTTAATGCCCCAAAGGCCTCATCTCACACACAGAATTGGAGCCAATAGTGCCTTCCAAGTCTTCTTCCAAAACTCTATTCATTGGCCAACATGTAAGTGCGGCAACTTTGGAGGATCACAGCTTATCATATTTGCCCACAAATTCGCGAGCGTCAGAAAGTAGTGCTCCCCATTCCATTCCACCATTTTGATGTCTGATAAAGTCAAACCAAAAGATACTATATGAGACGGTGACCTATGAGAAATTCTCAAGATACTACAATCAGTCATGCACCACTATTAGATTGTTTCGAATTGATCTATAAAATTGCCTGTGTCAGATTTTTAGGTGGTTTTGTGACCCGTTAGAGATTTTGGCATTTCAAAACTATAACAAAATTTAATGTTCTTCAAAGAAGTTTCTAACGGATGTAATAGTTTCAGTTTTTGCAGATATTAACCCAAAACTGCTGCCATAATTAGTAAAATATGTAATGAAGATGAGTTTTGTCAAGGCCTGGACTCACTCAGGAATTCAGAGGTCACATATTTTTATAATTTTTTGTTTTTAACTAAGAATTTAAGCTATGCTCACCAGGTACTGTTCCAGGAGTTAAACCTGACAGGTGACACAAATGTTCTTGTTGACTGAAAACACGACTTCCAAGTGCAAGCTCATCGAGACCATAGATATGCTTAATGGACTCCAGTAAAGCCTCGACTGTTCCATCATATTCAATACCAATTGGATCATATATACTCTGGAGAGCTTCTTCAAGTCCTGAACTCGACCATAGAGTACAACATTCCTCCAAAAGAGCATACATGTTCGTTGAATCTACAGAATTCAATATTATCCATGGCTTGTAAAGTTTGACTGAAGCTCCAATAACAACTACTACTCTATAAACTTCTCCGAGGGCAAGAATAAACTGCTTGCCTGTCATCAATGCAACAATAATACTAAGGAATCAATTGAAGAAGCTCAAAATATTATATAGACCAAAAAATTATTATTTCTCTTTTTGAGTGAAGAATTCAGAAAATAATATTGCTATTGCTGCTTAAGGTGTTGCTGTTGTTATTGTTGTTGTCATATTACCATTGCATGCATAATAATGAAACTACCACACAATACCTCGAGGATCAGAAAATATTTGACTTCTAACGTTCTCTTCTAATGACTGCTTCCAAATCCGGGCACCGTGTTTCAACTCTTGAGCACAAACAGAAATTGTCTTAGACCATGCGGATACATAATTGGATTGTTCCTCCATTGATCCCAATGTCAGCACATTTAGCACTGAAGTGACATGTTTCAAGAGTTCAATCATTGATCTCATATCCTTCTCTGCCTGTCACAACAAACTACAAGTTATAGCAAGTGGTATCCAAGCCAATAATTTCTGAAAAGAGAACAATAATTCACCAACTAATTCGTGATTGCAATAAAAATCCAAGCCAAGAAATTCTAACGTCTTTTTTATTTCATATGAATATGTATCTGTCTGTCTAACACTCTAACTCGTGATATCAATGCAGATACCGATGTAACATCTACAATCAAAGTTGGAAGAAGGCAATATACAACCTAGATGTGTTACGCATTGTTAAAAAGGCTAATAAAATGGGTAAACTACCCTTGGTCTCCTTGAGGTTTTTCAAAATTACCCTCGGATGAAACTTTTTGCAAAATAACTCTGAGACCCTGACAGAGGTCGGATCGTTAAAACTGTTAACATCCATTATGAAAGTATGAAAATGCCCTCAGTTTTAATAAACATATTGCTTACACCATTGTTGATGTAATCAAAGAAAAATTGAAAATTAAATATAATTTAGTATAAATATATATATATATATATATATGTATAAAGATCATATATACATATATATCTCCTCCACCAACACTGCACGCTCAACCTGCTAACAGCACCCCCACCTGCCCCCGCTCTTGCTGCGTCCTCTTGCTGACGGCTGCACCGCCTCCACTATCCCTCTCTCACTCAGTGTGTGCGTGCGCCAACATAGTGACATCCCAAAACACATCCTTGTGATTCTCAACGCCAAACTCAATTCAATTCAATTTAATCCCAAATTCACCCACAATTTCCCAATCTCTACCTCTTTTCATAACCCTAAATTCCCAAAAATTAGGGCTTGCTTTGTTCTCAAATCACTCGATCTCCACGAAACCCCAATATCAATCAAACAAACGTTCAATCCCTCTGCAAATTCCGCCACTTCATAAACACTTAACCTGCACAACACACATTGTTGCCTGGAACAACAGTCCCAAAAACGGGGAAGAAGAAAAAACAAAAACAAGAGAATAAAATCCAATAAAAATTTTAGAAGAAATAATTTTACTGTTGGATTCAATTTTTCTTCTTCTGAAAGCACCCTATTTACCCTTCCCTTTCTTGTCTCTCTTAACCTAAGTTCTAATTCTTGCTATATCCAAAGACATATATATATAATATGAACAGGGCCCGGATGGAATCTCTCAATACCTTCTAGAAGTTCTAGGAAGAACTCCATGAGACCCAAATGTGTATTTCCTTCATCCTCTCTGCCTCTATATTAGTATAATGTTTTTGTTTTTTTTCTTTCATATTGAACCTTTTAAATGTTTGCATATATAATTTTTGATGTTTGGCAGCATTTTTCTCTTTCAACATTAAGCTATATATATATATATAATTTGGTTACAATAGCCTTTCATAAAGTTAGTAGGGACATTTATGTCATTTCGCTTCATAGAACAGCATTTAGTATTTACTCCTTTGTTGACCTAACAGTTGACTGACAGCAGGGGTGGTCAGTGTGATTTTGAAAAACCTCAAGGGAGATTGACTTTTTTTTTTTTTTCAAAATTGTGATTCCAGAGGATAATTTCAAAAAACCTCAGGACCCCAATAAAATTACCACATGCATTACTAAAGACCAAAAAAAAAAAAAAAACTGGAACCTTACAGGACATCATTTCCCATCCCAAATAAAATAGTTGATGTAATTAAACATTTTCTTGTAAGATTCCTCTTTAAAAAACACACAATTTATTTATCAAGAAAAAACACGAACACTATAAATTTCTCTTTATTTTGTTCAAATGCAGAGTAAAAATTTGTAATTCAAGAATCTAACTGCATATTTAATTGTACTGTATTTGGTTTTTCATTTTCTTTTTCCCCTTGCTGTCTAAATGCCGCTTTGTCAATGGATTTGATAAAAGCATGTGATTTCTTCTACGAAAAGTCAATTATGGTAAAGACTAAAGGATACAGAATAAGGGCTCATAGAAATGTTCACAACACAAAGGGCACGTTAATTAAGGGTTAAAATCAGGTACAGCCTAAATATATCAATCATATGGTTGCTCTCCTTTTAAGCAGGTCTCAATAGCTACTGATAATTCAAATTTATTATATTCCCTAAAGTGAGTGTGTCTCATACAAATTAACTAGACAATATTAAAGTGGATATTTTTCAAATATAGAAGCATGTAGCTTTTATAGAAATGGCAAATTTATATTCCAAATTCAACAAAGATTAAAGCAAAAGGAATTTACTAATTGTAATTTTCTCGACAAGCGATATTCTGAATCCAGTAGTTGGAACTTTGGTTCATGCAGAACTTGAAGAAATTCATTGAGGGAAAAATCTCTTGCTGGATGATCCTCTGAATAAACTTCCTTGGATATTCTATTCTCTTGGTGAAGTTCCTTACAAACCTCCTACAGTAGGAGAGGATGATAGAGAAGTAAGAAATTGGAACACATCAAATGTTTCACCCACAAAGAAAGACCCGGAGCAAATAAATAAATAAATAAAATTAAATGAACATCTGGTTCTAATTTCAGAAACAAAAAGGAAATGCCATACATTCAACACCATCTACTTTAATTGCTCCTATACAAAATCAGCAGTGTCATACAAAAATGCAGAGATAGAGATTACGTAATAATAATAAGATGAAAAACATTCCAATGTGAAGATCCGAAAACTGAAAAGTGATGATTATATATCAGGTCCACTATGAAAACATCTTCAACTCCTATTTTGTTAAGTTTTGTGAAGCTATACCATTTTAACTTTTATACACTAAGAGGGTAGTTCCATACTCTACATATTCACAGCCACACAGGGTAGTTCCATACTTTCTTCTATTACATTGATAACAAAGCAAACAATGCAGTGATCAGAAGCTCCTCCAAAAAAAGAATTATATAATAAGGGGCAAACATGACATTTTACAAGAACTTTAACAGGGGGTAATTCTCTAGGTTTTCAGAAACAGAGTATCTATGTGTAATTAGGGTAAACATCAGGGGGTGTCTGTAATTTACCCTTTATATTAAATTATTATATGGTAAGACTTCTATAGTAAAAATAATAATGATAACTACAGCATATATATTTTAAATTTTATTTTTCATATTACTTGTACAATTTTTATTTATATTACTAAATCGCCCCCAAGAAAAAATTTCTGGGTCTTCCCTACTTGGTATAACATAAGACGTTGTGTGGCTGTAGCACCTCATGGGCATGGATAATAGGTCTGGGATTAGAGTCTCACCTCTTTGACATCCAATTACTTTTACTTTACTCTAGAATACCGAAATTCATGGTCAAATCTGTGATTTTAATTACCTCAAACTGTACACAGGCAGATTGTGCTTTAATCTGTTCGACAGGGGATTAGAGGGAATCCGCCACACACACCATGGACCCAATCCTAGGCAACATAAACAAAATAGCAATATTTTCCTTAATCACCCATACAAAACTACCATTATTTTCTGCATCTTACATTCTATGCTGATCCCCTCTGAAAATCCCAGAAAAATCAAATTGGGAATATTAATGGCAATGAGTCATTGAAAAGTATAGCAATGATCAATCCTAATAAACCATACAAGAAAATACATGGATTTTCCTCTTAGGAACAAGGCAAAGAACGAGGGCAATAAAGGGACAGAGACAAACAACGAGATAGAGGTTTGAGGATGGTCACTCCGCTCCTCTATGAAAGTATGCTACCGACATCTTATTCTGCATCTCACATTCCATAGACTATTTCTAGAAAAATCAGATTGGGGATATTAATGGAAAGGAGTTTCAAAATTTAAGAAATGACAGCCAAATAGTCATACTAAATTGCTTTTCTAACATTCAAAAATATAATAACAATCAAAACATAAAATGTTGCAGAATATATCCATATAATATTGAAAGAGAATATATTAAAACACAGAAGGTACAACTCATTACCAACCTGGATTTCCTCATCAAGAGCTACCACTTTCGCATCTTCACCGGAAAGAGCAGCTGTAGTTCGTGCTTTCTAACAGAAAACATACTTCACGAATTTAATACTGGTAGTAACTTAAACCAGAAAAGATTATAAATAGTGTACTAACCTTTAAACTGTCGAGATGGCAACTTGCAGAAAAGCATAATTCATCCTTTAATTTACAATAAAAATCCACATAATTATTCAGCTTTAGTTTGCTAGAAGATCCATCTCCATGACTAAGAAGAGAGGCCTGATCTTTGGCTCCATTTTGAGAGGAGGCATCTTTAAATTCCCACGAACCATCATCAAAATCATCATAGCCATTCACCAAATTAGAATCAAATACTGTTCCAGTGGCATCCAGCCCATCTTCAGATGGTTTTTGTGTAGAGTCTTTGAATTCCCACAAACCATCACCGAAATCATCATCAACATTCACCAAATTAGAATCAAATACTGTTCCAGTGGCATCCAGCCCATCTTCAGATGGTTTTTGTGTAGAGTCTTTGAATTCCCACGAACCATCATCGAAATCACCACCACCATTCACCAAATTAGAATCAAATACTGTTCCAGTGGCATCCAGCCCATCTTCAGATGGTTTTTGTGTAGAGCCAAGAGAAGGGATCTTCTCAGCTTGACTGTATAAATTTGATATAAGATCATTGATAGATATATTTGAACCTTGCAGATGAATGCCATTTCTTGGGTAGGAGGTAGGCCTATGCATGATGTCTTGAGAATTCAAGGAAGCATCAGTTTCCAGTCCACCATCACCAAAAATGGACAAGGGCAGGGGCCCTTTATTCTCTGACCTTGACTCATTCCCCTGAAAAGTAATGAAGAAAACTGGTAAACAGAAAATTGATCTGTCTACGGGTAAACTTCACTCTGTTGATAATATACAAGCCTTCAAATTAACAAACACCATGGAAAGGCAAGATAAGACTGCAAAAATTCCCACGTAGCAAGTCTTAAAAAGGTCAAACACAAAACAGCGAGGACACAACAATATATAAATGTGATTCAAACAGTTGAACGTTGTAGTCATTTCTAGGTAAGTTTGCTTATTAAGCTTACAATATTCTTCTCTAAATCAAGTATATATGAAAAAAAGTCCCACTATAGTTAGCAGATACCAAGAATTTGTGGAACAAACCCCCATGTAGTAGAACAAACAACAAATTATAATCAAATCTTTTTCTCAAAGAATTTCAGGTATTTTAGAGAAGATCATGGACACATAGACAGATGTCTTGGAGCGCAGGATTAAATACTTGGATCCCTACCAGCAACCTATATGGAGATCCTGTAAGGTTCATCATTCAAAACTACATCAATATGGGGTTCCCCCATGGTATGGCCCGAAAGGAGGTTAGCTGGATGATAAAGGCAATACTGGAAAAAAGCGAATAGGCCCACCCTAAGTCACACAGAGCGGGGGAGCTGGTGTGAGAGCGGCGAAATCTAAAATTTTATAAGAACGGGAGCGCCTCAAGAGCGCTTGTACACTTGTATGTTATTATGTGTGTGTGTGTGTGTGTGTGTGTGTGTGTGTGAAATATTTTCAATATTTATACATATGCTAAAGTTTATTATATACTTTGTGGAATAATTAAAATGTAATTTCTTAAGCACGAAGAAATGTATTTGATTGATCTATAAGTAATCTTATATATAAATAATATTTCTAATAATTAAAATACAAAAATTATAGTATTTTTTTATTTTTAAAGAAATCCAAATCTGTACATTTATTCTAAATTCTTAAAGAGAGATTGTTTAAGTTTTCATACATGAAAGGATTATTTTATAGAATTATAAAATAATAAGCATTTTAATTAAATAAAGTAAAACTAAAAAATGTCTGTATAATTTGTTTGCAAATATATATGTGTGTATACACACATTTCATATTTTTAGATTATATATTTGAACTAATTTGAATATCTCTTATATTTGAACATCTATCAAATAAATAATTAAACAAAAGTGATCAATATGAAGCAAACAACAATATGGCAAGGATTTGTTATTCTTTCTCAATATTGTAGGTTTATTTTTAATTTTGCACATTTCTAATCGTTTCAATTCAATATTAGGTACATTTTGGTCAATGTCATCCATAATAAATGTCACATGTAATTGTTTATATAATGTAAAGAATGAGAAATCATTATGAATTCAAGGATTTGAAAATTGAATTCGCGAATTGGGGAAGGATTTGCCCTCAGAGCGCCAATTCGTGCGCAGAGCGTGAGAGCGGCACCCCTTCAGAAGGATTGTGCGACTTAGGCCCCACACAAATCAGACGTTTCTTTCAAATCTACCGATGTGCTTTTGCTTCTATTTTTCCTCTCCAATCATCTAAGTTAGTAACCTCACATTCTGTAAGCATATAAAACGTATACATACGAATTCTTCAAGAAAATGTCTATATGACTTTTTAACGGGAATGACAATAAAATTTCCGTTTTCTTTATTGCAACTGTATCAAACTCATTCATTCGGCTCCCATTTGATGCGGCCGTCAGATCAGGCTAGAACGAGAAGATCAGAGAGAAAGGGCAAAGAATTGAAAGAAGCCGCAGAACCCAACAATGCCTTGAGTAGCCCGGTGGTTTTCTCATGTATGTGACTGGGAATGACGGAGTCCTACAAAATCAATCGGATCCACCAAGTAGAAGTGACTCTGCAACCACCTCCACCATCAGTTGGCTAAAATTTTCTTTTGTCGATCCAAACAACCACTGGATCAAAGCTTATCTCCCATGACGTCTCTCTCCTTCGAAAAGCTTCTCAAAACATGGACCACAACATTCTCCACTGAATTAGCACGGCAGTGTTCCGTGCCCTTCTAGTTGTATCCATATTTATTATAGAATGGAACTATATATTTACATACATACAAACACACACACACGTATATATGAATAACATGTGAAATTTTGGTTGAAAAAACTTTAAATTGCTTGGTTTCGAGCGCTTATCGGGGTTTTCTTAGTTTGTTTGATTAACTGGTATCAACCAATTTTGCTGGTGAAAGTATGGCAAGGAATTAGAATATTAGGTTTCCATAAAATTTTGGTTCAAGGGTTTGATTTAATGAAATCATATATAGCCAAATATTTAGTCCTGATTTTTTAACAAATATTCATATTAACATTGAACATATCTATATCCGTTATATTGTGGCCCGAATTTTGTCTCGGGATGCGACTCAGTTTTGACCCGAAAAATGGTCTCTGTGTGGCCCAAAGCCACGAAAATTTTTAACACGTTTTTCGCTTACGGGTTTTGGACCCTGATTAGGACTCTATTGTAGCCCAGTATATAATGTCATCTAGGGTTTGAAGTGGGATTAAGAGAAAAAACATTGTAAATCGCAGAAAGAGAGTGAGAGAGCAAGAGCTAAGATTTGGGGTTGAAACATGTAATCTCATGATTTTCGCCTAGTGAAAACTTTCACTGGATCTTCGCCATGGGCGTAAGCACATCGCCGAACCTCATAAATTATTGTGTTCTATGTGTGTTGTTTGTTTCATTTTTTGTCGTGTTTCGTGATTATGCTTGGTTCGTGGCTGTTTATTGTAACAATATCCATATTTTTCCATTTCCCTTTTTTAGGCTGAAATTTTAACCTTTTTTAAAAAACATTTTATTCATAGTTGTATGCATCTGAATTTTATTCTTTCCTTGCAATATTTCACAAACTATGCCTGGCACCAATTGAGGAAAAGGAATGAAATGGGAGAACATTAGTATCATCTGATGGAATAGGATACGTCCCCGTCCCTGTCCCCGTCCCCCCTCTAGCACCTTCTGATAGCCCCTCAAACTGTCATTCCTAAGAGCCTGCCAATCTCTAAGAAGTCCTATATTCCCCCAATCAACTGTAGAAACATGACACAAAAAACAAAAACAAAAACAAAAACTTGTTCACCGCCTATAACTCCCAATATTGCAATATTTTACCAAAGCACCCAGCGAAGTCCTTCTAACACCAAAACATGGTTTTCCACAAGCGCCCTCTTATCCACATTTACATGAAAAAGGCTTGGAAACTAACAAAGGAGAAAAAACTTTCAAAGGGCCATAGCCACACCAGTTTACGGTTGATTTTCTACCAATTCTTATCAATCCAAACATCCATAAACAAACATTTTGTTGAAGTAGAGAACTTCAACTCGTAAACAACCCAAGAGAATAATTAACAATGCCTGAATCACCACACTGGAAATAAGGTACAGGCATTTCACTTACATATAATGACTTTTTTATAACTCCAGTTTCATAATTCAAGCACTCTTAGTATGATAAAAAATAATTTAACATCAGGGATAGTCATGCATACTAGAAATAGAATCAGATGTGGAAAGCTATGTATGCTAGAAAGAGAATCAAACAACTCCGGAACTTTTAACATGATTTCTGAAACTGTTAAGAAAAAATTGCAAATTTCATATTGTCTACTAACAACTACAATATTCATAAATAAGATGCAATCAATTGAAATTATGTGCACAAGAGGGGAGTATGACATAATCTAGAAGTCCAAACTTTCAGAAATCCAGTCCCGGTGGAAGACCCATTCTACCATTTCTTAACATATGAAAACAATTTCCAATTATATAATCTTTCTCACAAGTTCAATAGCTGCTTTTGTGATCATTTCTAAGTGTCAAACTTTCGTGTTTGTCTCTTTGAGAAACTAAAAAGGAAGGCTGAAGTTCAAATAGGATTTCCAAAAATTCGAGCAGGGGAACTAATATGATGCATAATTATGAAATTAAGGTATAGCTTTCATAGGATCATCCACATAATACCAACTAGGCCTCTCAAAAGGACAAACTTACAATATGACCACAGTTGAAACGAGGATGTTAGAAAGAGTGAATAACAAGAAGGAAAAATATATATATATCAAAACTAAGATGAAAGCAAAAGGCATGGAGGTCACACCAGTTGAACACAAGAGGCAAGAGTTCCCTGAGATACATACATTAACTAAGGTTGAAGGCACTGAATGACAAGGGAAAGGACGAGAAAGACTAAAAGGGCAATGGAAATACCAAAAAGAACAAGGATCAATATCATGATTCGTGAGAGTAATCAACCCATGATATACAGTGGATATGGTCATATATAATTTCACATATCCTAACTAGACCTGATGCCTTTGTTCAATTGAGTAAAAAGTATACGACTATATGAACCATGTTCAACATGCACAACAAAAAGGCTATAATAAATAACTTTATCATGCTCCAAATATTTTACTTTAAACATATAAAATAGTTATATAAGCTAAAGTAAGTGTACAACATATTGGAATTTCATAAACTCAATCTATATGAATTACTAATAAATAAACTAATTATATCAAATGCATCCACCTGGATTTTGCCATCAAATGTGAATGCATCAACCTCAGAGTGAGAAAGATTGTTGACCTTTGGCTCTTCCTGTAACCATAATTGAAGTTTCAATACACATTTCAGAGAAATTTAAACATATAATTAAGAAAAATGAAGAGTGACACAAACCAACCTCCTGCTTTGGTCCAATTTCTGAAAATGCGTACTCGAACTCCCCAAAACTTTCATCCAAATCAACACTCCCCACAACTGGATCAGGTGTCAAACTATTTTCCTTTTTCATTGATAAATCAGAATTCAATCCATTCTCTTTGCTATTGTTCTCGTTTTTAAAGTATGAATCCAAGCTAAAACCATTTTGTGTTGCTGTAAGTGGTTTGGAATCAAAACCAATGTCCATTTCACTGGATTTACCAGGAAACTCATTTGGTTCAGCAAAAAAATCAATAGTTCCATGCGAACCATTACCGAAATCAGATGAGAACAAATCTACCTGCCCCTTCTTGTCAACCTTCAAATAAGAAAATCCGAGATTAGAAGAATCAAATGTAGTCTCCATACAAATATAAGGCAAAATTAAACAGAAAGAAAGTTAATAGCAAAATTAAGCCCCTACAAAGGTCCATATAGATGTTCGATCACTTAAAGTGGTATACTGGAAGAGAGTGATGTCAAATATTAAGCAGTACTATACTTCCTAATAGGAATCTATCTTCTGACATAAACACAAACCAAATTCAGGTATCTACAAAACTCAACAATACCCACCTGCACTTCTTGCCCTGTTCTTGGTTGCACTTGCAATCCCCGTAATTCTGACACCACATGTTCCTAAAATGAATGCAAAAAACTAAACTTTCACAGGTCTACATCTGCACGAGCTGAACCAAACAACAAATATTGAATCTTTACCTTAGCATTCCCATCTCTGGCATTCGCTTCTGTGTATGCTTCCTTGAATTCCCATCCATCATCATCACCATTAGACTCCACATTTCCACCAAGTAAATCAGGGTTTGAATTAATCACCTTAGCATTCCCATCTCCGACATTCCATTCCGAGTATGCGTCCTTGAATTCCCATCCATCATCATCACCACCAGGCTCCTCATTTCCACTAAGTAAATCCGAGTTTGAAGTAATCACCTTAGCACTCCCATTAAAGTCATTTCCACCAAGAAAATCTGACTCTGAATTCAGCCCATTAAAATTTAAATCAAACAAACTGAGATTTGAAGTGGCCGGACTTATTTCTGAACCAAACTCATTAGACTTCGAATTCAACAAGTTCGCAGCCTTGATCTGCTTGCTCTGACTGAACAGATCTGAAATAACATCAAAATCCTTGTTACCAGCAGCTAAATCTGATCTCGTATTCAACCCACTTAGATTCAACATCGAACCATTCATATTCAAATTAATCCCATCCAAATTAGAATAGGACCTATCTACACTCGAACTCAACCCATTTGAATTTGAATTCGACCCATTCTCAGCTTTTATCTGCTGATTCTGACTGTACAGATTTGCAATGATATCATCAATCCCACCGCCTAAATTAACAGTCGATCCATTTTGAAAATTATCAACATGTTTATCGGCAACAGAGGGCTTAGAATCACCAACCGGTGGATCGGCCACACCAGATTGTTCATCCTCGTCCTCTACATCGCCAAATATTGACAGCGGCAAAGCTCCCTTTGGCTTCACCCACTGAGTCTTCCCTGAGTCAACCCGACTAGAGACCGATTCAATACGAGTCGCCACAGAGTCGGAGGGTTTCGTTGAGTGATCTGAAATGAGCCCTAAAGGGTCGAAATGTTTTGTGGGTTCGGAGGGATTGGGAATGGGAGGTGATTGATTGAGGGGGAAATCACTTGAAAGCACGGATCGAAGTGGGTACTCGACGAAATCACCCCATTCGTCGTCGTCGGTGGTGGTGGAGTTTCGGCCGTTGATGTGATCAGAGTGGACAGTCAGATTGGGAAATGAAGCGAACTTAAAGTCTCCAAAACCCTCTTCGTCGTCGTCCTCTGCTTTCGTCTCCGGCATAGTCGAAACTCTCTCTCCCCTCTCCCTCCCTCTCTCTCCTCTCTCTATGTATGTGAGTTGTGTATGGTTAATGCGCATGTTAGGCTTGTGCGCGCACGGTTGAATATAGTTTAGTTTCGCTTTCATGATGTCTGGCCGTGGCGTCTGCTCTTTGAATGTCTGTGGGTCCGAACACGGTGCGACCCAAAACCGTTGGCATCGATAAACCAGTTCAGATCGAATCAAATCACACAATTTGGTTCGATTTTGTAACAGAACAGCGAAGTTCTGTTTTTATGGTAAACTCCCGAAGTTTGCCTTTATTTGATATAGATACAATTTGATGAAATTTTGTTACAAAATTGTGTCACTTTTTTTATGATGAAATAATATTATTATCCTTTGACTTTTGATCTATTGAATATTAAATTATTTACTCAGGTAATGAATCAAAATATCTCTAATTATACTCTATTATTATATCAGTTGGTGAATAGACTTTTGATATATATATATAACATTCATATGGAACAAACAACCCAATGTTAGAGGAAGAAATTTAATTCAAGAATGATGATGCATTAAAAAATATTAAATTATTTTTTTCCTAGTTGTTGATTTGATGCTTCGGAACATAATTTTAAGATAATTGTCCAAAATTGATCAAGCGAAAAGCCTTTTTTTTTTTCTTTTTCAATGAACAAATATTAAGCAATCAAATATTTTGAAAATATGTTATGTTAAATGATCTTGAAAGCCAAAAGTTTTAACATGAGCTAGAAAATGATATTTTAAGGCCCTGGAATAAAATTTGTGTTTAGTAACACAGTTTTTACTTCTGAAAAAATTAAAATGATAAAATTTTGACAATCCTTAAATATAATTTGAAAACTTTTAGTTTCAGATTTCAACTTTCAGTTCAAGTTTTTAGTTTTGATTTTTTTATAAAATACAACAAATAAAAATTTTGCTAGCTCAAAATATAATATAATACAATACAATAAATTTAAATTTTATAAAAAATAAGAATAAAAAAATTAGAAAATACAATAAATAAAAAATTGGTTACTCAAAAAATATAAATATAACAAAATAAAATACAATAAATAAGAAAATTGTAAATAAAAATAAATAAATATATAATTTATATATAAAGATACATATAAGAAGAAAAAACAATAAAATAAGAGCTATATATAAATACAATTACATATAATATAAAAATATAATATAATAAATACAAATTTATAAGTCAATAAGAATAAAAAAAATTTATAAAACACAATAAATAAAATATATATAATATATGTAAAGATATATATATATATATAAGATGAAAATACAATAAAAATAAGAGCTATATATAAATACAATTATATATAATATAAAAAAGATAAAAGGAAATAAAAGAAGTATATTTAATAATATATGACAATTACAAAAAACATGTAAATAGTTATAATTTATGACAATTACCAAAAACATGCAAATGCTTAAAAATGAATTTTTAAAATAAATTAAAATAAAGTCCTAGCAAATATAATTTTGGAAGAAAAAATATACATAAAATATGTAATATCACATTTATGTTGGTTAAAATGGGTTGGAACCATATTGTTCAAACACAATTTTTAGTCAAAAATACCATTATTTTTATATAAAAAAATTTAATTTTGGTTACCAAACATATGAATTTGTGCTTTCAAATTTTTAACAACATATAACCTTACCAAATACATAAATGTATTATGCTTCTGACACAAATCACAGCACATCATACGATTCAGATTTGAACAACAACACTGAGCGATGATTATTCTGGCAAGCATAGGCCATCTAGTGAGCACCTCTATATATATCATTACTCAATGCCTTTAATGACAATGAAGAACTCAATCAAATGGAGATGATCAAGAAAACCGTTCAGATTCTCAATCTCGCAAAACCCACATCACAATACATCTTGGGGGTTTAAAGGGATAATTACTAAATAGCTCATGAAAAAGTTCTTCTATGAAAATTATTATGGCAAAATGCATAACCTTATTAAAAATTTGTCTAAAAATAAAGGAAGTTTTCATCTAATTTTCTAATTTGAAAAAAAACTCTTATTAAACAAAACATGCACAATTCCCTAAAAATAGTGTTTTTACATGAATTTTGTAAAATAATTTTTGAGTAATAATAAGGGGTTCGAATCGAACTAGTACGAAATTAGTTTTATGCGAGAGAAGTAGTAGACTCTATTACATAATATCATGTGGTGGAGCTCACCAACCCACTCGCATAGAGGACTCTAAATTAATATTATCATTTTTACAAACTTATTTAACTTTTAAATTGTTTAATGTTCATTGTGTTATCTATTAACGAAAGGGATAAGCAATGTCAAAAACTGATGAACCAAACAGGCTTAAACATCATTACTTACCAAAAAGGGACAAAAGGCTAAACATCATTATGAGTTAGATTAGTGTTTTTGGTACTCGATTATAAGATAAATATAAGAGGCTATAGAAGCCTTATAAAGCCTCTCTTCTCTTCACTGCAATCAAAAGGCTCGCTCTTTTTCTGTGTATATCTCGTTACTTAATATTGGGTTAACTATACCTTTTTAGAACTTTGATGTCTCTGGGGACCTTAGAAAAACATGATTACGGTTAGATTATGAGTTGTACTCACAGCAGTATAGAGTGTACCTTGTACTACTAGTGTACTTTCACCTATCACACCTACCATTGTACTGTATATACTCATATTCTTCACATGTATATTAACCTAAAGATACGTTAGGGCTAGATACATTTTATCTAATACTTACTTTGTATAATCTCACCTACTACTCTCTTTATTTAACCCTAGCAGCTAGCCTATATATAAAAACTTATGTACTATTCATTTTTATCAATTTAATATACCATTATATTTAACATGATATCAGAGCTACTATTCTAAATTTCTCATTCATTTTTTTTTTGTTCTTTCCATTCCACCATTGTTTTGGCCTTCAACCTCCACTGCCCGATCTTATAATCTAGTCTTACGAGTGTTTGTTCGAGTTCTTAAACACATATTTTGAAAGAACTCAAAAAAGGCCATCTCAACGTCATTGGAGCTACCACGAAAGAACCTCTCATGCGCCACCAACAGGTTCTGGAAATTTTTTTCACGCTCTCACTCGCCACTAACATACTCCACGCGCTTGCACGCACCATCTCCACGCTCCTGCACCACTGTTCTACCACATCATCAGTTGAATCACTAACACGTCATTAGCCACGATAGCGTATAGCCACGTCATTGTACATGTTAACATTTACCACGTCATCGGTCATATCATCTGTCATGTCAACAACACTCTGTTGGCTTGTCGTCACATCATTGTACACTTCATTATTTGCCATGTCATTTGCTATGTCAGCTGCCACATAACACAACCTACCACGTCAAATCACTGAAAAAGTGTTTCCCACCCAATTTTTTGTACTGATTTCATATTTTCAGTCCATTTTTTCATTTGAGATCTTTAAATATCACAAATGACACAAACCAATGTTGCACACCCTATTTAACTTGTTCTTGATGGGGATAATTACTCCTTTTGAAGTCAATTCATGCGCAGTTTCTCAAGGGTTGCAAGTTGTGGTCCTATATTACTGGGGATCGCCAAGCGCCAGTGCAAAGCAAAGATGAAGTTGCAGATGTCTTTTTCACTCGTGTCAAGGATTAGGATAGCAAAAATCATAAGATTATCTCATGGTTACGCAACACAGCTAATCCCTCAATTGCTATGAAAGTTAAGAGTTACAACACTGCTAAAGAAGTCTGGGACATGCTTGCTTTTCAATACTCCAGATATAATGGTTCTCACCAACATCAACTTATGGTCCAACTCTACAATCTCAAGCAAGAATCAGGTCAGTGTATTAATGAATTATTTGCTCATATAAAGGTTCTTTAGGATCAACAGCTCTTTCAAAACCATTATGGGAAGTTCCTTTTGAAGTTAAGAAATTTTTTGAGTATCGCAATCAACTTCGGCTTCATTAGTTTCTAATGGTTCTTCATAGAGAATTTGAGTCTGTACGCAGTCAACTTTTTCATCGCTCTACTTTGCCTTCACTTGATCAAGCTTGCAATGAGCTTGTTCGAGAGGAAACTCGCCTACAAACTCTCCGTTCTTGGCACAGTTAGAGTGTTTTGCCATCGTCAGCTCCTCAGTCAGTGTCTTCCCAGTCTAGACTTGATCGCTCTATAGCACATTCCCGTTATAACAAATGAAAAAACCAATCAGGCGACTCTTGGAAATCAACACATTATGATTCTACTTAGAAATCAAAATATGATGCCTCTCTCTATTGTACATTTTACCGAATTAAGGGACACTCTATTGATTAATGTCGCACTCGTGCTAGACTCACTCAGTCTACTGCAGTTATGGCCAGTACTAATATTGTGTCATCGCTAGCACTAGTTTCAGCACTAATCACTGGCACTTCTAACGAGTCGACATGTCACGCCCCAATTTTTGTTTTTCAGAAACCAAGGGTGACGGGATTATCATCTCACCTATCTCACTATGGCACCATGCTCTGATACAAAGTTGTCATGCCCCAATTTTCGTTCTCCATAAACTAAGGGTGACTAGGTTGTCACAACGTCCAAACCACCAATCACCTATCTAATCATTAATCTCATTGCGAAAGCTTAATTCGTGTGCATGTACATATGACCGTGCGTTGCAGATTTAACAAGTCCTGTTGGGGTTAATACACAATGCCCCGTGTTCGCCCCAAGGCATTTCAACATTTCTGCCTGGCATGTTTATGCGATACTTGTGCGATGCATCAAAATCATCATTTCAATGCATCGCACAAGTATCGTAAAAAATTCACTCTCGGGACTTTTGATTTTCTAAAACCCTGTAGGTTTTTTGATGCATCGTTTCTGCCATTTCGTTGCATTGATAGAACGATGCATCAAAGTGGGCATTTTGATGCAACGAAATACCCGGATTGATGCATCTGCAAAAAATCCTGCAACTATGCAATTGGTCATTCTTGGCATTTTAAGTCCTTCCTATCATCATAATCATTTCATACAACTCTAAAATCATGCAAGAAAGGAACCTACATCATTCACAAGTATTAAATCATGCTCATGATCAATCACACCCCAAACATCTATATCCAAGGACTATGCATAGTAGAAACAAAACCAACATTTTTTCATTCAATTCAAAAGTTATACATAGTTCATAGAAAGTCATTACATTTGGAACTATTGTGCATCAACATATATCAAATATAGTTACAATACTTCCACTTAGTCCACATGCCACAAGCCGACATGGACATCTATCTACACATTAAAAAGGTCAAAGGTCTAAAAAAAACTCAAGAAGGTCCATTGCACTAATCATGCTTCATCCTCCATCGGTGCCTTATCTGAAAAGAGTTTGGAAATAGGGGGTGAGTACCACGAAGACTCAGTAGGAATGATCCACCCAACTCTACTCTAATTCAGGCAATCATGCATGAATGCATATGAAATCACTACATGTCTATATGACTTTTATCCATACTTTTTACCCATAAAAAATCACGTTTTATAAATCATGTGTGATGCTTCACATTTCAATATAAACACACATATATCAAATTGAACAAGTCTCAATTCATATATATAACTCACACCACATAAATCCATAAATCAATTCAATGGGGACTAGCTTATCACACCAACAGTGAGGGTTTCTTCGGCACCCAAACTTTGCTTACGCTTCTCGGTTTACTATTCTGACGGATGTGTCATCCGATTGACTAAGTGTTGGGTCTTTCACCTTAAGGATCCATGCCATTATCTTAATTCTCAATGTTGTCACGCCTTAAAAACCTCATTTTTCATATAGTGCACATTATCACATAATTGCACATAATCCACACATTGCAATGCATTTATCAAAATAATGTATTTTTCCTTCTCAACTTAAGCTTGTCACAATGTCATTCCACTCATCTCATGAAAATCATCATGCTCATGCATTTTTCAAGAAAAACATATCTTTCATGAACAATTCTATATCAAAACTCGAATTTTTACATTTTCATCAAATGAACACAATTTCATCAAAGAGCATTTATAGTCTCAATTTCACATATGCAACATATATAAGCCCTAACTAGCATGTTAGGCATATACATATGCATAAGTCACATTTTAAAATATATATATACATATATACAATACCCTAAACTCAATAAATCACAACCTACCTTTCATATCACAATTAAAGGACCTATAGATTTAAAGTAAGGAATAATTTCACACCTGATGTTGTTTTAAAAGTGTAAAAAATAACTCACAAGTGTATGAATCTATTGAAGTATAGATCGACAAGAACAGATCGAACCCAAGGGAATGCTTTGAGAAGAAAAACTAAAACAAACTCAAATTAATTTAAAACTAATCAAGTTTAAATAAAAGTTTGTTAATTTAAGAGAAATTAAACTAACATGCAAATAAAATAATACTATTGAAATCAAATAGAGAAAATAACTAAGGTTTCGGATTTCACCACCATTAAATCGATGAAGCTTCTAATATTCATTTATTAATCCCCAAATTTAGAGTAGCAATCAAGAAATCAATCTCTTGCTTACTGAAGATTTAACAATAAAGTACTATGAAAAATATATTAAAAAGGTAGATTTTCCTTCGCTTTATTAATATAAAATTCTAAGCATCTAATGTATCCAATTTAATGAAAAATATAAGATCAAAGATTATCACTTTTAAGAAACACAAACCCAAGCTTATATTAATTATAATAATTTCTAACTACCACATATACATGATATAGATGGTGAAAGAACTATAAAATAATTAATCATAAGAAGCGAAAATCATAAGTATTTAAATCATACACATAGGAATCAATTAATGAACAAAATAACTTCACTTCATTAATAGAGGTTTCCTCCTCAACCCTAGTTGAGGAGTTTAGTTACACATGGCTGAAGAAGAATATAACAAAATAATAAAAGACATAATAAAATAGACAAAACCCGGATTGTCTCTGTCTTCTCTGTCCTGGCCTCTACTTGTTTCTTCCTCTCAAAACAGCCTCCAATTCACCTCTTTATATCCTAAGAGAATACATAAAGTCTTAATCCAATTTGGAGATAAAGTCCTAATCCAATTAGGAGATAATTAGGGTTTTTCCGCAGCCCTAAATAGGTAAATTTTTCTGCTGACATTCGGCCCAAGTTTTGACCTAGTAGAAGTTCGATTCATAAAATTTATGTGAAATACAAAAGTGTCCAGAATCGAATTTCGTTCAAATTGGATGAGAATTAAGTCAATTTGACTCTCAGAAATAAGACTTTTGGTCCACTTTTCAAAATGGGATTAAAACTGGATTAAGTGCAGAATTGGGCTTCAGGCCCGTAATTTCCTTAAGTAGTTGTAATTCTCTTGGACCACTTTATTGGGTTGTTTTGAGTTAAAATATGGAGTTGAATGGACTCATTAGATGTAAGCTTCATATAACCTTATTGGATATCATCTTTAAAAGCCCAAAATTATGGTTTTATCTGAAATAATCATTAAAGCCCTGAAAAAGACAGAAAATACAAAAATAGAGTAAAATCACATATAAACTATCACAAAGAGAATAAAATATGCAAATTAAGAGGCTAGAATGCGTAACATTTAACGCCGATCAACACCTCTACCTCAAATCTCAAGCTTGGAATCCAAATTTAAAAATTTCAGCCTTTCTAACTTTACGAAACATAAACTTTGATATGTTCAAATCGATGCCCTTGACGTCCCCTACGCACTTCCCTCATTTTGGAATTTTCAAATCACACCCTAAGTGTTCCAAAATCTAGAGAGAAGGGAGAGAGATGAAATGGGTGAGTTATAGAGAGAGAGAGAAATCTAAAAATATGAAATATCCCAGACCTTAAGATATTTATCTCACTCCTAGGGGTGCGAAATGATCAATTTGCCCTTGAGCCACTTAACATACCCTCTCGACTTCTGTTTTTGAATTCAAAAACTCCAATGGTCTTGAAATCACTTCCTTAACACTCTAAACATTTTTTTTGGTTCATAACCAAAAATAATATTTTAAATTTTTTTTTAAAATTTTTGGACTCATTAAACCTCATTTTGGGGCTCCCATTGACCAAAAAGTTAAACTTTTGCAAAAGTTTCAAAATTTTCCAAAACCCTAATACAACTCTCCAAACATATTTCCCGCATTCAAAACATACTAAACATCATTTAAAATGCATTTAAAGTAATAAATGATGAAAAAATAAAAACTGGACAAAATTGGGCACGGTCTCTACACGACATCTTCTCCATCTGCATTCTCTACTACCTTGAGGCACTTCTCAAATAGGCTTTGTCTCGATATCAAGGTGCATCTTCCTATGCTATTTCTGTCACACCAGGTAAACATTCCTCTTGGTATTTTGATTTTGCTTGTTCCAATCATATGACACCAAACTTTATTTTTCTCATCACTTAAACCCCTTATTCTCACTCACTTGCCATATATACTGCTAATGGATCTACCATGGCCATTAGTCACATCAGAACTGTTTCTTATTCACAATTAACTGTTCTTGATGTTTATCTTATACCAAATATTTGTCTTAATTTTTTATCTGTTGGCCAACTAACTAGCTAGGCTTGAACATAACATTTTCTTTCAATGGTTGTGTTGTATAGAAGCCTCAAACATGTCAGATCATTGGGATAGGCCGTAAAATAGGACGATTGTTTGAATTTTCCTCTCTTCATTTGCCTACTCCTATTGTTTCTGTTACTTCTACATAACTCACCTCTCATTCTCTTGAACTATGGCATTCTTGATTAGGTTATGCCTCTTTATCTCGTGTTAAAATCTTAACAACTCAAGATTTGTTGGGACAAGTAAAAGTTGAGTCTTTTGATTGTATTTCATGTCAATTAGGCAAACAATTTGTTTTACCATTTAATAAAAGTGAGTTTTTTGTTTATGCTCCTTTTGATCTTATTCACTCTAATGTTTTGGGGCCCTCATATGTGCCTACTATGGGGGGATCATGATACTTTGTCATATTTCTGGACGATTTTTACGGTTCACATGGATATTCTTAATGAAAAATTGTTCTGAATTGCTTAACATTTTTCAAAATTTTTGCTACAATGATTGCAACTCAGTTTTCCAAAAATATCAAAACTTTTCATTCTGACAATGCTTTTGAATATCGACAAAATAATTTTTAAAAAATTCTAAAACATTATGGCACTATTTTTTACACTTCCTGTCCAGGCACATCACAGCAAAATGGTCGAGCTGAACACAAACTTCGACATATTCTAGACTCAGTTCGCTCACTTGTCCTTTCTACTTATTTTCCTTCCTCCTTATGAGGTGAAACTGCACTCACTTATGTTTATACAATTAATCGAGTTCCCTCACCCCTTTTACATAACCAAACACCTTTTTGACTTGAACAAAAAGGGTATCGGTGCTATGATCCTATTTCTAAATGACTGAGGGTCTTTAGTCATGTTATCTTCTGGGAACACAAGATATTTCATACTATGTTAACATTTAATGTTCCTGACCATACATTTCTTATTTCTACATTATCATCTTCTGTAGATATTTTCCTTGATTCTCATCCTACAAAATCATCAGAAGTAATTGATCCTTCTGCGACCGAGTCCCAGTCATTTGGCCCATCTAAGTTGCTTAGCAATATAACTGCTTTTGATATTCGTCGTTCCACTCGAGTAAGAGTTCCACCTTGACATCTTAGTGATTTTCATTGTTATCATACACTTGTAACTCTACATGAGCCTCACACCTTTCGTGAGGCATCCTGTAATCCCTTGTAGCAACAAGTAATGAAAGAAGAGCTAGATGCACTTGCCAAAACACAAACATGAGATCTGATTGATTTGCCTCCTGAAAAATCTATTATAAGATATAAGTGGGTGTACAAGATTAAGATTTGCTCTGATGGTTCTGTTAACTGCCACAAGGCTCGCCTTGTAGCCAAAGGGTTCACATAGGAATATGGCATATACTAAAAAGAGACATTTGCTCCAGTTGCTCGTCTTTCATTTGTTCGCAGTCTTATTATCGTAGCTGCCTCTCGTCACTAGAATCTTTTTTAGATGGATGTGAAAAATGCATTTCTTAATGGTGATTTTCTAGAGGAAGTTTACATACAGCCTTCTCCTAGTTTTCCTCATCCTTCCAACCAGCTATGTCGATTTCGACGTACATTTTATGAACTTAAACAGAAACCTTGTGCTTGGTTTGCCAAGTTCAGCTCCATTATCTCTCATCACGGTTGCCCTGTTCATCTACCTTCTATGATTTAGCCCTGTTCATTCGCTGTACTGATCGTGGAATCATCTTTCTCCTACTTTATGTTGATGATATGATTATCACTGGAGATGACTTGCAGGGTATTCAGGAGCTTAAACAGTTTCTCAGCCATTAGTTTGAAATGAAATACCTTGGATCACTTAGCTATTTCATTGGCCTCAAGATCACTATAGCTACTGACAAGTATTATATTACTCAAGTAAAGTACAACTCTAATATTCTTTCAAAAGCTGGGATAACTGATAACAAGATTGCAGACATACCACTCGAGTCCAACATGAGACTCACTCCACATGATGGTGAGCCTCTTCGTGATGGCACATTATATCCACAGTTGGTTGGTAGTCTGGTATACCTTACTGTCACTCGTCCAGACATCTCTCACATCGTTCATATGGTTAGTTAGTTCATGACTGCACTAAGATCCACTCATTTTGCAGCAGTTCTTCGCATCCTTTGCTATCTCAAAGGTACCATGTTTATAGACTTCATTTATCTTCTCAATCACCACTTGTTCTCCGTGCTTACACTGATGCAAATTGGGCAGGAGATCCCACAGATCGTCGTTCCACCACAAGATTTTGTTTCTTTCTTGGTGATTCACTCATCTCTTGGCATACAATAAGCAAATTGTGGTTGCTCGATCTAATACTGAAGCTGAATATAAGGCACTTATTGATACTACATCTAAACTTTTATGATTGCGTTGGCTCATTCATGACATGTGAGTTTTAGTTGCAGCTCGTACTTCTATCTACCGTGACAATAGAAGTGCAATTCAGATAACACATAATGATATTTTTCATGAATGTACCAAATATATTGAGATTGATTGTCATTTTGTTAATCATCATCTTATTTAGAATGTCTTACAGTTGCGGTCCGTTACTTCTCATGATCAAATAGCCGACATCTTCACCAGATCTCTTCCAATCTTACAATTGCGGTCCGTTGCTTCTCATGATCAGATAACCGACATCTTCACCAAATCTCTTCCAACAGGTCACTTCATGATCTTGTCTCCAAACCCAAAACGATTTCTTATAATCCACTTTGAGTTTGAGGGGGCTGTTAGATTATGAGTTGTACTCATAATTGTACAGAGTGTACCTTGTATTATTAGTGTACCTTCACCTACTATTGTACTGTATATACTCATATTCTTCACATATTTATTAGCCTAGACATATGTTAGGGTATATTCATTTCACTTACCTCTTACTTTGTATAGCCTCACCTATTACTCTCCTTATTTAACCCTAGCAGCTAGTGTAATACCCCGTTCCAACACATGGTATGATATTGTCCGCTTTGGGCCTGAGCCCGCACAGTTTTGCTCTTGGATTCTACCCCAAAAGGTCTCGTACCATTTGAAGAGAACATACTACATATAATAACATCCCCTTTTTCACACCCAGGAGATGTAGGATTGAGCACCCCGTACCCTGTAAGTGTGGTAGCTCAGCCTAGTGTCTGTATTCGCACCCGCCCACTCACACCCGTCCACAAGGGTTACTACAGCTAGCTTATATATAGGGCCTTATTATTATTCATTTTGTATCAATTCAATATACCATTACATTTAACAATTACATAAGATTCTCAGAGCTTCCTTCAATGGGGCATCGACAATAATTTCTAATGAAGCTTGAAGTTTTCGATTGATCTATTAGAACCATGCCAGAAGAAGGTGAGAGTCATCAATGGAAATTAGGGATTCTCATGATTACATAATGTAAGAAGGTAGGGAGATAATGATTATAGGCTTTTTGGTCATTTTGCAATTATGATATTTTAATATCAGAAAGTAATTAAATAACAAGAGGCAATCTAGGCATTTCACAGTATTTTAAATAGAAAAGCTGATTGGGGATGTTTGTGAAAGAACTTTGCAAAATTATATCGAGCTAAAATAAGGTTAAACCTCAAAGGTTGTTCGAATCGAAACGATTTTTTTTATTTTTTTGGGGGACTATAATATATAGACAAGTATTGTTCTAAAAAAAGTAGGACAAACACCACTTACACCCTTAGGCCATATCTCGACCAGACCTTTAGTAACTTTTGTCAGTGATAATAAATTTTTTTGATTTTATGATTTTACTTATTATTATTATATTAATAAAGAAAATAAAATAAGGGCATAAAAGATAATTTTTAATATTTTTTACTAATGATGTCAAGAGATTCTGTTTCGTCATACTCATGAAGGGAAAATCACCTAAACCCAAAATTCAGTGAGTGTAATAAAAAATAATGAAACATGAGAGGTCTAATCAGAATATTATCTAAATTGAGAGGTGTAAGTGTTATTTACTAAAAAAAAAAACAAAAACAAAAAAAAAAACCCAAGTATGGTAGCCATTGTTCTATTTTTCTTCCCCTTTTATAAACTCTCACGCGCCTGCAATCTGTGTGAGCAATACGTCGCTGAAAACAACCAACGTCAAGAATTTTTATTGTCATAGGTCTCTCCGCGAATTATTTGTATTTTGTACTCGCTGACTACTATCTCAAAAGTTTTATAGAGAGAGGAACCAATCCAGAGCGAGGGAGAGAGAGAGAGAGAGCAATTAGCAGAACAGATAAGTGTGATATATATATATATAGAGAGAGAGAGAGAAGGGGGGGGGAGAGAATGGAGGTGAGAACAAGAGCTCCCGGAAAGATCATACTCGCCGGCGAACACGCCGTCGTTCACGGATCTACGGCCGTCGCTGCCTCTATCGATCTCTATACTTACGTCTCTCTTCACTTTCCCACTGATTCTGGTACGCCCATTCGAATTGTCCGAAGACACTCTTCATTTCCATACACGTGTGTTCTTTTTCTTACTGTTTTATGTCATGGGGTTGCCTCTGAAGTATAATCTAAAGATGCCCTTTTTAGGATTTAGTGGCAATAATGCGTTGTTACTATAATCAGTATCTTACTATTGTTTGATTTGTTTTGGAGTGTAAATTTATTAGTTTGTTGACATTCATTTGATGTTTGATGTTTGATTTGGTTTGGAATGTAAATTTATTTAGTTTGTTGACACTTACTTGATCATGTCCTGATCTTTGGTTATTTATCAGTTCTGTATCATTGCGGTATAACACTGATGGGTGTGTTTATGGGTTGAGAATTTTGGATGATGGATTTGGAAAATGATTTTCTTTGTAGTAATTTTGAATGTAAAAATTGGGAGATTAGAGTTATATTCATTGGATTAAGGATTTTTCACTATGGCTCTGTCATGTTCATTTTCCAGAGAGTATTGGAATATTTTTAACGAGAAAAAAAACCTAATGTTATGTGTGAAGGGAACTATTTACCATCCAAAGAAATGAAACCTAAAGAAAATGAGAGCAAGGTGAGGGTTTGAATCCTTTCATGAGAAACTGCCTTGAACGGAAAAGTGTAGTGAATCGTAATAGAAACCACTTGAAGTTCTCTATGGTGAATTTTTTTATGTTATATCATATATACTAAAAAATTGGCACTTCATGGGTTTCTGGTTTTACAAATTGAAAGATACCTTCAGGTTCCATCACATGATAGTTCATGATGAACAGATGATCATTTGGATTTGAATTGTAGATATAGTGATACAAAAATCTGTATCGTATAGTTATATTATTCCATCCAATTTTCACCATTTATATTCTCCTGGTTCTAACAGCAAAATTAATGAAAGGTGACTGCATTAAGTAGTAGTTCTGTACCTTTTTTGTCATGATCCTTGATGTGATTATTGTTAATTTTATGTTGGTTTCTGTGTTGATGGCATTCTTATTGTTCCTTTTTCTTTAATAACTTTTTTTGCATAGATAACAATGATACCTTAAAACTCCAGCTCAAGGATATGGCCTTGGAATTTTCTTGGCCAATTGGAAAAATTAAAGAAACACGTTCTGATTTGGGTAGTTGCGTCACTTCATCTCCCACATCATGCTCATCGGAGACTATTAAGTCAATTGCAGCTCTGGTTGAAGAACAGCATATTCCAGAGGCAAAAATTGGACTTGCTGCTGGAGTTTCAGCTTTTCTCTGGCTATACACCTCTATTCAAGGGTGTGTATCCTGTACTGGTTTCCACTGATAAGTGGCAACTTTTTCCTTGTAATATTTAATTTTCTGATTTGGTTCTCTTTTTGTGTCAGGTATAAACCTGCTAAAGTGGTTGTCACTTCTGAGCTTCCACTGGGATCTGGCTTGGGTTCATCTGCTGCATTCTGTGTGTCACTCTCAGCTGCCCTGCTTGCTTTGTCAGATTTTGTAGTTGTAGATTTTAGCAGTCAAGGTTGGTTTGTATTAGGAGAGAACGAGCTGGAACTGGTGAACAAATGGGCTTTTGAAGGTGAAAAAATAATACATGGGAAGCCATCGGGTATAGACAACACAGTAAGCACATATGGTATGTGTTCTTTCATATGAACTGCTAGATGCAGCTTTTTTTATTTTTATGGAAAATATTCACCTTCTCCCTCTTTGTTGTCCAAAAAGAAAATGACTGGAATCTGGGAGCCATCAATTCTGGTTACTGTTTGGAAATTGAAATTTAAATGGGAAAAACTTGTGAAGGAGTGATGAAACCTTGCAAGTAATATTGGATTATGATTTTTGAAATTTTCTAAAAAGAGAAAATGTTTCAAGAATGATTTTAGTGGGATTTGGTGCATTTTATTTTAGTAATTAGTAGAAGCATATGTTGTCTTTCTAGAATTAGTTGGAGTAATTTGTGAATTTCATAATGATTGAAAAACTAATTGTGATATGACTGGTATGTTATTTTTATGATGAGCAGCATTTATATTTTTTGAAATACAAACAACATATACCAGTCACATCACGATTAGTGTAATTCGTGCATTGATAAGTTATTTGCAAATACACTTCTTTTGGCTAAGGAAATAGTTTTTCTCTTTCTTCATACAACATAATAATGTATGTTTTCTGTTGCTTAAGATACTACAATGCACAAATTATTTTATTATAGATGCAACTTCTTGATATTCTTATAATTCATCATATAGCATGCTATTTTCTTAGCTTACTAATGCAATATGGATTTAGACTTTGTATATATATGTAATTAATGAAGTTTATGCAACAGGCAACATGATCATGTTTAGGTCAGGTGATTTAACACGCATCAAGTCCAATATGCCACTTAAAATGCTCATAACAAACACAAAAGTTGGGAGGAACACAAAGGCACTAGTTGCTAGCGTTTCAGAGAGGAAGATCAGGCATCCAAATGCTATGGCTGCTGTTTTTACTGCTGTTGATTCTATTAGCAGTGAACTGGCTACCATTATCCAGGCACCTGCACCTGATGATCGTGCCATTCCTGAGAAGGAAGAGAAACTAGAAGAACTAATGGAAATGAATCAAGGATTGCTCCAATGTATGGGGGTTAGCCATGCTTCAATAGAAACTGTGCTTCGAACAACGTTGAAATATAAATTATCTTCCAAGTTGACAGGAGCTGGTGGCGGAGGCTGCGTTTTGACACTATTACCAACGTGTATCCATTGCATTACTCTGCTTATGAATTGTGGTCTTATGTTTCAATATCATTTTTACTGTTCATCTTTCATTGAATATTCTGTGATTCTAAGTTTAGTAACATGCTTCAAAATGTTTAAATGCAAAATCTTTTTATTCCTTTACAACTGTTTTTTGCCCTTTTTGCATTTGTATGTGTCATCTTGGCTTTCACTTTAAGAAGGCCTATTTTGCCTCAATAGATTGGCTAATGGGATGCAGATGTGGAGGTTATTGATATGTTTTTACTAATTGATTTTGGCACTCTATAATTGAAAAGGAGATAAAAATTTTACATAAAGTATTTTTGCAGTGAATAGAGTTTATAATGTTACTAATAGAGTAAAAGAATTAGATAAAATGGTAGGAATGTATTTGTATATGTATATATATTCTAACATGGGATGGAAATGAAGTCTCTCTTTTATAACTAGAGAAGACCTAAGCTTCTGCTGGATGTATTTGATAAATTGGGTTGATAATGCAACTTGTGGATACAGTTAGCACTGTGATTTTGGAGAGACATGGGAAGAATGTGAAGTTAGTGAACTTATTCTTGAGATAGCCTAAACTAGAGAGTAAAGTAAGAACTAGAGAGTAAGAGCTATGAAAGACTCAGCCATATGGTCATAAGCCGAATTTTTTACTAGGCACAGATAAATCTGTAGTGAATTAGGGATGAAGAAATTATAAGGAGAAGGGATGAATGGGTATGGAAGAAGTTGATAATGGAAAAACGATAAATCTGTAGGAAAATTGTCTTTTGATACTAAAAAAAGGCCAGCACAAATCTTGGGTATGGCACAGGCTTGGGAAACTTAGAGATAATTTGACTGTTAGAAGATGTCTAAAGATAGTGATGCACTGATGCTTATGCCTTAGAATTCACTCACTGGCATGTAATTGGCGCGGGTGGATAAGGAGGAAGAAAAATATAGAACACGAACAAACAACCAAGAGAAGGAGAAGGATAAACAAAAGCTAAGCTACAATTTAATCCTCCATCTATCATACATATACTACTTTATCTTCTTCTAGACATTATTTACGGCTACAGCCTCCAATTCAAATGCAAAGCACAAAGATGACTAATATAAATTCAAAGCAACACAACTTACTAGACACAAACTAGTAGGCAAACATAAATATGGATAGTTGATTGAGAAGTCTTCCATTCTAAGCCTAAATTCAAGACAGCCCCTTGGTCTTCTACTAGGCCCTGGCATCCACATATTCTTGACATGGCTTCCACATTGGCATTCATCAATAATGGGGGTCCAACCATTCCTTGATGAGAATTGGAGCTCTTTTTGTTTAATTTTGGGAAATAAGAATCTATGTTTTCTTGCCTTTTTCCTGATAAGTAATCTATATTACTAAAATGCAGAGTGGGCTTGACAATTCTTCTCTGCTGATTCTATCTTGTATTGAGATTTTTAATGATATATTGGAGCGAATGGATGGACTACTTATAATCATAGGTCATTGTTTAATAGTTGAATAGAAATAGGATTTGCAGAATTCTGGTGATTTGAGCTCATAGTGGATTCTTAATATGTTCTAATTTGAAGTTCCTTGACAGAATTCTGGTGTTTTGGTTTCTCATTTGGACATTAAGAAATTGTTTTCTCAATTTTCTCAGAAGTCTCAGCTCATAAGTTTAAGCACATTAAATTTAATTCTTGAATCCATATGCTTGAAATTCATTCTCAAATGTTTCCTTAACTGCATGAATCAGTATTGTCAGGTACAGTTGTTGATAAAGTAATTGCTGAGCTAGAGTCATGTGGATTCCAGTGTTTGATTGCTGGAATAGGTGGGAATGGTCTTGAAATTTGCTATGATGGTTCGTCATGATTTTGCCCAGCGGCAGCAGTGCATCATAGTAAGATCTATTTCTGTAATGTCAATAATGACATGTATATGCTTTTATTTCACTGCTGTGTTATTGCTCTCTGTACATTGATGTTATGTAATTCATAGTTTTGCATAAATTTAACACTTGCTTCTTTCTTGAAGTCTTAGGAACCACTTCTTGATTTGAGTTCCTAGATTGCTGCTTCCTATTGTCTGAAATAACTGTAAACATTATTTGCCCTTTAGGTTTTCAATAGATTCAAAGATTTTTACTCATTTTTCTGGAGGTACAATTTAATTATTATTATTTTCTATGCCTAACTATTGATAAAAAGATGATGATATCACACAAGTTGCATATGTTCTTGTGATTTCTTATGTATCTAGATCATTACTTGGGCTCCATGTTAAAATATCCTGTACTATTTGATAATTGGACCCACTAGATTAAAACTCAATTCCATGTAATCAGCTTAGTGATAGAAGCCACGCTCTTATATATATATATCCTGTTTTAAGTCGCTTCAATCTGAGTAATTATGTGAGATATACCTTAACCATTTGCTGTTCTTCACCTCTTCTTAAGTTCCCCTTTCATATAATCAATTTGGTGATTCAGAACATTCATGGATTACCATGAAGGCCAAATAGATGTGTAATTTTGGCTGTCTATGACCTACATTACTTGAACTCTTCTAGATGTGTGAAGTATCCATGTTGAACACAACACAACATGGGTATGGCTTCCGTTATGTGTGGCATGGAGGCATGTGGGGCCGAGCGTTGTGGGGTGGGTGGGGGGGCATCTGTAGCCCGGCTCCTGAGCGTCATCAGGTTAACTGTAGTGGAATACCGAAAAAAGAAAGGTTTTGGCAGAAAAAAAAGGTAGATTCCCTTTTGTGACCAAGAGCCCACCCCCACTGAATTTTTAAATTATATAAGATACAGAGTTTTGCTAAAATTTTATAAGTGCCTTTACTAAATTTCTATGCTTGCTCCTAGGCCCCCTACAGCCATCAACTCTCTCACAACTAGGGATGGAGCCACAATAGGCTTAGTAGGGGCAGCTGCCCCCTCTCAATTTTCTTTTTATTTTAGTTTGATGTATAAGTTTCTTAAAAATTGTAAAGTTGGCCCCTCAAAATTTTCAAATTCTCTTCTAGTCTTGGAAACTTACACTTTAGTGACTGGGAAATGGCATTTACATTACACTTTTGTACTATTTCATTTCACTTTTGCTTTTTCTTTAAAAAAAAGGACAATTGTTATTCTTCGAAATCACACTCAATACACAATTTAAATAAATAAAAAAACACTTACACTCTACAGGGTAATTGTATCATTCCCTTTTCAAGTGAATTGCAAAAGTATAGAGTAGGATTCAAATATTACATTATTTTAGTGATCAGATTTAAAAATAATGCTATTTAGTGGTAATGTAAATTTTGAGATGAAAATGTTGGTTATTTTTATTATTTTACAGTGACCATGACCATGATAATTTTTTCTTAATCTAGAATGATTGGTAAAAATCATAGTCTATTTCGGTTTTATAATCATTTTAAATCTAAATTCACGACTCAAATCTAATATTAATCTCAAAAATAATAAAATTTAGTGTGCTTTCCCACATAAGCTAGTGAGGTAGTACGCGTGTGACTGTTCATGCATTTGGCATATACAATAATTTAAATATATATATTTTTGGTAAGTAATATAAATAATTTAGTGTCTTTTCTCACATATTTGAGCGAATCACATGGGCCCTTTCTAAAGCAAATTTTTGGCTGTCACTGGTTGGACATGCATTTGGTATATACAATAATTTAAATATATTATTATTTTGGTTAGTAATATAAATAATTCTTAATTACATGGTTACTTCAAAATGAGTCTAATTCACTGTTTTTGGACATCTGGGAGTATGCTGTTAGACTATATATATATATATATATATATATATATTTATCTGTATCCTGTTAGCACTCAGAAATGGAATACGTTCATTTGAAAAGACTTTTATTAATCTTGTAGCAGATCTGTGGTGTGTTCTTAACTTCATGGAATATTTTAACTCTGGCTGATTGCTTGGAAGAGAATACATATTTTCTTATACCTCTGTCTTCTTAATTGTATAGGGTGAAGTTAGATTTTACCCTTTCTTCGTCATCCTTCTTTTTCATATTCTGGTTTTGGTTTTCTCCTCCATGTGTTGCATCTCTGACTCCTAATCTGGTGGATCCCCAGCTATATCTTTTTTCTTTGGTAAATTGTTAGATTCACATTATACTAGAGAAATATTATACTTGCAGTGCTGACAGGTGACAGGCAATATAGGAACTGAATCGGTAGCTATGCTTTATCACACAATGGAGTTCTTTTGAACTCGAGGAGTTTGAGTTTTTAACATCCAATGTAAAGCTTGGTTTTGTCATGTTTCTTTATTTTTGAGTTTTTTTCTTTCCAGAAAATTTATCAGAAATAATTGAAGTCTTTACCTTGACGCTATCTCCTCATCCTCCCATATGGGAGGTTGAGGGTTCGAGTCCTCTTTGGGGCATTGTGGGTGTGTGTTTTTTAGTTGCCAAAAAAAGGCGGATGAATGTACATGCATAGCACAGTGAGAATTTAGTCTTGGTCATTTACATTGTAGATTTATTCTGGTTGTTTTTTTCTTTGTTCTTTTGGATTGTATTCAAGAGTCCGCATTAAGGGTAATACTAGGAGAAGAGGAAAATGAGACGTTGGTTGGCCGGTTAACTCAAGGTTTAGAATGAGACGTTGGTTGGCCGGCTGCCTTGTCATGTCATGTATCTTTTAATTAGATTACCCACCATTTTCTTATGAGCAATGCTACACATCATGAAATTATTTTATGAATTTGTATCATGAATGATGTGGCAGGTAACGTGGAGAGTTACTATTGGTGGGATTCCCCCATACACATAGTCACATGATATTATCACTGAATCCCACCAATACTAACTCTCCACATTACCTGCCACATCATTCATGATATAAATTCATGAAATAATTTCATGACGTTTAGCATTTCTCTTTTCTTATCTATCGATCTGGTAAATCTCATGGCTAGTGCTGAACCGGTCTAGTAGGTTCAAATCCATAAACTAGCTGCTCCTTTCCTTTTGTCGCCCCAGAAAGATTTAAATTGTTATGCGCGAGTCTTGTTTGTGAGGTGAGTTTGGCCCATGTTGACTGAGAAGTCGAGAGGATAATATTAGTAAAGAAAGATATGATAGTGTGGGTCTCCCGAATACCAAGACCCCCCGAAATACCGAAGCCCGTATAAGCAGCCCAATTCCTAAGGGCCCCGAATTGGGCCAGCGCAACACAAGCCCAAACACCATGCTATCAAGTCCAGCCCAAACACGCCAATCCAAGAGGACATAAGTCATCAACAAACAAGATAAAATCAACCCGACATGCACAAGTTCACCACTTGTCAAATAATCATTATCACAGACCACCTCTTGCTTCAGGGGATAGTTATTCACTCCACCTAGATAAGACCTGAACAAGTCCAACAGACACAATGATAAAGAGGGAGATGACCTCTGAAAGATCAAAAAGGACAAAACAAGAGTAAGGAAGGATTATAAAAAGAGAGAGATAGAGAGAAAAGGGTTATTGGATTTTTTATTTTCTAGTGAAAAGAAAGAGTATTTTCAAAAGCTTGTATTTGTCGATTTCAGTCAAAATTCAATATACGTCCAGCCATTTATACAGTAACTTGAGTGTGGTGTTTAGAAAATTTTCAAACATTTTTGAGCATTTAGAGATAGCATGTGGATTGACAGAGACTTAGCCTTAAATAGAGCGAAATGTAAACATAGGATTCTCTAACCACCTCCCAAATCTAGTTTTGAAACTACCTGCGCCGCAAACTCTTCTCCGTTTCACCTTGGCTTAGCTCTTACCACCAAGATGCCCTCACATTCTCTTTGCGTCTTGAACACATTAACTTGGTACTAATGGAGAAAACAACACCATATTAGAACTCAAGATTTGGAACCACCGAATTATCCTTGAGTTCCATGTCTCATTTACTCATTGAACAAGTTCTTCAACGATTTTTCACCATCATGCATCCTTCCTTTTGTGAAAAACTTCTTCCCTTGCCCCCATTATATGTTAAAACCAAAAAAATTCCTTGAGGATACACATTTTTCTTTGTTTCCATTATTTAGGTGGGTGGAAATAATTCGAGGATTGCAAATGTATTGTTTGAATGAGTTGCACTAGAGAAAGAGTTAGCCTTGTTGAATCAAGTGGATCAATTTTCTTAAAATTTATGTTTATATTAGTCGTGTTCATATCTTGCTTTTTTAAAATTTGACGGCGTATTCGTGTCGTGTACTTGTAGTGGTGAGGTTTGAATATAAGACATTACCTGCTCTCATATCATGTTGACAAGCTTTCAGAATAGATAGTTAACATTTAAATCCTTCAACAACATCTGTCATTAACCTCACTTATCTGGTTCTTGATCATCTCGCAAGCTCACCTACCCTTTGAGGGAGGAGGAAACCAAGAATTAACATGACCAAGAGACAAACCAGGAAAAAATTGTTGTAAAATAATATGCTAATCAATGAGTAGTATAAAAAATACAAGAACCAAAATATTGATTGGTAAGATTTTCATTGAATACTTACAGTTGTAGGTCTTTGTATTTTGAAAGTGATGCATGAAATTTACATTCATTGAGTTTATAAAATTACATAAATAAATTTAAATAAAAAGAGAAACAAAAAGAATAAGAAGATAAAAAAGGGTTATATGCTACATACATCAGAAGTAGAAAAGAAGAAAAAAATAAAAATGAGAGAACTTTGAAGGAAAAAAAATTATAGTTTGATAAGTAAATTGAAAGAGTAAAAGAGAAAAGAAAGAACAAATTAAGTGATAATTTGAGAATTGAAAATTTTAGGGGGGCATTATATAATATTTTCCATATAAAATGGTGAATTAGCTTCTTCTTTTTTTCTGAATTTTGATGAAGAGATGGCTCCATTTTTCCCAAGCAAAAAGAACGAAGGGCACTCTCTTTTCCACTCCTCTCTTTCTAAAGATTAAAACAAAAAAATATATAAAAAAAAACTCTTATCAAGAATTCAAAAAGGACGACAATAACTTTAAATAAAATATTAAAGATTAAGTATGCGTTTAGAAACATTGAATTCATATATCAAACTGGAAGAAATGATTTTCTTTTTCTTGACAAGAAACTCACGCCTCTCACTTTGAAAGCTAAAGGAGATACACTAGATTAATTAATGTTCGAAGTTTCCATATTTCATGCTATCAAACACAACAATTTTAAGTTAGAAATATGATACTCTAGTCATAAGTTTGACCTAAAACATTAATGGAATGACTTTCATACCCTTGAGTATATTTAGAGTGCTAAATATAGATTCTTTTTAAAACATACATATCTAGGGATAGATGATAAGCCCTCCACTAGTATTTTGAGTTTAATTTTTCGGCTCAAATATCAATTTTCTTTTAAGTTTCGAATTATATTGCATCAGAACCTACAAGAGCAAGAATATTTGTATTTACCTTGACCTCTCATCTTTTTGATACACAACTTCAAATGAGAGTCAATAGCCAGTTGTTTATATGAAAATGACATTCCACCATTACCCTTACACTTATAACTGAAATTTTTGTTTGAACAAGGATTTTTTGGTCATACCCTGACAAAATCTGATCTTACAATGTAAAGCGCACACTCGTTATCCACTGCCAATTAGAGGCCATCGTTCTTCAAATTTACAAGATAAAATCTGTCCACTACCGTCGATCCTTTAACTCTTCAAAATCCTCACCGTCCATTCTCATCACCACCTCTTTAACTGTAATCTTCAGTGTCGAGCAATAAGAAACTCTCTCTTCTCTCTCTCTCTCTCTACACTTGCCGGAATCAATGGCGGCTCTGCAACAAACTCCGATCACATTCCAATACAGCTCACGAATCACCGCCAAACTCCACCCTCAGAATCCTCTCAAACTCTCCTTCTCCGGCAGCTCCTCCTTCCTCAAACTCCCAAAACTCGCCGTCAAACGCCGCGGCGGAGCCAGGATGGCCGACAGCGCCGCCGCAAGCTACGCCAACGCCCTCGCCGAAGTCGCCAAGTCCAACGATACCCTAGAAACAACCACCGCCGACTTGGAGAAGATCGAGAGGTTCTTCTCCGACAAGACGGTGAACGACTACTTCATCAATCCAACCATCGGCATCGACGCGAAGCGCAAACTGCTCGACGAGATCGCGTCGACGTCTAAACTCCAACCTCACGTCATGAATTTCTTGAACATCCTGGTGGACATGAAACGGATCGAGCTGATCAAGGACATCCTGAAGGAATTCGAGATCGTGTACAACAAAATGACCGACACGGAGGTCGCGATCGTGACGTCGGTGGTGAAGTTGGATTCGCAGCACTTGGCGCAGATCGCGAAGGGAGTGCAGAGACTGACCGGAGCGAAGAACGTGAGGATCAAGACGGTGATCGATCCGTCGTTGGTGGCTGGGTTCACGATCAGGTATGGAAGCTCAGCATCCAAATTGATTGACATGAGTGTGAAGACACAGCTCGAAGAGATCGCTGCTCAGCTCGATTTAGGTGATATTCAACTCGTTGTTTGAATTGAATTATGTGTGGTTGGAATTTGATCCTTCTGATTTTTTTTTTCTTTTTTGTTTCGTGAAGTTTGTAAGAGGTTATTATTATAAGATTATTGTATGAATATATTTTTTTGAGATCGTAATTGGAAATATGATGTTAAAGTTAATTTGTGTAAATTAAACAGTTTACACTCGTCGGAACTTGTATCACCGATTCATGAGTGATGCTCCCATGTGTCTGATCAATTTTTTGTGATGTTTGATCGGTTTTTCAACACTTTTATTATTTTTGGGGGATAAAGTGATGATGATCACTCATATATATGAATGGATTTTTATTATTTTTTATTATGTGACAAAATATAATTAATTTATGATAGTGATGTATAGCATAAAGGAAAGTCTGAGGACCAAAATGCACAAAATTTGTCTTGAATTATCTTACATTTATAAATAATCTCTCCATTTTAAAGGAAGAAATGATCTATAAAATATTGGCAGAACTCCTTCTTTCTCTGCTATTCAAATGCTAGCAAATTAATAATAAAAAAATTACATAATTATTCTTATGTTATAGTTCTAGAAAATAATGTTATTTCAATTTGACTGATTTTTTCTTTTTTGAGTCCTAAAAATGGAGAGATGTTTTGTGCACATGAAATTTGTTATAGTCTTGTAGTACTTAACACTGTTTGAATTGATTTTTGAAAGTATTTTTTAATTTTTTAAATTCAAAAGTTATTTTAAAAAGTATTCAGATTAGTAAAGTTGAAAAGTTTCGGAATTCAAAAAGAGTGTTAAAGAAAATTTCTGTTTTTTTTTTTCTTCTACATAAAAGCCGAAACAAAAACCCTCCTCCAATCAAAGCCTAAATGGAAGGGACAAAGTATCTTGAATTTTAACAAGGAAAAATATGTTATATGAAAGAAAATAAAAAATAGAGGGAATTTGTAGATCTTTACAAAAGTACCAAGGAATTCTTTGTGAAATTGATGGTTCAGACTTCAGAGAGTTTTACTCCGAGAAAGAGGGAGTTATTTAAAAAAAATTTTTGTCGCTGACAAAGAACTCAGACATTCATTTGCTCCTGTCACAAATTGAACCCTCCGCTGTACTTTTATTATTATTATTATTATTTTTCTGGCAAGAGGTGAGATTACAAGAAGGAAATACGAAATTCAGCAGAAGCAAGATTCAAGATATCAAATGAAACACACTCCAGCACAGTATCACAGTACAGGTGCAACAGCAACTTGGACAATTTGGCAACGGCGTGAGCGACCTCATGGCTAATCTGGACAGAGGAAGGGCTCCACAGCGCCTGCTGAATATTGAAATATCTGGAGGCCAAAATCACAACCTACCACAGCTTTGCAATCCAAAAGAGAGTCACTTTCGAAGCAGATGGTGGAGATAGCTCAAGCTCTGAACCCACAGGATCGCCTTACGGTAGCAACAAGCTTCAGCGGCAATGGCATTAGAAATCGGGAATTGCTGAAAAACAATAACCTTGACAATGGAGCCTGAACAATCCCGAAGCACAGCATCACCACCCCCAATTTTAGTGGAAGGTGAAAAGGACGCATCAATATTACATTTAAGAGCATCTGCAGGAGGAGGCTGCCAGCTCAAGTTGGAAGGAAGAAATGAATCCGACTAGCAAGGAGAAGGATGCAACTCAAAGGGATTGCGTTAAGCATCCAAAAATAGGACGAGGCCATGGAAATCACACAACAAACATCCCAAAGATCACCATCATGAATAAGGTGGTTTCGGGCATTCCATATAATCCAGCAACAAAAACCCAAATGATACAGAAAATAACACTCAGACTATCTATGGCCCTTGGTCAAGAGAAAATTAGTTCTTTTGATAGTCTCAGAGAGTTTAATAAGAGATTTTTGGGAATTTTGCCCTAAAGTGAAAAGAGAGAAAAAAAGGCATATATCATCCTTTGAATAAAAGGATTGTAAAGATCCAGTGCAACATTTGTCATAATGTACTAATCTCAGCAGATGTTAGTGCAATCAATAGAGAAGCTTTGCATAATTATGCTATGCCTCACTTAACTTACCCTAAAGCAACTGTGCTACATGTCCACATCTAAATCTAATATTCCCACTGGCTCATTAAACTATTTGAGATGAGTGGGATAAGGTACGACTGGTAATATGTACAATTACGGCACATAAAACCTGCGTTTCAAACTTGCTCAAGCAAAACATGTTAAAAAAAAGGTTAAAATTGCATAAACAGACACAGAAATGAATCAAAGTTTCATAATTTTATGGATCATATGGTTGGTAGAGTTTGAGATACCACCCATAACAATATAATTGATGCAAAGATCACGCAGATAGATGAATATGACCAAATGAATACAAGCAAAACAACCACCCAAGAAGGCTTTGATACAAGATAGTGTGAAATATAGTGCATTGTTTTCAATCAGGGAACCTCATAGATATACACAATTACAAAATTCAACTTATTACTTATACAAGGCTGTATAAATAAGAATCATGTGAAACGACATTAAGAAATTCCGGTTAATAACGTTCTTTTGAATGCGATTCCTCCTATGATGATGAAATTTTCCAGCAAAAGGACAATTTTGATACAACAAGGCCACTAACATTGCTAAGTGAAAACAATAAATGCTGTGAAACCTTAAATTAACTAGAAGTACAAAATTCATGACAAAGGAAGTTTAATTAGACATACACTCACCAAGTCAACGACTTCTTGGTGGCCTTTTCTTTACAACTCCTTCAAGAATACCATCAAGTCCAAAAATACCTCTAAATTGTTGAGTATCAACTGGGCCTGGTAGCTGAAATGAAACTGAAAAATGCCCTAGGGGGCATAAATTTTGCGTAAGCATTTCAAAAACCTGGGAGTCCTTGTGAACTATCATCCCACCTGTTGATGATACTCCCTTTACCACGACTTTCCCACCGGGATCAACATTGCAACTAAATTCATCTGCAATTAGAAGTCAATGATCAGACCAATGCGCAGCAGTGAAATCTAATATATTTGAAAATTTGATGATACAACATTACAACTAAATTCATCTGCAATTAGAAGTCAGTGATCAGACCATTGTGCAGCAGTGAAATCTAATATATTTGAAAATTTGATGATACAACATTACAACTAAATTCATCTGCAATTAGAAGTCAATGATCAGACCAACACCTGGCACTGAAATATAATATATTTCAAAATTTAGTGATAAAATTACAAGTCAAATCATAATTTTTGCGCATCCAAACTAGATTAGATTAAATATAGTTTCAATCTAAAACCAGAAGACTCAATCACAAATTTTAAGCAGCTAACTAATTTAGATAGATAGTTCTTGATCAACTCTGAAAGCTTGAAATAAGTTCACTTTTAAACTGAATTTTTAAGTACATAGTTATTACATAAACAAAAAGACTTATTTGAAATGCTATATTATAAAAAGTTACAAGGATATATCTTTTTTCAATTCCATGTGGTTTTCAAGGATTCCTGGTCAAGCAATAGAGTTTCTCACAATAAGCAAATAATTACAATGGTTATATTCCAATTTAAGTGCAATATTTTCTCCAACGTTTGTGACAGCAAGTTAACAAGTGGTGTCTCTTTTAATATAGTGAAGAAACATAATTTGTCTAAAGGGCATATTTAAGCTTTGAAAGGCAATTATGAATTTAGTAACTAGTGATATGTCAGTTCAGTCCAACTTACTCTCCTTTTCCACACCAGGGAGAGAGACCCGAAATAGATATGCATCCTCACATTCAGCAATGTCAACTGATCCTATAATTGGCCCCACCTTCCCCATTGCAGCACTCCCAGTTAACCCAATTCCATTTTTGGAGGCAGTCATTATATTATTCCAATCTTGTTTAGTTGGGCGAGAAGGCAGAAACACCAAAGCAGGCTCATTTGTTACCATAGGCTCAGTGTCATCTGTTGTTGATACAGGAATATCATCAGACAACACATGTGGATCAACATATGGCACACTATTCAGAGGTTCCACGGCAAGAATAGGCTGATGAGGATCCAAGGGATGCACGTTATTGTATTCACCTTTTTTCTCCCCATGTTTATGAGATCTGAAATGCATTAGTGGCAAATATAATGAATCAAATCTGTGCGAGCAAGTTCTACTGGCTTGATTCTTAAGAGAATACAATCGTGACTATGCATGAGTTTGATGCTTCAACAACGTATTTTTCACTCTTTTTGTTAACATATGCAACCAGGGGCCACATGGAAGCACTTGCAAGGCAAAATTCTTTCTTGAATTTCAGAAAATTTAAGCAAACTCTTCCTACCATAGCATACACACCGAGCCACATACACACAAACAAGAGTAAAGGTGTCAACTACTAATTGTGTTGATACTCATTTTTACTATTTGTAGTTAATGGGATCACTGAAAAATTGTCTGACAAACTTTATTACAACCTCTAACCATTATTCTAAGATTTGCATTATTGGTAAAGTACCTATACTTGAGACGGCCTACTATTTTATGCTCAACATTGAACTTGCTATAATGATCATGAACTGAAGCAACCATACCATACCGAATGTAATTTGTATACATAGAACATTCACAATTGCATTGGTTTTACCAGATGAATCCTTTTTATGAAACAAAATCACTTTAGAAAGCAGAAGTGCCAAAGCAAACCAAAAATGATAGAAACCTCAGTTCCACATCTTCAAGTGCTTTTTGCCAAACAGTGGTGGAGCCAAAACTTTATTCTAGAGCGGGCGACCTTGAACAAAAAGTTCTTTGAATAAAAAAGATAACTACAAAAACTCAAATATTGATTGATTATATTTGCATTTAATACATGTATAATAGTCCTCGACGATTTCTTATGTTTTGAAAGCTTTGCATGATAACCTCATTATCAATGCCATCAATTTTTTCTTTCTCAATATATACAACAAAGCAAACAGCTCCCTACAAAGAAACTTATTTTAAAAGAACATATAAACTGTTCAAGCTATACTAACTCCTTGTACAACCAATAAGCTTGATTAATACCAGAATAGACTCGTCCCCTTGAGTACCTAAGAACATATTGAAACTTACTAATGAAAGTGCCATTTAATACATAAAATAATACACTCAATTGTAAAACTATTTCATACTTCTGAACAAAGAATTCACAAAACAGCAATCCATTGATGTTTCCAAAGTCCTCCTTTTTTCATTTTTTCCAGATTTATGTTTGGCATAAAGAGCAAGATTAGGTGAGAAAAGGGGATGAGGGTTTCTTGTGTATCAGTTTAGGTCGCATGAAAAATGACTTCTATAATTCTTGCTCTTCATACTTCTACTCTGGAGAGATATTGAGACCTGAGAGAGTAAAAGATGAGATTGATGGATAAAGTGTAAGAGATGAACATGCTGTGGGTCAGAGAAAAACTGAGAATAGAAAGGAATGAGGGTTTCTTGTGTATCAGTTTGAATAAGGCATTTTTACAATTATAAAAATAAAGAAAAAGTTGAGTGGGGAGCCTGAGGGCAGCTCCCCCCACTGGCCATAATGGCTCCACTACTGTTGCCAAAATCTACTTTTATTAAATTAGATCCTCATTAGAAAAAACTATGACCTTATAAGAGTTTAAACAAATGCAAACTATCACGATTAATGTAGGTACAAATAATCTATAACAAGGTTACAAGAAAAAAAGACAAACAAAAGAGAGAGAGACTTGAGAAAAGGAATAAAAGGTACCTTGAAGAGTTAATGCATTTGGCAACACAAAGTCACGTAGTAGTTACAATGAAAACATTCCAAAAAATTAATGTTGACCCAAAGGTATTGACCTAAAGGCAATCTAGTAATTTTAATGATTACAAACCATTAACGGTGTTTTAGCTTTAATGTCTACATTGAGTTATTGTGCTAGTTGATCAAATTCAAAGACAAGATTCAAATAAACAAATCCAATTCCAAACATTTCAAGCTCATGTCACATGCATATACAAAGTGTATTGAGATTGAAGAACGTCAAAATGGAAGCTTTCAAGCGGACAAAGACTACCAAGCTCAAGAAAGCAATCCAAAGAAGCAAATCCCAACTTCAAAAAGCTCAACTGATCAAACCATATTGAGGAAAGGGGTAGATAGGTTGGTGAGTGCTTAGGAATTAATGTTAAAGTATCTTTGAATTCCTTTGAAATTCAAATCTTTCACAGATCATGCACAAAAATGTTTTGGGTAAATATCACTGACACCCCCTGAAGTTTGATGTATTGACACGCGGTTACAACTTTGTGAATTTTCATCACCAACACCCCTTGTGGTTTTGCCGTATATCACACACCCCATGCCAAAAGTCCACCGTGTCAGAGCACTTTTTGACAATGAAATGACCATGCTGCCCTTTGACTTCTGACCTAACCTATTTGAATACTAAATTTACCCATTTAACCCTGTCTAATGGACTAAAATACCCCTTTGAATAAACCTATATTTATATTATAATTTATGTAATCTATATATAATTACTTATTTCCATAAATAGTTCATATAAAATAAAAAAGTAATTAAATTTCTCTTTCTTTTTCTCTATTTATCTATATATATACACTATAATATATATAACCTAATATATATAATTATTTATTTCCATAAATAATAATATTAACATAAAATAAAAACTTAGTTGTCAATGCATATTATCATGAAGGGTATTGTGGTCATTTTCCTATTCTAATAATTTTATATTAAAATACATTTAAATAATCCGGGGCAATCAAGACATTTCACTTATTAAAAAAGCGAAAAAGCTGACAGGGGGTGTTAATGACGAAAATTCACAAAGTTGTAATCACCTGTCAATGCATCAGATCTTAGGGGGTGTCAGTAATATTTACCCAAATGTTTTTCAACTCATACTTGATCTTTTGTTAATCTAACGTTATGTTTTGAACATCACTCATATAACTTCATGGACCTATAAATGAGTTTGAACATTCAAACCCCTCAAAGATGGCAAACTCACACATTTGTCGAGTTTCAGCCGCCTGATGGGCTCCATCAGCCGACTAACTGAACTTGGAATTCATTCTAGTGAGTTGTGCAAAACAAGGGAAGCTAGAACATTGTTTCAGCGGACCGAAACAATGTTATCAGCCAACTGATGAGACCAATCAAACGACTAGTAGAAACTGGAATTCATTTCAGTAAGTATGCAAACAGGGGAAGTTGAAACATTGTTTCAGCCGGCCGAAGCATGCTAGCAGATTTTGAATCCAAAGGCTATTTTATGCATTTAATGCTCTCCCAATTACCCTAACCACGTTGTTTCAGCTGGCTCTGCCTATATAATGCTTCTACACATTAAAGAGACTTTAAAACTCACAATTTGAGCATTCACTTGAGCATTCAATACATTCATCTACTCTCTTGCAAAAATCATAAAAAAGACTTGAGCTTCAACTTGTGAATTCATATATACTCTAGTCTTGTGAGCTTACACTTGTGTATTTATCTATATTGAGAGATATTCATTGAGAGCTTCATGTTGTAAATTTATCTTTGAGAGATACGTTTGTAAACATTTCTTCCATTCAAAATGATCAATTTGATCGAAAGGAAGTTTAAAGGAGGTTGTTCCTTTGGCAAGAGTTGGTGTGACCCAAAGAAGACTAAGAGGAAGAGTTTCCCTTAGCAAGAAGGTTTTGCTCTCCACCTATAAGGAGGTGCCATATTGGATTCGGGAAGTCTCAATAGGGGTCTTGAGCCAAGGAGTAGGAATTCCGAACCTTGCAAAAATCATCGTGTCATTGGCGTTTGATTTCTCTATCCTTATCTCTTTATATTGTGCTTACATTACTTCAATTGCTTATCTTTTTTATATTGCATAATAGGAGAATTTCAATTTGGTCATATTTCCTTTTTAAATCTGAAAATTATTCGTGGCTTGCCATAGACCCTATTCCCCCCCCCCCCCCCCGGTCAATACAGGGATAACAATTAGGTTCAATTAATTAATCCCGAGATTGTAAACAAAAGGAGAATAAACAGAAGATAATGTAAGTCAGACAAAATGGATAAAACTAACAACTAAGATACCTACTTCCTATAAAAAGAAAAGAATTAATGTTGCCAGTAAAATTCATAATTATTAAGCAAACAATCATTATAATTCAGTCACAACCACTTACTACATGATTATGCATGAGAGAGAGAGAGTTGATAATGCAAAGCCATTTCTTGAAGGCAAGGCAAGGACTAGGTGCTAAGAGGAATTCAATAGTACTCTTTCAACTCTGAACGCCAAATCCCACAATATCTTTAAGATCAATTAATGGGACTTGGCCGGAAAGTGTTCTTGCCTCTATCATTAGCTCGAGCAGTCCCCGTTTCTGGTGTTTTTTGTTATTGGTGTTGTTTTTACTTTTCTTCTCAATTAGAAAAAACGAATCAAATCCACCCTGACATCTAAATTTAATTGAACTTAGCTACACTTTCTTCTTAGAAAACATCTGTTCTCTCTTTAATATAATTATGATATACTAAAGGAAACATGTAAAAATTAGCACAAAGAAAAAAGGGGAGTATTCCATTTTAAGATATGCAGCCTACTTGAAAACTTGAGATGTGTTTCTCACTCAAATAAAATAAAAGTCATAATCCACAACTAGGTACTCTTCACAATATGTTCCCTATAGGAATACAAAGACAAAATAATAAGGATTAGCAACAAAAACAATTGGCTTGAATCTTTGTATATGGAAAAACCCATGGTCATCTCTTTCATCCCTTTCATGCGTAAATAGTGTTTCCAAGCTTTAAAGTTTCTCCATTTACATATTCTTATGAAAAATGCTATGATGAGGGCGCTCTCACATGAGCTCGCACTTAAGAATACATGTTGTCCTCTTGATCATCAAAGGGAGAATTCTAGTTTTCTCTAGTAATTTTCTCATGTATTTACTAATATATATGAGGGCGAATTCTGTCGCAATGGTAAGGTTACTCCATTATGATCTAGAAGTCGCGAGTTCAAAATGGTAAGAGAGCGTACACCTGAACCTCTCCAGATCCAACATTGGAGGGAGCCTCATGCATTGGGCTGCCCTTTTTTTTACTTACTAGTATTATATTCTATATTTCAAATTGTTGTAGCCTTTTAACATATGTTCTTCTTACAAAGGAAATCCAGTTCTTTGGAAAATGCATTTCCATAATTAACACATAGTTATATTTTCCAAGAAAAGATTAGCTGATACATACTCCTTGACAAAATAAATGTACCTCTTTCCATACTCGTTGCCAAAATTTAATTCTTTCCTTTCTATGATGTCCTAAAATGAATGTCCATTTTTTAAAAAGTTAATCTACAAAAATTATAACTTTCTTAAATTACCCCTTGAATTTGAAAACTTTTCCAAATTAACAATATAAAACTTAATATTTTGGGGGGAAAGTTTTGGAATTTCAAAGGAAAAAATGCATGTCCCCACAGAAAACTGGAATGGGACATTAAATTTTTGAATGGCAGCTGTAATTTTCTTTGGGAAAATTAGAATTTACCAAATTTAAAAACTAAATGCCAATAATCATTTGGTGATTTTCATACATGTCCTACTTATTAAAATTGTTATTTTTTGGGGGGTAAGGTAAAAAGAAAAGAGAAAAAAAAAGGGACACCAAGCATCACAGCCACTGCTGGAGATTGTATGGACAGCAAAATGAAGTAAACAACATGACGAAAGACTGAAAAAGATGCCAATATCATAAAATCATTGGAGGACAAGCTCAAGAAATTCAATAAGTTATTCTTTAAGAAATAGAGTAAATCATCAGACTAAAAATTGTTATTTTGTAATTATAAATTGAGATTAAATATTTTGTTCATTTGTCACCACCCACCTCCACCTCATCTCTCACCCCAAGTTAAATCTACAGCTAAATCCTCTCAAAAATTCATTGAAGCTTAAAATCTCCCAATGCATCAATTCGTCTATCTTTGAGACTTGGGTTGACGAAGGACTTTGATAGTAAGTGGGTTTCTGTTTTGATTTCAATGGGTGCATCTTTTCAGATCTGTAACTATGTATTTTAATCAAAGCAATCGAATTATTCGACCCCAAAATAAAATGCAAGTGCTGACAATTTGTATGTGAATTACACATTTGGAGGTACAGAAGGAGATTAAATCTTCATTTGATGTTGAGGCAAATAAATTGAACTCGTCTCAAAGTTTAATGTCCCAACTAAAGGATAATTCGGAAAAGGAACAAATATGGATAATATAGCTATTCCAGTCAAATGTAGAGCCAAATCACCGGCAATGATATTAACGAAAAAGGAACAAGTAACAAGCTTTGTTTAATAAATACATTAACGGTTTATATATATATATATATGTAGGTTGATCGGAGTACCTGATCGGAGATGCCATAAGAGAGAAAGAGTTGCCGGAAAAGAAGGGAATCGATCCTCAGAGGCAAGTGTTTGCGTGTTGGTGGCAAGGAAAATGTGAGTGTTCAGCTCCCAAAAGATTCTTTTGTTGTGGTCAGATTGAGAAAATCTAGCCTCTCCGAAATGTAAGAGGGAACTAATGATGCCCAGGGTGGCCCTGGCCCTGTGCTAAGGGGTCTCACTTGGGGTCAACCAGAGAGAGGTACTGAGTAGGGGTGCACACGGTTCGGATTGGTCCGGTTCTAGTATTTTTTGAAATCAAATCGTATGGTCCGGTTCTATTAAATAGAACCGGACCGAACCGTTTAAGCGTATGGAATCGGACCGAACCGAACCGAACCGCGAAGAACTGGTTTGGTCCGGTTCGATTTCACGGTTCACTATAAGTATATTATAAGTATAATATTTCAAAAACAAAGATTGCAATTATAATATAATTATAATACTATAAGTATATAATAAGTATAATATTTAAATATTAGATATAACATATTGTATATCTATATATATAGAAACTAATTATAGTACTATAAGTATATTATAAGTATAATATTTCAAAAACAAAGATTGCAATTATATTATAATTATAGTATAATTATAATACTATAAGTATATAATAAGTATAATATTTATATATATAAAAACGGTTCGGTTCGGTCCTAAGGGACCGAAAATCGTAACCGGACCGTTACTACACTGTTCCACAAAATTGGAACCGTGACCGAACCGGACCGCGAAAAAACCGAACCGAATTGTCCGGTTCGATTTGGATTTCCGGTTTGGACGGATTTTTGTGCACCCCTAGTACTGAGTTGGTTTTAGAGGCATTGAAAATTATCAATAAATTCATAAAATTATGCCAAATATCATCATTATCCTTGTATTTATTATGTGAATTCTTTTGTTATATACTTTTTAAGAAAAATTACACTAACCTCTTCCGTAAATAGATAAAATAATAGATATATTTTGAAAAAAAACACTGCACCCTCCTGTTAGTGTACTTTTTATAACATTGACATCTCCTGTCAGCTTTTTAAGTACGAAAATGGCTGATGTCATTGTATTTTTGAGTTAAAATTTCTAAAATGCCCCTAGAACATATGAAATGACTGAAATACCCTCCTTTAAGATGTTATTACTCAATTTATAAATTATCTGCTCTACCATACTGATCAAGCACAAACAAAATATATGCTTTTCAATGTACTTGTATATATTTGTATGTGTGTGTACACACGCACACATGGAACTTAAAGTTGTATTTACATTTCTTAATACAATAGAAATAGTGAATTGAAACAAGAAATCAAACCCAATTTAATACATTTGAAAATTGTAATCGAAATCAAACCTAATTTTTTACATTTCAAATCAACTGCTATCAGACTCAATTTAGTGCAATCAATCTCAATTTATCACAATCTAACCATAATCTACTTTGAATAAACTTACTGTACATCCATCAGAACCTAACCCATCTTTTGTCTTTGTTCATCACTAGCAACCCAATCACAAAACCCAAATTCCAACCGCAAGACCCAATCTCAAATCGAAGACCAATCGCAACCCCAAACCCACAACCCATCAAACCCCATCATTGGTAACCCAATCAAAAAGCCAAACCCCGTCGTTGCCTTTTTGGATCTTCACAGTGCAGATGGAGAACTGTGATTAGGGAACTCTAGTGGCTTTTTGATGAAGTTCTCATCGGTGAACTTGTTACCGTAGATGGACTCGTCGCTTATGCCATTCTCGGCGATGAAATTGCCTCCTTGATGGACTTGATTTTGGTGGTGGATGGAGAATCGGTGGACAGTGTTGGGGTAGTGGCGGAGCTAGCATTTCAGTGTGTGGTGGCAGAAAAGGACGATCGGCCGGACACGAAGGAGGTGATGGCAGAGCTGAGGCAAACGACCGAAGATCTGGCATTCGGGTTAAGCAAAGGAGATTTGTGAGTTGCCTGGTATGAAGAAGCCCAATTCAAATCTCTCACTGGCAGAGACAAAACTCCGGGAGATTTGTGTGTGATATATATATATATATATATATATATATATACACACGTGGGTTAATGTGATGAGGTTAGTTTGGTAATTTAATATAATAAAACTTCTTCAAATAAAAAATATTAAATCGTACATGGGCATATTTGTCATTTTACCATTTTGGGTGTCCGACAACTCTGATAGAGGGTGCAGTGTTATTTTTAAAAACACATGGGGTATCTGTTATTTTGCTTATTTATAGGAGAGGTGAGTGTAATTTCTCATTCTTTTTATTATACATCATGCTTATATTTTTTAAAATTTAAACGTAAGTTTGATAACTATTTATGTTTAATATTTATTGTTTATAAAAATAAATTTTTAGGACAAACAATAATTTTTGTTTTGTTTATAAATTGTCAAAACACTTTTAAAACAACATTGTAACTAAGCTTTCAAATCCTAAACACCAAAATGATATTTTGGTGTTTATGTTTATTAAAAAAAACAAATTCTTTTTTTTTATTATCTAAAATGGTGATTATATTATTTTAATTAAAAATTGAAACTAAAAGTGAGAAAATGAAAAGAAAAAATTATAAAAGGCTATTGCTTGATACAACGATAAAAATAATAGAATTATCAAGTGTAGGCATAATTAAAGAGCATCAATTGATTCGTGTTAGATAACAAAAGTTGATTCGTGTTAGAAAAAAATATTGGATACAATATAAATAATTACTAATACACTTGATAATAAGAAATAATTATTTAGGGGTACCTGTGCTAAAAAAAAAAACTTATTTGAGAAAAAAAAAACAAAGAAATCCTAACCATCTCTTTGTCAAAGAAACAGTAACGGTATTTTGTAATCATATCATTCATTCATTCTCAGTGTTAAAAGGAAAATAGAAATTAAAAAAATAAGAAATAAAGTAGTAGCAGAAGAAGTTCAAGAGTAAGAGAATGCCCTTCAAATTCCTCTCACTCCATACAAATTGAAAAACTTTTAACTTTTTCATAGTTATATATATGTTGTTCTTGTTGGTAGGGGTGCACAAAGAATCAATGAAACCAAAATCGTAAAGAACCGTAGCTGAACCGAACTAAACCGTTCACTACGGTTCCAGTCCTAAATTTTAGGAACCGTTCATTACAGTGCTGTTTCCAACCCTTGGAACCGAAACTGGAATCGGAACCATTGAATATATATATATATATACAGGGGCGGAGCCACTGTGTGCCCAGGAGGGGCACTTGCCCCCCCTGAGAATTTTTTTTTTCTTACCTATATATATATATATATATTATATACTTATAAATGTTCAATTTTGCCCCCCCTCAATGTTTTATAACAAAGTTTAAATTACATAAGTCAGGCCCAGGTCAATTTTTTTTTTTTATTACTACTGTTCTCAACCCAATATCCCAGCCCAGCCCACCATATTTGGGTCTTATGATTAGGGCAAGCAGCAAGCTCCCTCTCTCTCTCTCGTCTCATATCAAATCGTCTTCTTCTTCCTTCAGTTCTGATTTTTTTCTGCCCAATTTTTACTCTCTCTCGGTCTGTCCACACTCCTACAGTCCTACACTCCTACTCGTGAAAGCTAACCTTGCAACAAAGACCCTTAGATTGTTAGTGCAGCTGGGCTGAGCTGGGCGGTCATTAATCTCCAAAGAGACGGTATGTTCTTCAATATTTTCTTATGATTTATTTCTCAGAAATTTAAGTAACAATGTGATAATTCTGTATATCAGTATATGGATTTATGTTTAAGATAGGTTGTATAAAATCGTTTGAGGAGTTAGCATTCCAAGAAATTTCCATATTACCCAAAATTATTGTTATTTTGCATTGATATTAATTTAATTGCTGTTATTTTTTTTTATACACATACTATTAAGTCTATTATCAAATCTGAATTTACCTATATATATTTATATATATATGTATTATAAAATATAGAACCGTCTTTAATTGTGTCGGGTTTGCATTATAATTAATGCTATTGCGTACTATTTATACAGTAAATGATTATTGAAAAACTAATTATTGAGATTTAAAACACATGATTATGCTTGAGTAATACATAAAGCTAGAAAACAATTATTTTTCTTTTGGTTTTCAGATTTTAATTAGCTCCAAAAACAATTGACTATCAGGTGATCCAGCTTGTAATGAGCTTTTTTAATCATTTTAATTAAATAATTATAAAATGCCCAATTTAAAAGAATAAAAATAAAAATGCCCAATTGTTAGTTGTCCTAATGCCCTAATATAGAAAATAAAAAACGGTCATTATTGAATTTGAATCTTAAATGGTGTGGTGGTGGCAATTGGTATTTTATAATTTATTTTTTAAACAGTAATGGAGAAATTCTTTCCAAGAACATCAAGGTTGAGAGCCCCCATAGAGAGAAATGATGACAGTTTAAAGAGAAGTCGTTCTGAGTCCTTTGACACAAACTCTGACAATCTTCTAGCAGATCCAGGACTACGACCTCGAATATTGGATTACAATCCTAATATTCGAGATCAAATTCGTAGATCATATCTTCAAAAGGGTGCTTGTCAGCCAATAACTCATTCTTTCCCCTATAAGGAATTTGGGAAAGGATCACGACGTTTCAACCCTAGTTGGTTTACTGAATTTCCTTGGCTAGAATATAGCATAACGAAAAATGCGGCATTTTGCCTAAACTGCTATCTTTTCAAACCAGATATTGGGGAACAAGCAGGGTGATTCATTTGTGGGTGAAGGGTTTTCAAATTGGAAGAAAAAAGATAAGCTCAAAACTCATGTTGGAGGCCCCAATAGTGCCCACAACCAAGCTTTGAGATCGTGTGAAGCTTTTATGAACCAAAAACAACATATTCAAACAATTTTCTCTAGGCAGTCGGACCAAGCTAGAGGTGAATATCGAACTCGTTTGAATGCATCAATTGAATGTGTTCGATTTCTTCTTCACCAAGGACTTGCATTTTGTGGCCATGATGAATCTGAGGATTCAAACAATCAAGGGAACTTTCTTGAACTTTTGAGATACACTGCCTGTCAGAATGAAGATGTTAAAGCAGTTATATTGGAAAATACTCCTGAAAATATGAAATTAACATCACCTGAGATTCAAAAAGACATTGTCAATGCCATTGCAATAGAGATCATCAATGTTATTATCAAAGACATTGGAGATGCATTCTTTTCTATTTTAATTGATGAGTCTCGTGATGTATCGATAAAGAAGCAAATGGCTATTGTGTTGCGTTACGTGAAGAAGGGGAGTATCATTGAGCGTTTTATTGGTATGGTACATGTTACAGATACAACTGCTCTTTCACTTAAGATGGCGATTGATAATGTATTTTCTACACATGGATTGAGCATTTCTAGACTGCGTGGGCAAGGTTATGATGGGGCTAGCAATATGCAAGGCGAATTCAATGGTCTCAAAACACTTATTCTGAAAGAGAATGAATTTGCCATTTATGTCCATTGTTTTGCTCACCAACTTCAGTTGGCTCTTGTTGCAGTGGCAAAGAATCATGGCCAGATTTCCACTTTTTTCGTATTAGTTGCTAATGTGGTGAATGTATTTGGAGCCTCATGTAAACGTCGTGATATGCTTCGAGAGAAACAAATTGTCGAAGTTATTGAGGGACTTAACAATGATGAGATGTCAAGTGGGCAAGGCTTAAATCAGAGTACTTCTCTTATACGTGCAGGAGACACCCGTCGGGGCTCACATTATGGTACTTTGATTAGCTTGATTACAATGTTCTCATCTACAATTGGTGTTCTTGAGATTATTGAAGTGGATGGAGTGAAATCCGATCAAAGAGGTGAAGCAGCTATTCTACTTGGGTCGATACAATCCTTTAATTTTGTATTCAGTCTCCATTTGATGAAGACAATGTTGGGATTTACAAATGAGTTGTCAAAAGGATTGCAAAGAAAAGATCAAGATATCGTGAATGCCATGTCTTTAGTCAAAGTATGTAAGCAACGTCTACAAATGATGAGAGAGGATGGATGGGATTCTTTACTTGATGAAGTTTCTTCTTTTTGTGAGAAACATGGGATTGATGATCCCAACATGGATGATGTGTTCTTTGTTCAAGGACGGCCACGACGTAATGTGCAAGAAATGACAAACTTGCATTACTATCGTGTTGAGTTGTTTTATTCTGTCATAGATATGCAACTTCAAGAGCTAAATAACCGTTTCAGTGAGGCAAATACTGAGTTACTTCTTTGTGTGGCATGTCTATGTCCAGATGACGCATTCTTTGCTTTTAACAAGCAAAAGATAATTTGTCTTGCCAAATATTATCGAAATGAATTTTCTGCAAACAAGCTCATAGAACTTGATATTCAGCTTCAGATTTATATTCTTGATGTGCGCTCTGGTGGCTTTGAAGGGTTGAAAGGGATTTTCGCTCTTGCAAGAAGAATGGTTGAGACAAAAAAAGACAAGGTGTATCCATTGGTGTATTTGCTTTTGACGTTGGCGTTGATCTTACCAGTCGCGACTGCCACTGTGGAGAGGGCATTTTCTGCTATGAACATTGTAAAGAATGAATTGCGTAATCGAATGAGAGATCAATTTATGAATGATAGCTTGATTGTATATATAGAAAAAGATATATTTAAGGGCATAGATAATGAGGCTATCATGCATCGCTTTCAAAATATGAAATCCCATCGAGGACAGTTGTAATTGTATTCAATATTGAATTATCAATCGATATTATGGTTCTTATATTTGTCAAGTCAAGTATTCTACCTTGATTTTTTTTAGGTAATTTTGGTTCTACTTTTAAATGAGTATTGATATGGAATTAGATTAAGAATACTATACTAGCTATTCCTTGAAAGATAGTAATTTGCTATATTTTTTGTATGCCTTTAATGTGAAAAATTTATATTTGTCATGTTAGTTTTTTTTCTCCAACAAATACACTACGCCCCCCCTTAACTAAAATCCTGGCTCCGCCCCTGTATATATATATATATATATATATATATATATATATATAATTGTTATAAAATCATTGTAATAATTATAATAACCTTTTGTTATTTAAAAAAGTTTAAACAATGGAGTTATTATAACTATTATAAAGTTAAAAACAACTCCTATAATAATTGTTATTATCTTTTGTTAGATAACAAAAGTTGGAATAAGAGAAAGGAAAAAAAAGTTTATTTGTTTTTTAGCAACATTGGTATGTATATGAAGGACACAATTTTCATAAATTGGTTAATTTGTTTATACATTCTTTGATTACTCACAATGCACACACAAATACACAAATACATATACACACATATATACTCACATAATAATATTTCAGTTATTTTCAAATAGAAAAGAAAATAATAAAAGTCATGGATGCATTACAAAAATATGTGAAAAGTAAATTTATAATTTACTAGTAAGAAAATGTTAACCTTTTTCATTAATTAGTAACAAATTTAGGGGTGCACAAAGAATCGGAACTTGAACCATAAAGAATCAGAACTGTAAAGAACTGAACCGAACTGAACTCGATAGTTCCAAACTCAACGGTTCTGGTTTCAAAATTAAGGAACCCTTAGGAATGTTTTTGGTTTCGGTTCTCCCAATAACCGTAAAGAACCGAATCGTGTGCATCCCTACTTGTTGGAGGCTTTTAGTTTGTGAGTTATTCGAGTTTTACAGTATAATTTGGAGTGTGTATATATATATATATATAACCCAATATTATTGGTTTCTTTTTTAAATATAATTTTTGCTCTGTTATTGTTGTAGCATGAACTTGACTTTTTATGTAGTTTATTGTGTTGATTTTTTTTAAAAAATATTTTAAGGTTAACAAACATGTTTTTCTGTTTATGATTACGTGTTTATATAAATAGTGTTTGTGTTACGATTTTATTTATTCACAGAAGGAAAAAAAATCCAAAACTAAAAACAAAAATAAAAATAAAATAAAAAATTTATATCACCATTTGCATCGAAGGAATTGACTGGCTCATAAAGTTTTAATAGTTCTTCAATAATTCCTTTGCTAACAAGATCAATTACTTTGTCTAACTCAATGATTTTTTCATTTGTGATCGATATCTTCCATTCATCATCATCCTTGTTTTAATTCCATATGAATGAGGTCAGCCACATGATCAATTGAGTGAGAATTCATTAAGAATATTTGACATAAATTTTATAGTCGATTGTCTACCTGACACCCACCTATTTTTCACATCCGGCCTTGGGTACCAATAATGGGAGAGTCCAAGCAAAATAAATAAAGTAGAGAAAAGGAGTTGAGAGAGACAAGAAGCGCAACGCAATGGGAGAGTCCAAGCAAAGTAAATAAATAACTAAATATCAATATCAAAACCACTCCAGCGTGCCAACATGCTTATGGCCAAGCCCATTTCTACTCTAGTTTCGTCTGGCTCCAAGCCCTCTGCTTTTCAGGGTTATATTCTTGCTGATGTCTCCTTATATCGTAGCCTGGTGGGAGCTCTACAGTACTTAACTATAAGAGAGAAGGAAGAGTAGATACAAAGTAGAGAAAGAGAGTTGAGAGAGACAAGAAGCGCGAGAGATTGAAAACGTTAAAGATTGGAGAGAGGGAAAAATGAAAAGATCGCTGCATATCTTAAAGGTAATTGTAGAATTTGAGAAAAAATAATCATTTATTAGAGTTACAACTTTCATTTTCTTTTAAGGTTGGAGTGTAATTGTAAAAAAGAAGAGCTGCAATCATTTTCTAAACTCTAAAAAAGTTTTTATTTCCATTTAAACCTTGTGAAAATCTCTGTCAACCCCATTTTGTGACTTACTACACATTTGTGACTTACCCTTGGTGCTTGTTGCACGCACTCTTACAAACTATCCACTTAAATACTCACATAATAAAAAGTAATGATGCACTACAATTAATGGTTAATCACTCCCTACATAAATATCTTAGATATTTACATACTCTAGAAATCTCAATATTATACCATTCTCCAACCCTCTAAACATTACACAATTATTTAAGGAGATTTGCCAGCAAGAGTCCCAAATGTTATACCATTCTCTAACCCTCTTAACACTACACAATTATTTTATGAGATTTGCTAGCAACAGTTGCGGGTGCGACTGTTGCTGGCCAGTTGCACTTTTCATTGGGCGACTGGCCACGTGTGAATGAGTTTTGCTTAATTTTTTTTAATTTTAATCACAATTCACGAGAGTGTCCCACTTTTAGAAACTGTTCCTCTCTCTTATTTATTTTTATCTTGTTTCTTTCTTTATCTCTCTCTCAAAATCTATACCAAATACATTTTCAATCACTCTATCTTCTCTCTCTCTCTAAATTGTGCTTTTTTCTCTCTCTCTCTCTAAATCTATATCAAATATTCATCACTCTCTATTCTTTCTCCCTCTAAACTAGGCTTCCTTCTCTCTCTCTCACTCAACTATTCTTCTTCTTTCTCTCTCGAAAAATCTATACCAAATATTCCTCACTTTTTTGTTTTTTCTTATGAAAAGTAAATTAAATTGTATTAATAAAAAGAGAATGTACAATGAGGATATACAATACGCCAAAAAGAAATACAGGCCAAAGCCTAATAAAGCAACATCAATATACTCAAGCTTAGGAGAAACCCTCGTTGAGGGTAACAAATCGAATCATCGATCAACTAATCCAGTAGTCAAGCAGAGAAACAAAGAGCAAACTTTGCTCAACATAATCCATCTGGGGGCATCAAAGGTGGTCCGAGAACACAATCGGGAAGCCCCCACTCAGCCAAGATACGTCTCGAGAAGGCAGAGTCCTTGAGCTTGCAAGACAGTTGCAGCAAGGCATAATTTGGCAATTAGGGAACGATAACTCTTCATCTTCCAATGAGAGGAGCACCAAGAAATTAAATTATTCCATGATGCAGGGAGGATGTAAAAGTCACATCTCTACTAGATGAACTCCCAAATTAAAGACACAAACTCTCATTAAAAAAATAGATGGCTATGGGATTCAGGACTATTGGTACAGAGTACACACAAATTATGTGTTTGGCACGTAGAAGTTGGTTTACGATCAAGGGTGGACAACCTGTGCTGAATTGCAGCCCACAAAATAAAATTATGCTTGGGTATACATAGTTGAAACCATGTGAGGTGAGTCCATTCCAGGACAAGGGAGGGGAGGATAGCAGTAATGGTGTTCGAGATATAAAATTTACCATTAAGAGTGGCCAACCATATGAATCGATCAAGCCTACTAAGGCATGGAGTTGGTAAAGCTAAAGGAAAGGCTAACTGTAGAATAATAGCTAAAAGGTTGTTCGGGAAGTTACATTGGGAGCTTGAGATGAAGGAATTCACTTTGGTGTTGAGACTTATTGCAGAGTTGAGGACCTGCTCACTGGAGACAGTAAGATGAAAAGGACCAATAGAGCACCATGTGTCAAACTAGAAATTAGTGTTGAGACCATCACCAATTATAGTTGACAAATGGCTTAATGGATGGTTGTAGTTGGAGTAAATTATGCCAAATCCAAGAGCGTTGTTGAGAAATCTTGATAGCCCAAATGCAACGATCTCGTAGCATGTATGTTTTCACCCATTGAGACCACATAAGATTTTTTTTGTTGATAGTAACTGACAAAAATGTTTTATGATAGCCACCATATTCCAACTGTGCAAAGGTTGAATGTCAAGTCCACCAGCAACTTTTGGTTAGCAAACTTTTGCCCATGCAACTTTAGCACCCCCATTCTTCATATCCGGACTTGACCATAGAAATTTCCTGAAGATACAGTCAATTTTAGATAAGATGCTCTTAAGCAGGAGGAACATCGATGCCAGTACATCTGAATGTTATATAGAATATATTTAATCAATTGAATTCTTCCATCGAAGGACAAGGCCCTGTTGGTCCAACATCCAATCCTGCTAGTAATACGGTCAATAAGAGCTCTACAATTAGCAGCTCTCAACCTGGTAGATATAAGAGGTATGCCAAAATGACGAACTGGGAGGAACCCTTTATTAAATCCTAGTATGGATAGAATATCAGTTTCAGTGGGAGAGGATACTCCTGAGAAGAAACATTGGCTCTTGGATAAGTTGACGCATAGCCCGGAAAGAGAACAAAAAGTATCAAGCACATTTTTGATAGTGTGTACAGAGTTAGTGTTGGCACAAGAGAAAATCATCAAGTCATTAGCAAAAATGAGGTGTGAAAGTGAGTTTTTTTGCATCTCCAATGAAACTTTAAAAATGGATTTTAATTTTAATATTCAGAATGGAGGAGAAAACCTGCATGACAATGACAAAAAGGTAAAAGGACAACGAGTCACCTTGCTTGAGACCTTTAACTCCATTGAAGATACTATGGAACTCTCCATTTATGGAGATAGTGAATGAGGGTAAAGAGATACATAAGTTGATCTAGTTAACAAAGATGGGTGGGAACCCCATAAGGTGTAGAAAGTCGATGAGAATGACAATTCAACTTCCACCCAAAACCAAAATGTTTGAGAAAAATATGTTAAAAATTAAATATCAACCCAAACTCTGGTGGAGTATCTTTGCAAAAAAAAAAAAAAATTACAGATATATTCTAATACGTATCCAATTCTTTTGTTTTTGGCATTCTAGTTGTAGTTTTTGTGGACGCATTGGTTTAGAATTTTAGAGAAAGAGAGAGATAAAGAAATAAGAGAGAGATGAATATATGGTATAGATTTTTATAAAGAGAGAAAGAAATAAGCATAGTCTAGAGAGAGAGAGAGTGATGAAAACATATTTGGTATAGTTTTTTAGAGAGAGAGAATAACAGTTTTTTTAAAGTGGGGCTATCTCGTGAATTGTGATAAAAATAAAGAAAATTAAAGCAAAACTCACTCACACGTGTCCAGTTGCCTAATGAGAAGTGCGACTAGCAAACCTCTTATTTTAGAAATCAACTTTTCTCCAACTCACACTCAATAGTCGTTCTAGAATTCTCCAACTCTCTAAACACTCCACAATTATTCAAGAAAACAAATTTTCTCCAACTCATTCAACACCCAACAATTATTCCTCATATCAAATTGGCAGGGCTTGACATATGACTCAACTGTTAAAGTGAGGAAGTGAAGATGGTGAAAGACTGTATCGCTATTTCATACTCCTAACAATGTTATGCTCATCAATTGTTAAAGATGATAAAGCTAAACTTTGCAATATACGTGGAAAAAAATCCAACTAGATATACGTGGAAAAATCCACATCAGAAAAAAACATGGGTGAGTTGTTTCCATGGAGAATCAAATCCTCTATCATCGAAGAAAAGTACAACAGACTCTATCTCTGACTCATACCCACTCCACTCTGCCAAGAACTAATTGTTGAACATCTCGAATTGACTCTTGTGACTCCTCGTCCAGTTGTTGTAGACTTTAGAATTACTCTTCAATCCTTGCAGAAGGGTTGTGGAAAGAACACGAACACTCCGCGTGTATTCTGTCATTTTTGTAGTGCGATTGCATTCTTCTTCCTCACCAACGAACAGTTGAGAAGAAACCAAAAGCTCCTATATCTTATTGAATAAGATAACTCTGTAGTAGTATTTGTACCACCACCCTAAGATCACTCCGCGTATATATGTGTGTGTTCTCAAAAAAAAAAAAAATAGAAAAATCAAAGATGATTTTTTGTCCTAAAAATACTCACAAAACTCTCTCTCTTAAACAATAATTTTTTGAAAGAATAATTGTAAAGAAGAAATAGAGTAGTATTTATAGATGAGAGAGTCTTAATTTTACTTTAAAAATAAGTTAGAAACCTTTTTAGAACGTCTCATAAAGTTTGGGTTGATTTGGAAACCAAAATCGAATCAAAAAGGTAATTCCGCACTGATTAGCAAAGTGCGACCGGTTCGATATAAGTGCAACAGATTGCATTCCCTTTTAACTAAGTACAACTGGTTGGACTTGAGTGCGACCAGTTGTACTCTGTAGATTTTGAATTTGCAGATATCCTGAAAAAAATTGAGTCGGTTGAAAAAAGTAGGATCGGTTGGACTTTGTAAAATTCATATTTTGCCACTAAAATCTCATTTTTTAAGTCTTAAGACCTCCAAAACTTCAATTATAAAGTGTCCTTACACCATACATGTTCTAAATGATGTTCTCGTCGAATGGACAATATTCACATACTTGTTCTTTGGTTTCTATGATCGAAATCCAGATTAAATAAAAAATTACAACTCAATCAATTCAATTTTGACATTGAAATTTACCAACATAAAATAATATATCTCACACCTTGATCTTTGTAAAAGCGATGAGGAATTGGGAGAAAAAACTCCTCTGAGGTCTTCAACTCAGGAGAGGTTTGGAGAAAAGATGAATACTGAGTTCCTTAAAAAAAAGAGGTACTCCGCAAAAGAGAAAAACTTGAAAGGAGAATGAAGGAAGAGGAGGCCTTAGAGAGCCTTGAGGAACTTCACCAACGGAGGAGGCTCCGGAGTCATCTAAGAGGAGTGCGAGTAAAAAGTTAAAAGTCAAATGCATTCCACATCCGCGCCCACATGGCTCCAAGATTGCCACCTGCCATTGCTCCGACTTCCATTACCAACACATAGCATGGCTCATGTATCTATATATCTTAGGGCCCATTTGGTAACCGTTTATGTTTAGTGTTTATTGTTTAAGTGTTTATATAAACAATGTTTATGTTACGCTTTTGTTTATCCATAAACATGAGTGTTGTTTGATAACAAAAAAACGTTTGGCTTATTTTAAAAATCCTAAACAGAAAAACATGTTTGTTAACCTTAAACTGTTTTTTTTATAAAAAAAATCAACACAATAAATTGTATAAAAATTCAAGTTTATGCTACAACAAATATATATAGCAATAACAGAGCAAAAAATATGTATAAAAAAGAAATAAATAATATTGGGTTACATATATATTTACATACTGCAAATGATACTATAAAGCTAGAATGACCCATAATCTAGAAGGCCCTAACAAGTAGGGGGATGCACACGATTATGTTCTTTTCAGTTATTGGGAGAACCGGAATTAAAACCGTTCCCAATGGTTCTTTAATTTTGAAACCGGAATAAATGAGTTCGGTTCAATTCAATTATTATAGGAGTTGTATTTAACCTTATAATAGTTATAATAACTTCATTGTTTAAAATTTTTTACATAACAAATATATTTATATATATATATATATATATATATATATATATATATATATATATATTCAACAGTTTCAGTTCCTATTTCAAGGCTTGAAACCGGAATCGTAGTGAACAGTTTTTAAAATTTAGAGCCGGAACCGGAACAGTAATGAACGGTTTGGTTCGGTCCAATTTGTATGGACTGAGAAGAGGGATTTGAAAGGCGTACTCTTTCTCTTGAACTTCTTATGCTACTACTTTCTTTTTTATTTTTTTGATTTATATTTTTCTTTCAACACTGAAAATGAATGAATGATATGAGTACAAAATATGATTCTTGTTTCTTTGATAAGGAGATGGTTGAGACTTCTTTATTTTTTTTCATCAAATAAGGTTTTTTTTCTTTAGCATGAGTGTCCCTAAGTAACTATCTGTTTAAGTCTGTCCACACTTGATAATTCTAATATTTTTATCGTTATATCAAACAATAGCCTTTTATAATTTTTTTTTCATTTTCTCACTTTTAGTTTTAATTTTTAATTAAAATAATATAATCACCCTTTTAGATAAAAAAGAAAAAAAAAAATTTTTTTTAATAAACATAAACAATAAACATCATTTTGGTGTTTAGGATTTGAAGGCTTAGGAACAGTGTTGTTTTAAAAACGTTTTGACAATTTATAAACAAAACAAAAATTATTAAGCATGTTTATTGTAAAAATTTATTTTTATAAACAATAAACACTAAACGTAAACGGTTACCAAACGGGTCCTTAGTCTATAACTTTTAAGCTACCTTTACTAATTATTAGCAATAAAAAAATATTAATTTCTCTATTCTTTTATTTAAATTACTAATTTGGTTTATTTGAATTAAAAATTTATTTAGATGAAGACTTTGGAGGACTAGAAGCAAACACTTGTATCACATCTTGAATCAAAAGTGTGAAGACGTTAGTGTCTTTTCTCCACTTTTCTTGGTTGATGATTTGTTTCATTATAATTAAATTGAAAATTGAGTAACAATTAATCAGTTAATAAACTAGTGTTAATATTAAAATCAAGAAAAATAATGAAATTTCTTTATTTTGCCCATTACTTTTAAATGCCAAGCAAGCACTTTTATTATTATGCTACAAGGACCTTTTCATAATTAAATATTGGGTGGAAGTTACAAATAAGCTGTTAGCATCCATTGCATGCATTGAGTTATGAATTGAAGGTTTTATTTACTTATATGAGTCGAAAATAATTAGCACTACTAAAAATTATAAAATTCTTTCTTTTATTGGAGCTACAAAGATAAAAATATAGTGAATTATTGGATTTATATGGAAGGGGGAAAAAATTGGAAAATTAGGGAAGAAGAAGAAGATAATGTGAACGATGAAGAAGAGAGAAAAATTAATACATAACTCTCGTGAATGAGTTCTTGTTAACTGATTGGACTATTATCAAATTGGACCGATTATAATTTTTATACGTTTATTATTGATTCGGAATCACTAATGAGTTGTCAAATTAAATATTTCAATCTATTTCTAACTTGTTCGACTTGATTTAGACTGAATTGTGTAAAAATCTGATCCGGATCCAAGTGTAACAATTATGGGTGACTTGGGGTTGGATTTAGATTCGCACCCGAAAAAAAAAAAAAAAAACTAAATTCATTGGGAAGAATGGTATCCCCACAGTTGTAAAACCAAAACCTTATAATTTCCTTTTTTACCAAATTTATTTGAGGCTATTACAAATTAATTTGAGAGTCATATTTTCATCACTTTAATGTTGAATTACAATTTAAGAGAGGTCGTAGAGAAAGATATTCAAATATAATATTTTTTTCTTTAATTTATAGAAGAAGTATTTGATATATATATATATATATATATATATATATATATATATATATATATTGTACATATGCACCATTTTAATGTACAAGTATAGGCAACATGTTAATTATCACCAGTGCCATTCAAGTCTAGTTGATTGCATTTCAGGGAAACCCTAACCATGTATAATGCATATCTTGGCCATGTATGAGCTCATATATAGCTGGCTAGTGAAAAGTTTCAGACAGAAATGCCAAGTGCCACATATGCTTACCAACTCTCTTTGTTCTCTTATATGAAGAGAAAGTGATCATGTCTATCCCTAGCCTTACTTGCCAAAATGGGCATGTGGACATACTATATCAAAACGTCACACCACCCATCAAAAGGACAAAAAAACACCCCCAAAAACACTCACGAACAATGACAAACACCAAAATTGTCTTCATCTATCTAAGATATGACTGACTAGAGTTCGAATTCGATGCAATACAATGTCTCTGTTGTATTGCATCGGACCGTCCTCATCATTTATATGTGTGCACAATCACACATGTGAATGATGTGAATCGCTGAATGCAGTGTAACACTTGTGATGTAGTGTACCTGATCGAGTCAGGGCTAAGTAAGCCCACATCCAACAAATGCCAAAACTTGCCACACTACAAATAGCATACAAACCATGCTCACAACCCACTAAACCATTCTCTCTTGCCAAGCTTTGTTCCTGCTATCCTCTAATGGCTCTCACTCTTCATTTCCTTCTCATCCTCTTCTCTCTCCTCTCTCTTTCCTTTGAATCCAACACCCCCTTCAAGCCTACCACGCTGGTTTTACCGGTGCACAAAGACAGTGCAACGAACCTTCATGTCGCGAACATTCACAAAAGGACTCCTCTCTTGTCCGTCCCATTCCTAATCGATCTAAATGGCCAGTTCTTGTGGGTAAACTGCGAGCAACACTACTTGTCATCGACATACAACGCCCCGGTTTGCCACTCCACTCAATGCTCAAGAGCCAACAGCCACTACTGCCACAAATGTGCCTCCCCGGCTGGGCCAGGCTGCCATAACAACACTTGTGGAGTCATAACCACGAACCCCATCACACGTCGAACTGGAGTCAGTGAGCTAGCCCTAGATGTCCTATCAATCCAATCGAGCCAAGGGTTTAACCCCGGTCCCATGGTCACTGTCCCTCAGTTCCTCTTCGCATGCGCACCCTCCTTCTTGTTGCAAGGACCACTACCCAAGAATGTCCAAGGAGTAGCTGGTCTAGGGCACACACCAATAGCTCTACCCACTCAACTTGCTTCTCACTTTGGGTTTAGGCCACAATTTTCTATTTGTCTCTCTTCAACCACCACGAGCAATGGAGTCATTTTCTTTGGAAATAGGCCTTACCATATGGTTCCGGGCCGGGTAGGGTATACCCCATTAGCCATTAGTCCACTAGGAGAGTACTACATACAAGTGAGCTCAATAAGGATCAATCAAAAAACTGTCCCATTGAACACATCTTTGTTTTCGAAAAACAAACAAGGCCTTGGTGGGACAATGATCACCACAACATTTCCTTATACAGTCCTCGAGCACTCAATTTACAGGACTTTTACGCAGTTCTTCACCAAACAGCTCTCGAATGTGTCCCTAGTGAAGCCGGTGTCGCCATTCGGGGTGTGTTTCGATGCGAGCAAGTTGAGTAGCACGAGAGTTGGGTATGGAGTGCCTAGCATTGATTTTGTTTTGCACAAGAACAACGTTGTTTGGAGGGTGTTTGGCGCGAACTCGATGGTGCAGGCACGGCCTGGTGTGGCGTGTTTGGCGTTTGTTGATGGAGGGTTGAACCCTAAAGCTTCGATTGTGATAGGGACGTACCAGTTGGAGAATAATCTTCTGCAGTTTGATCTGGCGAGGTCTGTGTTGGGTTTTAGCTCTTCACTGCTGTTACAACGCACTACTTGTGCCAACTTCAACTTCACTTCCACTCCCTAGATAGGTATCTATCTATATAGAGAGAGATGGATAGCATGTTATATAGGTGTGAGCTTGTGTTTGTGTCTGTAAATGTTCTGTTGTCAATAAACTGCCATCTTTGTTTTTGATGGCTGAAGTGTAGAAATTAAGGTTCGTTTGGGTTGATTTGTTTTGATTTTGAAATTTTTTTTTTTTTGTTGCAAAACATAGAAATGACAATAATATCATATTTGGGTGCAAAACTTTCTTCTCTTTTATTTTTCAGGAAATTTATTGGCTGCACAAACTTGATTATATGTTTTTTAGTGTTTTTTTTTTTTTGTTGAAGGTGACGAGTGTTTGGAAAGTGTTTGTGTTTTGCGTTTTTATTTTCGCATAAAATAGAACAATTGTTTTTGTTACGAGTATTTTGAATAATAATCAAAAACACGTCACGAAACAACAAATGTGTTTTTAAGTTTTTTTTTTCTGCTATAGTAGCCGAAACACAATAAAAACACACAAAAAAAATGGTGTTTTAATTTCAGTCCAAATTTTTGAAACGTTTTAACGCTATTCAATGCACAACGAGCGATATCCAATATGCTTTGTTTCAATTTTTTTGCTACAGTATTGAAACAAAACAAAAATTTTGTTATAATTTTGTGTTAGTTGGAGTAATTGCCTCGATGAGAGTTAAGAAAGACTATTAAAGATAATGTTAGTTGGAGACACGGGAATTAAAGGCTTCTGAAAGTTATGAGCCTATTTGGCATGCGTTTTGTTCTTGTTTCTCTGTATTGTTTCAGTATTGTAAAAACAAAGCATGTTTGGTATCGCCCACTATGTTTGAATAGTGTCAAAACGTTATAAAATTTTGGGCTGAAATTGAAAATACCATTTTGGTGTTTGGATTGTGTTTCAGCAACTGTAGCAGAAAAAATTAAAAAAAAACACTTCAAATAGATTTTTCTTGTCAAACGTATTTTTTATTCTATTTAAAACACACTCGTAACAGAACACTTGTTCTATTTTAGACAGAAATAAAACAGCAAAAATAAAACAAATGCCAAATGGGCGTATGTTAGTGGGAGTGGGAGTAATTATACATTTATATCCAAGTGTTACACATAAGTTTTTTTTTTTTTTTTTTTTTATCAGCTAAGTAATATGTACTCACACATTGCGTATCTTGTGTGGAATTATGGACCAAGTAAAAGAGAGTTAATTTTTTTATATATAAAGCTGAACTCCTATTTTTGTCGGTTAATCATAATATTTTATATAGAAATGTTAATAGCTCAAATTTTTTTTGTATATATACAAAGTGTAATTTAACATTTTTATATTATCGTATCTTGTATCCATAAGTATCGATATAGTACATATATCCCCTGATGTTTAATAAAGCCTCCTCAAGTTTAAAAGGTGTTCAAATAAGTATCTCTTAACAAATTAATCTCATGCAAAAACTAAATACCTTACAACAACAAACACCTTTATTCCTTAGCTAATTAAACTATTGATAACTCTAAATAAATACTTTTTATTTATGTTCTTTGTTACTTTTTTAAATTGACTTTTCAGTAACAAAAAGTGAATAGGAAAAGTATTTATAAATTCTAAATTTCTTTTTATCATGAATATATCCTATCAAATCTCAATAGAAATAGTAAGTTTTGCTTTTAGTAAATATTTTTGTACTAATTTTCAATATTTCAAATTTTAAGATTTAATCTTTATAATTTATAATTATAATTTTACTATATTTACTCATTATAAATTATTTTTTATCTTATTTTTAAGTTTAAATGAAATAATGAATACTAAATTATAAATTTAAATTATAATTAATTAATTCAATTCAGATTCAAGTTAGATAACCTCTCCCACAAAAATTACATTATAACTTTAAAAAAAATTCTCCAAAAGCTATACCTAATATAAAATTAAATAAAATACAATTATTTCTTTTCATTTAAGAAATGACTATTTTCCCATTTATAAAATACTTATTATTTAATAATTAAAGTTATACAAAGAAAAAAAAATCCAATTTCTAAAAATAAAATTTAAACATCTTTAAATAGTTAAACAATAGTTGGATTACACATCAATTATTGCTTAGAATTTTTAATATAAAATTTAATTTCTATTTTAATATTATTATAATAAAGAGAAGATTGAAAGTTGGGACTTGGAATGGGGACCAAATTTGAATTTACTTTATGTCATATCCAACAAAAAAGGGTGCGCACATTTTAAAAAGTAAGGGGGTGCTGGTGAGAGTATATATTAGGAGCCTTTTTTTGTACTTAAATCATTTATTTATTTATTTTTATAAAAATAAAGATAGAAAGAAAAGAGAATAGCAATCAATTGACCCATTTCTACTATTGTTTAGAGGCGAAGCTGAGAGTATTGAGATCAAAAGGCTTGTAACCTAATGATATAACCCCTAACCTCTCCATCCTCAAAGAGGAGAAGAGGGGAGAGGCTCGAGCCCGAGTGTGAATCTCTCAATTAAATACAAAAATAAGATCTTGACTTGCACAAAATGCTAGGCCACATACTATTTGTAATAAGAAAGGTTGCCCTGACTGCTTCTTTGGAAGCTTTTTAAGCAAGAAAAGGAAGCAACATCATATGGGAAAAGTCCATGGATATGTTAAAAGAAGACTGGGGATTCGAACTAACTACTTCCATGGGAAGCATTCACATTCCCCTTTTTCCTATTCAAAACTGCTCATCTATTCCAGGAGCAATTTTTCCTCTCTTAAACAGTGTAATTAGATTAAAACTTGGACTATTCATGTCAAGTTTATGACATCCCCAATAAGTATAATTTATTTTCATCAGCAGAGATGTAACTATAACAAATCAAGAGAGAGCATAAATCCAAATTTTCAAAAATAAATAAACAAATGAAAAAAAAAAAAAAAAAAACCCCAAAACTTTCAATGTACAAAGAAAATTGTTTCTCCAACTAGTCTCTGACAAGCAATGTGGGCTGTTCCCAAATTTGAAACTGTATTTAAAAAGGGCTGTACAAATAGCAACCACCCATTATTTTTTGTTGTTTCTTTTGTCCTGGTACAGGTCTTCCTACTAAACACCCTTCTTATTGTAGTGCTGGTAGTGCTGTGAAGACAAGGAAAATATATAAGCCAAGAACTATTTATTTTGCAGAATCAGATAGAAATTCCCATGTTTATAGAATATAAGCAGACCATACAAGAAATCCAGCATCCACAAGAGGGTCTTTCAGTTATTACCATCGTTAACTTTAATCTCGATAAGTTCCTGAATGGGCTGGCGACATATGGGACACTTATTCGATTGAAGTCTCAATGCTTTGGCACACTCGCTGCACATACACTGCAAATACAACAAAAGTTTTAAAATATTACTAGCCAAAATAAAACCAAACTAAGAGAATAGCTTCATACATTTTGGTTAAACATTTCTGAGGAGATAATAGATGTTTAAAAAAGAGTAGCATATCTTTCCTGTTATGAATTCCTTTTAGGTTCCATTTGGGAATTATTACCAACAGAAAATTCATGTTTAAGCTAGTTAATTATAAAACAAGTCTCAAGTATGTATAATGGTTACTCAAAACTTGTTTTCCAGGATATTTCTCCAATTACATCATTTGCTAAACAGTACCACAGAACTTTTCCTCCAAAAACTCCAGGGGAATAATCTAAAACACAATTGTTTGGCATGGAGAGAAATACTTCGTATCATGCTATTTAAATAGCCATTTCAATTAAGGCCTAAAAGAGCCGCTGGATTGGACTCGAGTCTGTGTTTTGAACACTATATCAACCAGTTCGGTTGAACTTTTGACAAGGCCCCTTGACATTTTAATGCAACCCTCCTCAACCGTGCGTTTTCAATCCCAACACATCTACAACCACCTCATAAAACCATCAGTGACTAGTTCCACCTCCTTTTTCCCCGCAGGTAGCTTTTACCTGAGTTCAGTCCACCGACTGACTCTTATGAATCAAGCTGACCTCCTTGGCCCAATCAGTGACTGGTCAGAGTCAATCTATTCATTACCTCAAAATATATTCATATCTCAAAACTTTTAAAAAAAGTGAGTCAAAGTGGGGGCTCTCACCATATGTCGACATGGCAAAACAGCTGTATCCTTTGGCTCGGCCATGCAAATCACACATTCTTTTCCTGAATCATTGCTATTGATGGTTGCTTCGTCCGAATTGCTGATTCCATAGATCTCACGTAGCTCATAGCGAACTCCATCGATCCACAAAATCTGCTTGATAACTTTCACATGAAAGTGGCCCTCATTGTTCTTGGAGTCCAAGACAGCTTGAGTGATCTGTGCATGAGAAGTCGTAGTCACCAGAGGCTCATTAGGCTGCTTAGCAATCTCCGTAGACTGCAAACATGACTCCACTGATATAACAAGTGGAAAAACATCTCCTGGAAGTGGTTTTGATAGATCATCCATGTCAAAAAAGCCTAGGTCCATTCCAGTTCCTGAAGTCTGACAGAATTTCTGGCCCAATCCTTTCTGAAAGGGAATTTTCACAGGCAGATTGATCTCAGGGTACAACGGGGTAAAGGTACAGTTGGCTTCTTCCTTGGCAAAGTACAAAATGGTGATACTGTAATTTTAGAAGAGGCAAAAACAAAAGAAAACAACATCATGTAAATGAAGGAATAATAAAACCCTGAGCTAGTCAAACTTGAAATAAATTATCAGAAAAAAAAATGCAAAACTAATATGACAAACCAATTGAAAGATTGATCAAAACAAAGTTAATAGACTAAGCAGCTTACTCTCCCAGCACAAAACATTTTCAAAAAAGATAAAAACAGCTCATATGCTAAAACTCAAAGTTCAAGTACTGAAGACAATTTCCTTAGGCAATGACTGAGAAACAACAATATTATTTTTGAAGTGTTCCACAAAATAATTGAGCTCAAATGTTCAGGAAAAAAGAAAAAAGAAAAAAGAAAAAGAAAAAGAAAAAGAAAAAAAGAAGCTAATAGCAAGAATAGAACAAGATTTCAAAACACTAGACTACCTGATACTACGAGTCAACATATTCAATGTTATTCCAATCAAGACTCATCATTGAAACAGTTCTATCCATGAAAATACTATCATTCTAATCCGTAGACTACCAAGGGCTGTAACTTAGAGTTTCTTGCCAAGGTAAAAAAATAAAAATTCATAGACTATCCAACCACTTGATGTGTACAATTAAAAAGTTGGGAAAATACAGTACAAATAATAAAAAGAAAAAAGAGAGAGAGAGAGAGAAAAAGAGAGAGGCCAGATTAGATAAGAAAACCAAACTATTAAAACTTGTGTTCTAATAGACAATGGATAAGATTAGGACTATTGTCTTGAGTCAAACAATTAAGCATATTGATGTAGAATGGGTAGTGTGCTTTAATACCAAACTGATGTAGATGCAGATAGAGAAGGAGAAAGTGGAGAAGAGAGAGAAGAAGATAGTAGAGAAGAAGAATTTTGGGGAGGAGAAATATATAATCAACTCAACATTATAAATATGCATCAACTATGCTTCATTCAATACATATGCCCATGTATATATAAGCAATCCAAAGAGCCCTAATGTCCAAAATAGCTGCTGCAAACATAAAGAAGTCAAAAATGGAAGCCATGAGCCTAGTGAAACATAGAGCCAAGCCTATGTTTCGTGCCAGAAGATAGCATATCCTTAGCGTCAGTGCTGATAATAGGTACATATAGGGAGCGGTGCATGAGATTCAGTGTGATCTCCATCACATAGATAGTCCATAAATTTCCTTCGCGTATCATCCTAGTAAATTCAAAACCTGTCCACTAACTGGCCAACTTAATAAAAAAAAAAATTGCTTTCGATTACGCAACAACGTGCTAGAGTACAAATAAAAAGGACATTTTTCTCTTTCTTTTTTCCTTTACAAAATAAAGTATGTAGGCACTATTAATGGATATTTTTGGCAAGACTAGATAAGAAATTAAAGACAAACCAGCAAAACTCAATTTTCTAATAGCCCATGGATGAGGTTTAGACTATTTTTTTGAGTTCAAACAACGACTCACACAAATTCTTAATAAATTGCCATTTTGTATCATTCTGGTAAATCTAAAACCAATCTGCTAACAGGCCAACTTCATAAGAAAATATAATTTGAAAAATGCTTTCAATTACACAACATTGAACTATCTTAAGGTCAAGAACCTGACAAAATCCTAATTCAACACTTCGTATTGAAACTACACAAAATATTCAACTCTAATTCCATTTTATAAAATTAACTTCCTCTGAGAAATTAGTAAGTCACAGCCTCAAAGAAGTCCTTTATGATCCCTCCAACATATAGAATCCCCCTGTTAATTTGGACCAACAATTTTTTAAAGGGATAAAAATAAATGAGCACCCCAGCCCATTGTTGGCAAGTGCCCGACATAGACAAAACATCTTAATCAACTCATTACAACTTTGTGTTGTGAACGGAATGTGCCAATGCAATGACATTTCCCTTTGACAACTCCGTGACAAAACAAAATAAAAATAAACAAATACACCAAGACATACAATGGCAATATTGATCAATCTTTTGCAAAATGACAAATCCTTCAAATCACTCCTTATTTGTTTATATGTAAGTAATTTACTCCTATTTTAGAAGCAATTGCACAGCATCAGCTAAGTTCAGTATTTTCCAAGTTCCTCCATTCACTATGTATAACAAATTATATTGGATGTGTCACCTACTACAATGAAAAACCAATTAACTTTCAACAAAATCAACATCAGATACCAAACCCCACTGCCAACCCCAAAGCACAACGAAAAAAATCAAATTATTAAAACACAAAGGAATTTTTCACATTACACAAAAAATACAATCTTTCAAACATATATATTCGTAAAAACACACACAGATATATATTATATATGTATATATATCAATAAACAAACAGTATAATAAACAATATCCTGATACCTGCCATCGACCGTAGCATCGAATATGAAAGAAACCAAGTGAGTGTCTGGATTTTTGTCATCCGATTCAACCCTTATTGTATCCTTGTGAACATTTACATCATTCTTGATCTTCTTCGTACTGTGATGATCCACGTACGGCGGCGGAGGAGGCGGCGGATACGGCGGCGCCGGAGGGTGAAACCCAGTCCACCCATTACTCAGATTGGAGTGGTACGGGTTGAAATTGGACTGACTAGGTCTGGCGGAATTGGAGTAATTGTAGGCATTGGATTGAGAGGAGTATATAGAGTGAGGGGGTGAGGGAGAAGGGAGCGTAGGATAAGGGTTTTGAGGAGGGAGGTTTTGGGGCGTAGGATGAGGAGCGTTCGCCGCGAAGGCATAGGTTGGCTGCGGTGGTGGTGTCGAAGAGGGTGGTGCTGGATGAGGGTTTGAAGATGGAGGTTGGAGTTGAGGGCGAGAGGGGTTTTGATGGTGGTGGTGGTGCTGCTGGTGGCGGTTGTGTCTTCTTCTGGAGCTCCACGTAAGCCCCATATTTTATAGAGAGAGAAAGTACAGAGAGACAGAGAGACAGATTGAGAGAAGAAGATGGATGATGGCGGAATTTGACCGTTCGATGAATGGAGAAGGCTGACTAAACTTCCTCCTCTCTAGGCTATCCCAATCAAATTATAAATTTAATTTGTATCCCATTTGTTAGTCAATTTAAACCAAAATTCCTTTCAAACTTTTTAATTTATTTATTTATAGTGTAAGGAATAAGGATCAATGTCAACTTATTTTTGCATCAGGTGAGAAGAAACTTTCTTTGAGGAGACAGGTGTGCTTTATTCTTTTTTTTTTTTCTTCAAATAAAACTTTGAAAAGTATTTAAATGAAATAAAAATACAAAAATACTTAAATATGAAGTAAAAAAAATACAAAAATACTTTCTCTTGCATGTTGTCCTCTTTGCCACAAAATTACACATTGTGAACAAAAATTGTACATAGTGCATAATTTTAAACCCAAGCATGACGTGTGTATAATTTTTTTTTTGATGCACTAAAAAAGTTACTATACAAAATTATGTGAGTATGCAAATGATGGACGGATTAGGATCATTCTAAGTTAAATAATTTCTAAGTTACCGGTAGTTGAATTCGTATCAAGTAAATATGTAATCTTTATTTTATATCAAGAGTTAGTGACATGTCACATCACTTCATGAATATGTGTTAATAATGTAGATACTAAGATCCTCCTCCATGGTGGGCATGACATTATTAATTGTTTTCAAAAGTTTACATTTCAATTTAAGTATGTCTCCAAAAGTTCATTTATCTAAAAAAAAACTTATAATAATCTATTAAAATACATTAGTACTAGTACTACCAATGAAATTAAATGAGGATGGAGTGCATGAGTGAATAGAATGGTGATTATTATTCCCAATTATAGAATAAATGGAATAGTCATTTCTATTCCACTGTTTAGCCAAACTAGTTTGACAGTTATAATTAAATGAGTTTTTAATTATTTTTTTTGTGACATATATTTCTATTATATTAATATATTATATAATAGATATTATATTAATACAACCAAAGACCGAAAAATGTTAAAAATATTTTACATAAAAAAAAAAACAGAGATCGTTATGAAAAACATTGTCTATTAGAAAAAATGATGATTGTTATGCTACATATTTTTTGACATGATATCATGACTATCGACCGGCAAATTTTTTTGTTTGTCACTTTGGAAGCTATTTGGTAAAAAGGATGATCCAAATTTCAATTGTGAACCAAAATTTGTATTTCTTGCCAAGACAAGAAAATTAAAAAAATCCTAATTGTGAAACGTTTGTGATAATTTAAAAATGGGAAAATGATTCTTGTAATGTTTTTTTCCCCTTCCATTTTCGAGGTCACAAAAGCTTTCAACAGGACTATAATCGCTCGTATGATTGAAAAAATACTTATTGGATTAGGTTCCTATTTATTTTTACATTATTTTACAGTGTTTGAACATTTCATCTTCTACTTTGAAATTTTAACAGTAACGCAACGGCTACTATCCAAGTATATTGATGCAGGAGTTACACCTTATGAAATAGGGAAAATTAGAATTTGGTGAAAAAAAAATGTTTTACATTCAATAAAAGGTAAAATAGAGACTACAATTGTTATATCACAAGTAAAAATCTGAAATTACCAAATTGTTCATTATTTCGAGTAGCATGTCTTCTCATTTTAAAGTGAAATTTAAAAAGTTAGAGCCTTTTCAAAAATATTATAGAATATATTTGATCTTATCTGATAACTCGATCAATTATTTATAAGTAAATTTGTATCTAATTTGTTATCAATCGGATACTCGATCACATAACATGATCCAAAAGGATATATATATATTTTTATATATAAAAAATAATGTCTAAAGAGATTAGCAAACAATATTTAGAAAAAATATTTAGCAAACAATATTTAGAAGTCGGACACGAAAAATAAAATATAAACAGAAAAAATAGAAAATTAGGTATTAGGCTTTTTATTAAAGGAAAAAACAAACAAAAAAATGTTAAAAAATAATATGTAAATATTATATATTATAACATTAAATAATATTTACAACATATTATATATTATAGTATATCAGATCAGATCGATCATAATGCAATCTATATTCAAATTATCGGCTTTTCGAATATAAAAATTTGATTTATTGACAAGTCTGTATGGAACTTTGAAATATATATATATATATATATATATATATATATATATATATATATTTGCAAAAATAACTCAAAATTTGGACAAATTGCATAAAACCCCTTTCCACTTTCAAATTTTGGCACAAAACTCTCTAAAAAAATTGCCCTAAAAACCCTTCTGAACTATCTAATTGTTGCAAAGTGATTTTATAATAATAAAAAGGGTAATGCTACTCAGACAGAATTGTTAAGCAGAATTCATAGGCAGAAACTTTTACATCCATTGGATGCATGTGGTAGGCCCCACCACATACACTCACCACATACATCCAATGAATATAAAAGTTTCTGCCTATGAATTCTGCCTGAATAGCATTATCCTAATAAAAATGCCCCTTAATATAAATTTAAGAAAAGTTAGGTTTTCTTTAAAATAATTTTCATTTTGAGTTTTCTTTTCCTTTTTAACTTTTTAAACATAGAACTTTAAGAAAGTTTTAAAAATTACACACCATTAAAGTGATGTTATAATAAAGAAAATACTCTTTAATATAAATTTAAAAAAATTTAGATTTCCTTTAAAATGATTTTCATTTTAGTTTTTTTTTTCTTTTTAATTTTAAAAAAATAAAAAATTAAAAAAAAATTAAAAATTGTTTCAGGTATTTTTATCTTCTTATAAACACACCATTAAATTTTTTTATTCGAAAATAATTTTTAACAATACTACAAGTTATTTGTATTAATTTTAATTTTATATTAAGGGCACGAATTTCTTAAAATTTATACTGAGAGGTAGTTTACGGAGTTTTAGATCAATTTTGTTTTAATGGAGAGGTTTTGTGTTAAAAATTTAAAGTGAAAGGGTTTTTATTTTGGGTAAATTACTCTGACCTCCCCTGAGGTTTGATCTAATTACACCCAGCATCAAACTATTGAATTTTGTTACAATGACCTCCCCTGAGGTTTGCTCCGTTATGACATAGACCCCCTTCGTCCAAAATTTCGTTAATTTGGTCAAAAATTTTAGTTGAAAAGACCAAAATGCCCATCAACTTATATATACATATATATACACTATTCCGGTCATCTTCTCCGGCGATGTGCACTATTCCGGTCATCTTCTCCGGCGATGTGCACTATTCCGGTCATCTTCTCCGACGAATTTCCGGCGACTTCCACGAATTCCGGTCATCTTCTCCGGCGAGCTGCACGGTTCCGGTCATCTTCTCCGGCGAGATGCACCATTCCGGTCATCTTCTCCGGCGAATTCCCGACGAGCTGCTCTGTTCCGGTCATCTTCTCCGGCGAATTTCCGGCGAGATGCACTGTTCCGGTCATCTTCTCCGGCGAATTTTCGGCCACCTTCATTTTTCCGGCGAACTTTCCGGGAAGTCAATTTTGGCCATTTTTTACCAACTCAAACTGGTTCCTAGCTAAATGGACCATTCCGGACGCAACTGTGAAGTCTGTTTTTTAGAATTCAGCTTCGATTTGTCAGATTTAACATTCAAATGTTGTGATATTAATAAAATAAAATATATCAATATAATATTAATAAGGGTATAATAGACATTTCACCCAAAAATTAACCTCTGTTAGTCAATTTCTGTTAGAGGGGAGGTCATTGTAACAAATTTTTTTAGTTTAATGCTGACTGTAATTAGGGCAAACCTCAGAGGAGGTCAGTGTAATTTACCCTTTTATTTTTTATACTGGCGAGTTACAGTTAAGATCTACTTCTAGAAAATGATGATTTTTTGCATTACGGGTTTTCAAATCCTACGACGAAGAGCCACCGGCGGCCTCCACCGAGAACGAACGATCACCCCATATTTGAGGTACTTCTTTTTTTTTCTTATATGTTTTTCTTTATCGTAAGGCTTAATTTTGGGAATTCGCAAAATTTGTTTAGTTGCTTATTGTTATCTTGATTTTGGGTTTAATTTGAGATTTTTTTATAAAATTATGCTGCATTGTTGTTCGATTTCATAGAAGATCTCGAAAAAACTTGCGTAAGCGGGTCTCTGCCATTCATTGTATATGTGGAGATTTTTGTTTTATTTCGCTACTTTTTCATTGATTTGGCATTTTTAACTCAAAATTTAGCTTAATTTCATGGTACATTTGGAGAATATTAAAGGTTTTGTTGTCTCCGTCAGTTTGAGGATGGAGAGAGATGGGTATGGTAATGGGCTGCAATTATTATTGAATGGTATGGCTATGTAGATGTTTATACTAGCGGTATTGCTGTCGCCAAGTACTGTTTAGATGATCTGCAATATGGGTTTTATTGACTTCTTTCTGCAAAAGAGGCCTGTCAATTTTCCGATTTGCCGAGCAATAGATAGATTAAACTCTAAATAAAATGAGTTTAAACAAAGCTAAGGCAAGTTGAATTCCTTCCGAACGAAGAACTATAGTTAATCCCCTCAGGTGATGATCTTGAGCACCGGGTAAATTAGTTTATTATTCAGCTTGAAGAACAAAGATCTTAATAAATTGGAGAATTTTCCAAATCAAAAAGTTGGATGATTCACATCAATAATTATCAAGTAGAAAGTTGGTTTGGTTCCATTACTTTTACAAGTGATTTTAATGAAAATGAAACAACTATCTTGAATTATTATTTTTCCACCATCATTAAACGTGTCATCATCATCATCATCATCCTTGCCTTATCTCATATAGATGGGGTCAGCTACATGAATTCTCTTTTTCCATTCTTTCTTATTATACGCCACGTCTTCTCTTAAATTTAAGTTTTTTAAGTTGTTTTTAATTACTTCATTTCACGTAAGCTTTGGCAGACCTCTTTGTAGCTTACGTTACGTTCTGGACAAACAATTCTTCCTTTTTTAATAGGTGCATCATCGAGTTTACGCTGAATATGACCATACCACCTAAGTTTACTTTTCCTAATTTTATCATTTAACTATACCTAATGTTTCTGCCACACGTTCATTATTTATCTTATCTCTTTTAGTGATTCCTATCATCCAACGTCGCATCTTCATTTTCGCTATATGCATACATTGTATTTGTCTTTTCCAAACCCCCTATGCTATACATATTTTTCATATAACCCCCCGTGAGGTTATATAAGCCCTTCAACTATGAAAAATGATTACATCAGTCCAGTTTTTGACATAACTGTTAAGCATCAATGCAAAATGACCGTTGTGCCCTATTCTATTTAAAATAAAAAAATAAAAAAAGGTGAAAAGGCCCATTCCCCCAAAATAAAAAAACGGTGTCGTTATACTAAGTATTTAATATACGTATACTAAGTTTATGAGGCAGTCAACAAAGCTTCCAAAAGAAGCTATATTATTTGGAAGCTTTATAAAGCTTTCTTTGTAACTAAAACAACAAAATCACCCCACTCTTGTTGCCATGGGTGACAAAACCAAAACCAAGGACTTTTGATAACTTCATATTTAGTTTTAAGTTGGACACTTGAGTTAAAATCTCTGTGTACCAACCTCGAGGGGGGGGAGGGGGGATGTTGGAGAACATCATTATAGGAGTGATTTAATCCTTTGATAAAATAATGATTGGAGTGATTCCGGAGATTGATTTTAGGGATCCTCCATTAATATATTTTTCATATTTGTCACATGTTTGTATTCTTTCACCTCTAAATAGAGGTGATCATTGTAAACAAAATGAAGAGAGTATATAATGAAAGAGATGTAGCCCTTTGAACTTTGTGTGTCGTGGATGCAAGCCGTAGTGGCCGAACTACGTTATATTCTTGTGTTCTTCATGTTCAATCTTATATATTTTAATATTTCTTGATATTGTTACATAGATGCTTGAAGTAGATCTGTTGTATTTCTCTTTTCGGGTATCCAGAGCTATAGAAAATCTGAACATCTTTGCTCTCTTTTGGCTAATGATAAGACCGATTTTTTCTAATCCTTGCTTTTTTATTTTATTTTTGTTGGTTGTTGTCATTTCGTGGCTATTAGCATGATGGCTGTGATTTGGATGGAGATGTCATTCAACTTCCCATATCTTCAAAGTTGGCACTTGGACATGAGGTGCAAATAAAATAATAATCTAAGCCAAACAATTTGCAAGTAGGCTTAGTAATTGCAACTAAATATTATGATAAGTTCTTCTTCCTCTACTACTCCTTATTTCTATTTGTTAGAATTCAGAGATACTTGTTACCTTTTCAGGTTGCAATCCTTCAGTCTCCCCCACATTGTTTTTGGTGTGAAAAAAAGCATTTATCATTTATCTTGGAGAATGATGCAACACAGATAAAAAATTCTGACTGTTACGCTATTTTTCAATCACTTTTAGTATGCTTCAACTGAAACAACTTCATTTCGATGGAGAATGTGAAGTTTGGTTTCTGCCCACATTTCGTTGCAGTCCATTGGGAAACAGAAACAATCTGGCTGTTTTTGAAGGAAATAGAAAGAAACTTTGATCCTTGATATTTCCATATTTTTTTCTTTTAATTTATCAATCTTGAACTTTAAATGCAATTTTTAGTCATTCATATGGTTACTATTTTACTTTTCCCATTGATCACAGTAAATTCTCTTGTTGCTTACCTTTTATGATTTATGCCTTTTCATAATTCATATTGTTTTGTTGCTTAGATACTTAATTGTGTTAAGTCACTAAATATCTGATGCCGCTTGTAGCAGTTGCTGAGCTCGGGTGGTTACATGGAGAAAACATTCCAGCAATAAATGGGCAATACTGATGATTGGTTAAATTCCAAGAGAATTGTTTTTGTGACTGTGGGAACTACTTGTTTTGATGCCCTTGTTAGCGCTGTGGACACTCAGGAAGTTAAGGAAACACTCTCTTCGAAAGGATATACTGACCTTCTCATTCAAATGGGTCGTGGATCCTATGTCCCCACCAAGGTATTTTAAAGTTTGGTTGTAGGTTTATTTCTTTCCTCTTTAACATGTTCCTCTTTAACATGTTTCATTGTTATTGTTATTAGAAACTGTGTCAAGATTTTTTTATTGAAAAAAGCCATTACTCAATCTGGTTCCATCTACAAGAGGTGGTGGCAAGGGAAGACTGGAGAAGACCTAAACTTTGACATAACTTTTACACAAAGTGGTTGCTCTTAGACTTGAACCCAAGTCTTCATGCTTGTCAGCACTAGGAAATGACACCTATTGTTTCAACAATGTACTTAATTTTCAATTCTAACAAACTCTGCCACCTCGATAAAAAATTGGGAAGATTATGGCGATATAGAGGGCTGAAGTTCAGAGGTAACTGGAAACTCCTTTGATTTTTTTCCCGATGGTGAAATTTGTAGGTAAAAGATTTGAAAGAGATCAACTGGGAGAAGCTGTAGAAGTCGAACGTGTCGAAATGGTTATAAGGACATTAGGTATTTTTGATGATGTTTAGTTATATGACTTTGGGCTGGTTGACTACTTGACTGAGGCAAATGCTGTAATGATGGATATAAAGTGAGAAACCAGTGAAGATTCCACTTTCAAGTTCTATAGAGGACGTCTACTGGAACTTTACCCATAGGCAATTTATAGATGGAGTCTCACCATTTATGAATAGTGGAAATTTACCATATGTAAATAAAATATGAATATGCAAGCAAATATTAACGTAGGAGCATCAATATTATTATTATTATTATTATTATTATTTATAAGTACGTAGGAGCATCAATATTACTGTTGAACTGTTGGATGGTAGCCCTGGTGGATTTGTATTTGCTAAAGCTTGAATTACAATATTGAACCATGACTTGAGTGTTGGGTAAATGGACTTGTGTGCAACTCAAAATACTGATTGACTGAGTTAATATAAGAAAAATCATATAAAAAGAACTTTATAATAGAAATTTGTAAAACCATAAACAATCATCGCCTACAATTTCAATTTCGCTCTGGTAAAATAATGAAAAAAGAGGATTTTTTTTTTCCTTTTCTTTTTAAACTTCTGAACCTACCAGTAAATCTGCTGTGTTGAAACTTCTTGAGATTTTGATTGGTATGCAGAATCCTCAATCCTTTGGTGGGGTGCACCCTGGTAACATGGGCCCCATTAAAACTTGTATTGCTGTAACTTGGTATTCACTTTTGTTCCCATTTCTTTCCAGCATAAGAAAATGAAGTTCCATCTTACCCTGCATGACACTTTTATGTGACTTGAAGTACTTGTTCAGACATTTGCTCCATTCCATCGTGTGAATATTCATATTCAGTTCATCAATATTGAACACTAAATAAGACATTTGTCCATTCCGTCATGTGAATATTCGTATTCAGTTCATCAATATTGAACACTAAAGAATTGTCAACCGTTGATTTAAGCCTGTTATAAATGACAAGCTGCTTGTTGCTCCAGTAGTTGTCACACTAATTATAGCCTTGTTATGTAGGCTCTTATCACATCAATGATCACACTAACTATAGCATCATTGCGTAGTTATTATTCATCAACAGTCTATGTCTATGTTAAGGGATAGAACTGTGACTTCTTCCATGTTGTTTCATTGTTCAATAAAAAAACGGCCGGTCAGGTTGCAGTCATTTAAAACTCGCTTAGCTGAGATTATATGGTAGAAACTAAAATCCATTTTTGTTTATATAGAGAGGGAGGGGTGTTATGGTGCTATTCTGTGTTTATCTGTATTTGTGGACAATTTGGGTGTTTCAGTAGGGTTGTTTGGACAAACACCTGATTTTTTTGCACCTACAAAAATTCTTTGAAATTCTTTTAAGCTCTTGTTGGATTGGAGAATGTTTACTCGGAAGAGATTGGCCTTTAATACTGTGGATTCCAAATTAAGTATGGATTCTTCTTTTCTTGTCAGATATGTTTTGTAAGTTCATGCTTAATCCAATTTTCTCATTTTATAACTTTAATATGCAGTCTAGTGGAGAAGATGGATCCCTGGTTGTAGACTACTTTACTTTTTCGTCAAGCATTGCTGACAATTTGCTATCAGCATCTCTTGTCATCAGTCATGCAGGTAAGCTCATGGTGTAGCTTTTATGAATTTTATTTCCCGTTCTTGGTTGTGGGGGGCTCCGCCCACAGGTTGGGTGTTGTTTACCTAGTTATTATCTGGATAGAACAAATAAATTCTGTTATCATACTACTGCCATGCTTTGTAGACACATTTCAATTAAGATTGTCAATAAATTGGACTTGATTTGGAGAATGGCCAATGAAAATTTCAGATCAAGTGATAAATAATTTGAAAAATCTACCTTCACTATGTTACAGTGATGGAGCCAGGAATTTATTTTAGGGTGGGCACATTGAACATGATAAAATATATATTTTTTTCCAACGAACTTGACAATTAACATTGCAATAAGACAACAAACCAAAAAGAGAAATGCAGTAACGATACGGTGTTCAAGATTCAAATAATGTCATTATTTGCAAAAAATTGCTGTAAAGATTTATAGAAGAAGAGAGAAAATAAGAAGAGAGAAAATAAGGTTATTGTATATACATCACAAATGAGTGCAAGAAGAAGAAATTTTAAGAAGTGAAAAAAAAAAAAAACAAAAGAAGAAAAAGAAGAAGAAGAAGAAGAAGAAGAAATAAAAATGAGAGAACTTTGATGGGGAAAAATTTAGGTTTAATTGAAGAAGGGTAATGCAAAACTTTTTAAAGGAAATCAAAGAAATTTGAAGAATAAGAACAGTAAAATAGAAAAGAAAGAAAACATTATAAATATTTTTAGAAAGGGAGACTATTAAGGGGCATTTTTTAAAATTTCACAAAATTACATACATAATAAGTTTTTTTTTTTTTTTTTTTTAAAAGGAAAAAAATCGGATTTGGATTCTTATTGATAACCCATAATAAGTACACTTTTCTCATATTTACACTTTTGTCACATGAAAGTGTATGTACACTTATTAGTATTACAATAATAAGTACACTTTTCTCATTGGGCAGCTTACACACATATAAAAGAGATTGACAGGCGCCACCCCCCCCCCCCCCCCCCCCCCCCCCCCGAGCCCATGTTGGCTCCATCACTGCTTATGTTGTCAAATCAACTCAACAAAGTTTTGGCAACTACCTGAGGTTGGCTTTCATGTTTCGCCATTCTATTTCATCTAAGACCATTACTTCAATCAGACCACATGCTGTCATATTCTTACATGGTGGTCAATTTTCTTTCATTTTGCATTTAATAGATGGTATTTCAACCATCTCATAAATTTGTTCATTTTCACAATTTATCATTTCTTACTTTTCACTCCATCTTAAAATTTGCTTTCCGGATGAAAATGTTTTCTTAACTGCCCAACATCTTTGTCCTACATAGTATGACTGGTTCGATAATTGTTTTTTTGAATTTACCTTTCAATTGTTAAAAGGTATAGTTGATCATACAATATGCCAATAGCACTTCTCTGTTTTAGTTCTACGTGTAACATCATCTCGAATCTCCCATTCTTTGTGGAGAATCAAGTCTAGACAACAAAAATGTCCGCTTTTTTGTGATTCTGGACCCTTGATCTTCCTCCTTTCTTGTTTTTAAAATTCTACATTCCATATATTCAGTTTTAATCTTGCTTGTGTTTAACCCTCTTGATTCTAGAGCTTCTCTACAAACCTCTAATTAGTAGTCAATTAAATAATAGTATAATCACCAAAAATATTCGCCATAGATTTATTCAAATATTATTGGGATTCATTTTTTTAGGTGTTTGACAAATGTTTTATGCCGGTTATCAGCTACCTAATGCAAATTTTTTCTTTTCTTCTCTTTTTTGGCTTGTGATTTGTTGTGTATATCTATGACATTAGGAATAGCACATGCAGAGTTATCCTTATTCCATTGAAAGAACTAATTTATAGCATGACATTTTGTTAGGTTGTTTTCGACTAGAAGATTCACTTTATGGTGAGTTTGTAGCAAAATAAATTTGAAATAAATCCCAAAAGAAGTAGATATGTTAAAACAAGTATTTCCTGAACTGTTTGCTTGTGTCTAAAACATTTTAGATCAGTACGCGTAGCATGACTTATCCAAGTTGCCGTATTACTCTATTTCTACTTATTTGGTCCAACTTCTAAATCTGGATAAATGAATAAGCAATCATTTGGTGGAGCTTTACCACATTCTGTTTCCCTGTTACTTGATCATTCAAGGAGATTAAAGGTCTGGTACAAAGATATGCTTTATTTTCATGGAGTATGTCAAAAGCTTGACCTTGCTAAGTGTGACATACACTGAGTAATGAATTTAACATAAAAGCATGTGCCCATTGCTCAGAGTTTCACCTTTTGAAACTTCTCTAGAACTTCGAAGTCCTTGCAGTTCTGCTACATGTCCTTTCTCTTTATCGATTAATTTATGCTTCTAATATGTCTGAATTTCCATTATTTATTAATTGATCCTTGAACTTTTTTTAAACCCACAAGAGACTTTCCATTTTGTTGCTTCTACTTGCCACCCATCAGGTTAACTCTTTTCCTAGTATCATAACATGCTTGGAGATTCACTCAGAGGATTGACAGAATGCTTGATTTGATGGTAATAGAAACTGTGACGGAAGAGCTCTGGATTTTCTAGCCATAAAATTCTAAACCTCATGCTTCCATCACAAGCACTGTTCCACATATGATTTTTCTCTCCAATGTAATTGTTTTTTTTTGGACGTTTGTACATGAAGTCATTCATTCTAGTACATTGAGAATGATGTAAAATTTTCCAGATTCCACCGTAATGCTCCGTAGTCCTGCTAGGAAGCTGTACCCAGCTTCTCCCAACGGATCCAGTTCCCGTATCTGAGATTGCAATTAGCTGTTGGGCCTTTAAACTGTTTCTCTTTGTTGGAGTGGGGTGTGGTACAGTAAGTTGCTAGCGTATGCTCTTACCATACAGTACCCATCAGATTATGAATGGTATATATCTTTCTTTCAAGGATGATTTGTATTGGTCCTGTGGTTTAATTGCCGCCTTTAAACAAATGCTGATCTAGAGTTTGAAGTAGAGCAAGTAATGAAGAAAAATGAATGAGAAAGAAAGGAGGATATCCATGTAATTGGATTTAAATGTGTTGCAGGTTCTGGGAGCATCTTTGAGACATTGCGGCTGGGTAAACCTTTAATTGTGGTGGTGAACGAGGATTTAATGGACAATCATCAAAGTGAGCTAGCAGAAGAATTAGCTGAGAGGAAACATTTGTTTTGTGCACGACCTCAAACACTCTTCCAGACCATTGCAGGTATGGATTTGGAGTCTCTCATCCCATACCCTCTGGGTGATGCCACACCGGTTGCTAAACTTATAAACAAGTTTCTAGGCTTTCCAGATGACTGATGAAATTGTGGAATATATCCTTCAATCAAATCAATTGAAGTATACATTCGGAAATCTTTAACTCCATGCGCTTGTGTTTTGTTCAAGTTACTTTCAAGAAAGGTTCATTTAGAAAAAAAGGGGAAATCATGTCTGTAAGAGGTGAAAATTTGGAAGAGATTCTGAGTTCATGATACAAAAATATGTCGTGCCATTTACTTTTGGTGATGGCTTCTATTTCTTGTAACGATAAAAACCATTATACCCATTTTGTTACTGTAAGAGCCCCAGAGTGATACTTAGGCATCAATGTTAGTGATAGCATGGATGATTTTAGCTTCATTTAAATGGAATTGTTGCAGAATTAAAAAGTTGTTGACCAACTTCTATGGTTGTACTTGATTTTGTCCTGATAAAGCTGCTTTACTTTTTTGAGTTTTGTCTTTTCTTTTCTTTTCTTAGATACTTAAAGAACATCAAATAGAGCCAATATTAATTGGAAGGGATACGATCCCAATGCCGCCTTAGAACCATCGGCTGCTGGTTTTGTGGAGGTAGTATACAAGCAAATCAAGATCAACTTGAGCAGCATATAAATCTGAGTTATGTTTTGTTTTGTTTTGATTGTGCTAGAGAATGTCCTTTTATTATTATGAATATAAATATACATTGCTGTTGGATCTGCTTGTGTTAACCGGTAAACTAAGCTGAGCTCCGGTGGTAAATTTGTACATGTAAAGGGCTTAGCCCAATGCACGAGGTTCATGCCACTGCGGGGCTTGGGGAGAGTCAGATATCTGTACACATCGTTATCTCTTCATGCGTAGAGACTCTTTCTTGTTTCGAACTCGTGACCTTTAAGTTACACGATGTTTGAAAAAATTGGGAATTTGAACCCATATTTTACCCCGGGGGTAAAGTGAACATGGTGCATGATTGTCAACCATATGCCATTGCAGGTTCACGAGCTAATTGAATTTCTGATATTGATAGAGCAATCAATATGGATCGATGAATGCAACAAGGGGTTGAGTTGGATTAGGTTGGTGAGGATCACGTGTACCTGGATTTGGATGGTTTGCATCTTTTGAAACTGATTAGATTGGTCCTACTTTAATTTAATTCATGTGCGTACCAAACGCGACTTATCAATACAAAACGATAACGCCCCACATGAGCTATGTGACTTTGAGATGAGCACCCTCTCTCTCTCTCTCTCTCTCTCTCTCTCTCTCTCTCTCTATATATATATATATATATATATATATATGTATATGTGTAAATGTATATATATGTATACGTATATGTGTGTGTGAGGACTGTGAGAGATGAGAAAGCCAGCCTAGAGCGATGGTGATAATTCTACCGTTTGGTGGGTATGCCCATCTGTCCGTGGACAGGGAATGTCATTCTCAATTGTAAAATGCTGAAAACAAGGAACGGATTGCTTGTTGGATTGTTCTTTAATTGTCCCCATCTCTATTGATGCTTTTTGTCAAAAAGCTTCCCAATATGTGACTTGTGCAAGGCAAGATCTTGTTATGGATATTATGTTGTTAGACAAACACTATTGAATCAAATTATTACTATATTATTTGATTCGTCATTTGAAAATTATTGAAAAATATTAGGAGCTAAAATTTAAATGTTTAAGTTTTAAGCTAAGTGGTAATTGTAAATTGAAATATATATATATATATATAGTTAAATTTTAAGTATTCAACATTCAATAATAAGTGAAGTTACTATCACTAAATTTTTTTACCTCATTTTAAGTGTCATTTATTTTTTTAAGTAATATTCAAAATATATTATTAAACTCGCTTAATCCATTCAGAATTAAGTGTTGAATTGAGTTATTAAACATTAACTGAATCGGGGAATAACTAAACTAAACTCCAAACACTCTTGTTTCATTGATTTTTACAGCTTTATTTGCTGCTTTAAAAATAAAAGAAAAAGAAAATTCAATAACCACAACAAAAAAATTAATGAAATAGATGAATAAAGTCATCTTCACTTTTTCTATATTGTGGTGTGGCCCAAAAATCTGCTGACTCTTTTCTCAACCAAAAAATAAAAATAAAAATAAAAATAAATTAACAACAACAAAAAAAACAAAAGAAAAGAAAAGAAAAAGAGACAGCACCCAATATATATGGAAATGAACTGATTTAAGGATGTTTAGATAATTTTAATGATACTAAATTCAATAAACTGATTTATATTGTCAAATGATTACTTAACTAAATTCAATAATGTCTTATCCTAACTACTTAGGGTAATTATTATTTATACCAATATTGTTGTACCATCTTACCCTTAAGATCATTATGAGTTCGGTTAAAAACAGACTTGTCTCACAGTCTGCTAATATTCCCAAGTTTAGTGCAGGCAGACATGGATGGCCTAAAACAGTAAAACTACAAAATATTAAACCAACACCAAAATGACTACACTTCTTACTCATGTGGGGTACAAAATTTTGTTCTTAATTGGAGTACAGGCAGATAAGGGCACCCTACCAGTTCAAGGAACATTAATATGAGTACAATATTTCTTATCTAACGAGGGTGTAACTTTTTGAAAGGCCGTTTATGGTTCGTTTTGAACGAAAGAAGACAGAAAGAAAGAAAGATAAAATTATTATAAATATTTTAAATTACAGAACTTTTCATATTTCTCTTCTCTTCTAATAAATAAAGTAAGATATCATCTTATTCTCTTTTTTTCAATTCAACCAAGTAAAAAGAGGGAAGAACACAATCTCTTCGTTAAGAATGTCTCATCCATCCCTCTTCCTTTCCCTTTCATTCAATTTTTTTTTTCTTTTTGCCAAACGAAGCGTAATAGTACAAGACATCAAACCGACAAAACTTTTTTTTTCTAGAAAAAATAACCCTTCCAACCACCACCCTTTACACTGATGTATGCGAGGACACTCTTGCATGAAGTTGAAGTACAATAAAGTTTGGGAGTATTACTGACTTCTGGCTAGGCTTTGAGAAGTAGTGAAATTACAGTAATACTCTAAAAAGGGGTTTGATAGATGGTATTAGGCATGCAGCGAACAAAATAACAGCTACTATAACTAACGACTCGAGGAACCGAATCACTCTCATTTCATGTAGGGTACAAGTGAAATTCATACATTTACTCCTCTTTTACAATTCAATGAATGAAAATTTTCTTTGATTACTTATTCGGTGATAAATTTCACAGCATAAATTGTTATCCAACATCAAAACAGGTTTTGTATCAGCAGTATGTAATAACGAAGTGTTACTACTAGTTATGGGACTTGCATTAGAATGGACCACAAGAACATAAGAAAATTCAAAATTTCAAAACATCATTTGATTTTATTAAAACTGAAAGGTCTATTATCATAGCTGTTTCGTTCCTTTCACAACACATCAAGTGGACTCACCTCGGTGCATTGGCACAGTTTGGCTTTTGGGTGTATCTTCGTACAGTTTGGCTTTTGCTAAAGATTTTCTATTGACCGGTGGTGTAAGCGGTTTGGAATTGATCGGCTTAGGAGTATTTTGAAATCAAATTGATGTTTACGATTCTATAAATATTGAAATTTAGTTGAACCGTAAAATCAATGAATCGATCCAAATCAAATTGCGAGAAAACAGAGTATAATATTCTATTATACATATTATATTATATTATTCTGTAATAATATGCACTATGCTATTATATATTATATTTCACGTCGACTTTTCTACGATTGCACTCTAATTTTAAAGAAAATGACACTTCTAATCTTAATTTCTTAAGCAAATGATTATTTTTTTTCTCAAATACTACAATTACCTTTAATATATGCAAGGATCATTTTCTTTAAAAGATAAAAGTAAGTGAAGTGCAATTGTAGAATAAGGAGTGCAAATATGGTCTCGGTTCTATTATTCTATGTGTATATATAAATATATATTTTTCTATTATATATTATATAATATTCTATTATTCTATAAATATACATTTATATAGCGATTCAATTTGGTCCTATAGGATCTCAAATCAGAATTGAACTGTTTATAAATGATTTTATATTTATGGAATTATGATGTAACCAAATAGTAAAAAAAGAATTAAAGTAATCGGTTCAATTCGATTTACCGATTCAACGAATTTTTTATACATCCCTACTCTAAAAAATAAAATAAAAATCACTGCAATGTATACCTTTGATATTCATTTGGGGGTGGGGGAATTAATATTGATACGAATAAAGTATTGATAAGAATAATGGAGTTTTTTTTTCCACTAAATTTGGATTTTTAAAAGCTGAGACTAAAATGAGTCAATAGCTTTTGAAGCGGATCAAATGCAATTTTATTTTGCCACTTATCATTAATAACCATTAATAAAAGTAACTAACTATAAATAAGGTTTTGAAAAATTTTGGTAGGACCATGGCCCCACTAGCTCCAGCCTGTACGCGGAACATTCCTCATTTAATGTATTTTATGTCTCATTGCGGAAACAAATGTCATCAATGTCACATCTCATTGTCAGTACACAGGTTTTCTTTTACTTTTTGTACAAACTCTAAGTTATGGAATAAAGAAAATAAAAAAAAAGTCATGGAATAGCATGGGACAAATTATATTTGGATAGTTGAGGATTGTCTATACATAAACTTGATCTCTCACATTTGTAAATTTTTATTTTCATCCTCTCTAATTTTTGATTGACTTTGATCAACAAAATGTTAAAATGACTAAATTATCGTACTTGTACCTGGACTTATTCAAAATTAATTTACTCCGCTTCCCAAACACCCCTCCACCACATCACCCAAACACCACCACAACCTGCGACAGTAACAACCACTTAAACACCACCACCACAACCTGCAGGAGCACCAACCACCATCGTTCATCATCAACTAACCACCACCATTTGTCGCCACTATCCATTACATCTATATCAGCCAATCACCACCGTTCGCCGCCAACGCTGTCGACACTCTCTGCCAAAGACCAATCCAACTGCCACCATTTGCAGTAAAATTCCCATAGCCACCACTCACACCATTAGAGCCCTAATTTGAGTTTGCAATTTCAAAACCCTAATTTGATTTCAAAATCCTAACTTGTCACCTCTCAAATCAACTCCACCACCGTCTCTCCACGCGCAATCACTGTTAAAGCCATTGTTTCTGACCCAACCCAAATCAGTGGCGATGAACGGTGGTAGTTGGTGTCGATGCTACAATGGCAGTTAATGGGTTGGTTAAATTTCATTTTCAACGACAAAATGAGAGATAGAGAGATTTTGATCTTTAATGACAAAGGAGCTGAAAGAGAAATTAAGCAGCTGCAGAGAGAAAAATATGGACGTTAGAGGGACAAAATGCAAAAAGACCACCACGAGCCTAGACAGGGCCAAAGTATGTGTGCAGCCAGGCAAATTTGAATATGAAGGGACCGATAGTGGAAAAAAAACCCAAACTCTAGGAGTTTGAATTTCACTGATTTTCTCAGCGATCTCAAGAACATTTTGCTTGAGAAACTCCACAACCACCACCGCCATCCATACCCACAACCACAGCCACTATAACCATCACTGCCATCCATATCCACAACCACAACCACCACCATGCCCACACCACAACCACCACTGCGTATTCAGGCGAATGAACCCGTAATCATGGTGGTCGCTAGCCTCAAATACCACAATCTGTTGCATCACAACCACCATCCTCAACCCCACCCTAAAATGAAACCACCATTTTCACCTCCACAACCACCACCGCATCTCGCTTTCCGACCCAGCGGCAGTGCTGCCACCATCCCCACCACCACCACTATCCCCACCTCCACAACTACCACCGTTATCCATACCTACACCACAACCACCACTGCATATTCCGATGAATGAACCAGTGCCGAAAATGATATATATATATATATATATATATATATATATATATGAATATATCTTCTTCAATCTGTAAATTAAGAGTCACACATATAAAGGATTGTGGCTAAATTGTAGAAGGACATTTTAGGCATTTTTTAGTTACTGTTTGCATGATGTAAACAATCTGACAATTGACAATGACAAGAGGGACTAAAGTGATATATAATTTCAATTCTCAGGGGAGAAAATGAAGATACACAAACGTGGAGGGGAGATCAGGTTGACGTATCGACAAACCTCAAGAGATCAAAATATAATTTGCCCAATAATATATACACATTATCTTTTTTTAAATGAAGTTTTATTATTTAGGTTAAAAATAATAAATTTGTACAAGATTAAAAACAACAATCATTTTATGGAAATATCAATTAATATCCTTCTCTTTGGTGTTTGTTTTGTTTAGTTTTTGCTTTTGAAAATGTTTTTGTTTGTTAGAATTAATGTTACAAGGAGCGTTAGCTCTGATTATTTGTTGAGTGTCAAATTTTGTCAGTTTTTGAAAGTCATTTATGTGAGTGGGAGTGATGGACCTCCCACCGTATGACGTTACGATAATGTTATGTGATGAAATTCACCACTCCATTCACAAAACAAACATTTAAAAACAACCGAATTAAAAAAAAATCATTATCCTTATTTATAAATCTCCATTTCTATGAATCTATTGAAAAGTCAAGGTAAATTTTTGTTTATTGTACTCCAATTATATGATATTTTTACCTATCTTAACGAGTATCAATCTTTGTGTTTCTGTAATACTATTGAAAAGGATTTGGGTTATTATAATTGAGGTAGGGGTAGGTGAGTGTGAGTCACAGTCACCTCCAATCTCGAACATATCCCTGTTATAAGAATATATTTTAATAGTTATTCAATTAATAGACTTTTTTTTCTTCTCTTCATTCTTTTTCACCAGTGTTTATATTTCTAGTTATAAAGTTAAAAAAGATTTAACTATTACGTATTTGTTTACACCTTAGATTTTTTTCTAAATTTTTTTATTGAATTTGTTATGAATTATTTTTCTTTTCATAATTTGCATACGCGTGACTCAAATTTGTCTTTTTTTTATTAGGTAAATACACTCACACACCCATAAATGTCTACTATGGAACTCGAAGTCCTCACCTCTCATTTTTCGAATTTGGTTATTTTCGAATGAGTTTATATGAGTGATGTGTGACATTATTATGACATCATTATGAGTTTATATGAGTGAAATGTGATATCATCATGTTGATAACGTGATGATAATGCAATCCCCTGCTTAAAAAAATTTATTAGAAAACGTAGAATTTGACATCAGTATCATTACTCATGCTAGTAAAAGAGAACCTGCGATGCACGTGGATAAAAAGTGAATTTATATTTTGAATTAAATTATTTATATAAATAGTTAATTAGTAACTTTAAACAAAAATGCTTATTAACTTAATATTCAAAATTGATTTATTCCGTTCAAATATAATTATTAGTAGTACATGACATTTATATAGATGCTTCTTTGTATATCATTCTATATCTTAGCTAATATAAGATCTTAATTTTGATATTTATGTACACATCCATAAATTATTAATTTTAATTATTTTTTAGAAAATATATTTAATTTTAATAACAATCTTAAATATATATATATAATAGGAATTTGAGATAGACAAAGCTTGTAGGATTAATATCTTTAGGAAGAAATAAATAACTATTAGTTGTTTAGTTAAAATCAAAATTTTAAGAGTATATTAGTTATAAAATAATATAAAAGTAGTCATTATTAGTTATTTAATGTAGGAAATAAAAAATGGTAGGATTGTTATCTTCACGTAAAAAATAATAAAGATTAGCTATTTAATTCAAATAGAATTCTTGAGAGTCTATTAGTTGCAAAATAATATAAAATAAATATTTATTAGTTATTTAATATAGAAATTTTTTGGATATAAATTATGAAAATAAAAATAAAGAAGTGATATTAATTAGATTAAATCGATAGATTAAATTTGATTAGGTAGATATATACCGTAAAAATGTATATGCATATTGGACTCCAGAAAAAGAAAAGGAAAAAAAAAACTTTGATACATAAATTTCAAAGTAATTTTCATGCTTAGTATTTATGTTGATTTGGGAATACTTGAAATAACTAATATAAATAAATAAATGCTATGAAACTATAGCATAGAATTAGAGATAAAAAAAAATAAAAATATTATTTAGGAAGGAGTTTGAAATTGAATAGAATTACAAGAAAAAAATTACTATTTAAGGAAGAGTTAGAAATACAATAGAATTAGGGAATAAGTAAAAAATGCGTTATAAATAATAAATAAATAAATATATGCTATGAAATTCAAAATATGCTAGTCGCACATGAGATCCTCTAACATAATTAATGTGAGATCCTCTAATATAATTTGAAATGATTTAATAATATTGTATATAGAAGAATTAATTAATAATACTATGAATATTAAATATAGTATATAGATATAGATATACTTTTTGTTTCTTTAAACAATATCACATAATATATATATATATATATATATATATATATATATATATATATATATACAGAGAGAGAGAGAGAGAGAAGTGTTTGTCAATGTTATTTTTAGAATTAAATTTATTATAGTTGATATATTTATTGGAATAAATAATATTATAAAAAATTAAAAATGATGTGAAATTCTCTGTACTTTTAATAATAGTACAGATTTAGATTGATATATATATTATTATGAATAAAAAAAGTATAGAAAAGACAAGTATATAGAAATAGATATACATTTTGTCTCTTTAAACAATATCACATAAAAAAAAAAAAATACAGAGAAGTGTTTGTGTTCAACTTTATTTTTTAAATTAATTTTTATTAGTAGTTGATATATTTATTGGAATAAATAATATATAAAAAATTAAAAATAATTTGAAACTCTTTGTAAAAAGGACTGTGCAATTTGTGTTGAAAGGATCAAAATTATTATTATAATAGGAAGAGTTAGAAACATAATATAATTAGAAAAAGGTAAATTATTATTTAGGAAAGAGTTAAAAAGATAATAGGATTAGAAAAAGGTAAATTTATATTATTAAAATGCATTATAAAAAAAATAATATACTAAAACTCTAAAATGTACAGAAAAGTATCTAAAAATATAAAAATTATTGATGTATCTAAATAATTTAAAATTAATAAATAACCTTAAAGAAAAGAATAAAAATAAATAGAACTTAAAAGAGATTCAATTAATCTAAATAAATTTATATTTTAGAAAATAAAAAAATTAGATTTAACAAATTTTTTAAATTTTAAATTTTTTTATATGATTTTAATCTACTGTATCATAAATTTTGAATATAAACATAAAAACCTATAACATAAAGTATAAAGTTGTCAATTTTACGAAGTGAAAATTCCAATTAGAGAAACAAAGTTAATGATATATCAATAATAATATGCTTACTTGTTTCTGATCAGAGGTTCAAACTCGGATCAGAAAACAAAAAATATTCGAAATTGAAGAAACATAATCGGAGATTTCGAATATAAACATAAAAGATAAAAATTAATAAAAGCAAGAGCCTAACAGTTATTTAAAAATCATATTATAACCACAAAATAACATTAGATAATAGAAAAAGAGGAACATATCAACAAAAAGGAAACTTTAGTTTTTAATATATATTCAAAACTAAGTACATATTGCTTGGATGAATGCATGTAGAAATGTGAGAGGCAAACGGAAACAAATCCAAGAATAGGGCAATCACAATTATTAGAATCATATTTTGTTTTACTTTTCTCCAATTTGCCAATCAACACATCTAAAGGTTCATATGGTGAAGAAAATAGTAAAAAATATGTAGCACAAATTGGCACACCATTACATAGATACTGAAAGAAAAAGTACCTTAGATGAAGATTAGGGTTTTTAGTTGCAGACGATTGTAGAAAAAACCCAAGTCCGAGCATAAAAGTATTTTAGATGAAGATTAAGGTCAGGGACGGACCCATGTTGGGTCCAATGGGGGCATCTGCCCCAACTGAATTCCCCCCCCCCCATCCCCCACCTCTTACATACTCTTATTTTTTTAATTATATACTTATATATAATACCTTCCCCCCCCCCCTAAAATTATAAAAAAAAACCCCACTAGGCCCCCCTAATTTTTTTTAATCTCTCTCTCTCTCTCTCTTTCCCTCTCTTTCTCTTCGTCCCCTCTCTCTCCCCAATGTTTCTCTCTCTTTGTCCCCTCTCTCTATCCCATCTATTTCTCTCTCTTTTTTACCCCCTCTCTCTATATCTATAAAAATAATTTAAATTAATAAATTCATTTTATTTTTAATAGACAAATTAAAAAAATAATGAAGTAAATATTTTTTTTGAAATTTTTTAATAATAAAGCAAATGTTGTCAATGAACAATGATAAATTTTTTCAATAAAATTATTATGATGGCTTGAATTTTTTTTTTTTAGTGTTTAAGGTTGCCCCCCCTCACAAAAATTCCTGGGTCTGTCATTGATTAGGGTTTTGCTGAAAATTATTCGCGGGAGAGAGAAAGAGAGAGAGATCGAGAGAAAACAAGACGGGACTAATATTAGGCTACGTTTGGATAGCATGAGAGAAAAGAAAGGAGATGATAACATTAGTTATGAGAGAAAAGAAAGGAGAGGAGATGATAACAATAAACTCTATTCATGTTTGGATAAATAGGAGAGAAAAGAAAGGAGATGATAATATTCTTGTTTGGATGAGATAGGGGAGAGAAATGATAACATTCAAATTACTATAATATTCTTCTATATTTATGGGACATGGGTGAAATAACAATTTTCTCTTTCTAATTGTTGAGGACAGTTTTAGAATTATGAAAGTACTACTTAAAGAAAAATGCTACACTTCATGAAATTATTTCATGAATTTCAATCATGAATGATGTGGCATGTGATAATACCATTAGGGCTCCGTACATGGGGGGAATCTCACTAATACTAACTCGCCATTTAATTGTCATATCATTCATGATAGAAATTCATGAAATAATTTAATGACGTGTAGCATTGCTTTTACTTAAAAACTAGCATTTTCCTCCTAATCTTCTCATTTTGGGAGGATGAATATGAGGGATATGGAGGGATAACTCTCTCTTCTTATCCATCCTTATCATTTCTTTCTTTTAATAATGTCTCCAAACATAACATGACCTATCCTCTCATTTCTTTTCTCTCATTATCCTTCCAAATCCCTCAATCCAAACGGAGCCTTAGGTTTTTTTTGGCGATTGGAATAAAATATAAGAATAATAATTATAGGTATTAGGAGTGAAATTTATTATTAATAAACGAAATAACCAAACCACCGAACCAGTCGAGTGAGAAATTTGTATTAATAAAATAGAATATTAGAATAATAATTATAGGTCTTAGGAGTGAAATTTATTATTAGTAAATGGAATAATAATTATAAAGGAATAATAATTATAGAAGAATCTAGATGTATAGTTAATTTAGGACTCTATATAAAAGAGTAATAATTATAAAAGAATTTAAGATTCTATATAAAGGAATAATAATAATTATAGAATAAATTCTTTGTACTTTTAATGAGAAAATATAATGGGTATGGTGGGAATCATATTAGGGTTAGATATAATGGAAACTTAATATAATATTATTGTGGGTATCATGTCGCAAGTAATATTAGGGTTAGATGTAATGGAAACTCTTTTTAATATAATATTATAATTCTATTTTTCTTAATTTTAAAAATTAAAAAACAGTTGGAAACTCTTTGTACTTTTAATAGTAGTAGATATATATCTATCTATATCTATACTACTATTAAAAGTACAAATGGATTTTTTAGTTTTAGTACACTATTTTTTTAAATTAAAAAAATAGAGTTATAATTTGTACAAAACTCTTTTTTAGTGTCACTACATTATTTATTTATTTTTAAATAGAAAATAGAGTTATAACCTAAACAAAACCCTAAAACTCCTAAAATCATAAACACAAACACGACTCTCATCAACAGTTAATTTTTCCTCTCGGCTCTAATCAATAGGCATTCCAATTCGATTTCCTCTTGACTTACATCAACTCTCATGTGAGTTTCTTTTCTTTTTCCCTTTTTTTATTTTCTTTAATTTTTTTCTCAAGTAAGATTTTTTCTTGTATGTTTGTTCATGTGATTAGATGTTCTATGCTATTTGTTATCCATGGATTTCTATCTTTTCTTGCTATTTAATTATTGCATATATTTTCTTTTTCTCTTTTTTTATTATTATTTGTTTTCTTTCATTTTTTTTTCAAGTAGGATTTTTTCTTGTATGTTTGTTCATGTGATTAGATGCTCTATGCTATTTGTTATTCATGGATTTCTGTCTTTTTCTTGCTATTTAATTATTGTAAATCTTTTCTTTTTCTCTTTTTTTATTATTTATTTTCTTTATTTTTTTTCCCAAGTAGGCTTTTTATTGTATATTTGTTCATGTGATTAGATGTATAAACAAAGAGAAAAAAATAATTTGAAAGAAAAAAAAAGAGAGAGAAGTCCAATAATTCCTCATAGTAAGTCGATTACCTAATTTCACTTTGATAGGAGTCCAAAGAAGAGATACTAGATGCTAGATGAACTTGTATAAACCATGTAGGGAGAAAGCAACCAGAATTTTAATATTTTAGTATTATTAGAATTATTATAAAATTAAATGATCAAAATTTAATATATTTTTTTTTTCAAAAATTCAAGTTGATTGTATAAATATATAAGTAACTATGTAATCATTTTTTCTCACCCAATCAGTATTCGGGCTGAATATTTGCTTTCAATTTGGAATTAGGGTTGTTTGTTTATAAATATATATATGATCTGAATGTAAAACATAATTTTCATGATTGTAATTTAGAGATTTTTAGGGTTTTCAATTAGGGTTGTTTGGTTATATATATATGTATAAATGATCTTAAATTTGGGTATTGAAATATATATATATATATATATTCATTATTTTTGAAAAATTAGCTATATATGATCTTTTATAGCTAATTTTTCTTTTAGTTGTCAAGAAAAATGAGAAAAAAAATAAGTTTCAAATCAAATGTTTATTAGTTTTGACTTTTAGGATATGAAAATCTAACCCATTTAAGGTCTCTAATATTTGAAGCTTGGCAAATAAAGATTTTTATTTATTTGGGTTACAAATTATGGTTTCATTAATCAAATAAAGTATACTGCTACTTTCACTCAACTTAAATAAATAAACTTAAGCCATAAGCAAATTAAACTAATTAAAACATAATTTTCATGCATGTAATTTAGGGGTTTTTAGGGTTTTCAATTTGGAATTACGGTTGTTTGGTTATATATATATATGATTTGAAATTTGGATATTGAAATTGATGATATGTATATATATATATATATATATATATGATCTTTTTTAGCTAATTTTTCTTTTAGTTGTCAAGAAAAGTGGGGAAAGATAAAAGAAAACTAAATTAGTTTCAAATCTCATGTTTTTTTGTTGTTGGGTTTTAGGATATAAAAATCTAGCACATCTAAGGCCTCTAATATCTGAAGCTTGGCAAGTAAAATTTTTTGTTCATTTGGGTTGCAAATTATGGTGTCATTAATTAAACAAATCATACTGCTACTTTCACTAAAACTTAAATAAATAAATTTAATTCATAAGCAAATTAAACTAATTAGAACATAATAAGATAAAACACAACTTAAGCTTGACTATAAGAGTTCCAATTAAGTGGACCTTCCTTTGAAACACAAGCAATTTAAACAAATTTCACTATTTAAATTTGTTTAACTGAATCAATTTTCTTTCTAATCCAAACAATTTTTTTTATTTTAAAAAACATCATCTTTCTAATTTTTTTCTTTGACATTGGTAATGCACTGGATTGCAACCATATAAACTTGATGTTGTAGTCATAGTTATCTTCAAATTTTTCTGAAAATGCACAAAATTGACCTTAATTAATTTGACCTAAAGCAAAATTAAGTGACTGTCCTAAGCTTTCCATAGTCTACTTAATTAATAATTAGTTACTCGATCATACTGAAATATTTTCTTAAAAGTCTATAGAATCCTTAGCCATTGAATAATTAGAGATAATAGGAAACTGATGCTCTTATACTCTCTCTAGATTAGATAATCTAATACTAAAAGAGATTAATGTTATAGTAAAGAATTCAAGAAAATTTAATGTAAGATTTATTTCTATCATGACAGAGGCTAATTATTAGTCAATTTAGAGAAGAATATGCAGAGTTCAAGTCCTCTTGAGATAATATTGCCATATTAGGTGTATGTGATTGAATTGAGTGTACATATTATTTGAATTTTGGGTATTAAAATTGATGAGTAAATGGATATGTATATGATTTTTTTTAGCTAATTTTTCTTTTAGTTGTCAAGAAAAGTGAAAAAAATAAAAGAAAACTAAATAAGTTTCAAATCTCATGTTTTATGTTGTTGGTTTTTATTATGAAAATCTAACTCATCTAAGACCTCTAATATTTGAAGCTCGACAAGTATACATTTTTGTTTATTTAGATTACAAATTATGGTCTTATTAATCGAACAAAGCATACTACTACTTTCACAATTTGTTTTATTTTATATTTGCTTAGAATTGTTCAAATTCATTCTATTGGAGTTTGAACAAAATATTTACTATTTGTTTTCTGTGTAACTGATGGCATGTAAGATATGTACGATCAACAAGTTTCAACTTTATATATGCATATAGTAAATTTGTAATTTTATAAATTTGAAGTTGTGAGTTGCGCGGTGCGGAAGCGGTTGCGAAAAGTATTTTAGAACCTAGAGGGGGGTGAATAGGATCACTTGCTCTTTTGCTTAATTTTTAATTAATTTAATTTTAAATCCAATTAATCAAATAATTAAAGTAAGCAAATAAAGTGCAAGTAAAGAAAAGAATGCACCAAATATACGTGGAAACCCAAGGCGGGAAAAACCACGGAGGGAGATGGCACGCCTCAGGAAACCAATTCATTATGATGAAGCAAAGTACAACAGACTCTGTCTCAGTCTCACACCCCTCTTCACTCTGTCAATGATCTGATGCGGAACACCTCAGACTTATGATTGCGACAACACGTCCAACTGCTGCAGACTTCCGACTAATGTCACCACCCTTACAGAAAGGTTGCTGGAAGAACCAAAATATTTAGCAAGTATTTTGTTCCCTTCGTAGTGCAATTTGGTCACCTTTCTTCCTCAGCAAGCAAGCAAGCGAAGAACCTTCAATCCAATGTTCTGATCAGCAAATAGATTTGATGCAGTCTCTGAGCAGCTAATCAGAAGTAGAAAACCATCCTAAAAATCACTCGTGTAGTTTGGATGTGTGTTCTTAAAAATATATAGCCCTAATTATATTGTGTATACTTTCTCTCTCTAAAAATATTAATTTTTTAGGCTTATTTTGTAGAGAAAATATGAATACATATATATAGGCAAGGAAGTCCTAATTCTACTTGGAAAAGAAGTTGAATACCAAAATAGAACTTTCCTAGAAGTTTCAAACCCAATAGGAATCATAATTTTCGTCAAAATCTATTTCCTATTTAGAACAGGCTAAGTTGGACCAGTGCCAAATAAATAGGACCGGTGGAACTTTTTGAAAACCTGCAGAAACTAAACTGTCAAGAAAATTTAGACCTGTCCTAAATATTGGGGATTGGTCTTACTTTGAAAAACCCTAAAAGTTTTTCAAAAAAGGCTCGAAACTAAAAAGTGTAGAGTGTCATCACCATACTTACATGTACTATATGGTGTTCTTACTGATTTGTTGGCTTCCATGCACTTGAGTGTCAGCTTGAAGATATCGATGATCGATACAAAGAATAAATCAAAAATTATAACTCGATCAATCAGGTTTTGATTATCGAAATATGGCAATTACAAATTTATATCTCACAATCTCTCTCTTTGACAATTTCGTGACAAAATCACCTAGACAATTATAACCTAACCCATTGGAAAAATTAGATTATAATGTTGCCCAAAAATACATAGAAACATAACTGAACCAATGAAGCTTCACATGTGTGTTCAAGATTATTTTGGGAATAAAACTTGTATCTGCACATCACTTAAACAACATAACCTGTGAAAAGCTTAATAAAGAAATATAATCATGAATATCTCAAAAAAATATCTCCCCCTTAATTTCTTAAAAATATATCTCCCTCTTTGTCAAAAAACCTCATATCACATAACAATATCATCTCCCCCTTTTGGAACAAATTGACAAAGAAATATCCAAGAGATTTTTATAATCAAATAAATCATGAAGCATATAGAGAGATTAAGACAATAATGAAACAAAAATTATCATCACTGATCAAATAAATATCCAAAACATATCAGTTGATGGAATAAACAAAACATAACAAGATCAAGTATCAAACCTAGACAAAATAGAGTTAATTACTCAAAGTCTAGCAAAACATAATTAAGTCTATCATCAAGACCTAATTCTCATCATCATCATGAGCTCCAAAAACTAGATATCAACCCCTATAAAAAAGATATCCTTGAACATATAACTCCATCTATTGAAATTTGCATCAAAGTCCACAAAAATATAATCCAAGCACAAGTATGGTATCCATAGAATAAACATTCAACCTAATTAAAGACACCATGTGTATCCATTAGTAAAGATGCATTAGATTCTCATAAGACTCGAATCATTATCCTTTACAAATGGTTTATCAAGATTTGTCCTCAATTATTACAAAATAGTATCACCTATTAAGATAAAAAACATCAACTATTGGAGTCATAACAATTGTATTCACCTCAATGATAATGACAAACACTTTGATTGTAAAATATAAACATCCAAATAGAAATATGTCATCCAAATCACATAAGGACTCTCAACCAATCTGGTCACTTTTCTTCCTCAGCAAGCAAGCAAGCGAAGAACCTTCAATCCAATGTTCTGATCAGCAAATCAATTTGATGCAGTCTCTGAGCAGCTAATCAGAAGTAGAAAACCATCCTAAAAATCACTCGTGTAGTTTGGATGTGTGTTCTTAAAAATATATAGCCCTAATTATATTGTATATACTTTCTCTCTCTAAAAATATTTATTTTTCAGGCTTATTTTGTAGAGAAAATATGAATACATATATATAGGCAATGAAGTCCTAATTCTACTTGGAAAAGAAGTTGAATACCAAAATAGAACTTTCCTAGAAGTTTCAAACCCAATAGGAATCAGAATTTCCGTCAAAATCTATTTTCTATTTGGAACATGCTAAGTTGGACTGGTGCCAAATAAATAGGACCGGTGGAACTTTTTGAAAACTTGCAGAAACTAAACTGCAGAGAAAAGTTAGACTGGTCCTAAATATTGGGGACCGGTCCTACTTTGAAAATTCCTAAAATTTTCATTTAAACCCTGATTTTTCAAAATAGGCTCGGAACTAAAAAGTGCAGAGTGCCCTCACCATACTTACCTGTACTATATGATGTTCTTACTGATTTGTCGGCTTTCATGCACTTTAGTGTCAGCTTGAAGATGTCGATGATCGATACAAAGAATAAATCAAAAATTACAACTTGATCAATCAGGTTTTGATCATCGAAATATGCCAATTACAAATTTATATCTCACAGAAGTTTTGCATAATGTCTCGTATTTTGAAACTTCAGAATATTATATTTTGTTCAAAATATTATGTTTTTAATTTGGAATTAGATTTTTGTTCATTTACTCCTTTTGTATGTTAATTATATCTTTACTATAATTTGTGACTGTTTATCATTATTTAACATCTATCCATCTTCCATTTATGTGAATTGTGCAGTTTTATTATCTATTGTACATTAATTTTTTTTTAATTTTGTGCTAGCTACTGTTAGTTGACTTGTTTCTCTGAAGCATTGTCTGAATTAAAAAATTTAGTATCGCTTTTTTGAATGTTCTAGAATCCATAAAGGGAGGTTGATTATTTCATTTTTGTTAAATATCTTCTTGAAGATGCATATTAATGGCAAATGATTAGATTTTTTATATTTGTAACGCTATAATTATATCGGATTATCAACATAGAGGACATTATTGAATTTGAAAGGAAAAATATGAAAGCTCTCTCTTTTTTTTCTCTAAAATTGGGTGAAAGAATGACAGAAAGTTATATCATGTTATTTAATAATTGGGATAGCTTTTAAATTTATGCAAATTTTTCTGTCTTAGTGATTGTAATTTCAATTCAGGGAGATTGACACTCGTGGTGATTTTACTTTCTAATTTCTTTTTCTTGTTGTTTTGAACTTAACTTGATTGTTGGTATTTTGAATGGTTTAATTATGAACATGAATTAGATAAAAAAATTTGACTTAAAAGGTTGGACGCTACTAATGAAAATTCAATACATAAAGAAAAATAAACTACAACTATAATATTTCTCTTAAAAATCCATCGCATTCCTAAAGTTGATGCCCTGAATTTAGTTAGCCATTTTTTTAAGCAAGCCTGATTGTGAATAATTCAGTGTTGGTTTCGCGTAGCATTTTTTTCTTGCTTAGTGATTCACAAAGCTTTTATCTAAATTTAAGTGTATCTTCTTTTTTTTTTTTCTTTTTCTTTTGAACTAATTTTGTTGACATGATATATCAACTAAATTTCTATCATTTAATTAGTGTCATGTTCCTCACGTTTAGTCGGGAATCTTATGTTTAAATAAATAGGCTGGTCAAAATTGAATTTGTTGTTACCATTACTACATGATTGCATATTAATAATGAATTTTCTTTAGATATTTGATAATTTATTTTTTATGTACATTAAGCAGTTGTTGATGCAAGAAATGAACCACTTCTATATATTTTGATAATCAGATTGTGATACTTTCACAGAAAGATGTCGAGTGAAACACCCTTTGAATTAAAAAGTCTCGGGAATGTCAATCATTAAATATATGTCTAAAATAAACTAATAAAAATAAAATAGGACATATTATGTTTGTCTCCTGAGATTTTATAATTAATACTAATTAAAGCAGGTTAATTATTTATATAAGAAAATTTAATTTAATTTGGGGGGTGTGTGTGTGTATATATATATATATATTTATTTATTTTATTTATTTATTTTTATGTTTGTGGTCCAAAGATAATTATGGACCATATATAGGTGGGTTAATTACCCTCCTACTTAAAAAGCTCCTAAGATTCGGTACTACGAAGAAACTTTATTTGGTAAATTATTCCCTCAAAGTTTCATAAAGATTCAGATGATACAATTTTTGCAGACTTTGTTTTACTTACTGCTTACTGAAAATGAACTATTATTAGCTAATTTATCTAAATGTGTTGACCTGGAAAGGAAACAAAAGCTCCAAATTTTTCCTGATAAGCAAGACAAAGACTATACCTTACATAATACAGAAGAAGGGACAGACTGAAGTCCGTATTGTGTGTGTGTGTGTGTGAGAGAGAGAGAGTCATGTGGCCATACAGGCAATATGACCTCCTAGGAAGGGAAGCACAACTCCCTAGCCTATATGTGACCTCCTACTACAAGTAAACACAACCACCGCAATCTATATTGCATCTCTCTCTCTCTCTCTCTCTCTCTCTCATTGTGCTCATGGAAACTAACACCACTGTTGCTCCTGGTGTTGCTGCAAAATACCATACTCACAGCCACCACCATGATATTCTCTCTTCAACTTCTGTTCTCATAATCATCATAGCAGTCATGATAGCCATCCTACTTCTCTCAATCTTTCTAATCATTGTAGTGCTTCGACGTCTGAAATCCGCCAAAAACAATGGCAGTAGTAACAAAACCAACAACACCATCAGCAAAAGAAATTGCATGTTCATGGCTCATAGCACCATAACAATCACTGATAGCCCAGGTAACTAAAATCCCAATTCCAACTCCTTACTAATAAATTTTATCTTTCATCTTTTCCATATGTAATTCTTATATATTTGTGTTCATATCAAATCGGTTGCATAATTCTCATCTGGGTATTTGACAATGTGACAGATATTTAAATATTATATGTATACCAATTATTGTTTTTGTGAACATATCTCAAATCATTTGCATAGTTGCCATTTGGGTATTTGACAATGTAACAGATATTTACATATTATATGTTAAAATATATCAAATCATTTGCATAATTCTAATCTGGGTATTTGACAATGTAACAGATATTTACATATTATATGTATATCAATTATTGTTTGTGTGAATATATATCAAATAAAGGTCCGCTTTGTGCAATTTCAAATTCATGACTTTCAGGTCACCATGAAACAAATTTAGCGTTGCACACTTTCAGGTCATGCGGCATGGGCCGCCTTTTGAATATATATCAAATCATTTGCACAATTCTCATATGGGTATTTGACAATGTAACATATATATATATATATATATATATATATATATATATATATATGTTTGATGTGGGTATTTGACAATGTAACAGATGTGAAGAGTGGGTGTCTATATGGGAATTCAGGGCGTGTCCCTGGAAGTAAACTCAGAGGAGTACAAGTATTCACATACAAGGAGCTAGCAGTGGCCACAGATAAATTTACTGAGGCAAATGTGATAGGAAATGGAGGGTTTGGAGTGGTTTATAGAGGGGTCCTAAGTGATGGGACTGTGGCAGCAATTAAGATGTTGCGCAGGGAAGGAAAGAAAGTGGAGCGTGCATTTCGGACCGAGGTTAGTATTCTAAAAATACTTGCCTCCACATTGATGAGAAGAAATTTCCTTCAAACCACTCACGTAACACAACAGTTTATGTTCGGTAAATTTTATTAATTTTTTTTCTGTAAATGACAATGATTATGTTTCTTTCTTATCTCTCGTTAAATGGTTTCTTTTATTGTTTTTTTCTATGTTTTTTCCTGTATAGTTGAGGAAAATTTGGTTGTTTTTATTTACATATGCATAATGAGTATATTAATATAGGGACCGTCTCTATTTGACATTCTAAGAACTTGATCATGCAATGGATTTTTCTCAAGAGAATTGCGCTAGGAGACATTATGATAATTTAGTGACCAAAATTTATAACAATTGTCCGTGCATGTAGGAGGGGACTGTATGTGTCTGTTACGGATTATAGGGTCTCTAAGAAGCTCGACACCACCATCTTCAACAGGAAAAGAAAAAGAAAAAAAATTGTGCTTGTTTCATGTTTGAGTATGAGAGAGAGTGAGAGTGAGAGTGAGAGAGCTCTTTCTTTTGTAGTTGTGATTCATCAGCTGCTTGCTTTCTTCTGATCTCCTGCATTTTTAACAATAATTGGTGTTGATACAAACTACACCACTTATTTTTTGGTTAACTGGATAAGTAGAATAGAAGAGGGAAAGAATTTACAGTGGGGTCTCAATTTAGAGACAAATAAGCCAAAAACGCAATCCAAAACAAAATAATGGCAAAACATATAGCCAAACAAGGAAAATGCAAGAAAGGCAATAACAAGTTTGCCTTGCTTATTGGTATTCTCTAACGTCACTTCACAACTAAAAAATTGTACTTAAATGTTGATTGAAGCAATCTCTCTCTCTCTCTCTCTCTATATATATATATATATGTATCTTGCTAATTGCTTTTTGGCATCTTCTGACATCAAGTAACAATAAAAGACTGTCAGGGATGTTGACTCTCTGTCCTTTATCTACCCTTCAATAATGAAGCCTATTCGACATTGCACATGGGTGTGAAACAATGTGACAACAGCCTTTTTTAACATTTTGGGCAGGTGGACTTGTTAAGCAGCTTAAACTACTCTCCTTACCTAGTGAAGCTGCTTGGCTACTGTGCAGACCAGCACCACCGTCTCCTAATATTTGAATTCATGCCCAATGGCACCCTCCACCACCACCTCCACCCTTTCCACCGCCACCAGCCACCGCCGCTGAATTGGGGTACCCGATTGAGAATTGCCCTCGACTGTGCCAGAGCCCTCGAGTTCCTCCACGAGCACGCACTCCCATCAGTCATCCACCGCGACTTCAAGTGCAGCAACATTCTCTTGGACGAGAATTTCAGAGCCAAGGTGTCCGATTTTGGACTGGCCAAGACGGGCTCAGACAAGATCAACGGTCAAGTTTCGACCCGCGTGCTGGGGACCACCGGCTATCTAGCCCCCGAGTGAGTACCTTCCTCATCTGTCACACATCTCTCATTTTCACTACCATACCAACTGCACATGTGCACACACTCATGCACATAGGTAGTAAGGCCAAGGTCCCCCCTTTGCAGGCTGTCATTTTCTCTAGTGTTTATGCTTCCATACCAATTGTCTCCTTGTGGACAACCTGCACATGCATATATCTATCTATTTTGTATAAGAGGTAAAAAAAGAGACTTGTTTTTATGCTTCCAAACAGACCCTTCATTCTAAAACCACATGCTTGGTTTGTCACTCTGAAAACAGTCGTCAAAGAACTCAAAAAACAAGAAACTATTTTTAGACAATTATAAAAAAAAATATTTTTTTAAAAACACAGAGTTTTAAAAATTGTCTACCAAACATATTTTTTTATAATTTTCTGATTTTCGTTCTCAGAAAACTGAACCAAACATGCCATAAGTCTTTCACAAGTAAATATATAGATGATATGTAGCAAGATTTTTGCAATGTATGTAGGTATGCTTCAACAGGTAAGCTTACAACAAAATCAGATGTATACAGCTATGGTGTGGTCCTTCTAGAGCTTTTAACAGGCCGTTTACCAGTCGATACCAAGTTGCCTCCGGGACAACATGTGCTTGCCTCTTGGGTCAGTAAAAAATCACATCCATCATTCTTGTTCTCAATATTTATGAAGTATTAATTGCTATTTCTTAACACCACAAACATACTACATAGTTTTTCTCTGTTTGGTTGGTTGCTCTTTTCTCACAACTGTTTTTTGAAAACTCTGTTAAAAAAAAGGGTCTGAACTGTCTTTTACAGTTCCTAAAAACAGTTTTCTGTTTTCTGAGTTATCGAGACAAACGGCCATTGTTCCACAGTAATGTAACTGAAGATTAGTCATGACAGTGGCAAAGTTCTTAGATTTCACAGTAATGTGACTGAAAATTGCCTAATTTGTATCTATATGTCCATTTAATAGGAAATGGGGCAAACCTCAAAACTGCTGAACTGAAATTGTATAATTTTTCAGGCTCTTCCAAGGCTAACCCACAGGGAAAAAGTAATGCAAATGGTTGATCCAACACTACAAGGTCAATATCCAAAAAAGGATCTAATCCAGGTCAGTTTGGCTATATCTATCATAGTTTCTATCATCACCATTACCGTCAAGAACTATAATTCTCATTTCTCTGTATTGGCAGATCGCAGCCATTGCAGCCGTGTGTGTGCAACCAGAAGCAGATTACCGACCTCTAATGACAGACGTTGTGCAGTCCTTAATCCCTCTGGTGAAGAATCTCTCTTCTGTATGTGCCTCCAGTTCCTTCAGATGTACTCCGAAAATAAATCCGAGGTCTTAGGGGCTGTTTGGGAACTGCATTGTGTGATGTCCAATCCAAACAAACCAGCTGTTTCATCCTGTGACTACTCTTTGAAGATATTTTATAACCCCCAACAAAAAAATAATCAGGGAAAAAGAAGAAGGATTCAAACACTTGATACCAAGTCTAATGCTATTGCTCTAGTCACAGCCATTGCTTTCAGGTCCCAAAGCATTTATCAGATGGGACAAATGAAACAGAGTAGCAAACTCTCCCAATGCATTTCAGAGCAAAATCATCCTACAAGCTAATGCTCCTCTTCTTTTGAACTAGCATCTTGAGCAATGAAATACTATGTACTCCAATAAAAGAAATTGTAGAAAATTAAGGAACACATTAGTACTTTGTTAACTCAAAACTACAAAATCCCTGTTTAGTGAATAATGTACTGAATTTCATTATGGTATCTGTCAAAGTTGATGATTTTATGTAAATACTGTCTATTTTGCACACTCTCTTTTAGGTGTCCATGGTTTTCAAAAAACGTGTACAAAATTAGAAGGTCTCTACATATATAAGTTTCAACAACTTCTCTCCCAGATGATGTGCGACGTCACATTTTATGTATGCATAGAATAAGATACTTTTTCCCTTTATTCAAAATCTTTGTTTGCTTTTGTGCTTGAGTCGATAATTGAATATTCACTCTGTGTTTATCCTACGTTTACTCAGTTTGATATTATTTTGTACAAAATGACTACTCTCAAACTCGAACTGACGTCCTCATGATTGCTAGCATGAGTTTTTACCATCGATGACCCCAAAGTAAATAGCTGAACATAAGATTAGAAAAGAGATTTAGAACTATGATACCTGTGGCTTCATCAACTCCATTGGCACTTTGATTGTTTTAGTTTATCAAGCATGTAAATTTACTTGAACCCATCAAATCTGCAATCAATGGCCAAGAATAAAACTAGAATACCCCCAAGCATCTTAAGATAGATCTAAACATAAAATTGAAGAAAGTACTGCCCCCTAGTGGATGGTATAGACTCACAAGTTGTATAGTCTAGTACAACCTGTGATAGATTTTTTTTTCCCAAAAGGTTAAGCAAATATATTAAAAGAGAATAAAATCTGTACAGTGATGGACAAATATGACATGACCCAAAGAAGGGGACTAATTAAAAACCCACCCAAAGAAGCCAAACAAAAACCTAAACAATTAGCCGTTAGTAACATACACATATATTTGCACTATATGGTCTATTACTAATGGATGTTCGCTGTTCGTTGTATAGTCTTGATAAAATTTCATGACGTGAACTGTACTGTGGTTGCACTTAAACTCCTCTTCATTTGCAACAATCTTCTTTAACCACCCAAGAAGAAAAGCGGTCCCAATGATCAACCAAGCCTTCTTTGAACCTCATAAGTGCTTCTTGCTCACTTTCTATGCATTGAACATTTGGAAGCGAACCACCTACAACGACACTTTTCAACCAGAGAAATCCAATGAACATAGCCCCAAGTTGAAGACTCAACCTATATTCCATGATCAAACTTGAGTTCTGACTTCTAATGAATGGTGGATTATAATAGGAGTTTGCACAAACGTTGTCTCTTTGAATAATGAATGGTTGATTTTAATGTTCTTTGGCAGCAACAAGTCTTGGTCAAGCAATACTTTTCTTTATTCATAGTCTTAGCAATAAATTTAGTCCACCATTATGACCTATAACCTAATATTTATATATTTAAACTTATCCTTTCTTACAAAAAGAAAATTTCTGAATTTAAATGAACTTGTATATATCTTTCAACACTCATGGTGTTATATATATATATATATATGTATAAAAATTTACGGTCATTTTTAAAGTTCAGCTGTGAAAGATCCGTTTCACACATAGAAGCCAAATTTTGTTCTATAAAATAATTAGTGAGGGTCTATCTTGATATTTTTTTCCTTTTAGAGAGTTCATGTAAATTTTAGAAGCATCGACTTTTAATCCATGTTTCTTGGTTAAGTTTTTCACTTTGAAAAGAATTTTCCGTACACATAATATATTTTTTTATATTTGCAGTGGTAGTGCTTAATTATTTAATTATTGGGTAAATTACTCTCATATTTACTAAGTTTGGTTTAATTACTCTCAAATTAAAATTTTGTAAAATTATTCTCACACCTTGTCGGACTAACAATCCATTAAACAAAATTACATTTAATATATAATTACAAAAGTACTGTCAAATTATAATATTTTTGTGCATTAAACAAAATTACATTTAATATACAATTACAAAAGTACTGTCAAATTATAATATTTTTGTGCAAAAATAATCTCAATTTCTAATTTTTTGACAAAGATTAACATGTAATATATATATATTCTCCATCAATGACACTAACACTATCGCCACCGATGGTAGTTTTGACATTTTGATTTTTTTTTATATTAATGACTAAAATGGAACTGACTGTAATATAACAGTAGATTTATCCGGAGTAAAGTCAAACAAATCTCAAAAAAAGGTTGAACACTATATTTTAAAAACTTTAATTTAAAGATAATTGAGCAAAATTTTAGGGGAGGTCATAGTAATTTACCCTTATTTATTTGTTTTTAGTGTTGTAATAATATAAACGAGCACAAATTAATTTGAATGGGGTCAAATATACATCAAGGAATGACACATATTATTGAGGGATTCCATTTTCAAACGAATATATTTATTTTAACAAGGATGGTAATGGTAATATATATGCATCAAGAGAGGCGTAAATTAATTTGAATGGGTTCAAATATACAGTAAGGAATGACACATATTATTGAGGGATTCCATTTTCTAACGAATATATTACTGTGAAAGCAACTCGTAAAATTATCTATAACAGTATTTGAATAAATAATTCTAAATAAAACTTCAAAATTTGTAACAATCATTATTGAAGTTTAAAGCTGTTCATGACATGTTAATTAATATTGTACAACATGCAATGTTTCAATTAAAGAAGTGTAGACACATAAATTTTCTGATGATCTAATTACCGTCCGATTGGTCAATAAGTCAAACACTTTTGATCAATTTAATTCTACAATTGCGGGTCCCGTCAATAGACACATGTCAAAATATTGAAGGATCAAGCCTTTAAAAAATATGTGTGATAATTCAAATTTAAATTTAATTTATTTCCATATAAAATGGGATAAAATATTTTTTTTCATGGAAGATGGCACAATTAATGGAGAGTTACCAAATTAAACTCCCACCATTTTGCCTATAAATACAAGTTCACCCTACACATTTAGGGAAGGGAAGGAGACAGAGACAGAGAGATCAAGGGAACACAAAAGCTTTGAAGACGAAGAACATCAAGCACGCTACACGAGTGCTGTTCTACCTCAAAGACTTTAAATTCTCGAAGAATCTTAAGACGAAGAACAACAAGCATGTCACACAAGTGCCGTTCTTCTTCTAAGACCTTCAACCATTTTGCCTATAAATACAAGTTCACCCTACACATTTAGGGGAGGGAAGGAGACAGAGACAGAGAGATCAAGAGATCAAGGGAACACAAAAGCTTTGAAGACGAAAAACATCAAGTATGCCACACGAGTGCTGTTCTACCTCAAAGACTTTAAATTCTCGAAGAATCTTAAGACGAAGAACAACAAGCACGTCACACAAGTGTCGTTCTTCTTCTAAGACCTTCAACCATCGAAGAATCTGAAGACGAAGAACATCAAGCACGCCATATAAGTGTTGTTTTTCTTCTAAGACCTTCAACTATCAAAGAATCTACAGACGAAGAATAACAAGCACGCCACACAAGTGTCGTTCTTCTTCAAAGACTTTCAATCCATCGTTTGAGATCAAGCTCTATCAACCCTCAATCGAAAATTCCGTCAAGCCTTTCCTTAATCTTGAAGATTTGAAGAAAGCTCATCACTACCAGTTCAAGAACAAACTTTTGAAGCCCTTGCACCAAACATCAAAGAGATTAAATCAGAGGAAGATTCTTTATTGTAAACGAATCGACCACAGAGAATTATACCATTTTTTCTGAAATTAATAAAATTGATTGTTTGTTACTCATTTTTGTTTCTGAATTTTCGGACACAAAATTTGTGTGTATAAGATGGGAAGATGGATTTGGATTGTAGCGACAGTCTTGAAATTATCGGCTTCATGGTAGTCTAAATTATTCATGTACAATTTTATTTTAATAATAACAATAATAAAATGATCGTATTCGATGCACAAAACTCTCACTTAAACGGAGTATGAGTTTTTTAACAATAACAACTGGAGGAATAAAATTCCTCCGTTATTCACATCGGCTGAATGGGTTTACTAAAAGCCGAATGGGCCTACCAAAGCACAAACATGCCGAACCCAAGAAGGAATTAAACCCAAGTCCAGAAAACAAGCTCCAATGAATAGTCTAAAAAAAAGAATGGGATAGGCCTCCCTTTTGAGGGTTAAAATGCCCCAATTTAGACATGAGTCCAAATTATATTAGGAATTCATATACTTGAGAGAAAAGAAAGTTGTGAATAAAGAATTTTGAGTCCTAAAAGGATTCAAATTTCAACTTGTATAAATAGAGAAAAATATTAATGAAAAAAGATCTTCTTTCTTAGAAGAAAGTATATTGTATTCTTGAATCTTTGGGCCTGTGCAATAGATTAATCGGTTAAAATTTGTCAAATAATTTCTTATACTAACAACAACAATTGTGTTATTGTCAGCTGGTTTGTTAGACGGCTAATAATTGATATATTGTTGTTTTTATAAATAATAAAAAATAGCTAGCATATCTTCTCGTTAAAGTTAAGTTTATCAGTGCTGCAATCAATCATGGTTGATTTTTTTGGTTAATCCCTAATTCAAAGGATTATTGTTGGCTACTCCCCAATTCAAAAGATTATTGGTGGCTGAAGATCAATTTTAAGTCTAAAAGCCTAATATTTGGTATCAGAGCATTCGATTTGAAGCCGCCCATCTCTTTTTAGTCTATTATTTATCTCCATTATCTTCAATTCCATTAGTATTCTCGATATGTCACTTAAGAAACTCGAAGGACAAGTTGCCATTCTTACTACTAGGATGGACGTGATATCTACCACTTTACAAGAGCTCCTGCGTGAGAGTCAAAGCAACAATGCAATTCTTCAGGAGATCAAGCGATGTTGGAAGATAGGCAAGAACCATAACCTATTCCTTATCATCCTCAATCTAGCGATCGTCTTTCCCAAAATGATGTCAACTTTAATTAACCTCTACAACGTGACGACGACGATGATCAGTATGCTAGTCCGATTATTCAAAGTTGGAGTTTCTGAATCAATTTTCTAAAATTTGAGGATACTAATCCTAAAGGATGGTTGTTTCAAGTAGAACAATATTTGGAACTTAATGGTGTTTTGAATACGCAAAATGGTTTTGTTGGCTACAATGCATCTTCAAGGAGATACTATTTCTTGGAATCCTTGGATTAAATAGTCCTTTGATTTGCTTGAGTCACAACAAGAAGACGCAATTATTATAACAATGGCCCATATGACAACGTCTGCTTCTTATTCATTTTTTTGCGATGCCAGCTAGATTTTTTGTTTTGAGGACAAGTTGTGACTCAACGGAGATGGGATGATAGAAAACCAATCTTAATAGATTCTATATTAGGCCATCTCCTCTTTTTTTCAATTACTATTTACTTGCTTAGAAATTATGTTCTCTCGATCTTTATATTTATTCTTTCCTTATTTTTCCTATTAAAAGCTACTATTGTAATAGAATTATGGTATTGAATAAAAAGTCAAGATTTTAGTGGTTAATCCCTAATTCAAAAGATTATTGGTGGCTGATATCCAATAAAAAGATCAATTTTGGGTGTAGAACCCCAACACTCTCTTTTTATATATTTTTCTCTATCTTTTTCTTCATGCATTTATACAAGAAATGTAAGTCATTTACTACTAATTTCATACTAATTATTTGTTGATCTTCATTGATCCTTGGTGGATTGGAATCAATCCCTCTGTCAAAGGAGAGAATCGTGCCTTTCTGGTTTAACTTTGATTCTGTGAGATTTTGGCTTGAGCATATGACTGAGTCTCTTGTCCCACTCAAATGGCCATGTGTATTGTCAATGTTCGTAAATTCATCCACGACATGTCATATTGCACTTCACAGGTGTCGTGCCTTCATTGGCGGAAATTTTTTCCCCCACAATATGTTATACAAGTTTAGTAATACACCAAAAAAATTCACATAATGAAGTACGAATTCGAGGAGTGTAATTATTACTTGTTTTAGTATTAATAACATAAAAAAAGCTTACAGACAGTGGAACAAAATGATAATAAGTGTGTCATGAGATTGACAATAATCGACTATGAATATTAAGTATATAATAAGTGTGTTATGATGTTGACAATAATCGGCTATGAATATTAAGTATCGATGAAAAAGAAATTATTAGATGGTCTGAGATTATGTGATTTCGATCAATCAAAAAATGACACATCTGCTTTGCTTTGGGTGCAAAGATCTTGCAATAGATGATTAAACAAGCTTTAAACTAGAAGATTTCTAATTTGGACCGGAATGTATGGCCGAAATAGCTCATTGATGCTGTGCATCTTGATTGTATTTCTTCAATTAATATAATTCTTGCCTTTTTGGAGAAAAAAATTATAACTTTGTCCTCTTCATGAATAGACATTGAAAGATGTATAAACAGTGGATACAACATAATCTTGTAAATTTTTACCCAAAAAAATATAATAATAACTGTGTAAATGATTCAAACTATTTATAATTGCCAAAAAAAAAAAAAAAAAACCTCATCTATCTCTCATAGTAAAAAAAAAAATTTATTATTTGCATTAACCCTCCTCAACTAATGAAAACATCATGCACGAGAGAGGGTTAATATGACAAAAATGCCCCTACTTTTAAAAGATGAGTATGACAATTTAACCCTTTCTACCGTGACGCATTTAGGTCTATTTTAACCGGGGTGAAAACAAATTTAATTAGGAAAGTAAAAAGTGCATTTTGAATCATTCAAAATATAGTATAAAAGTTTTTTTTTCTTTAAAAGCTCAAGTAAAGACACACACCCACTCCAATTCTCAATCTCTTATAGAGAAGAGATCATATCATCTAGGCTAATACCCATTGGTAATATAGTATAAAAGTTATATAAGTTAGTATTTATATGACCAAAACTTAAGTCACACAAAACAAAAATAAGAGTGTGTGAAAGCGCAAAAATAACAAATTCTGTGTATGTCACATATAAAGTGACAATCTTCACGTAACCTAGGCAGAACATATTCAAAGAATTATGTGACTTCGATCATAACCACTCCATACTGCCGAAAAGCAAATAAATTCTTTGACTAAAAATATTAAAATCAACAATGTAGTGCCACCACCATGAAATGAATCACATTGAACTAAATAAATTAGCATGAAAATTTAAATATATAAATACACAAATATAAAACGTTAAGAAATTAGACATTTTAATTTCTAAATTCAACAAGAGGACAATTAATTACAACAATATGCAAACAAACATGCACATGGTATAGAACCAAACAAAAAAATTGAAAAAAATTAAATCATACAGTGTAAAGACCAAGTCAATGGCTTTGTTATTGAATTAGTCAATTGTAGTTGTTGTCACGTTAATTCAAAAAATCGGTGCTTACATTTTAAAAAAAAAATTCATCATAATTTTAATATGTATTTGTGAAAATATATATTATATATATATTGAATATTTTATAAATTTGACTCTACTTTTCAAATTCATGATAGCTGGAATGTTTACTATCAGACAAAGGAACAATAAGAATATAAAAATCCGTCACAACTTGTGTCCATTCACTTTTTCTTAATTCTACAAATAGTTTTTGTGACAGCAAGAAATTACAGATATAGATAAGGATCAAGTAACGACAAAAGATTTAATTTAACGGTCGTGAGTGATTAAAAAATTAATTTTATAATTTAAAATATTTTTTGTTATTTGTAATTTAAAATTACTCTAACGGTCGTAAGCAATATACTAGTTATTAAATAATTTAGACCGTAGCTTCCGCTAATGATTAGTTGACACGTAAACAAAATTTTTTTGAATAAAACCTAATAATTACATGTTTGTTCGCAAATCAGTTGTTGATTAATAGACAATGTGATTTCGAACATCTAATGATTTTAGACATGTAAGCGTATCAATAAAAAGTAAATAGTAATTGCCTGAACAGTGAAATAAAAAAAATCACATAGTAAAAAATATATTATTTCTTTGCCACCAAAAAGAAAAAGAGTAAAAGTTAACCGGTGGTTGGGCCGAGTCAGTCTACACCAACCCGGTCTCCTCACCTTTCCGGTCCAGATAATTTGACGGCGTCTTAACGACCGTTACCAAACCCCTCGGAGTAGTGGACGACGTTTCCTCGCCGTCACCGGCCATAACCTTCGGAGATCTGGCCGACGAGGCCCTTAAAAAGAACGGCGGTGCCATCGACAAAACCCACCGGTCCGACTTCACCACCCGGTCCAACCGCTCGAGCCGCGTGTAGTACTTTACACCACCGGTTCGGTCCCCCCTCCTCGAACTGCCTTCTCTCGGCAACACCACCGCACAGCTCGTCGTCCGGCTCAAAGTTCGGTTCAACACCTGCTTCCTCACATCCTCCGGCAACCTCAGAGTGAACCGGTCCACGTTTTCTCCGGGATGAATCACTGAATGCCCAGTCGAGTGCGACCTCGGGAACTTCCCGAACAATCGTGACCGTACAGATCTCGATCTCGGCGGACGGTTCTGATGCAAACTCCAGTTGCGCTCCACCACCATCCGAGGTCTCTCTTCTTGTACATCCAACTGACAATCTTCAGCTATTCGGACCGAGACACCGTCGTTTTGCTGGTTTTCGATGTCGGGGTCTGACTCGGGTACGTGTACGGACTCGCCGGATTTGGGGACGAGGTTGGCTCGGCAGACCGGGCAGGTCACGTGCGAGGCGAGCCATTCGTCGATGCACTCGGGGTGGAACACGTGATCGCACTTGGGGATCAAACGCAGCGTTTCGTCGTCCTCGAACTCGTTGAGGCACACGGCGCACTCTAGCGCCCCTTTCCCGATCTTGAGGCCCTTCACGTCGGAGTAGGCGAAGGTCGGGAACGTCTCGATCACCGCCGGGTCGAGGCCGCGCAAGGCGGCGTTGCGCCGTGACCTCGCGGAGACGCCATGCGGGCGTAGGACGCCATCATCGGGGGCGGAGCTTCGGCGGATGTAGATGGAGAAGAAGGTCATGAAAAGGAAGGCGACGATGAGGATGACGATGATGGCCGCTACGGACGGGTTGAACTTCCCGTAGTTGTCCGGGACGGATCCGGATCCGGTTGTGTTGGACACCGGTTGTGCTCCGGCGAATGGAATCGCCGGCGAGAGGAGGAGGAGGAGGAGGAGAAAAGGGATTGCATGTTGGCGAGTGTAGGTGGGACTGAGTGAACCGATGATGATCGGACTGCTATTATTCTTCATCTTCTTCTGGTAACTCTGCGCATGATATAACAAGTACAAACAGTTTAATACTAGTACTAGCTAGTAACTTCAATGTACAACTGGTTTTCGAATATACAGTTTATATCATATATTTGTGTGTGTGTATGTATATACGCGGAGAGAGAGAGAGAGAGAGAGAGCTCTGACTTTACGAGAGCTTGAAAGTGGACTTTCTATGCATTTTCGTGGGGGAATATATATCCGATTGATGATTCTACGTTGGTCAGATATGGATGGCGTGCCACGTGAATTATTATACTGCCTTTTTATCATTTATATATTGACTTTTTTTATTAAAAAATATGAAAAACTCATGTCATATTAATAAAATGTCAAATATATATTAATAAAAAAAAATACTTTTAAAGTTGAGGAATTGAACGGAATTCCTCAACGAAATTCTTTTGATTGGTTTGCTTGTTGGACTGAAATCGGCCAGAAAAGACGCGTCTTGGTCTTGGTCTTTGGAAGTGTTATGGCTGCAAAGTGTGTGTTTGAACGAAGGTGTCACATGAAGAGTGGATGATGGATCGAAAATGCACTGACAAACAAATTTGGCCGGGTGCATTTTGATGCTCTGTGCACTACACAAGCAGTGAAGATACACTGATCACTTTATTTGGGAACGTTAGTGAAGAGTAAGTATTCATTGAATCCAACGTAGCGTGCACTGGGCGCATCTTGGCCTCTGTGTACTACACGCACAGTGAAGCCCATTCTGTGTGTAATTGCGTTAGACGCACTTAATATCTACACATTCGTAGAATGTGCCATTTTCAGTCAGATCAACGAATAAATCTGACTAATAAGACTTTTGGAAGAGGTTAATGTGAAGAACTAGGCACTTGCGATTCGATCAAAAATGATAAATGTTAGAGAGACTAATTTGTTTCATATCAGATCCGGATGGAAAATACTTGGGCATACAAGGGTGAATATGCAGCACTACTTAATCACTTAAGCTTTTGGGTTAGAGGGCAAGCGTTTAATCTGTTATAGTCAGTATCAGAATCAGACCTAATTCTTAATCTGGTGCCACGCCTAGCGTCCACCCGGGTAGAGTCCGGATCCAGATCATTACTGGGTCCTCCCGTTGTTAGGGGCGACGAGTAAACAGTGTGATCCGACCATAACAAGTTGCGAGTTCGGGTGTCAGAGAATGTTAGAGGAACTTTCTTTGTCCCACATTGGATGAATGGATATAAATGGACGGGTAGGCAATACTATCCAATAGCTTAGGTTTTTTGGTCATTGATAAATGTCTAACCCATTATATTTGGTATCAGATTCAAACCCAATCCTTGACCCAGTATCACACCAAGCGCCTGACTGGGAAGAGTCTGGGTTTGTCCTAGGTAGGCAAGGTGGCTCCACCAAGAGGAGTCTAGGTCTGCCCTGGGTAGACAGGGTGGCCCAACTGCAATGAGGGCATTACAAGTTCGTATGAGAGAGAATCTTAAATGGGCTAACTTGTCTTACATCGGATCTGAACGAGGAAGGAGTTGGGCATCGCCTAAGAGCTTATTGTAAATATTGGATCCGAATGGGGAGAGTTTTTAATATATAAGAGTGGATGGGTGTTAGCATCACCTAAGAGCTTATTGTAATGGGTCGAATGCTTGCCATCTAACCCAAGAGTTCTTGATATATAAGAGTGGATGGGTGTTAGAATCACCTAATAGCTTATTGTAAAGATGAGACCTAAATATTTTCTAAAATTTCTTCTTTAAAATGTTAAGGTTATTTTTGTATTCTGAAAGTTTTACTTAAGTTGTTATCTTTTTCTCCAAATCTTTCGACTTTTGAAAGGATAGCAAATAAAAGATTTGGAAGATATATTCTTTTTTTTCTTTCTCTTCTCAATGGCAAATCAGACATGGAAATTATTATCCTTCCCTTTCTTTTTCTTTTTTTCTTTTCCTTTCAATTCCATCAATCCAAACGAAGCTTTAGTGTCAAATATATAGCTCACCAGGCTACCAAATTGCTCCCAAGCAAGTAATTATGGTGGAGGTTCATAATGATTCTAACCATGAGAGTTTGGTTTGAATAAATTTCTTTCTTTGCCAGGAAAAAAAAAATGTATTTGTCCCCTAGATTGGAGTGAGAGTGAGGCTCATTCATAAGAACCTCAAATCGCTTTGGGTTGGCCCTACTAATGTGCATTTCTGTAATTAGTATTGTCTGAAAATCTGAAACTCTCTCCATGGACAGCCTCACTGTATGTATCGCTCCCAAGGGTGGTCCAATATGGCCCAAACCACTTAAATCTTGGGCTTTGTCAAGGGTGAATACAGAATTTACCACTTCAATCTTGGGCTTTGTCAAGGGTGAATACAGAATTTACCACTTCAATCTTGGGCTTTGTAAAGGGTGAATATAGAATTGAAATGGGCCCCCTATTAATTAAGAAACTCTTTTTTTCTCCAAAATTTCAAACAAATGCACACTCCACAGTCCAGTATAACCTCCATAAATTAATGGAAAATGCTAAACATCATGAATATAATTCATGAATTAGTATTTTGCATTATGTGGCTGATTATTTGATAACTTTTTATATTTTAAAAGTAATTATTTTGAGAGAATATAGAAAAGGAAAAAGAGAAAAAATAGCAAAACTTATCTTCTAGAATTCAAATCCTAACATAACTTGATAACATAGAAACTACAAATAATTGAGATAAGAAACTACAAAAAAAATTCATAATTTTAAAGTTTCTTATAATTTTATTTTGATTTGGTATTTTTGATCACAATTGAATTTTAGAGAACGACCTAATAAAGATGAAGAGAAGTTGAGGGAGTGCAAAAGAGAATATATGTATTTATAATAAAAAATATATATATATATAAATTAGAGAGAGAGAAATCTAATTTGACTACGGTTCTTACTTCATCTTTTAATGGGATTCATTTAGTTTCATAAAATATTAAAACTTATGAAAAGTGTAATATGTATCAAAGTAGAGGATATTTATGTCTCTTTTATATTGTCACGTCATATTCGAGATACATATTCGAAATGTGTAGCATTGCTCTAAATTAATAGTGTTAGGACCACATAAATTCTATTAATTAAGCAAGATATTAATTTATCGATAAATTAATAATTATTTATTTAACAAGATATTTTATGTACATTATTTATTTATTTTCAAAACATTTAGTTTCTCAATAGGCTTAAAGATTCAATGGATTGTACTCATTTAAAGATGAAATCCAACTAGACTTAAATTTCAAGAAAAAACAAGTAACACTAGATTTATATTTCAAGGAAACATCATACAATGTTGTACCTTGGCTCAAGTTGGAACCGGCATAATTTATTAAAGAGATTATTAATTTATGGAAGTTATTCTGTATTACTTCAAGTAAGGTTTGAACACTCAACATCTCTTTTTAAAATTAGAGATTATATCATCTGGACTAATTGCGAATTGGTTAATTAAGCAACTAAGGGAGAGTTATAAATGGGTTGTTGAGCCATCAAAGGAGTCGGGTTCTGCTTTGAGGCTCATAACTCAAACCATGTATTGAAGTAAAATATTGTTCTTCCTCCTCCTCACCTTAAGAAAAAGGTTATAAAAAGGTAGGCTTAGCAAAATGGGCGGGTTTGGACTAGTTGAATATGAACTAATTCCATCACCATATTAAGTTGAAACAAAAAACCCGCTTGATCATGTAAATCTAACAACTTATTTGGAAATTCTTTAAATTTTATACTATTTTATGATATTTGAAGCTATAAATTCAAGTTGGCTTGGACTAACCCGTCTACAAAAACTGACCCATTTATAGAACCCAAGCCATTCACAATGACCTAACTCATTTAACCAAAAAAAAATAGATTCTCATTTTTTTATATAAAAAAAATAGATATTCTTAGAACTAATATGTAACAAGAGAGAGAATAATTAGTAATCAAGCTCTTTAATTTGGAACTAGTGTGAAGATACTCTTGAGTTCCTAATTAAACCTAAAATCTAATATGGATATTTGGGCAATCCCAAGCATGTGCTTTGCATGAGGAGCGTGGACCTCTATATACGTATATATATACATATGTATGTATAAACAAACACACATTACGACCCTGTTTGGATTGGCTTTTGACTTTTCAAGTTCAAAAATCGTTTTAGAAAGTGTTTGAATTTGTAAGGCTTAAGAGTTTTGGAGTTTAAAAAGAGTGTTTAAAGGAAGTTGGTGGGTACTAGTTTTATTTTCTGCGTAAAAGCTGAAGCAAAAGTTCTGCTAAACAGGACATACATATGCCACAACTATAAATCACGTGGCGACCTAGTGTACTTTTGAGCAAATTGTGGGCACATGTCCAAAGTTCCAAATTCAATATCTCACTTTAGTTCCTCCTCTCTTTCCTTCCATTATATTTATATCTATCTATATCACTATTAAAAGTACAATTTTATAACCTCTAAATCTCTAAACACCACTTGATCTTTCTCCCCTTATAAATATAAAACCTTATAACTTCTAAATCCCTGAACACCGCTTCATCTCTCTCAACCCAACCCACCCCTCCTTTTTTTACCCTCTCTTTTCAATGTTTCATTCTTTTTCAACCTTTAGTGTGTTGTACTGTTGCTTCACACTCTTAATCATTTTTCTTCTTCTCTTTTTCCCATGAAATAATAGTCAATAATTGGGTTAAAAATCTGCTACATATCAATAACTCAGGTACACTTCTTTTGTTTCAATTGAGTAGACTAATGTATTTATGCAATAATTTTAGATTTGATGCATGTAATTTAGGAATTTTTAGGGTTTCAATTTGGAATTAGGATTTTTCAATTAGAGTTTCAAAATTGGAATTAGGGTTTTTCAATTAGACGAGTGTATTTATGTAATAATATTAATTTCATGCATATAATATATGAATTTTCAAGTTTTTCAATTTGGAATTAGAATTTCAAAATTGTAGCGATGCTACCCTTTAGTTCATTATGATTAATTACAAACTCTGGTCAAAATAATTTTGATAAAATAAATTATTTTTATTAAGAAAAGCCAAAATCACAAGTATATATTCAATGTAACAACAACTTAACATTCTTTTTCTTTTTCTTTTTTCTGACAGACCATCTCAAATCAATTAAATTAACAACTTAACATCCTTTTTTTTTTTTTTTTTTTTTTTTTTTTCTGATGGACCATCTCAAATCAATTAAATTATTGCATAAATAATTTGAAGTGCTATAATATGTGTGTTTTCTTATGTCTAATTCCAATTACTATTAGTACCAACATGACATGGTCACTTATATTCTTATTAAACTTGGATTGAAACTTAATAATAATAATAATAATAGTTGAGCTAATTAAATTGGAAAAATTATCACACTCATAAACATTAGCACAATCTTAGTCAAACACTTATGTGACTTCTTTGAGGTTGGTATTTATGCAATAATTTTAATTTTTATGGATGTAATTTAGGGAGTTTTAGGGTTTTCAATTTGGAATTAGAGATTTCAATTAGGGATTCAAAATTGGAATTAGAGTTTTTCAATTAGGATTGTTTGGTTATATATTTTTCAATTTGGAATTAGGGTTTCAAATTTAGAATTAGTTTCAATTAAGGTTGTTTGGTTATATATATGAGGAGTGCTAAGGACAGTCGCACTGCCCTTGCATAATTGCTCTACTAATTGGTAAAAATCAATCACAAAAATTAATGTTTTTCTTGAATAAATGTCCCACCTTTTTATCAATCAATATGTTCTTCTAGTTTTAAGGTATTTACATTAGTGTCATCAACAAACAAATAAAATTATAGCCATAAAGTATTAAATATTTTTAATAATATTTTTTTTATATTGTCCTACTTTGGGATATTTTTAATAATCTATATACTTATTATAATCATTTACCATATAATTTTTAAAATTTTGCAATTAATTAGTATATAAAAATACTTTATGAATTTTGGTTCCTAATTGTTTTAAACAACATATTTTTCTTTTATAATTGAAGAACTACTTTATAATTTTATTTGTTTGTTGATGACACTAATGTATATACTTTAAAGTTAGAAGGGTATACGATTGATAAAAAAAAAGTAAGACATTATTACAAGAAGACATTTAATTTTGTGATTGGTTTCACCAATCAGTGGAGCGACTGTGCAAAGGCAGTCGCTTAAGCGACTATCCCTAGCACTCCTTTGTCATTTACGTTTTCTTTATTATATCACATGATTATAATTAATTCATGTTAAAAAAATATATTTTGTCACTCAACTTGCAAAAAACACATTACCTTTTTGAAGCAAGAATTATAGAGATTAAAAATGCATCTGAACTATGGTACAATGCATGTAAGCAATGCAAGAAAAAAATTGAAGTTCGAAAGGATGAACTCAGTTGTACTCAGTGCAAAACAAAAGATGCTAAATGCTTTCAAAAGTATTATTATATCTTCAAACATTCTATTTTTTTTTTAAAAAAAAAAAAATTTACAATATGACAAATATGTCATTCTTTATTATTATGTATCAATGAAGTATACTCATTTATGTAGATTTATGATGCAATTTTGAGTCAAAGATATAACAAATAATGCATATCTAACAATATTTGATAATTCTCAATCATTAATAAATTGTTCACTAGATGAGCTAATATAGTTAAAAAGTCAAGTAATACCTTTTTCCTTACTAAAAGAATTTATGGATAAAATAATTCATTTGAAATGTATCAATATTATAATATATTTTGTCACTCAACTTGCAGAAAACACATTATTTTTTTGAAGCAAGAATTATAGAGATTGAAAATGCTTCCGAATCATGATACAATGCATGTAAGTAATGCAAGAAGAAAGTTGAAGTACAAAATGATAGACTCAATTGTACTAATTGCAAAACAAAAGATGCTAAATGCTTTTCAAATGTTAATATCTTCAAACATTCTATTTTTTTTTAAAAAAAAATTACAACATGATAAATATGTCATTATTTATTATTATGTATCAATGAAATATACTCATTTATGCAAATTTATGATGCAGTTTTGAGTCAAAGATATAACAAATAATGCATATCTAATAATATTTGATGATTCTCAATCATTAATAAATTGGTCACTAGATGAGCTAATAAAGTTAAAAAGTCAGGTAATACTTTTTTCCTCACTCGTAAAATTTATGGTTAAAATAATTCATTTAAAATGTATCAATATTACTAGAATAAATTTGTTCTTTTTGTAGGACAAGGAGATGAATGAATTTTACGACAAAATGACAAGTTGCAAAGGAAAAGCGTTTCTTTTTATGATCAAGATAGACAATAATAAAATTGACGTAGTCAAAAATAGTTTTGTGGTGGCAGCTATCAAAGAAGTTTCACTTAATAATGATTTATTTGAAGAAGAACTCAGAAATATAAAAAGGATAAAGTGTTTAGAATTTCCAAAAGAATAGTAATAGATTCTTTAAGAATTGTTAGAATTATAGCTTTTGATTTCTCATAGTTTATACTTGATTTCTTCCATGTGAATAATAGTTAACTTATAGTTTTATTTTTTCAACAAGTGAGTTTATATTACCAAGGTTACATAATGAAAATAGTTTTGGGTGGTTTAATTAATGTGTTTGAATGTGTTATAATAGTTTTCAATATTTTGGGTATTATAATGGAATTTTAATTTATTTTTTATCCACGTGCATGACACGTGCTTTAAACTAGTTAGTGTGTGTATATATATATATATATATATATATATATATATATATATATATATATATATATATAATCTGAAATTTGGGCATTGAAATTGATGAATTTGATTATTTGAATTTCCTTTAGAATACGTATAAAACTTTTTATTTTTCGGAAAACTTACCCCTTTTAAACAAGTGGTTTTAATTAAAAAAATACAATTTTAAAGGTAATCTATACAATGTATACGCACACCCCAAATTATTACAACAGTGTAAACTATGTTCACCAATTTTTATTGAATGTTTGTGCAATGTCAAAATTCGACATTGTATACAATTTATTCTCAAAAAATTGTATCCATTACTCCTTAATTGGTTTCTAGATTTTATTTTATTTTATATAATTTTGGTTTTTGGTAGACAAGATATAGATCAATTTTTCTCACTCGCTTCTTAAACACGTGTATCGCACATGCTTTTTACTAATATATATATATATATATATATATATATATATATAGTACTTCATATATTTCTCAGCCCCACTATTAAAGTAGAAATATGTTGTGTAGTGGAATGTGAGAGGGCCGAAGAGATAAAAAGGGATGAAATAGAAAGAATTTTAGAGAGAGAAAGAGGAGATCGTGAAATCGATATAAAGAGTCCAATATAAGGTATGAATTTTACCTTTATAGAATAATTATTTAGGTCTCTTATACAACGAGTTGAATATGCTCATATTCAACCCATTTAACTTGCAAATTAAATAATTTATTTTAAATTAATTTGTTTCTGACCCACAAAAAAAAATCTAAATTCATTTATAGTTGGATGGATCTAGGCAGATTAGGGCTCAATTTGCCAGCTCTACAAAAAAGGTATTGTTGGAGAGATTAACCACATGGTTTTGCTCGAGTGTGATTCACCACATAAAGTGATATTATTTGCTTGGGTTCAGTCCGCACAATTTGTTCATTAATTTTTATCTTAAAAGGTTTCATACCATTTGGAGAGAGCACACCACATATATAGCACATGCTCTTTTCACATCCAGACGATATGACGATATGGGATCGTAAACCTGTTAAAAAAAAAAAGGAACAAACACACATTTTCACACAACCAAAGTCTCTACACAAATGATCATTGATGTAGAAAGGATAAATGGGCACAAAACATATCTATCAGGACAATGATATTATATTTATGTTTATACATATTTAATGTATATATCATTAACATTACTGGTATATTGATTGATTTTCTTTAGATTTTTAAAAACGAGCTTGTCTATATGGTTTGTGAATAAGTATTTCATACAAGAGATTGTTTCTCTCATAAAGGTTGTCATTATATGATGTACAAAGGTGCTAGGCTCAATAAAGACGAGGAATTAAAGAATCCAATGATAGATTTTTGCCTTCCATGTGACTGAAAGTAAACACTTGTTTTCTTAATGTCAACTTTAAGTTCTGTCCACTAAATGAACATCAATATTACAAATGCCCTATCTAGGCCCCCCATTTCTCTTTGCCTATGTTCATTTGGAATTTTCTGCGGATACGAAGCAACCATTATTCCAATCATATATTTTTGCTCAAATTGCGCTAAACTCCCTTAGTGCTTTCAAAAATTTGCAAAATGCCTCGTGTTTTATTTTTGTCATCAATAACTCCTTTTAACTATCAAAAGTTGCAAATAACCTTCGTTTTAATAAAAATATTTTTTTGTATGATCATTTTATCATGTCCAATTAATTTTAAAATAAATTACTCTGACTTCTCCTAAGATTTTTTTTATTTTTTCTTGAATTGATTTTTTGACAAAATTACGTTGACACCCCTGTCAGACTAACAATTCATTAAATAAAATTATATTTAATATACAATTACAAAAGTACCCTCAAGTTATAATGCATTTGTGCAAAAATAACCTCAATAAGCATTTTGATTTTTTTATGCTAATTGACTTAGAGTGGATAGTTAATTAATGGCATAAGTACCTAGAGTAAGGTTAATCAAATATCAGGAGAGATTACCACCATATTTAAAAAACTTTAATCTAAAGGTCATTAGACAAAACCTCAAAATAGAGATCAGACTAATTTACTCTTAATTTTATTAAAATAACCTTTCACCCCTCCTTTTCTTCCTCCATCTATTATGTTAATTATTAGTATTTTTACATGACAATTCTATATATATATATATATATATATATATATATATATATATATGACAATGCTATTGCAGATGTGCTGTCTTCTGCAAAGAATGCCTTCACATAGAGATTGAAGCATTGTCTGCAAAAAAAACTTGCAGTTGTTTTACCTGAAAAACAATAAAGATTGCACCCCTCAAACATGCACAATACCAAGATATATATATATATATATATATATATATATATATATATATATATATACATCCACCCCCAGAGCGAAGTCATTTAGAAAAATCGATCAGTGCTTTAGGACTTCGTGAAATGGCCTTTTTATTTTCAGTTTAATGCTAGTTTTATGTGTTGGTGCTTGACATGTATTGTTGGAAGTTTTTTTGGGGGCAATATATTGGTGTTCTAACATACTACCAGAGCTATGAATTTGGAAGGTCTCTGGAGTTCAAGTCTCTGTTTCTACATTTGTTCTCCAAATTGGTGTCACTTATTTGATATGGTCTGTTTGCCTAAATTATGCATAAAACAGAGTAATACAACTCAATTTTAGTTTGGATACACATATAATCCATTAAGATCAACTTAGTTACATGAGATTCACTTACCTTTACCTCTTATACTAGAATTGACATAATATAACTTGATTTGTATATCATTTTTCATGTTTATCTATAAACATTTGTAAGTATTACTGCTATATATTTGTAACAGAAGTAGGTTAAACACACCTGTGACGTCGAAAATGCAAACTTTAATTATATATATATATATATATATATATATATATATATATATGTGCGTGTGTGTGTGTTTCTGTTACCTCGTAACAAGCCAAACTTGGGCACGGCAACAAGAGGCAACAAGCCAAGACCCTAACGGCGGCCCTGGCTGCCACGTGGACAGGGTGCATAACAGCCTCGGTGTGAACACCATTGATACAGACGGGTTCGATCAAAAACTAGTTTTTGATTCTATACTTATATATATATATATATATAGAATTGTCATATAAAAAACTAATACGAGTAATTAACATAATAGATAAAGGATGAAGAAAACAAGGAGTGAAAGCCTGAAAGGTTATTTTGACAAAATTAGTTGGAAAGCGTAAAGTAGTCATGCAAAAAAGTATTTTTTTTTTTTTTTTTTTAAGAGAAGGATTCTTTGTAACTTTCGCAAGCACATATTTGGTAAAAAAAATAATACAATGATATATTTTGTCACTTTTTAAAATATAGTGTACTTTAGTAGCTTTTACTTGGAAACAAGAATTCATTTTGGTCTTTTTTTTTTTAAAAGGGTAAAACAAGAAAGAGAATAATTTATTGAACTAAATGAATGAACCCATGGCCCATAGTTATCCAGAAAATTTATAATACGTACCCCGAAGTATTTTGACACGTGATACCTCATCTATATAGTGCTCTCTCTTTCTTTTTCAAACTGTACAATTTTTTTTATTATCAATGATAATGAAGTGTATAGTTTTCTATTATGAAGGATAATGAAGTTATATGAAAGATGAACCACGTGTCAAAATACCCCGAAGTGTTGTAAACTTTCTCTATACTTATCGAACTAATATCATTTTCTCATAATCTTCTATAGTGTAGTGGGGTACGTTGTACACTTTTCATCACATTAGATCTGTTTTTCAACACAGCGTTGTGTTGAAAATAGATGTAATGGTGTTGAAAATCCAAAATTTAAAGTAGAAGATTTCAATTCATACTTATCATGTCTTTATTGTTGTCTTATGGTAGGAAACAATAAAAATAGGTTTAAAGGCAATAGTTCTTCATATAAAACAATCATTAGTTGATGGGGAATTCGATGGTGTTGAATTTGTGAGTTGTACAGTGCGAAAACGGTTAATCAATTTGGTGAAAGACAATGTTCTTGAGACTAAATAAATTTTTTTGCTTTATTGTTTATTTGTGATTTAAATGCTAATTAGCAAGAGTAATTAATCAATCATCCATTCCTTTCACTCAAGAATGCGAAGATAAAAGGAAGAATTTACTACTCTAATCTAACAGTGTAATCTATAGTTATCTTTGAAAATTCATTCGATTAGATGAAGAACATCACCCTAAAACACTCATGAGTATATATGTTCTCTCAAAAATATAAAAATATATGATGATTTTTCTCTCAAAACCTCTCTCTAAACTCCAACAACGGTGTAAATTTTTTTTTCTTTTTATCTTAGTGTTGGAGAAAAGAGAGGTTTAAATACCCAAATGAGTCCAAATAAAAGTTGTAAAATACAGTTTAAAATTCTATTGGACGTCTCAAAGTGTTTTGGTTAAACAAAGATTGAAAAACTTATTAAAAAAGCATAATATCCCGACGTTTCCACCCAATTAGAAAATTACCAATCGATTGGAGGTCAAAGTACCGAGACCACTCCACCCAGTTGGAAAATTTTATTGGATGAAAAATTTGCAACTGGTTAGACATCTCTGAATATTTTTTCTTTAATACATTATTTTCAGAAATTTAATCTAAGTATGGGTGGAAAAATTGACACGAACTAGCAACATAATTTGAACACAATACAAAGTTAGCATGTTTGAGTTGACCTTAACCAAATTCATATCATAATCATGTCAAACTATATAACCCATTTAATTAATCATATCATGTTTGTGTTTCGAAGCTTAACTCATTTAACTCGATTAGACCCGTTTAATTAATCATGTCAGGTCAACCCGATTAACTCATAACTTGTTTTAACTCAATTATTTTGGACATTTTTATTATTTCAATAGAAACCCAATATGGATATTGTATTTTGGCCTCTTTTTTTTTTTAATTATTCGGTCTCAGTTATTTTCATTTTCATGACTTTAGGAATCAATAATTTCAATTTTTTATTATGTTTACATTTTATATTTAAATTAATATATATATTACATGACACATTTAATTTTAATGGGTTGTGTTATGTTGTGTTGTGAGTTACCTAACCCATTTAATAAACAGATTATAGTGTCGTGTTACCCGTCTAATAAACAGGTCATCTTCGTGTCAAGGGTTCCTAACACGATTGTGAATAACATGGTGCAAAAGTGGTTGCGAAACCTTGATTAAAACTTAGAAGGAGTGATTAGGTTTACTTGCTCGTTTGCTTAATTTTTCAGATCAATTCGATTTTAAATCTAATTAAAATTAACCAAACACATAAATAAAGTAAAGTATATAAATAACATCCGATATACGTAGAAAACTCAAAAAAGGAAAAAACAATAGGTGAGACTATAGCCTCGGAGAATCAAATTTACTATCGTCGGAGCAAAGTACAACAGATTTTGTCCTAAACTCACACTCATTCTACTCTGCCAAGAACTTGATACTAAACGCCTCAGACTTACTCTTGCGATTCCACGTCCAATTGCTACAGACTCTAGGCTAACATCACAATCCTTGTGGGTAACTGGAAGAACACGAACATTTCGCAAATATTCTGTCCCTTCGTAGTTGAGATGAAACTAAATGAATCATTAACTTGATCAACAAGAAATCTCTGAACCAGTATTCGAATGATTTATCAAGTAGACAGAGCCAAAACCCCAATCACTCGGTGTATATAAGCGTGTGCTCTCAAAATATAAATCAAAAAATTAATAGATAATTTTTTGAAAGCTTAATTGTAGAGAAAGCATATATATGTACTTATAGATGATGAAGTCTTGTAATTACATAGAAAACAAGTTAAAAATCATTTAGAAACGTTTTCCCATGTTTAAGGAATTTTTGGAAACCAAATTCAAGTCAAAACGGAACTTTCTAAAACAATACATGCCCATCAGTAGAGTTGAACCGGTCCAGGGTTCATCCGGACCGATTCAACTAAGCTGAGCCAAGTTGGACCGGTCTGGCCCTTATTTGGACCGGTCCATTGAGGCCACAAATCAGTTTTAAAGAATCGAGAATGCTTGGACCGGTCCGGGCTTCAACTGGACCGGTCCACCAATCCAACTTTGAAAATTCTGAAAAATTACTTTTAAAATCTTAATTTTCAAAGCTGGAGTTTGTCCTAAAAATACTAAGTGTTCTCACACACTTGCCTCGACTAAATGACTCTCATACGTGATCAACGATGTCCACACACATTAGTATTCACTTGAAAACTTCAGATGATCAAATTTATCGTCTAGATCATTGATGATCTGATCACATGTTGTTGGTCTTTAACTTCGTGATCGATTACAAAGAATTGAAACAAAAAGTACAACTCGATCAACTTAGTTTTGACATCGAAATTCGCCAATTACAAATATATACGTCACAACGATTATTAAATGGATCGTGTTCGGATTGACTTATATAAAGATAATACTATTAAGTCAACACAACATAAATATGACCCGTCAACACGAATTGGCACCTCCTAAATCTAATATAACTTGTTTTACAAGTGTTCTCACATATACACCTATTGTAAGTGATGTCTAAATCCAATTTGATGGTATCGAGAGACTTGTTGTTCAGCTCTCATGTTTTAACGAATATAACCCGCTAACACAAATTGTCAAACCTTAAATCCAACTCACTTGATGTATGGGTGTTCTCACATATATATATGTTCTTAGTGATGTCTAAATCCAATTTGACGATATCAAGACACATGTTATTCAGATCCCATGATCGGGACTTGAAATAAAAAATCAAATAAGTTTTTACATCAAAATTTGTCACCATAAAACCAAGTGTATCAATAATTGCCACCTTTTGCCAGGTGTTACCAAAGATGGTTTGTTCATCAATGTAGTGGTTCTTTTTTTATTTAAAGCAACTTAAGCTTGTTTGGTTCAGTTTTTTTAAAAATAAACTAAGCCGACTCTACTGCGCACTTCATTCACACACATCCACCATTGAGCCTACATATCGTGTGAAAAGAGGAAGAGATTCAGATACTACTTATAACTATTTTGTGACAACACTGCAGGTTTTGATAAATATACAAAGAACAAATTTTTTTATTTTTATTTTAATTTTTCTTGAATCCTTTAGGTTAGTTTGGTGGCTAATTAATAAATAAATAATAAAAATAAAAATAAAAAATGAAAATGAAAACTTGGTGATTGTCCTAATCTGTCCCATTGGTAATTAATTTGGTGGGTTGAAGTTGAAAAGAAAAGATAAGACAAAAGGACATAAAGCACTTGTCTTATGTTCCTCCTTATTCAACCTTGATTGGGCCTATCTCAGGTCACTATTTTAATGATGAATGTGTAAAGTATGGTCTACAAGACTACAACTATTATTTTGATTAGTTTCAGAAAGCGGTTTTTGTTTTTGCGCCGTTGTTTTCTTAAAGTAATATTGAAACGTTACCTACGGTTTCTCATGATCTTGCATGCACATGAAAATTATTACTTATAAAACTTTATTTTTTATGATTTTCAATAATATTAAAAAATAATATTTTATCGGTGGTTAAATTCTTACATTCAGAAAATTTCTTGATATAATAAAACTACTCGAGTGAAATGACTCTAAAATGATTTGAACTGTCTATTTTTAGAATGTGAGGTGAGAATTTTTGTCATTAGATAATATGTCATTGAAGTTAACTTAAACGGAATTTTCAAAATGAAAAGATTTTCTCGGTCATTAATTTTGCCTTCAATCGATCAATTGAGGGACTCTTTTGCTTCAGAAAAACTCAAGTGTTTTTAATATTGTGTAATAATTACGTATGTAATTAGTGTGTAATACTATGTCATCAATACGACGACAACATTTAAGTTTTTTTTTATGTGATTTTATGGTGAGAGCTGTCCCACTGTAGATAGCTTTTCACTTTGTTAGAACCGAAAAGAATTATAGTTAGTTTGAAAGAAAGGGTTTTAAACACTCTAACCAGAACCTTGATGAGAATCTACTTTACTGCAGTTTTTGCTGTTTAAATCATGCATGATAATAATTAAAGTTAGTTTGGGGGTTGGTAACTAGGTAAGGTTAAATAGATTTTGTGCTGTTAGTTAGGTCATTAATGTCCAAAAGCTTCTGCTAAATTTGTCTAAATTGGCTTCTAATAGAGACATATACAGGTCTGATTCAATGGAACCAATTTAATATCCTCGCATGCCCAGTAATTCTTTTCTTTAGAACAAGATTAATATCTTTCTGTCACTCTTCAAAATCTAGAGAGATGAGATTATATAGATTTGAGACCCCACCACATGTGAAAACATGAATAAAACTACTAAAAACAATGAAGACTTGTCTCCCCCACTTCCCAAAACCTTTTCTCTTTTCACACAAGGGATGGGAAATTTGATTAGAATATATATATATATATATATATATATATATATATATATATATATATTAGTGTCTCTGTGTGTAACAAGTGGATCTTTCTCTCTCTTTTCACAACATATATAGTGTTAATGAATTATATATCCTCTTAAGGGAAAAAAACATTATAAATCCTCTTGTAAAGTCGTATAAACCAAAAAAAAGCCTCTTAGGATTCATTTTCCATCCTTTCAGTTGTTGTGACGTGACCGGTGACCGGTCTTGAATTTTCTTTTTTCTTTTTCATTTTTTTTTGGATAAGTCTGTCTTGAATTATCTTTGGGCGGCTAGTGGCAACAAAGCACTCAATGTGCGAAAAAAACAACATGCAGTTATAATATATTCATATAACTCTTTACTAGATCTATTCGATGAATAAATACTTTTATTCGAAAATTTTTGTTTAAAAATAATTATTGATTGTTATGTTTGATTTTTTTTATTTTATTTCGAAATTATCTTTTGTACTTTATAGGGTTAAGTGCAAATTCTTTTGCTATATAAAAAATATGCAAATAGCCTCCCTTGTAGTTTGAAAAATCATTTATTCATTTTACATCTTCTTCTTTTTTTTTTTTTTTTTTTAATAATGCAAGGGTATTTTTTTTATTTTGTAATTCCAATACTGACAAATTGATGATTTGTTCTTATTTGCACATTTTGAAAAATGTACTGGGTTAAATGAACATTAGGGGGAGGAAGAAGATTTATAATGCACCCAATATAAATACACCAAGTGAATCTTGACTGTAAATGTACAACATATAGAATGAGTCCCAATGCGGATGTATAACATGCAGGGTACTAAGTGTATTGTAGATGTACTCGAGGGAGGGAAGTAGTTACACATTCTGTATATAGCGAGGGAGGTTTTTGCATTTAACCCTAATAATAATAATAACTTGAACTTGAAGTTATTATTATTATGGGTAAAATGCAAAACAAAAAATAAAAACACCCCACCCCCTTCCCCTGCGCGCGAACTACAAATTGCCTCATGAACTAATGATTTCTTACAATTAAGGACATACCTATAATAAAAGATAATTTTACTATTTCTTATTAAATTTGATCTTTATTATTAAATTATATTTTCTCTTATAAAAATATTAATTATACCATTTACCTAATTTTATTATTGTATTAATTTATCATTACAATGGAAAAAAATACATAGAGTTATAATTACTACTAGATTTAGCCATTTTCTAAAATAATTAACTTATTATTAAAACTTTACTATTTATAATAAAACTTATTATACCCAATTTAAACTTTTTACTATAAAAGAAAATAAATTTTTTTCATACAATATATTCATGAAAAATTAAGAAATTACTTAAATTTTACTTAAGATTTTATTAAAAATTAATTTCAAGAATTAAAGGTAATTTTATGCAAATTTGATGAAGAATATAGTATCAAAATATTATGAATTTTTTTCATAATTTATTTTAATAAGAAAAATGGGTTAAGTGTAATGCAATAATAAAAGGTATTATGGTTATTTAATAAAAAATAACTAGGCATGGGGAGCATTTTGCAACAAATTGTGATAATTCAAAGAGTTTTGTGTACCAAATATGGTTTAGGAAGATTATTTGCAAATTTGTACATGGTTTAGGAGTTTTTTTTTTTTTTTGGCACTTTACCCTATTATTATTATTATTATTATTATTGATGAGTGGGTTAAAGAACTTGAACTTTAAGCCACATTACTATTATTTTAAAAGAATACTACGTAAACAAAAAAAAAATGTACAATACAGAATGATGTGATATATTTAGATTCCCTCATTTCCAAAGCAAAACAAAAAAGAAAAATTACAAATACGTGTAATTTTGGAGTGCAAATTATAAATACATGCAATCAAAGTTAAAAATTTTTAAAATCATGTATTTGATTCAAAAGTTAAAGTAGACATAAAAAAATAATGTTACTTTTCCAAAGTGTCCTTTTAAACATTATGCTATGTTGACAATCAATGATAAAAAATTAGTTTAGTTTTTTTTTTACCAATCATCAAATGGTGCACAAAAATTGGTATGTGCGTTCACAAAAAGTGGTACTCAGGTGCACAGATATAATATCTTATTGCACAAAACTTGTACCTGAATTTAAAAAAAACTTTTAAACTTATGGATGTTGTCTTTATTCAAGTTTGTCTATGCTGAAGAATCATGAAATGTAATAAACCAATAATTATATAACAAGTTTTAAAAGCAAAATTTTGCATACTGACTTTTCTGCTACTCACTCTTGAATAAAGTTTAGATGGTCACTTTTGTAGTTGTCCTATCATTTGGTGAAATGGATGCCTTTTTTTCTCCCTTTAAACATTTTCATGTCATTTCATTTGCTTTTTACATTTTGGAAGTAGATACCTGATGTTTTAATAAGATATCAATGTGACATGTTTTCTTTGAGAAAAGGTCAAATCATTTTTGATTTTGTCATACAAATGTTATATTACCATGTTTAATTGGTTCTTAAAAAGTTTAAAATCTTTTTTGGTGTGGGTACCAATTTTGTGCAATGGGATACTATATTTTGTGTACCAAAGTACCACTTTTTGTGAACGCAAGTACTAATTTTTGTGCACACTATTTTGCCGACTGATGATAAAAAACTGAATTAATTTTTTTATCACTAGTTGTTAGCAAGACAGAATGTTTAAAAAGACAATTTTGAAAAAAAAAAAAAAACATTGTTTTCTTATGTCCGCCTAAACTTTTGAGCCGAATACATGATTTTAAAAATAATTGACTTTGGCTGCGTATATTTGTAATTTGCATTCTAAAAATACATGTATTTGTAATTTTTCCCAAACAAAACAACAATGGGTCATAAACACAACAATAGGTCTTAGAATTTTAAAGGAATTTGTTACCATATCTTTTTATATAATGATTGAGATTGTAAAACCATTTTGTTCTCTTTTGTTCAAAGAAATTGATCTGAGATTAGTGTTATAGTAGGAAAAATCTATTACAAGAATACTTGTATGTGAAATTAGTGTCCTCAATCATTGGATTAAAAGAACTATGTTTAGAGTAGTCTGAACAATGAGATGAGAATACTTTCAATCATTGTATTAAGAGGCTATAATGAGTTTACGATGAGAGTGCTTTTCTCGTATAAGAATTAATTTCCTTTTTTACCTTTTTTTTTCTAAAAGAAAATTTGTTTTTGAATGCGATAACTGTGGATTGCGGCATCCTTTAGATTTTAAAGCAACTGATCTTTGGTCCAATGGTATAACCCCTCTAATCTCAAAGAGGGGAAGGAGAGGGGTTCAAGTTGGACAATGTGTGTGTGAATACTTGTGTGATCAATATATATATATATATATATATATATATATATATATATATATATATATATATCCTTAACAATTGCATAAAACATATGGTATTAGATTGTCCATCGAAAGATTATTGTAAAATAGAGAAAAGTACAGATTACAATTGGAGATTAGGATTTTTCAATCCAAGAGAGCCTCTTCTTGAATCCTAACAAGCATCTGATTCACAGCAGTGGCTATTTCATCCACTGAAGTCAGCTTACAATCATCTTCTACCTGCAAAAAAAAAAGAGAAAAAAAAGCTAAATCCTTACTGGGGTTTCTTCATATTAAACATTAGAAAAATAAATTAACTTTCATAACTGTCAATTTAACTAACCTTGACACTGAGAGAATAGAGGACAGTCTGGTCTAGTGTTGTGACATTAAGATGAAGTATAGTGAGCCTGAGGCTTTGCAATCCAGACACCATCTTCAGGAGCTGCTTCGGCCGCTTTTTCGATCGTATTTTGAGGTTGGCATGGCTCTCCACCATGCTCACTTCAATGTTAGCCATGGTGGATTGATCATCCCTCATGCCTATCGAATTTTCGCCTGTTGAGGACTGTGGAAATGTGAAGAATTCAGCAAATGGCCATGACCAACCATCTTCAAACTTCTGGTTGATATGCTTAAGGCCTTCAAGAAATTGCAGGCCTTGCTCAAGCTTCTTAACATAATTAATTGCACCCCCAACTATAGAAGCTTGATCAACCTGATCATAGTGACAAAAATCACTCATTATTACCAAACAATTAGAAAACAAACTTCTAAATTGTCCCCAAAAGTATCCATATATAAAATGTGCTAGCTTAGCGCACGAGGCTCCGGCCACCACGAGTTTGGAGAGGATTTGATTTACGCAGTTTTAACTCTGCATACATACAAGGAGGTTATTTTTTGATTCAAACATCTGACCTCCGAGTTGAAAAAATAAAGATAAAAAAAACACCAGAACCTCAATCACGAAACATACTAATTAACGAGGATTGGATTATCCGAGAGTACTGAAAATGTAGTACCTCGGACCAATATTGAATTAACACGTGAATTAGTACCAATAAAAAGAGTGTTCATTGCGGGAATACTACAAAATCGTACCCAACATGATTAACAAGGACAATAGTGTAATGACATTTTGTATATATACTTGTATGTAGATATATGTCTTATATATATAGATAGAGAGAGAGAGAGAGAGAGAGACCCTAGGAAAGTAAGACTCTGGCACCAGTGCTCGGAGCAGAGAGAGGTATTGGTTCATTTGTTTCCTCCGATTACGTTCGACGGCAATGTGGGTCATTCGCTGATTCTCCATCTCTTCTTTGTTCTTTCTGCTCTTTGATTGTCGTCTCCTTGGGCGAGTTAAGATGGTTGGTGAGGAATCCAATTGTGGGTTTTCTTCAGGAACTGAATTAGAATGATCCCATTGTTCCAAATGGTGATTCCCATTTGAATACTGACAATTTTCTGTTTGGTTCTCAGGAATATCAGATGAGACTACTTTCTCTTCTTTTTCTAGTAGACCAAAGTCACAGCTCCAAAGCCCACCTAACATAGTGTACAGATCTTTGCCACTATGACCAAAAAAATCTTGTTGACATATCATAGCTTCAACGGCCATTCCCCTTTTCTCTCTCTCTCTCTCTCTCATATCATAATTTCCCGTCTAATAAAATTCAATACAATCTTGTTGACACTGAAAACTCTGTTTTTGAAGTTATATATACAGCATATTGGACCGGAAATTGTATTGAATTTTATTAAGGGAAGCTCTCCTATTTTATAATGCCATAATTATCATTTATACTATAAATTTCTAACTCTTTTTACTGCTTTACAAATAACTTATTTCTTACCTCATCAGCTACTTTTTTTTTTTTTATCAAAAGAGATAATTTATTTACAAGAGATTACTTTTTTTTGTGTACTTTTCTTTTGAGTCTTGTCAAAATATATAATTTAATCAACAAAGATAATATTTTTTTTAGTACCGTAAAAATAAATACTTTATTCAACAAATATAACTTTTTTTGCTTACCCATTCTTTTTCATTCCTTTCAAAAAGAAAATTTATTCAATAGAATTAATTGTTTTTGGATAACTTTTTTTTGGGGTCTAATTAAAAGAGAGAATTTATTAAACAAAAATAACATTTTTTTGCGTCTTTTTTTTTTTTGCTATATATTTCTTTATTTCAAAAGAGATAATTTATCCAATAGAGATAAAAAAAAAATTTGGACTTTTTCTTCAGTTCTTGTAAAAAGAGATAATTTATTCAACGGACATAACTTCTTCTTTTCTTTCTTTTTTTTTTAACTTTTTTGTTTCGGGTCCTGTAAAAAAAATAATAATAATAACTTTTCTAGTTTTTTTTTTTTGTATTTTTTTATCCTGTCCAAAGAGACCAAAAACATTAAAGATGGGAAATAGAGGGGAGAATATTTAAAAAGATAGTTGTGTAGTTTGAAAAAATATAATCATTATCCTGTAAAGTTAAAGTTAAAAGTGTCATTTCATTTAATATGAGAGTGCAAACGTAGAAAATGAGAATGTAAATATTGCCTCCTTTTATTAAATGGTAGGGTAAATTATTTACAGTGACACCCTGAGTTTTGTCATAATTAAATGGATTTTTCCTCTTATTTGAAAAATAACAGTCCTCTACTTTTCCCTTTTCAAGTATTGTTTTGTAACAAATTCTTGATTCTTGTGTATTATACATGTATAATACATTTTGTATGTTTATATAATTGGAAGAAAAAAAAACTTTTCTTTTCCTACAAATTTCAAACTCAACGTATAATACTCGTAATTTTGAATTCAATCGTATAAAACATGTATTAAACGTCTTACGGATTATATATTATAAAAAATACTTCACTTATATAATTTTTTTTTTCAAAGATTAAGTTAATTTTAATAATTTTTAGAAGAAAAAATGAATTTTTAAATAATGTACAGCAACATAACCGATAATTAACATAACTATTTTATTTCCTAGTCAATAGAAAATTATTATTTTTATATCTTGTCAGCCATAACTAGTACCATAGTGTACTATTTATCTGGTACTTTATTAAATATTATGATGAATTAGTTAATTAAATAATTATACGTACTTTGCTAAAATTATATATTAATAAGATAGAGAAAAAAAAAATAAATAAATAAATAATTTCTTAAGTGAAAAATAAGATATCTAAACAAATAAATTTGCAAACTCTATGGACATTATATAATACTTGTGCAACCACGAATTCATTTCATCACTCTTCTAATTTGATTTAATATTGAAATATCATTGAAAATTAACAAAATAGTATAAAAATAATAATTATTGTAATACATATATAATATAAATGCAACCGTATTTTTTATCACAAATTTTTTATTAGCATTCGTATTACATTCATATATGCGTATTTTTATGAATTATGTTTTTTTAGGCCAAATTTTTAATCGGATTTTTTATGAAAAAATCATACTATATCCGTACGTACCATGTACTGTCTTTTTTTCCCATATTTTACTAACTATGGTGGTCGGCAATTTGAAAGTACCAATTATGCCCTTATATGCCCATTTTTTAAATGTTTTAATAAAAAAGTATTAAAATAATTTAAACAAAAAGATAAAATGACACAATATAATTTTCAAGATAACGAAAGAACACATTGTCATTTGGATAAATTTCATGGGAAGTGTTAGAGAAACTAACGTGTCCCACATTTAGGGCTACAAATGAACTGAGTTGTGGGCGAATAGGCTCGGACTTATTCATCAAGTAAATAAGCCAAGCTCGAGCTCGTTTTTTAGGCACATTTAATAAACGAGCTGAACTTGAATAATATTGGGCTCAACTCGTGTGAGCTTGTAAAAATGAGTATGTTCGTGAACAAAGCTCGTATAGAGCTCGTTTAGGGCATGTTCACGAACATAAGATTGTGTAAGCTCGTTTACGTTTATGAACGAGATAAAACGATCTTGAACACAAGCCTGAAAGAATTTTTTATTAAACAAGCTGAGCTCAAGCTTCTCAAAATAATGATGAATTTGAGCTTAGCTTTTCGAGCTCATCATGAGCCCGAGTGAGTCCAAGCTCGAGCAAGCTTAAGCTCGACTCGACTCGGTTCATTTGCAGCCATTCCCACATCGAATCTAGATGGAGAAGGACTTAGGCATGTAAGGGTGAGTTTGCAGCACTACCTAATAGCTTAGATTTTTAGGTTAGAAAGCAAGCATCTAATATGTTACATTTGACATCAGAGTCAAACTCAATCCTTGGTCCAGTGTCACGCCAAGTGCCTGATCGGGACGTTCCGGGTCTGTCCTGGGTACGCAGGGTGGCTCAACCGCAACAAGAGCATTGTGAATTGCTGGGGGAGAATGCTAAAGGGACTAATTGCAAATTGTTGGGGGAGAATGTCAGAGGGACTAACTTGTCCCACGTCGGATCTAGATGGGGAAGGACATAATATAAAGGTGGGCATGCAACACTATTCAATAACTTAGGCTTTTGGATTAGAGGGCAAGCGCCCGACTTGTTACTAAAGTTCACTATGATTTGATCCAGTGTCACGCCAAATGCCCGGTTGGAAGGAGTTCGGGTCTGCCCTGGGTAGGTAGGGTGACTCAACCGCAATGAGAGCTTTACAAGTTCAGGTGAAAAAGAATGTTAGAAAGACTAACTTGTTCCACATCGGATCCGGATGAGAAAGGACGAGCATATAAGGGCGGGTATGCGAGATCACCAAACACCCGGTCGGAAGGAGTCCTAGTCTGCCCTGGGTAGGCAGAGTGACTCAACCGCAATGAGAGCTTTACAAGTTCAGGTGAGAAAGAATGTTAGAAAGACTAACTTGTTCCACATCGGATCCGGATGAGGAAGGACGAGCATATAGGGGTGGGTATGCTAGTTCGGAAGAGACTAACTTGTCTCACATTGGATCCAGATAAAAAATGACGGACATATAAAGAGTAGATATGCAACACTATTCAATAACTTAGACTTTTGGGTTATAATTATTACTAGAGATCACTATGACGAGAGCACTCTCAATAAGCTTGTGTGATTTGTTGTTTGATAGACAGTTGTTATCCACATAACATCTCAGTTCAATAAATGAGCTTAAGAAAATAAATTGGACATATACCTGGCAATCCCCTTTTTGTTCAGTTCCTCAAAACACTTCTTGAATCAAAATGCAGCATTTTTCCACAACCTTTCAATATGCTCAGTATACACAGAACTTGTTTCATTGTTCAAAATCCAGGGCCTTAAAAGCTAGTAAAAGGATGATATACATTCTGACCAGAAACACTTCATACATTCAATATGTTCAGAAGGTAACAAGATTTCATCATGTTTACGCAGTAGTACATCATAATCATTACTGTTTCGGTTCATTTTCATACCTCACTAACATTCAGGCAACAAATAAAACATCACAAGGAAAATGAAAATAGAAACATGATTTTATTTATTAGAACACACATAAATGGTGTGTTATTCTTTTTTTTCATTATTGTTATCGGGATCGAGGATCCTCAGTTTATAAATGACCAAAGACTTCAGTTTCAGATTCATAAAAGTTGTATAGAGCGCGAAGGATTACATATTTTCTTTAATTATTTGCATATTTTCTTCAATTATTTGAGCAAAACTTCGAAGGATTTCTTCAAAAGTCTTGAAGGCACATCTGGCTAGCACTCAACTACTAAAAACATGGATACACAACCCTTCAATGAATGACTAGTCAAGTAACTAATAGAATTGGTGTTCCAAAGATGCAAGTGCGCATGAAATTGCCGTATCCTTCTCACTGTATTTCTTTTTTTTTTTGATAAATCATATCCTTCTCACTGTATGACCATGATCTTATCAGAACTCTGCACAAAACACTTCTCCAGAAAAAGGACAAGCTGCATTCCATGTATTAGAACCTCTGTTTTCTGACAAACAACCAAAAAAAAAAGTCAGGTCAATGTCATTATTTTTGTTTTTACTTTTTCTGCAAGGCCTTTTCTTTTCCACCTTTTTATTTGTTCCAGTTTGCTAGATTTTGCAAGTAAATAAATTATCACAACAACAAAAGAACACAAATTTTAGCTGATTTGCAAAAAAGTAGGCATTGATTTACATCTAAGAAGCATGGATACGTATACGGGACACGGGTACAACGATATGACAAATCTCAAATAAACAGGATACAGGTACGCAGGATACAGAAATATAAAAATAATAAATTACTCTTATATATACCAAAAAATTGAGTTATTAACATTTCTTTATAAAATATTATGATTAAGAAACACAATAAGAACTAAGACTTATATATTACATAATTTGCATGAATAAATTTTGTACTAAATCATGATATATATCTCAACAATTCCTTTTTAAATAAATTTAAATTTTTTCATAATGATTATACTATGATATTGTTGTTGGAAATGCTACATTTTAATGTTCAAAACTTGTTAAAAATGTGTTTTGAAGTATCCGAGAAATATTAGATACGTGGTTGACGTATCTGAGAAGTATTAAATATGTGTTAGAAATAAAAAAACATATTTTAAAATTATAGATACGTTTAGGAAGTATCGGACACGTATCCGTGAGTATCCGAAGAGTATCGGTATCCGATACAGGTACGTGACTCTTGTAGAAGTATCCATGCTTCCTAGATTCACATTATTGATAATAATACAAACTATCAATTCAAATTCTACAGCTGACTAGCAAGCCAGGACAGGCAAATATATTGATGGTTAATGGTAAAAAAGAAAAAGAAAAAAGAAGTGTACCTTAGGAACTGCAGTTCTCAAATCTACTGATAGGCGGGTATGGGCACTCCTAACTCTTCCGTCAGGTTTCTGAGAGCATTTTGCATCCGTTTAGTCACAGGCCCAACCCGTCCATCACCAATTATGCGCCCATCAATCTTGATGACCTGATGAAGGAAGTCCCATCAACTATACAACATTTATCATGAGGTGGTAAAATCACAACACCTAATTGGGAATTACTATCACAAAAAAAACTATGCTTTTGGCAAAGATTAGATTCCAAAGAAGCAAAAAGCAATAAATTATTGATCGAAACACGGTTGGACTTTAGGTTGAGTAGGAAAATTAGATCACTACCTCAGCCTACCAGTGTATAATTAATCTGGCAAAAATGTTACATTACATAATTTTGTCTATATATGTAGAAACAGTTAAATCACTACAAAAATATAATTCAGAATATGTTTTTTTTCCCCAATAAGCATGTTTATATAGGGGTTATCGCTTGGTATGGTGGTTAAAACCCTGGCTGCCAAACATTAGAATAATATAGGTTTGAAACTGACAAACTTTGTGCAAATGATGCCAAATACTACAATTTTGTCTAGTCTGTCCTCCCAAAACCATCTAATAACAACGATCACATTGGGCTATGACATGCAACTTCTATCTCTAAGTTCCTACATGGTGCAATAATAAATTTTCTTTTTTATGGTTCACTTTGTCACTAACATGTGCTTTTGTATGAGTTGTGAAGTTTATGACCTAAACCTTGAAATCAATTGTTGGCATATGGAAGCATGGATATAGATTTGAAGCCAACCGGAAGGCAATAAGTGAAAAACATAATAGAACGGGGAACACAAAGATTCATGGCTCACAATTACATCCACCGGAAAAGGCTGTAAACATGTTTTTCTGGAAGAATGATACAAATTACTAGAAACATCAAATGAAGACCCTAAAGAAACTTATGAAAAACTAGAATTACCAATACTCTCTTAATTCGACATAATGAAATACAGCTAAAGGAATAACACCCAAACATGCAAGAGCAACTTGGAGAACCATCCAGCAAATTCTCTCATCAAAGTATCCTACCATAGAGGGGGACCCCTCGATACTCAAGCACACTCAAAACTCAAAGCACTAAATCCTTTTAGAGGTGGAGACTGAACTGCTAGCTGGACAGGGAAGAAAATATTACTCTTTTCAACTGAGAATTTAGTAAAAAGAAAGCAAGCAACAACCATCAATCATACATCATGTCCAGAGAAGGTATTTAGAAGCTGATATTCGAGCAGTGCAGCAAAAGGATACGAGTATTCAAGAGTTTTACTCCACCGTGTCTGATCTTTGGGACCAACTGGCTCTCACGGAGTCAGCGTCCCTCCAATGCCATGTTGACTACCTTGCTTGTAGAGAGGAACGTCTTGCTCAGTTTTTGATGGCCCTACGTGATGATTTTAAGGGACTTCGGGAAATATTCTGCATCATAATCCCCATCCCCCTGTTGATGTGGTTGTAAGTGAACTTTGGGCTGAAGAGACACGGCTCAAGACTCTAGCAATAAAGGGCCCTCTCCCAATGCCTAGTCAATCTGTTTTGGCTATCCCTACTAAACCATCTTTAAGCAATCAGACGAGGCTCTCTTCGAAGGTTGGTTTTGATGAATATAGTTTTTGGAAGCAGAAAGATCATTGGAAGGCCCAATGTCCTAAATTGTTTAATAAAACACAACCACCACAGCAACAGTGGCGGCAGCCCCCACCTCAGCCGCAGTGGCGTTCAAGAGGACAGTCCCAACAGCAAGTTTATAGGCCTCCACAACCCACCACTACAACATTTGTACTTGAAGTTGCATCTTCTTTGGATCCCAACATGGTCGTTCTTGCGGAACAGTTTCAAAAGTTCCTTACCACATAGCCACAGCCATATGCCATGTCCACTCCATCTTCAATAGGTCTGTCATCCCCTAAACCTTCAGGTATGTCTACACCTTTGTGGGTTTTAGACTCTGGCGCCTCTCATCACATGTCACCCGATTCATCATCCTTTATATCTATATGTCACTCTACTCCACCTGAGTCTATAATGACTACCGATGACACTCCCATGCCCTTAGCAAGAGTTGGTTCTGTTTGTACACCTCATTTATCACTTTCTAATGTCTATTGCATTCCCAAACTTGCAATGAATCTAATTTCAATACGTCAATTATGTGATTCTAGTTATTCTATTCACTTCTCTTCCACTTCTTATCATGTGCAAAATCCTCAATCCCAGAAGCTGATTAGGACAGGCTGTAGGCAGGGGGGGCTTATATGTTTTAGACGATCTGCGAGTTCCAGATGTAGCTGCTTCGGGTGCTGATTTGTCTTCCTTCGTTTAGATTCTTTTTCTTCCAGTTTTTACTTGTGAGATTCTAGACTTGGGCATGTTTCAGCCCCTCGTTTAAAATATTTGGTTTCTAGAGGATCTTTGGGTAAGTTGCAATCTCATGATATTTATAATTGTAGTGGTTGTAAACTGGCTAAATTTTCTGCCCTACCCTTTAATCGAAGTGTTTCTTATTCTGTTGCACCGTTTGATTTGATTCATTCTAATGTGTGGAGCCCTGCCCCGCCGCAACAAAAAGGGAGTCGAGATATTATGTTTCTTTGATTGATGATTACTCTTAATATTGTTGGGTTTATCTAATGAAACAACATTCTAAATTCATAAACATTTATACTACTTTCTAGTCACTTGTTAGAACTCAACATTCTGCAGTTATCAAGTGTTTTCGTTGTGATTTGGGTGGGGGAGTATACTTCTACAGCCTTTTTTGAGTTGCTTTGCTTTGATGGTACTGTGCACCAATCCTCTTGTACTGACACTCCTCAACAAAATGGGGTTGCCAAAGGAAGCATCGACACATTGTTCAGACAGCTCGTTCTCTTCTCTTGTCCGCTAGTGTCTTAAGTGAATTTTGGAGAGAAGTTGTTCTCACAACTGTTCACTTGATCAATAAAATTTCCACATCTCACACTTCAGGTCTCTCCCCCTATGAAAAGTTGTATGGTCATGCTCCCGACTACTCATTTTTACGGGTTTTTGGTTGCACATGTTTTGTTCTTTGTTCCAGTGTTGAGCGTAATAAGTTATCGTCGCGATACGCCATTTGTGTCTTTCTTGGTTATGGTGAAAGCCAAAAGGGTTATCGTTGTTTTGATCCTGTTACTCATAAATTAGACGTCTCCCGTTATGTTTTATTCCTCAAGCATATTCCTCTATTTTCTGTTCTTGCTAGCTTTCATAACATGACTAAGTCATCCCTTATCTACATTGACCCCTTCTCTGCTGATGCAAGTGAAATTCTACCATCTACTATTTCATCCTCTGCAGACGATGCACCACCTCCTACCACCCATTCTCCTCTTCCTGTTCAGCCTTTTCCTTGTCACTTCTCTCGCAAGACTCGAGTAGCTACTGATGGTGTAGCCCGTGACGTTTCTGATGCTCCACTCTTTACAGATGATGTTTCATCCCCTCCTACGACCACCCAAGTTCCTCCTGTGATTGTGGATCCTCCTCCTTCTCGCCTCCCCAAACGTACTCGTAAGTCCACTCAGTTACCAGATTTTGCTTATTCTTGTTATTCTAGTTCATTTACTTCCTTCTTAGCATCTATTCACAATCTTTGTGAGTCTACCTCCTATACAGAGGTAGTTCTTGATCCCCTTTGGTAGCAGGCTATGGTTGAGGAACTTTCTGCTTTGCATCGAACGAATACTTGGGACTTGGTGTCACTCCCGCCTGGTAAGAGAACAATTGGTTATTGTTGGGTTTATAAAATTAAAACTAAATCAGATGGCTCCGTTAGGCAGTATAAAGCCAGGTTGGTTGCCAAGGGTTTTGCCCAGCAGTATGGTTTGGATTATGAGGAAACTTTTGCTCCAGTTGCCAAGATGACCACTGTTCGTGCTCTAATTGCAATGGCCTATGTCCGTCAATGGCATATTTCTCAGATGGATGTTAAAAATGCTTTTTGGAATGGAGATCTTTAAGAGGAAGTTTACATGGTACCTCCTCCTAGTGTCTCTCATAATCCTGGAGAAGTTTGCAAGCTCAAGAAGGCCTTATATGGTCTCAAAGAGGCCCCTCGAGTCTGGTTTCAGAAGTTCTCTATGGTGGTTACTTCCTTTGGTTTTTGTTCTAGTGCTCATAATTCAGCTCTATTTATTAAGTTTACTTTTGCTGGCCGTATTATTCTTTCACTCTATGTTAATGACATGATTATTACGGGTGATGGTGTTGATGGAATTGCAGCATTAAAGATCGAATTAATTAATCAGTTTGACATGAAGGATTTGGGCCCTCTACGGTACCTCTTGGGTATTAAGGTAGCCTTTTCACCTAAGGGTTGTCTTCTTTCTTAATCTAAGTATACAGCGGACATCCTTCAGCGAGCTCGTCTTACGGATACTCGGACTGTTGATACTCCTATCGAGCTTAATGCTCGCTATGCTCCTATAGATGGTATTCCTTTGCCTAATCCCACAATGTATCGGATCGGACTATTGTTGGTAGCTTAGTCTATCTCACTATTACTCGCCCTGACATTACATATGTTGTCTACATTGTTAGTCAGTTCATTGCCTCCCCCTCTATAGTTCATTGAATTGTTGTTCTTCGCATTTTGCGTTATCTTCGAGGTACTCTCTGTCAGAGTCTTGTATTTCCTTCGACATCCTCTTTGGAGCTTTGTGCATACTCTGATGATGATTGGGCTAGTGATCTAACTGATCGTAAGTCTAGTACATGTTTTTGCATCTTCTAGGATGACTCTCATTTCTTGGAAGAGCAGGAAGCAAAAAGTTGTCTCTCGATCTTCCACAGAGGCTGAGTACCATGCTATGGCATCTATTACAAATGAGGTTGTGTGGTTGCATTAGTTATTAGCAAATATGGGTGTCACTCTTTCTACTCCCACCCCTCTTTACTGCGATAATAAGAGTACTATTCAGATTGCTCACAATTTAGTCTTCCATGAGTAGACCAAGCACATTGAGATCGATTGTCATACCACTCGGCATCATCTCCAGCGTGGGACGATTACTTTGCCTTTTGTCTCGTCTTCCATGCAGGTTGCAAATTTCTTTACAAAGTCTCAAACAGTTCAGCACTTTCGTTTTTTTGTTAGCAAACTCTCAATGCTTCTTGCTGCCGCATCGTGAGTTTGAAAGGGGATATTAGATTGTTATTTTCATTGTATTTTAGCTATGAGGGTAGAATAGTCTTTTCACACTTTCTTGTTTGGCTATATAAATCCCTTTATGCGTATTCTTCTATTATCTTCACTAATAGAAACCCTAGCCCCCTTTTTCATCTCTTCTTCTCTCCCTTTGCAATTCTCACAACCCCGACCTGCGGTTGGATGCCTCACACAATGGGCAACCTGTAAAAATTTTAGTCGTGGCATGGGCGAGGCTTCAATCCAGCACTACCCACCTAATCGCAGACTAACATTATTTACCATTAAAATGAAAAATACCATACAAAAAATTTACTAATCTTTGCTTGAGCTGGATCAAGTTAACTAACAAAAAACTGATATTTTTTTTTAATTATAAAAGGCTCAAAATATAGAGGACTAGTCACACTAAGTTGAAATAAAAGTCAAAAAGAACCCAACAAAATGGTTTTGAGAAGTCCAAGTTGTACCACTGACATAATATCAGCTATAATAGAAGGAACGTACCGGGGTAAGTTCTCCCAATGTTCCTGTTGTCCAAACCTGCAAGGAAAACGGTCTCTTTGAAATTCTAAATATAAAATGACAAAAATATATCCCAAGCAAAAACATTGCCACACGCAACCTTCCCTTCCAAAGTAAAGCACCGGATCATTCATTAATAACTATTCGATTCAAGTATATTTCATGTTCATAAATAAAGCAATAGAACTTGTAACAACTATTTTTTTTCAGTAAATAACCTGTAACGACTATTTTCATCTAGTATCACCCAAGTTTGCAAATCAAGTAATAGGACCCTATTCTATGCATGTATTTGTTAAGTATTTGCATGCCAAAGTCACATGGACATCTCAAAAACCTAAAATAGGCGATTGTTACGCCAACGAGTAGGTGATTATGTGGGTTTGCAGTTTGTGATACCAATAACCATTATGCTTCTTTTATGTAGTGGATTGGTAGGCATCGTCCCATGGTTTTTCCCTTTTAGGTTTTCCACACAAATACTTTTTCCTTTTCAGTTTACTTCTTTTATTGTGTTGTCAAATAAATTGGATTGAATTAAAATTGAAGATCAAATAAATTTTAATCAACATAAATAATAGACCTATTCAACCCTAACTAGGTTCATAGCCACATTTTCTATGAAACACAGATACTTCTGTTAAAAAAAGGCATACTTGTAGTTTTGTATCCTTGTTAGATACTGATATTGGTGAATAATTATCCGATACTTCCTAAACGTATCCTTAATTTGAAAAAATATGTATTTAGAACACATACCCGATACTTCTCAAATACTCTTGAGATATATGTATGATAGGCTTTGAACATTGTTAAGAAAACTATAACAAGGAATCTATATACTTAGACTATCTTCAGAAAAGAAGAATTAAGATATAATAAAAATACATCATGCCTACTTTAGTCCAAACTTTATGTCATGCAACATAACTATCAACATTTTTGTTTTAATTTTTTTAATAAATAAATTTTAATAATTATATATAACATGACAAACATTTATTGTTTTAAATCTATACATACTACATATATATTTTAATTTTATATACCTATATAAAAATAACATATATGCATATATATTGTCGTATCTTTACCATGTCAGTATCTTATTTTTTAAGAATTTGTCGTATCGTCGTGTCTATATCATGTGTAAACATCTCATTTTTGTGTCCATTCTATACATACTACATATATATTTTAATTTTATATACCTATATAAAAATAACATATATGCATATATATTGTCGTATCTTTACCATGTCAGTATCTTATTTTTTAAGAATTTGTCGTATCGTCGTGTCTATATCTTGTGTAAACATCCCATTTTTGTGTCCATGCTTCATTGCAAATCTGTGATTCCATTGGGTTTCAGCATGCACAACTCATTTTACATTAGAGCATATTATCTTGGTCATCATTTTTCTTACATGCATGGTACCAACACCAGTTGCTCATCTTGCGAGTGTGATTTGAGAAACTAGTTTTTTGGAAAATTAATTTTCAAATTTTTTTTCTTTGAAAAATCTATTCTTTGAATTACCTGGGGCAGATCAATCAATCAACCTTAATTATAATAACAATACTAATTGAAAAGTCAGGATGAGAGCATTCTTGAAGTCCATTGATGAAATAATTAGTTGGCTAGAGACATCCAACCGAATACTAAAAAAATTAACACCACTGATATTTTTTTGGTAAACCTAAGAATGATTGGTTCAAAGAAGATTATGATCCTTATATTAATAAACCCATGGGTAGAACTCATCCTTGAAAACTGGCTTACAAGGAGAGGTGCCCATGTGTATAACACTCCCCCTTAGAGTCAGGGCTGGAGACACTCGGCTCTCTTCCTTAACGCATGATAGGAGATATGAACCCGACCCATTCCTGCGGTACACCTGCTCTGATACCATGATAATCCCATGGGTAGAACTCATCCCTGAAAACCGCACATCCCAAAGGTACCCAGGTAACATGGGACTATGTTTTACATATATTACCCAACTCTAAAGGACTTGATGTTAATGCTTGAAATATGCAATTCCAAAGGTCTTAATGTCATCTTTATTGTAGTCATTCATGATGAGTCTAAAAGAATTTCTAGGTACACTACATCTGAAGAAGCCTAAAATATTTCAGAAGGCACACATTAAGGATCACTTTGTCAAAATCTCAAAAAGCTGCAAGGGTGGAAGAACATACAACTTTTGATGTAACGTTGGGTGACATTGTCAATAGTAGTTTCAATAATTAAAAGGATTCCTGAATACAAATTTCAATTTTAACAAAAACTTGAATGCCTAATAGGATTCAATTTTAGGTCACAGCAATGGAGGAAAGCAAGGATGGTTCCATAGGAATTGGGGAACTAGTTCGTTCATTTCAAATCATAGTTCAAATTGGCCGAGTCTTAGTGACTAACCAAGTCATAATGGACTCAGCCGCATCTGAGTCCGATACTCACTGATAATCAGCGAGAATTGGATCACACGAGATAAGAAGCTTGGGATAAGTTTAACATCGTTAAAAGTGATGGAGATGCCATGAAAGTTGATAGCTCAAAGGACTTAATACTTATCGAGGGACTAAAGAGTGAGATGAAGAGTTGATAAAAAATCTAAGATTTCTTGAATAAGAGGTTAGTCAAGTTATGCCTCTTCAATTATCTCTTTCTGACAAGATTTAGAGTTTAAAAATTGAAAATAAGAAGTCCAAAGAGATTGTTCAAAACTTTATTCAGTGTTCTGAAAAGTTCAATAAACTTCTCAGCACAGGGAAGTCAGCTGCTGAAAAAACTGGTCTAGGATATAATGATTTTCATCGTTTTCCTTCAACTTCTCCCAATTCCAAATTTGTGAAGATTCTTCTTCTCCTGTTGACTCTTTTGTTGTTTAATTGCTCCTATAAAAGGATCAAAGTTTTGATGTTTTGGAAAAGAAAACAGAAAAAGAACAAGCAAAAGGAAAAAGAGATCTTTCTAAAAATTCAAATTCTCTCAAAATTGAAGATTTAACCAGAAATCGAAAATTTTGTAAAGAGCGGTTCATTTTGAAGAATGAAATTTGGAACTTAATTTTCAAATAGAAGTTCAATATCAAGAGAAAAGAAAAATTCAAGGATGAGTTTTCCTATTTGCAGTTCTATAAAGAAAAGGCACGAAAGAATGTTGGATTTTTATTGAAGAAAGAACGCTGAAACATATTAAAGCCCCATCCTTACGAAATGGAACTACGGGCCATTGCCTGGTGCAATGGTAAAATACTCAGGCTATCAAGTGTAAAAAAGAGGCTTCGAATCCTGAGTAGTCATTATGAGCGAAAAATACCAAAGGTTAGGTCTATATCCAGTCTGCCCCTCCCAGCACCCTCGATTAACAAGGACCACACTGTGTAATGACCTTTATGAAAAGGAACTGGTACATTCAGCGATAAGGCCATGAAGTTGTCACCCCTAGGATTATTATTCCTTTCCAATTGCAGAAATTATTTGGGGTATGTCTAACCTGCACCCCAGGCAAAGGGTGTCTCCTGACATATGTAGTTAATGTTTCCATAAATATTCAACAAAGAAGTTCCAGGAGCTAAGAAAAGATGTATACCTCATCTGCAACATGGAACTCTGATAGGCTGACACGTCGCTGCTCTAAAACCAGATTTTCCTTCACCACAAGGTCCATGATCTGCAAAATAAAAATGTTATGCTGTAAATCACACATGGAACAAAATGAAGCTAAAAGCTTAACAGATCAATAAATAAACAGTGTAATTTATTTAACCATATTATTTTGTATTGCACTCCAGATGATCAGTAAATCTTTTAAATGCCTTGCACGGGATCATACTGTTAGGAATAAACAACCATTTACAAAATAAAAATCATAGTGCAAATTGAAATGGTTACACAAACTTGCTGCGGCATTACATTCTATTGATTCATATGATCTATTATAATGTCTTGCAGATCTATTTTCACATTGATTTAAGTTTTCATGAATTTCTTACATTAAACTGATTAATTGTTTTATATTCTTATAGAGGTAGTGGCATAGTGCTTATTGTGAGAAACTTAATTTATGTTGGCAAATTTCAATGTCAAAACCTGGAATGATCGAGTTGTAATTTTATTTTTTATTTTGGGTCTCGATCATGGGAGCCGAACAGCAAGTGCCTCTATACTGTCGATTTGGATGAGAACATCAATTAGAACAGATATGATTGTGAGGGCACTGTGCACACCAAGTTTGGTTGGGCAAGCACTCTGAAAAATAGCTTTTAAAATTTAATTTTTATTTTTCAGGAAGTCCAACTGGTTGGAAATTTTCTAACCAGTTCAACAGGTCTCGATATCTAAGATTGCAGAGAGTTGGCTCACAAATCTAATTTCCCATGAGTCCAACCTGCTGGAAAATCTCCAACCGGTTGGAGAAGTCTCAGGAGTTTCCTTCCTGCAGACTTCAACCGGTTGGAAAATTTCCAACAGGCTGCACTCATCCTGACATGTTTAGGACTCTACATTTTTGGATCAATTTTTTATTCCTTTTTCCATCAAACTTTTAGAGATGTCCAACGAGATTCTAAAATACCTTTCCTACTTTTATTTGGACTCTATTGGGTATTTAAACCTCTACTTCCCCCAGCACTTAGAACACACAAAAATATCTTTACACACCATTCTTGGAGCTTTGTGAGAGAAAAAAAAAACCAGCCTTGATTTTTTTGGGTATATTTTTATATTTTTTAGAGAGCACACATACACATGAGTGGTTTAGGGTGATGCTCTTCATCTGAGCTACAACTTCAAATTACACAAGTCGATCAAGGCAGCAGATTCTTCATTGTATCTTTGCATTTGTGAGTGAAAAGAAGGAAAAATAATCACTATGAAGTGATGCAGAACAAGAAGGCTAATAATATTTAGATATCAAACATACAACAAATTAGAGAGAGAGAAGAGGATGAGAAGTCAGAAGATGAGATGAGGCTAGAAGAAGGAGGTGAGAAGACAGCCGAAGGGGGTGAGAAATCAGACTGAAAGAGGTAGGATTGAGACACAAAGAGGATGAGAAAAGCAAGAACAATAATGGAGAAGAGAAGATAAAGATAGGAGTTTGCAAACTCACAATATTATTTCAATAATCAAAGCTGACTTGGTTGATTACATAGTAGCTTTATATGCCAAACATAAACAAACCCTAAAACAACAAAGTACGAAAATATCCCTAAAATTAAAACATTACCAAAAATAACAATAAACATAATTACGTAACCCTAATTTATAAAATTCCTAATTCTATTTAGTTTTTCCCATTCTCCAATAGTAGTATGAATTATATGTGGTTCTAGCTCTCGGGTCGCATCTTGTTCTCCATCATGAAGGGGACATAATGTTCGCGGAGCATTTGTGTTCTTCCATCAATCCGTCTGCAAGAATTGAGGAGTAAGACTGGAGTTCGCAGCAACTAGACGTGGAGTCACAGGAGTTAGACTAGGATGTTCAACAATTAGTTCTTGGCAAAATGTAGTGTGAGACTGAGATAGGATTTGTGTAACTTTGTTTCGAGATAGTGGATTGATTTGTCCGAGACAGCTAGTCGTGGTTTTTTACTCGTTGAGGTTTTTCGACTTTAAAAATATCCAGTGAGTTCTTTCCTTTACTTGTTTTACTTTATTATTTCTTTTGTGATTGGTTTGGATTTAATTGCTAATCAACGTGGGTAATTTAATCAAGAAAGAAGACTTATTCACCCCCCTCTAGGTCTTAGGAAGAACATCGTCTTTCACCAAATTAATCAACCACTTCTGCACCACTCAACTCACACTTGTGACCTATGAATTGAGTGTGATAGGAATGTATTTCGAACTGCCTCTAACTCGGGACATGTATAACTGTATCAATATACATGTTGAAAAGTTCAAGAAGTGCCAAACCATATCATCTCATTACCTACATCCTTAATTATATCTCAATGAGTTAGCCATCGTGTATGGTCATTGCTCTTACTTTTGGGAGAGATACACTAAGGTTTCTTTTCAATGTTATCAGTTATAATACATGGACTCATGCAGGTATCACATAAAGGTTTAGCCACATTCTTAAGCATTTAAAGAATAGTGTCCTCATCTAACTCATGCACAAACATTTCCATGTCCGCTTTGGTTTCTTTCATCACTTAATAATAAATTTTTGTGTGAATCATACTTGTGTCAATTAACACGAACTTAAGGAGACCCATTCAAATAGTTGGGTTTATGGTTTAAGAATTTTAACATTAGGGTTCCCACGATTTTAGGAGTAGCACAAAAATAAAATAAAAAAGAAGTGGGGATTGGGGGTATCTAATTGTGGAAAGCTCCTAGGTTAAGATGGTGGAAGAGACGTACCTTGATTTATAAATGAAAGCTCCTAGGTTTGGTTGTGCTTAAAAGAGATGCAAACTCGATGATTTTTTTTTTCCTTTTAACAGATTTGCACTGAAATGGTATATTGACAAAAATTGGATAAGAGGCAGAACAAAGTATAGTGTTGGAAGGTACAAATTATCACTTAAAATCTCCAATAAAAGCTTGTGGGTGTACTAGAGATCTCCAATAAAAGCTTGTGGGTGTACTAGACGCACTCCCTACATGACAATCACTAAGCCATAAAGCAAGGGCCCGTATAAATTCAAAGCAATCAACAATAACAATCAAGCCTTTTCCCAATTACTTGGGGTCGGTTACATGAATCCGATATTTCCATTCCACTCTATTTAAGGTCATCTCCTCAGTTACTCCACATGCTATCATATCTTTCTTTACTAACTCTACCCATATTAACTTTGGTCTTCCTCTTCCCTTAGCATTGCCCTCAATTTGGATTGTCACTTTTCCTGACCGGCACAGTTAAGGATCTTCTTTGCACATGTCCAAACCATCTTAACCGATTCTCTCTCATTTTACCTCCAATTGGTGCTACTCCAACTATCTCCCGAATGTGTTCATTTCTAATTCTATCATTTCTAATCTTCCCGCACATCCATCTCAACATTCGCATTTCTGCAACATTTACTTTATGCAGATGTTGTTGCCTAGCTACCCAACATTCAGTACCATAAAGTATGGCTGGTTTAATAGTTGTTCGATAAAACTCCCCTTTCAATCGTAAGGGGATATGCCTATCACACAATATACTAGATACACCCCTCCATTTAACCCACCCTGCTTTTATTATTTGATTAATGGCATCTCCAATTTCTCTCTTATTTTGAATAATTGAGCCAAAATAACGAAAATGTTTACTTTTTTGAACCTCTTGATTCTCAATCCTCACTACATCCTCATTTGTCCTTCTAGATTTACTAAAGTTACACTCCATATATTCAGTTTTATTTCGACTTATCTTAAACTCTTTTAGTTCTAAAGCTTCTTTCCAAATCTCCAATTTGGCATTAACTCCTTCTCTAGTCTCATCAACTAAGACAATATCATCGGCAAACAGCATACACCACGGAATATCATCTTGGATGTGTCTTGTCAGCTCATCCATCACTAGAGCAAAAAAGTATGGACTTAATGCTGAGCCTTGGTGGCCTACCGTGATTGGGAATTCGCTTGTTTCCCCTACAAGGGTTCTAACTATAGTTACACACCCATCATACATGTCCTTTATTGCGTCGATGTATCACTTTGTGACTCCTTTCTTTTCTAAAACCCTCCATATTAGGTCTCTAGGTACCCTATCATAGGCTTTCTCCAAATCAATAAAAATAATATAGAGATCTCTCTTTTTCTCTCTATATCTTTCCACGTAAGCTTTGTCCAACCTCTTTGTCGCTTACTTTCTAAACGAACAACTCTTCCTCTTCTAAGAGGTGTATCATCAGGTCAATGTTGGATATAACCAAACCACCTAAGTCTACTTTTCCTAGTTTTATCATTTATAGGCGTTATACCTAATGTTCTCCTTACGGACCTTACACGTTTATTATTTATCTGTTGGACGAATTTTTGTTTTGGGCAAACTTTGAACCCAAATAAATGTGGGACCCACACGTCATTGAAGCAGGTCCACATTGGAACACGGTCTTCTCCATAAGGAGATGAAGTTAATATATTAACTTGTCAAAAATCGTTAAATATTGAATGAGAAATTGACTCTTAAAGTCCTCACTTGAAGTTGGTCCAACCAAACGTGACCTCAAGTGGTGGTGTTTTGAATTTGAATAAACACGAGAACAGACATGATTGTTCTGGAACAGTTATGGCTCTTCAAGAAGACATGACTGTTCTAGAAAAATCATAACAAATCACCATTGGCTCTATAAATACCCAACCATGCATTACATTAAGAATCAGAGAGAGAAAAAATTTCATATCCTCTAACTCTGCATATATATAGTTCAAGTACTACACATGTTGTGTTCGAAGGATTCTAGAGATTGAAGTGTTGCCTCTTTAGAATCGTAAATCCGTTCTATCTTGGGAGACAATTGTTCATCGCCTTGAGCACTAAAAATGGAACAAATTTGTCTCAAGGAAATTGTGTTTACACAAGGCTCAGATTCAATTTAATTCCTTATTCAATCATTTTTGTAACTTGGTTGATAATTGTTTCTGTTTTATTTAACTTTCTAGTTTTGTTTATATTTCTAAGTATAATTATTTTCTAACTCGCTATTTAGCATACAAGAGAAATTGTTTACATTATCTTATCTCTTCTAGTGATTCCTATCATCCAACATAGCATCCTCATTTCCGTTTCATGAATGCGTTGTATATGTGCATTTTTCAACACCCAACAATCCAGGTCACACAATATTGTCGGCCTAATAACCGTTCTATAGAATTTTTCCTTTAATTTATTTGGTATTTGTTTGTCACAAAGGATACCACTAGCTTGCCTCCATTTTATCCACCCGGCTCCAATCCTACTTACTACATCACTATCTATCTCTCCATCTTTAAGTCATTTTGATCCTAGGTAATGGAAATAGTTCTTTTGAGCAAATCTTTGGTCTTGAAGTGTAATATTTATATTGTCATCGTTTTGGACTTTATCAAATTTACATACCATATATTCCATTTTCGTTTTACTAATTCTTTGGCCCTTTGATTCTAATGTCATTCTCCATATATCTAACTTTGTTGCTAAGGCTTCGTTAGAAGTATCTATTAATACTATGTCATCCGCAAATAACATACACCATGGAATGCTTTCTTGAATATTTTTCGTCATTTCATTTAACATTATCGCAAATAGGTATGGACTCAACACCAATCCTTGGTAGAGTCCCAGCTTTATAGGTAAGTCACAAGTTTCCACACATGTAGTGTTAACTTAAATCAATGTCTCACTATACATATCTTGAATAAGATTTATATATTTTATAGGTACCTGTTTTCTTTGTAGAGCCCACCAAATTATGTTCCTTAGCACTTTATCATATGCCTTCTCTAAATCTATGAAAACCATATGCAAGTCTTTTTGTTTACTCCTATATTCTCCTATTATTTGTCATATTAAGTAGGTATATGGCTGCCATTGTCGATATACCTGGCATAAATCCGAATTGGTTATCAGATATTGATGTTTCTTTCCTTAATCTTTATTCTATTATTCTTTCCCACAATTTCATTGTATGACTCATCAATTTAATTCCTCTATAATTTTCACAATTTTGTATATCCCCCTTATTTTTATAAATTGGTACTATTGTGTTTTACTCCACTCACTTGGCATCCTTTCTTCTGTTAGAATTTTTTTAAACAATTTTGTTAACCATTCAATGCCTATCTTTCCTAAAATTTTCTAAGCCTCTATAGGTATGTTATCTGGTCCAACAGCCATATCATTACCATTTTTTAAGTGTGTCCTCTACTTCTTTACTATGAATTTCATTTACAATTCCTATGTACGGTTTGTTACTTACAACTTCTTCTGTATTATATTCCTCATTTAGTAATTGTTGAAAGTAATTTTTCCATCTTTCTAATATATATTTATCTTTAACTAATATTGTTTGATCCATATCCTTAATACACGTAACTTGATCCAACAGCCATATCATTACCATGTCTCTCATCAACCTCTCTCTATTCTTTGCCAATTTGTAAATAGCTATTTCACCCTCTTTTTATCCTAATTTTTAATAACCATTATTTAGTGCATTTTGTTTAACTTTGGCTACCATCTTTTCAACTTCATATTTAATTTTTTTGTATTTCTCAAAATCCTCTTGTTTCTTACTTTTTTGTCATTCTTTAAAACTCATTCTTTTGTTTTTTATTGCTTGTTGTATTTCATCATTCCACCACCATATTTCTTTTTTAATAAATTTGTTTCCTTTAGTTTCTCCTAGATTTTCTTTTGCTACGTTCTTATTCCATTTTGGACCACAAGTTATTTATATTTTCCTTCCAATCCCATTGTGTTTCTTGCAATATTTTTTCCCTAAAAGTTATCCCTTTATTACCTTTCAAGTCTTTCGACTTTGTGTTGAAGTCCTTTCATTATGTTTTGGTTTTTTGATTCTTTGACCAAGAGGTCTAATACTAATAGTCTACGTTGGTTTGTTAAGTTTTCTCCTGGGATTACTTTACAATCTTTACATGTACCCCATTCTCCTCTTCTAAATGAGCAGTACTGCAGCAGTCGATTTGTGTTTTATTTGTGTCACTCTTATAAGTGATTAAATGTTCTTTTCATTTCTTAAAAAAGGTATTTGTTATAGCTAGATCATATGCCCTTGCAAATTCTAAGAGCATTTACATAAATTTATGTTCTAGCCCTCGTAGGGCATTCCCTTTGAGTCAAAAACCATGGGACACTGCTTCTAGGTCCCTTAAAGCCATGAGACACGCTCTCAAGTCACTCAAACCTCATAGGGCATCCCCGTCGAGTCAAAAACCCTTAGAACTGCTCCCAGATCCCTTAAAACCCTAAGACATGCTCTCAGGTCCTTCAAACCTTGCATGATATTCCCCTAAGTCAAAAACCCTGGAACACTGCTCCCAGGTCTCTTAAAGCCATGAGACATGCTCCCAAGTCAATCAAACCTCGCAGGGTATCCTCCTTGAATCAGATTACCCTGAGACGCTGCTCCCAGATCACTTAAAAACCCTGAGACACACTCTCGGGTCAAAACCTCACAGGACACTCCCCTCGAGCCAGAACTCTTGGACAGAGCTCTCAAGTCTTCTTAAGCCCTGAGACGTTTGCTTGAATCATTTAAACCTCGAGGGAGGACTTCCCACTCGGGGTCAACGCTGAGTCTTAAGTCACTCCTTTAAGGAGGTCCCTTGAGACACAACCCGACATTCTCTCAATGGGATCATGGCTGCAAAGGACAAGAAGATCGAGCAGAGTTGACTTTTCCCTTTTTAGTCATACATTAGGATACCTAGAAGGATATTGGATTGAAGGCTGAGAAAAAAGAGTTCATCAAAGCACTCAAGTGCCTGACCTGACCCAAGGGAAGGGTGTTCACGTGCCATATCAGAGGAAATCTCGAGAGGTGGCATTAAATGCTCAGCCACCTTCATTTAATGATCAACTGCTAATAATGAAGTTTTGATTGACAAAATAAATATCTCTTGTAAAAAGGAGGTTTAGCCCATAATTACACCACCTTTGTACTCATAGGTAATGACCAAGAGTATTTGACCAATGAACAATAACAAGGTCTCTCGAAAACATTATAAATAAGGGACCTCCATTAATACAGACGAAGAACATACTAGGTTTCTCTATCATGGCACATTGAATTTCCTGCCCCTCCCACTGAATCTCTTGGTTTTGTCTGCTTCTCCTAACTTACCCTTCTGGGCCCCACACTATTGTGAGTGATCTCTGCCAAAAAATCAATATTTTTTACTGTGTAGTTTTAAGAACCCACAAATCTCAAAAGCGCGCAGCAATGAAAAATTAAAACTAAAACTAAAACAAAGCCCAAAAAAGAAGATTTCTTGGACTAGAATTGAGTGGCAGAGGATCAGATTTTGTGCCCTGGCACAAAATTCTATTGGTTTGGCCCAGAAAAGTTTCTCCAACCTGCCTTTTGGGTCAGGATTGAGTGTTATGACCATTAAAAAAAAAAAACTACTATGTCGCTGCATAATGAAAGGCTCTATAGATGATAGGCAATCAACTTTTAAGTCTCGTACCATTGTTGGAATAATCTAGTGTTGGCAAAATAAGAAGCAGTCAGTGGTTGATAGGTCCATTGTTGACGTTAACATTTTTAAAGCAACGGCACATGGGCAATGACAGCTCCCATGGCTGAAAATTATAACGGAAGAGTTGGAACATGACTTAACGGATCCTATGAGACTCTTTTATGACAATAAGCAGCTATTAGCATTGCTTATAATCCAGTGCAACACAATTATACAAAGCATATCAAAGTGGATAGACTTTTCATCAAAAAGAGAATCTGAGTGTGGATCGACATTCTATCAAAGAGAATCTCAGTTCTGGTATTATGTGTACTCCAGTTATGAAGACAGGAGATGGACTTGCTGATAACTTGACTAAAGGTATACCTAGCAAGTTTTCTTATAGCATTTTGTGCAAGCTGGGCATGTGTAATATCTTTCACCAGCTTTAAGGGAGTATTGGTTAGAATTATTATTTAATGTTATAACAGGGGCATAACTATAGTTTCAGCACTTTCAGTATACTAGGATGAAGAAAACCTTACATATCATATTCCTCTTCTCTCTCACACTAGCTCTCTTTCTATTTCTTTTTTATTATTTTCTTCAAATTTCTGGTTACCTGACTCGTGGACCAAAATTGACTGGCACAAAATAAAAATTACAACATTTTGACCAGGGAAGTTCGTAATACTTACAGTTGCCCGAGTTATGCCAGGAAGACAATAGTCAGCATGAGGAGTCACAATATGCCCCTTTTTCACTAAGAACTGCATTAGAGAATATGAGTAATGTTTAATACAGGGATCAACATGCAACTTCTTCGAGGGCAGTATTGAGGAAAATGCTACCCCCTTTGGGAATGATTCACCAACAGCATGGTAACACTATTGACACATATGCAGTTAGGTAAGATCACCATCAAGTCTGTCCTTCATAGGAAAATATGTGCACTTGATGTGTGTGTGTGTGTGTATTTCTTTTTTGGTGACTAGCACTTGATTGTTTAATTGATTGTATTAAAAATCATTCTGCAGACTCTTTTTCCACACTTTTTCATGTGAGTGTCACAGTAAGAATGCATAAGAAAAGATAAATAACGTTTAATATGGAGGTAAACATGCAACCTTTTCAAGGGCATTATTGAGGAAATGCTACACTTGGGAATGATCCACTAACAGCATAATAACACATATTGCAATATTGATGTGCATGCATGTAGGTAGGATCACCATCAAATGTCCATGGGAAAACTATGTGCACTTGATGTGAGTTAATTGCATAAAAATCATTCTGCAAACTCTTTCCACCGCTTTTTCAGTAAAAATAAACTAAATGTATGCCAATAGCATTCCTGATCAGCACTAATGTGAATGCCACATCCCTATGATGTTGGAAGCTCATCCATACAATTGTCTAATATACACCTAAGACTTCGTCATGTATGAATAGGTTTGGGACTGGAAAATGAGCAGAAGCATGGCATTACAATGTTTGTAGCATTTGTTTCAGTCACATAACCATCCTTGTCAAGCATGATTGCATCATCAGCCATTGCATTATTTCCTTCTATCTGCACCAATGCAAATAAAATCCAATATGTCTATGAGTCAAATTGGAAAAGGGCATACAAAGTAAAAATCAGAGGATACTGATATACCATATAATAAGAGTGGTTCACCCACACTCTTATAAATGTGAAATATCATTACATGCTCATCAATCTAACTACACACTAAATGGCCTTACTTTTGAAAACTAAAGTAATGAATTATCAGATCATAAAATATATACAGCCATAGAGTTCAATGGTCAGAAGAATGAACATCCACAAAAAGACAGCTTATTTGTAGCCATAGGGTTGATTAGTCTAGGACTGGGAGAAATAGAACTTACTTTATTTGAAAATATATATGTTCAGTTAGCAAGTCAAGACAAGAATAATCATTCAAATCTGTATTAATCAACAAATAATCCGTAGTTCTGCAAGATAAACATCACCTAGTGTTACTAGACTGCTGAATAAAACCATACCTTCGCAAGTATGTTGTTTAGGAGATTGTTATGGTGAATCTTTGAATCCAAATTCTGTAGAAGGCAGGAAAAAAAATTTCAATTCAACGATATGGAAAGCGATTGTATAAATAAACAAGGAGTCATCGGTTGTAAACTTGTAATTAAAATTTTCAGAATCAACAAGTTCTTTAGTTAATTTAGAAAAGCATGCCTCTTCATTTCATTGCAAGAAATCTGACATGAAATTGTCCAACGGAGAAAAAATGGCATACCAGAAAACTAAAGTGGAGAAATTTCCATCTTCATCTCAGGAAACATAAAATAAAGGAAAAGAAGAGCTTAAGGTCTAACACACAGGAGATTCTTGACCATCTTTATGTGGTATAATTCAGCTTAAACTAATCGACATCAATTTATAATAAAAATATCATGATTATTTGATAATCACATTTATGGTATTGATAAAAGTATCCATTTGGTCACATTTATAAAATAAGTGTTTGATTATATTTTATTAACAATATGCATATGCAATGGGTGAAGGGTACATCAAAGATAATTCACCCCAGCTTGATAGCACACTTCCTTTTGAAGAAAGCTGAATCTATTTTTTGTTTATATATGGGTTGGGATTGTGTGCCCTTCAAGCCAATGAATGGGATGTAATTGACATTTATTATTACTTGAATCTAGGATAAATGCTCTATACACATACATGCTGAATGCTTATGTTGATCAATGCATGAGAAGGATTGAGGTTGTCCTCTTGATATTGCAATGATTTAATATATGCGCATGATGGGTGTTCATGTGGAGATTATATAAATTGTTGGAGGATTTAAATATTAAAGTTGCACTCTCTCTAATAGCTTAAGCTTTTAGAGTAAATGGTTGTCAACATGATATCAAAGCCAGGCTAGATCAGGTTTCTGCTAGGTCCTGCGTTCAAACCTCACCGTCACCATGATAATTAAAATTGGCACGTGCTGGACCAAAAAGAAGATTGCACGTGAGGGGGCATGTTGGAGGATTTAAATATTAAAGTTGCACTCTCTCTAATAACTTAAGCTTTTAATGTAGATGGTTGTCAACATAAATCACAAACATATTGCATTATCATAAATGTGTTCAAATTCGGTGATAAAAGATGGACTCTCTGTCTAAGAACGAATTGAATTGGATCAATGATGAGGATAGAGACGATTGCGATAGCAGTCGTAACAACTGCTCCTCATATGAACCCTTGTGTTAATTGGTAATTACTTTGATTTAGTCGATGGGGCCCAAGGGATCATTTCCAGGGTATTTTGGGTATATTTATTTTGACTTGATTAGTTTGATCACGAAAAATTCGAGGCCTCGATGTTTTGATAAAATAGTTTTTGTATATATTTATTTATTAAATATATAATTTTTATCAAAAGAAAGTTTTATGTGATCAAACGGAAAATAATCAAGAAGTCAACATAAAGGTTCAATAAAGTAATCGGATGATGGTACTTATTTATTTATCCGATGGTGTATTTTGCATAGAGGGGTGTCATATCGTAAATTGACTTAGTGGTTTTGACCATTTCTAGATTGAAGTTCAACCACTCTTATAGTGGAGTTAAGATTGGTTAATGGGCTAATTGAATTGGGTCATGGGGTTTGCCCAGGTCAATTATTAGCCCATTGGAGCCTTGAAGGAAATGGACCCAATGAATCCTCAGTCCTAGCCCATGGGTTGAATGTAAAAGCATGAGAGTGGAAAAAGCAATTAAAATGAAGGAGGTGCTTTGGGCACCCCAAGGGATTTGTAGAGAGTGATTTTTCCACTCACTTTAAGTCCCTATAAATGTGTCTTCCAAAGGGGTATTAACCCTAATGGCTTCACAATGAAGAGATGACAATTTCTCTATACATATTCTCTACATTTCTAAGGTCTTGCTTTCTCTCAAGGGTTCTCACCAACCAAGCTTTAAGGAATTCACCAAGAGGGATATAGGGGTGATTCTAAAGAGAAGGGAAGACCAAAGATAGCTCTAAGAATCTATCTTGTAGTGATTGGGAAGAAGAGATTATACTTGATCTCTTGAGGTAATTGCCTTCTAATCCTTATATATCTAATACCACATACATCTATTTTGAAAAATTGACCATGGTGTCTACATAAATCAAGGTTAATTGATTTTCATGCTTCCAAGTCGTTTTCAAATCCAATTTCCAACATGGTTTCTTAGCTTGCCATTTTTAACTTATACGCAATACTCCGTCCCAGTTACATTATATTAACATAGATCAAATGCAAATGTCTGACAATATAATTAACCACCTTAAAGTAGGAGTACTTGAAGAGGAAGGAAAAAAAATAAAATGTTTTCCAAATTGTGCCCAGTGCATTACAACCTAAAATAAGCTACATTAGGGAGGTGAGTTACGTCCATCTACCAGACTGGCTATTGAAATCAGGATGATCCTGTCCTATTAAGTGGTAGCCAGAATATTGGACCTATATCTTTAAGAAATATATAAACTAGTCATTGAGAAAGTGACGATGATGACAATGAAATTGAAGATTGAAATTGAGACTTGAGCATAAGCTAAGTCATGGGTAGAACTGAAAACTCGAGGAGTATAGTTCCCTAGCAACTTACCCTAATACTTAACAATCCATCCATATAGATTTTACAATTTGTTTGTTCAAACATGCATATGAGAGGTTTTACACCCCACCTTAAAAAAATAATGATCTGACATCTAAAAGCTCCAAAAACCCATTCCAACCAAAATAAAATAAGTCTGTGAGAACTCCTGCAAGTTTGTCATGTTAAGGAACCAAAGATAGGCAGGTTCTTTATGAGCTCCTAATAATATTAGCAACTGAATACAATATAAACACCATGAATCTTACATTTGGTGAATTACGACGAGTGGTTGCTGTCACCAGAGTTATACCTCTTGTATTATCATAGATTGGTGGTTTCCATTCAGCAAGCACTGCATTTTTACAACCAAAAAAAAAAACAGTAGGAGTAAAATGAGAAAGTGAGTCCCTTAAAAATAGGACAGTTTTGACAATGTGTTATTCCAATGATGAAAAATGGGTAGATAGCATAACGGAACTTAGTACAACAGATGGTGTTGTGCTTTCTGCACAGCATTGTCATTAAATGGTATAAAAGTGCAGCAACAGCTCTTGTTGGGAAATGACAATTCTGCAGATCAGATTTTCCATAATAACCTGTCAGGTAAAACTTGTGCAGCTAACATGAATCAGATATACAGGAACTGAGTCCGAAACTTGCCAATTGCATTGAGGAATGGAGGAAGCAAGCCAATTGTTAGAATCATAGAATGCCAAGGGCTTCCTAGAGAACAGAAACACTCAAAAAAATTCATTTGTTGGGTCATTACTCCATTCAGACTTTCAGATTGCATACTACTCCATTTGTTCCATAATGAAGAATACCTTGAATCAAAGGTGTGTAAGCTTCAAATTTTTCAGCAGAAATTGCAATTTGCTTCAGCTATATTACTTAGTGTATCTAGAATCAGAAAAATCATGGTAGATTTGAAAAGCAAGGCTCTCCGAAAGAGTCATTGAGCAGAAAGGTTAAGTTCTGCATTAATTTGTGGTTTCCAGATATCAAAGAGTTTGTTAGGCTCCTTATATTTTATCGCTCTAGTTCTTATTTGAACCAATAATTATTTATATGTAGAGACTTGTTTTTGTATTGACCTTGTACATTAATTACAAGTTAACTTTTTTCATCATCAAATAGTTTCAATCTACAAAGAATACGGAAGAGAGAGAGAGAGAGAGACAAAAGAAAAGGCTAGGAATGGGTCATCATCATTGCCTTGCTCTCATATGAATGGGGTCGGCCGCATAAATTCTTCATCTCTAATCTTTTCTATTACATGTCATTTTGCCCACTATATATAACTTTTTTAAGTGATTTTTAATAACCTCATCCCATGTTATTTTTTGTCGTCCTCTCCTTCTCTTACCTTCTATGACAACTAGTATTCCTTGTTTGACTAGCACGTCACTAGGTCTCCCATGTATATGTCCATACCATCTAAGTCAACTCTCTCTAATTTTCTCACCAATGGGTGTCACCCCTAATTTTTCTCTTACACTTTCATTAGTTACCTTATCTCTTCTAGTCACTACACTCATCCATCTTAACATTCTCATTTCTGCTACATGAAAGTATTGTTCTTGTTTCTTTTTTAAGGCCCAACACACCAAGACCCCACTAGCTTGTCTCCAATTGGTCCAACCCACTCCAATTCTACTAGTTATATCACTATCTATCTCCATCCCTTTGTATTATCGATCTTAGATAACAAAAGTGGTTGAGTAATCTTTTGGTTTTGAAGTGTTATCATTATATTATCAATGTCCAAGTCTTTATTAAATTTACACTCCATATATGGGATTAAGGCAAGGATGATGATGATGATGATGATGACACGAGGCCCATTCCCTTTTTCTATACAAGCAATAATCAATTTGTGTTTTACCTATTCCACTTTTAAATGTTCTTAGATGCTCTTCTCTTTTTTTAAAAGAAAGTGTTAGCTATCAAGTGAAGGTAATTGTAGAGACCATCATTACATAGGCCCTGAAATAGAAGACAACCATAAAACCGATCAAAGATATAGAAATGATGAGAGTCAAAAGCACATAGAGCATGATTATCACGACACAATTGAGCAATGGATAACAGATTTTTGCACATGCAAGGAATGACATAAACATTATTCATCCTATATGAGTTGGAGACAAGAGAGAGTGACATGTTACCCGTGTGGGTGATGGACATCTGATCACCATTACCAAGAAAATTTGAAGTTTTGCTAGTGTAAGATTGGCGTTGTTGCAAAAGATCCGGATTACATATCATGTGGGTGGAAGCAACTGTGTCTGAGTACTAAGCGGGATCATAGAACAGTTGTGTATTGTAACTTGAACTAGGATAGGAATTAGGCTCACCGGCAATCTGTAAGCTAGCAAAGGCATTGTGCTGAGAATTAGAAACTGTTGGGCGCACAAATCGAGGCAACATTAGACATGTGGGCGCAAAGTGACCAGTTCTGTGACATAGCTGACAAGAACTAATATTAGGAGTGGAGCCCAAAACGCCAGGAGTGGGTGACCAATTATTGTTATTGTGCTTGCGACTTATATTCCGGTTGTTATTCTGGTGATTGTTGCGATAACCAGAATTGTGAGAAGGTCGGTTAGAGGACTGTGATGCAAGCATGGCAATTGGTTGATGTGTAGAAGACGAACGTTAACGAAACTCCTGAACCAAAAGACGAGAGCAAAGTGCACTGAAAATGGACAGAGAATCTAAACTCTCAAGAGTTGTGACAAGCATGTCATACTTGTCACCAAGGCCGCGTAGAAGAGCATTCACCAAGTCAGGATTGGAGACAGGTTCACCAACAGCAGCAAGTAGGTCAGAAATAGATTTAGCCTCCTGAAGATATTCTGAGACTGAGCGAACTCCTCGAGAAATCTCATTAAGACGACGACGGAGATGAGAAGAATTGGCAGTGGACTTCTGTTTGAAGTATTAAGTGATTAATGACCAAATAGAAGCAGATATGTCACAACCAACAACAGAAGCAAGCATAGATTCAGATAAGGTTGCCGAGAGAATGCAGACAAGAGCCTGGTCTGTGCAAAATCATAGATTATACTCGAGGGAGGTGACTTCAGGACAAGGATGAGAGCCATCAACAAAGTGAAACAAATTATGTCCAACTAAAATTGCCTTAATCTGATGATGCCAAAGAAGATAATTGTTATCGTTGAGTTTCACAATCACAAGCTGACTGATATTGGGCATAGAATAAGTGGAAGAAGAAGCAGCAGCAAAGGAAGCCATCAGTTACTGTATAAGATAAGAAGCAAGCGGAAGATTGAGAAGAAAGAAGATCGGTCTATGAGATTTTGATCAACTGAAGGTTTAGAGAAAAAGAAGGAAGCAGAAAACCCTAAGAGAAGAGAAAGGATCTCTGCTCTGATACCATGAAAAGATAAAAATTTATGTATTGTATATTATTTATTTCTCTTGGAGGTCAATATATAATACAAAGATATAATCAATCAAAAATTAAACTAAAGGGATAGAATTATAAATCAACCTCAAATTAGGGATACAATAAATCAACCTAAATTAGTGATATATTCAGTTAAAGGCTAAACTAAAGAGATACAATCATAAATCAACCTAAAATTAGGGATACAATGAATCAACCTAAATTAGTGATATAATCAATAAAAGGCTTACCTAAAGGGATACAATCATAAATCACAAGAGAGATTCTAGGTTGGTCTAACAAATCTAGTGCTCCTTGAGGAGCGTATGCACTTATTATATTTGAGATATGTTCATCTAGGACAATTTTAATAGTCATTAATCTATCTCCTTGCCTTCTCAACTTGACTATTTTATCACTCATGTACTGATCTACTACTATGCCTACCCCATATCGTAGGTTATCTTTCTCTCCCGAGTAAAAAATTTCCCCAATCTCCCTAGTCTTTTGAATAATATCTACTTAATTAGTCACTTATACTTCCATGAGCATCTAATCACCCATGTGACCACCTCAAACTACACCTTCATAAAAGAAACAAGAATCGATTCAAAGAGACTCCAAAACCAGTTGGTTGTGCCACAAAAAAACCCTAAAATCCAAAATGCTAGATAATTAGTGCTGTTACTATGTAGCCAACATGCCTACAATGGGAAAAGAAAAAGACTGTAATAGGCATGCCATTTTTACATAAGGTAGAAGATTAAGAAAGAATGTTACCAATTAAGGTGCATCCGTAAAGATTGAAAGCTGGGCTCATCCCAGAAGTAATCTGAACAAGAAAAGAATACTGCAGTAAGCATATATAGTCAACATATTGGAAGTTGGGTTGATTTAAGCGAAAGCTTATAGCATACTTATCAGAGAGAAACTTGTAATCTAAATCTAATCAGTTCCTTGCTTCAAAATGGTTCAGTGAGAAGTTAACACACTTCCGATAAATATTCCTATCACACTTCAGCCTCCTATTCATGAGCTACACTAGATTTTGTTTTTCCCTCTGAAATGGGGTGGTAACTTTTATAGATATAGAGCATAAAGTACAAGAGAAGGAGGAGGGCATACCCTTAATACGAAACATGTATTGGATGGCTTGAATAATGCCATTTCCAATACAAACAAAACGAGAAAACAACTAAGGAACTGAAAAAATACATCATCAAAAGAGAGCACTAGAATATTTAGCAGTAGACTGAAAGTTCAGTAGAGAAATAATTATGATTTCATCAGTTCCTAGCATCAAGATGGACAGTGACAAGTTAAGACGAGTGTCAATCAATAACCTAATATTTATGCAGTACTCCCCTTTAGAGAATGTTGAGGCTTTAATAGGAACCATGTATTTGAGGTTTCAAGTTTGAGCAAAAAGATGGTGGACAGATAAGGAAGACCTCCATATTCGCGGTTTTGGTTCAACATAACTATAGCCTATGTTCTTTCAACTGTCAATATTTTCCAGTCCCAATTATTTAACTTTGTTTTCTTTACTTGTGCTGGCATGACACTAACAATGCAGTGAAACCTGATTAGCATTTTAAGCATTCTCATTACACAAACAAACACACAGGGAAGAGAGAGTGAGCAGAAGAAGAAATAACCTTCTTGCCACGTGTTAGACTTAATCGGATGTGTGCATTATCAAACATTCCATTCCTAATAAGAGTTTTGAAAATGGCTTCCTTAACCTGCCATTATTCATACATTCACTGTTAACAATAAACTTAGTAAACTACAGGCATAAGGCAGCACAGCTTTCCACCAAATGCCAATACCACAATATTTACAGTTTGCTAGGATAATATAATAATACTCTAAACAACATAACATGCAGGGCAGCATTCAAGATTGTCTCTAGACCCTCACCTCTTCACGAGTTGGTACATTATTGAAAGCTAAAGCTTTTGCCGAATCAAACAACCTAGTAATAGAAAAATACAGTCAGTAACTACACATTACTGATGACAGCGACAGAAAACTGTTCAGGAAAATAAATAAAAAAGGGGGGACTTTTAGTCCTCTGCTCATCAGTGCATAAGCAACTACATTCAGAATTAATAAAACTAATCATCAGTTGACTTGTGCAAAAGTTGTTAAATTGAAGAATCCTATTATCAACCATTTAATGTACTTCTCCCAAGAGTTTGACATTCAAAATCATCAATCCTGACGAGATATGACAGATATTTGTAATTGAATTGTAATGTAAATATAAGCAAGTATATGGAGGACTTGAGAAATTGGAGGCAATATGCCATTAAGTGTACTACATTAGCACTACAGATGAGGATCCCATTCTTTCACAAATACCACAGATTTTTTTCTTCTAGTTAAGACAGATGAGCATCAGTCACCAAAATGCAATTAAAAGAAATTTATTCTGCCGAAAATGTCATCATTCTGGTTGTATTGTAATTATAAGTCACTTTCTAAAATTATTATCCACTAAATCACAGAATCTAAATTCATTGATTGACTTCTATCAAATAAGTTGACCAAAAATAATCATTTGCCCAAGGCATGTCTCTGCACCAAGAATCATTTTTTGTCAAATATATTCATTCACTAACCTATCTAAATGCTCTTCAAGCTTAAATATCTTCCCACCATAAATTCGAAGTCCCTCCCACACTGAATCACCACCTTGGACAACTGAGTCAAACACTGAAACCTTAAGAAGGCCACAGAGTAAGCATGAGAATTCAAGAAACCTTGCACACTAAAACAGAAACGGAGAGAACAGATATTCTTATATGATTGATAAACAAGAACCTTTGCACTCTCACGAGGTACAATCTCATCACCAACCCAAACAAGAATCTTCTCATTAGCAGGAACAGGAAGACTGGGACGAGGCAAGGGGGATTTCACAAAGGTCGGTCTGCGCCTTGAATGGCACCTAAGAATGTTGTAGAAAGGTAAACTTTGCTCCAGCAAGTCATACAGAGAAAATGGGAATGGCTGAAAGGAAGAAATATTAAAGCATAAGCCAAATTCTGTCAACATAATTCGAAGAAATATTAAAGCATAAGCCAAATTCTGTCAACATAATTCCTAAGCATCTATGATCTAAAATTTTACAAATAAGATGATGTGTTCCCAAGAAACATGAAGTGTACCCATAGACATTTTGCATGCAAATAAATGTGTTTGTGCATGTGGAATTGGGAGATGGGTGTTTTGCTCTACTTGTTCCAATTTGTGTGTCATTTATCCCATGTTATAATCTTCAAGCTATAATGATATAATATTTAAGGTATGATGATATGTATCATGTTACCGTATGCAAAGACGCACCATATAAAATGCACCACTATAGTGAATGTGTTCATAACATAATGAAACGCACAATACTATTACCCACCATGACTGGATAGGGGTTCCAACTTTATAACTAGCAATAACAAGATAGGAATGTGACGAGGATTGAGGACAGAAGAAACACAGTGTATGGAGACAACAATGTGATTTATGATCTTAAAGAAGTACTACTGTGCATGTATAAGTTCATCTGTATATACAGACACATATACCACCAGAAACGGGATGAATAAAGATCAAACTTCTTGAGGAGCTTCTTAAAACTATTTGCCTATTCAGGAATATTGTTTGCTCATAATTTACTCAATATTCATTTTTATCTGTGATGTTGAACATGGAATTCCTTTTTTGGCATGTAGGACTCAGGCATCTAAAAATAAGTCTAGAAACGTATAGCATCAGTACAAACATCAGATTCTAAGTGAAAAAATCATTTAGACCCGAAAAGACTCATTCCCAATCAGACTAATCAAAAGCGACAAATTTGAAAATGTTAACCCGAGAGAGAGAGTGAAAGATCTACTTAAGGAAGCCAGGGATCAACTGATTCAGTTTTTACAGAAGTGGAAGAGAAATATTACCAATTCTGACTCATATCTCATTTAATCAGGAGAAAATTTGCAAGCAATTATGTTCTCAACAAAATATGATGCACAAACTACATACCGGAGGGTACTTTCCTGCTGGTGTGAAACTTGTTGATTTATGTACAGATTTATACCACCACGGAGCCCATAATCCATCTACTAATTTTGGACCAGCTTCCCATCTGAAAAAAAAATGCTCTGAAATTTATCATGCCTGCAAATAAGACCAAAATTTAAGAAGATACAAAAAGAGTAATTTTTGGTTGGGATTTTGTAAGTGCCGATCTTGCTATTGAGAGGAACAAAAACAGCAATTTTTGCTATTGAATAAAAATAAATGCTTTTGAAATGCTACCAAAATGGTGCCAATATCATACTGTTGTTAAGCACTAAGTGTTTAAATGAATGCAAACAACTACTTTAGGGAAGATGTGAACAAAATACTTCAGAGGAACCCTAGAGAATTACACTACTTGACCTTGAGAAAGAGTATTCTAACCTAGGAAAGAGTTTGTTTTGCAATTGTGCTAAAAGAAGTCAGCATGAATGCCAGTAGAGAACATTAAGACCATATTAAACCCAATTCAAGGTAAGCCGATGGTGATCCAATTTTTCTTAGCACCATTGCTGACAGCTACCCCACCCCCTTCTCTGAACATCAATGAATAGTGGAACAGTAGCTTCCCTTCTGTTCACAAGTAGCAACCACACCCTTCCTCAGTCCCATTCTCCAGCATCACCAGTTATTTCACTCGCTCCAGCTCCAAATCTCTATTATGCATTCTCACCATCAATAGTCATGGCTAATCTGGCTCATACTCTCACTCTTCCCTTCTCACCATCTCCACAGTCGGACCACAAAGTGGTAATAGCTATAATCATTATAGATTTCACATTGAACTAATTCATGTTTTAGTCAGCGGCAAATAAAAATTGTTTAGCGTAGGTATAGGATTCCACCTTTTTCCACATACAAGCCATGTAGGTAACCATTTATCACAATAAGCCCTAACACGCCACCCAAGAGACCTGAAGGAGGTTGTGGTTTAGTGGGCCAAGGAAATGCTGGCAAGGAGTGACGCCTTGGTGATCTAGACATGAAAATCAAGCTAATATATGCATATTGGACTTGCCGTTTGTAGACCAATCTTCCCTACATCCTATAGGGAAAATATTGGGTACCTGGGGTACTGACAATGTAGTACTCCTAGTCAATGGTGAATAGTTGTCCCTTATTATCAAAGAAAATAGTGAGTATCCATTGACCAGGGATACTATATAATCGGTACCCCCCGAGTACCCAATATTTTTACCAAGAAGAGAGACTAATGGGACAAGTATCACTCCATAGTGAAATATGCCTTAGTTGTTGCTTCGGACACAAATACCCTTTCACTTGCAAAAAAAAGGTCCTCCCCTCTAGAGAGAAACCAACTTGATGGCATGGGAAGGTTACCCTCTCCCTCCTCTCTCTAATTTTTCCTCCACCTCCTTTGGCTACCACACCCTCTTTAAGGTCATTCTGGCATGACGTGTATGAACCTCCAATTCACAAGTAGCAAATCAGTGGCTGACAAATATTGAATTGGACTTGCCGTTTGTGGACCAATCTTCCCTACATCCTATAGAGTATCACATTTGACTAAAAGGTAAGAGGCCTAAGGAGAGGAGAAAATATTGGGTACCCTAGGTACTGACAATGTAGCACTCCCGGTCAATGGTGAATAGTTGTTCCTTATTATCAAAGAAAAAAGGGAGTATCCATTGACCAGGGGTACTATATAGTCGGTACCCCCCAAGTACTCGATATTTTTCCTAAGAAGATAGACAGAAAGAGGTAATGGGACATGTATCACTCCATAATGAAATATGCCTTAGTTGTGGCTTCGGACACAAATACCCTTTCACTTGCAAAACAAAAGGTCCTCCCCTCTAGAGAGAAACCGACTTGATGGCATGGGACGGTTACCCTCTCCCTCCTCTCTCCACTTTTCCCTCCACCTCCTTTGGCTACCACAGCCTCTTTAAGGTCATTCTGGCATGACGTGTATGAACCTCCAATTCACAAGGAGCAAATCAGTGGCTGACAAATACTGTTCATCATTCAGAATTTTGCAAGTTTATTTGATTCAATTATCTACACCGTACATCCTAATTTACTCTGAATAAAGATGAAAATTAGATAAAACAAAAGGAGCTCATCAGGTGGCTAGCTGGTGGGTACATTAATTCATAAGCCATAAATTCCATAACAAAAACACAAGAAAATAAAAAGAAAAGAAACCCCACACCCCTCTTCAATTAACGTATGAGGAGCTCATTATCATCATTTTCATTGCCCTCACCTAGTCAACAGATTCAAGATGCTGCTGCCATGGGTTGCTTCTCTTCCTACCTTTCTCTTCTTTTCCTTCTCTTTTCCCTCTTCTTCTTTTCTCTTCTTCTCTCTCAAGTTGGCATCTAGAATTTTACATGCAGATGGGGCAATGAGAACTTAAGCCCTTGTTATTCCTTTTGTCTTTGAAAGAGCAAATTTTGAACTTACAGATGAAACCCCAATTTTAAGACAGGTAAATAAATATTTTTTTGACACAACCATACCCGACAATGTATCCAACTGTATCCACATTATCTGTGCTGCATCCATGATGTATAGAGTTCAAAAAGATTATTTCAAATATAACCGATACTCCTATGAGTCTATGACGTATCTAACACATGTCTAGTCCAGCCATATCCATGCGTTGTATCAGACATGTGTCAAATGCATCTACAGATTCTCCTGAAATATTCGTGCTTTGCATCTACATACATAACTTAGTGTTGTCATGTAAACAAAAACAAAAAACAAAAAAAATAAACATGTATAAAATGTAAAAAAAACTTTTTAAAGTCATAAATTGGTGGAGTTGAGCCATATGAAAGGGATAGTTTGAGACTCAACTCTCAAAGTGGATTGGTTTATACAATGTTAATCGGGGTAATGAAGTGCGAGCCTGGGACCTACAATCTCCTCGAATAAGACTGAACCTCTTGGGAGAGTGATGGTGTGACCGATGAGCTTTCTAAGCACAGACCATTGGTAGATTGATGACACGTGCAATTATACTCCAAATGTGTCGAGGTTAAATTGTATGCAATCCCAGCCACAAAGTGCATAATGATTGATGATTATTTTTGAGCAGATGGGTGAGCTACATGTTGACATATATAGATAATTAGTTGTATATGTGTTGATTATGTGTAATAGGAGCTGATTATGTTAGGTGTTGATTATGTGCAATTAGTATAGTTATAGGAGTTGATTATTAGCATTTAATTTCTTTCCTTCTTTGTAATTATTTGTGTACTATTTAAATCTTCCTCAAGGAGAAAAATACATTCAGAGAATTATTCCTATTCCTTTATCTCCAGAGAAATCTTCATGGTATCAAAGCTCTCTAGAGAGGAATTTTAAAACCCTAATTTTTCTTTTAGGGTTTTTTGCAAATACACCTTAATACCCAAACACCAGATCTTTTTTTTACCTAACACCACAGAACCTACCGACATTCCTGCCCACCACCACAGACCAGGTGTCCTTATTTGACTTCATGGCAAACAAAATTGAAATCCCTGTGACTTCTGAGATTGATTCTCAGACTCTAATGATTCCTCCAACCGCATCTAACCCGCATCAAGATTTGATGAATGTCCAGTTGATGCGTCATAAACTTGATGGCACCAATTATCTGGCTTGGTCTCATTTTGTGAAGCTGTATATTACCAGCAAAGGCCGGTTGGGGTATTTGACCAGGGAAAAACTCCGACGTGCGATCAATGACCCAACTTTCACGACTTGGGTTGCAGAAGATGCAATGCTATGCTCTTAGCTCCTCCAAACTATGACCTCTGATCTTAGTCCTGGGTATATGTGACTCAAGTCCACTAAGATATTTGGGATGCAATGTCTCAGACTTATTCTATAGGAGGAAATGAGGCACAGATTTATGAGTTGAAGCGTCATATTCAGGCTACTACTAAGCGGGGAAGGACATTGGAGGCATATTACAATGCCCTCCAAGCTTTGTGGCAAGAACTCGACTATTACCAACCTTGTGAGATGGAGTGTGCTGTTGATACCGCTTTGTTGAATAAGCGGATTGAAAAAGAACGTGTTTTTGAGTTTCTTAACCTGGATCTAGACCAAGTAAGGACTCAGGAGCTTGGAAAAGATTCGTTTCCCTCTTTGCGTGAGGCCTATGCTTATGTGCGTACCCAAGCCCTCCGACGATCTGCTATGCTCATGCCACCTTCTCCAGAAGGATCTACTTTAGTTTCCACCACAAGTCAACCACCTCGGGCACCATGAGTACATCAGCCCGATCCCCCACCAACTGCAACATCTGGTAATGTAGCTAAAACTACTAAATCTGATGACAAAGATTCCTTAGTTTGCGATTATTGTAACCAGACTAGACATGTGAGAGAGAAATGCTTTAAACTCAATGGTTATCCGCCTTGGTGGCCTGGAAAAAAGGGTGACAAAGGTGAAGGCAATAAGGGCGGAAAAAGGAGTCGTTCTAGCTCCAAGGCTCATTATACCTATTCCAGTTATCAGAATGGTGACCAATCTACTGCTAAGTTTTCTTCTACTCAAATGGAACAAATGATTCAGGAGTGTGCTCGCTTGCTATCTACTGACCCACGTCCTTAGGCAACTTTGGTCGTTCTTTTAGTGTATCTGGTAAGTCTTCCTCAAACTTTTGGGTTTTAGATACATGGGCAACTAATCACATGACCTCTACATCTCATTTTTTCTCATATTATTCCTCACCTACTAAAACTTGCGTCACCAGTGCTGATTGTTCACCAACCCATGTAGCTGATGAAGGTTCAATCTCACTTTCTGATTCTTTGTCCCTTTCCAATGTTCTCCATGTCTCTAGATTGTCCAATAATCTGCTGTATATCAGTCAACTTACTAAAACCTTAAACTGTTCAATCACGTTTTTTGACACTCATTGTATATTTCAAGATCTTAGGACGGGGGCAAGAATTGGTCATGGTAGTGAAAGAGGTAGCCTCTATCTCTTGGATGTACTAGCTGCTTCAACCTCAATTCATGTTGTGCCTCACTACTGGTTCATCCCGTGACATTTGGTTATAGCACAAGCGTTTAAGACATCCGTCATTTTATTATTTAAAAAAATTGTTTCCTTCTTTATTTTCTATTGTTGATTTTTCTCAATTTCAATGTGAAACTTGTGTACTTGTTGAACATCATCGGGTACCTTTTCCATTAAGTATTAATAAAAGTGCCATTCTTTTTGCTCTTGTTCATAGCGCCAATTGGGGCCCTTCTCGTGTGACTAATCTTTTATGTTCTAAATGATTTGTCGCATTCATTGATAACTACTCCCGAGTTACTTGGGTTTATCTGATGAAGGAAAAAAGTGAAGTTTTCTCTATTTTTAAGTCCTTTCATCAAATGATCCATACACAGTACAATTCAAAAATAGAAGTCTTCCGCTCTGATAATGGGGGTGAATACATTCATTCTAGTCTCAAGTTCTATTTTTCTAATCATGGCATTATCCATCAAACTTCTTGCACTGATACCCCTCAACAAAATGGAATAAACGAACGGAAAAATCGCCATCTTCTCGAAGTATCCCGTTCTCTACTTCTATCCATGACAATACCAAAGTCCTATTGGGGGGAGGTTGTTCTCACGGCAGCCTATTTGATTAATCAGATGCCTTCCAGAGTTCTTCAATACCAAACTCCACTTCAAGTTTTCACTACTTCTTGCTCGCCATCTACTATTAATCATCTTCCTCCTCGAGTCTTTGGTTGTATAAGGTTTGTTTCATGAGGAACAAGCTTATTTTTCTAGTCTTGATTCTACGACTTCTCTTCAGGGAGAGACCTTGAGTAGTGAAGAAAAGTCTTATATTGTGCCTATGTTTGAATTGAAGAGTGAAAATGAACAAAATGAAAAAACAGAAGGCGGTTCTTTGACTCTCCCTCCTAAAGGTCAGCATATGTCTCCATTTGAGCAGGTATATCTATGAAGAAAAAAGGCACCTCTCGAGCAAAATGATCATTCTGCCCCTATAACAGTTAATCCTGAGGTAGAGTCTGTTTAATCTCCATTCTCTTTTGTTGATAATAGTTCTGGAGATCCTAATGCTCCAAATGATTCTAATGTTGTTAATGACTTAGAATTGCCTATTGCCTTGAGAAAATCACATCGTACTTGTCAGTCAAAATATAAATATCCTATTTCAAGTTTTATGTCTTCCCATCATCCTTTAAGGCTTTTCCCCATCAGTTGTCTTCTATATCTATTCCTAAAAAATTACAGGATGCACTTGACAATCCAAGGTGGAAGGAGGCAATGGTTGAGGAATTGAGAGCTCTCTGAAAAAAATCTATGTGGGAGTTAGTGGAGTTACCGAAAGGGAAGAAAACTGTTGGCTGCAAATGAGTGTTTACCATAAAGCATAAGGTAGATGGGTCAATTGACCAATACAAGGTAAGATTTGTGGCAAAGGGCTATACTTAGACATATGGCATTGACTATCAAGAAACATTTGCTTCAGTTGCAAAGATAAACACTATTTGGGTTCTTTTATCTTTAGCAGCTAACTTGGAGTGGACTCTCCAACAGTTTGATATGAAGAATGCTTTCCTCCATGGCGATCTAGAGGAGGAAGTGTACATGGACATTCCTCCAGGTAGTGATGAAGTACCAATAAGGGAAAAGTATGCAGACTAAGGGAATCATTATATGGCCTGAAACAGTCTCCTAGAGCATGGTTTGGTAGATTTGCAGTCGTTATTGTCTATGTGGATGATATTATCATGATCGGAGATGATATTGAGGAGATTAGGAGACTAAAGGTACATTTGGCCAAGGAATTTGAAATTAAAGATTTGGGTGTCCTGCGGTATTTTCTAGGTATTGAAGTGGCTCGTTCAAAGCAGGGAATCTTTGTCTCACAGAGAAAGTATGTACTTGATCTTTTAACTGAGACAAGAATGTTAGCCTACAAGCCTTTAGATACTCCTATCGAACAGAATCATAGATTGGGTGAACAAACTAATGATACACCCATTGACAGATAGAGATATCAAAGGTTGGTTGGAAAACTAATATATTTGGCTCATACACGACTAGATATAGCATATGCAATGAGTGTTGTCAGTCAGTTCATGCACGAGTCACATGAAGTTCATATGCAAGCAATAGGGAGGATACTCAAATACTTGAAATCAACACCAGGTAAGGGCCTTTTGTTTTCGAAACATGATCACTCTGCAGTAGAGGCCTATACAAATGTCGATTGGGCGGATCTATTTCAGATCGAAGATTAACTACAGTATATTGCACATTTGTGGGTGGCAATCTAGTTACTTGGCGGAGTAAGAAGCAATCGGTTGTGGCAAGGTCTAGTGCCGAGGCTAAATTCAAAGTTATGGCCCACGATGTATGTGAATTATTATGGTTGAAGATCCTATTGGGAGAATTGAGGATTGCTTGTCAAAGTCCCATGAAGCTATATTGTGATAATAAGGCAGCCATTTGCATTGCTCATAATCCTGTGCAACATGTGAGGACCGAGGATCAACTTGCTGATATTTTGACTAAAGGGAGTCTCTAGCAAAGTGTTCAATTCTGCTCTTGCCAAGCTGAGAATCCGGGACATTTATTCTCCAGCTTGAGGGGGAAGTGTTGACATATATAGATAATTAATTGTATATGTGCTGATTATGTTAGGTGTTAATTATGTGTAATTAACATAGTTATAGGAGCTGATTATGTTAGGTGCTGATTATGTGTAATTAGAATAGTTATAGGAGCTGATTAGGTGTTGATTATGTGTAATTAATATAGTTATAAGAGTTGATTATTAGCATTTAATTTCTTTCCTACTTTGTAATTATTTGTGCACTATTTAAATCCTCCTCAAGGAGAAGAATACATACAAAGAATTATTCCTATTCCTTTATCTCCAAAGAAATCCTCACTATGTGCAATTTATGTTGTATTTTAGGGGTACTGCATATGAATCTTTTCGGCCAAGCATGCGATAGCTGTTGCGTAGGGTAAGCGTCCATTGAGTGAGGTATGACCTTAATCACTATTATATGCATTGGTGAGCTGTGTCTGGTCCTTGCATGTGACATATAGATCCAATCGCAATACTCTCAATAAGCCATTTGTGATTTTTGAGACGGTTTATTTATCTAAGGAAGAGGCTAAATATGTTAATGGCCTAATTAATAAGATAACAACTTCCAAATAATTAAAGAGACAATAGATGAATAGTAAAATACAGGCATTGATTTGAGTCAGACATTGATTATGCAACTGTCAAGATTCTCATGGCAGTCCACTGCTTAACGACTTCCGAGTGAGACTGAAAAAATATTATAATGTGGATTTTTAAAGAGATTACCATAAGATCTGGTTCTAAAAGTTGCTATAAGAATATTTACAATTTTTTTAGTGCTACATATCAAATAATCACGCTATCCAATTTGACAATTGATATTATATAATATCACTGATTGCACCAGTACGAGTTCCCCAATTCGTGCACAAGGGCGAGATATAGGACAGGATGCCCCTTTATTCAAATTTAGAGGCGTGAAATAGAAGGACTACAAAACTAGTAGGATAGAGATTAGCATGTTGAGAGTTGAGAAAGAAGAAAGGTGAGGCAAGAAGCGATGGAAATATAAATTAATGCAAGCTGTTAAAAGTTTAGAGGTATTGCCAATTGAGTAGAAAATAAATATTGGCAGACATATTTTGACTTCGCTGAATGAAGGTAAAAACACCTGCACTATTAAATTACAGTGATACAATGCAGATTTTTGGTGCTTCAAGAACAAGAGGAAGGCAAAGCCGCAAAGAAGAACCTGTAATGAAGCTCTAAGAAAAGATATGACAGCTAAGGTATATAAAATAAATATAATATAGGCTCAATGATTATTTCAACATCTAAATGGAATAGCTTTTGCATACTTGAGCATTGCAGCTTGAAAAGGGATATCTAAGTCTTCACAAAGATCACGTAAAGCAGCCTGCACATGGACAAGAATAAATTTTATCTTAAAAGAATTATAATAATATTAAGGTCTACAATTTTTGAGAAAAAATGAACCACTGGATAATTTCAAGGAATAAACTGTTCAAGAATACCAAGGACAATGAGCAAGTTGCTCCCCAGCATACAACAAAATTCAACTAACTCAAACTAGACAGCTGAACTTTGTTTGGACTTTCGCAAATTGTGCATAAACATGATAACCATGTTTAGCCCCAAATCTTAGATCCAATCTAAACATTTATCCATTTCCGAGGAGTCTGGACATTCTTTTCAAGCATCAAGACATTGAGAAAATTGTGGATTGTCAAAGCACATTTGAAACAAAAGTCATATAGATATTACAAATTTTTAAGTCATTTATACAGAAAGGACATAAATTACCTTTCAAATAATATCCACTCATCTTTAGAACCAGAAATAAAATTATATTAGTACCGTTGATAATGATGAAGCAACTATACATAAATATGATTTACTCAGCCACCAAAGTTCCAAAGTTAAACTTATTATTAATCCATCACCAAAATAAATATATTCTACCACATGGATGTGACCAGCCAAACTCATCAATAAGTTGGTCCACAGTACCATATCTCAGAATAAATTACAGAGGATAAGAAGATAATTTTCTTGCAATGTACACTAGACTAGAATGGAGTGTTACCTTTCATGTTTCATATTAAAGATATTTGCCAATAAGGAGTAAGATGAACCAATAAATCAAAGCAACTTGGAAGGAAGAAGAAGTGAAGAAAAATGGAAAAGTTCATGTACATTATCTCCATCCTTCTTTTGCACTCAGAGTAGAATCATTTAAAGATCTCTAAACTGAATAACCTTGTTTGGGGAGAGGCACTCATGTTATGATTGAATAAAATTGAATACAGTACACGCTAGAATAATCAAATCTAAAAGTCTCCTCCAACCATGCCATGATCTATGCAGAGAGTGAGAAAATATAAATAAAGAAAAAGAGAAAACTACAAATTAAATCAGACTTATTCAAAAAGCTCTTTAAAACCTCAGGATTCTGTCGAAGGTCTTCTGAATCAATGATGGCTGGAGGATTTCCTAACTCACAGAGCTCACTATATATAGAGACCAAGCCTGCCAATCCTAGCTCGAGAAAGGATGGGGGCACCACTTTGTCAAAGGATGGCTGATAACACACAACAGATAAAAGTAAATCAGAAAATGAGGAATAAGTCAAACAAACATATTTTTCCCATAAGGTAAAAAAATCAGTATCTTCAAAACAAAAGATTAAATATCCCTGCCTATAATCGTATAGTTTCAACGCTTTGTAAATTAAAACTTAGGTTTATTGCCTTAGTACAATCTAGTAACTAAAAAAATAAAAATCAACAAGAAATGAAGACAGTATGAAATAAAATAAAAATCTATGAGCTTGTTGGATTGAGTGATGCACCACATATATAAGATAAATGGCTACTAGATATATATCACCAAAGAGAAAAGAAGAAAAAAAATCACCAGAATTTCAAGAGGATTCCGTATCAGTATGAAATGCTTTCCTTTTTTCATCAACTCATCTGTCAAACCAGGGACACGCTGTTTTGCAATATGCTGTAGACAGAAAAAAGTGAGAATAGGTTCATTAAAAGTCAGAACTGCAAACTAAAGAATCCCTGCACCAATTTATTAAACATGTTGAAACCTATGAAGCTCTCCAAAGTTCATCAAAACTCAATACTTGGTTCGTAATATATTCATTTAAAACATGACATTCTAGAATCTTTAATATTAAAATAGGATCATAGTCATTGGCATAGGAATTACATGGACCTCCTTTTGCATGGTAATCTTAGGGCCATATAAGTTTCACATTTGGTAGAGATTAGATGGTTGGAAGAACTGATTCAATTCTAGGGAAAGCAGCTTGGTTTTGTTTTCTGAAAACAGTTCACAAAAACTCAGAAAACAGAAATTTGTTTTCAGAGAACTATAACAGACATTTTTTTAACTGAGTTTTCATAAAATAGTTTTCAGAAAACTGCAACCAAACAAGTTTTTGTACAGTAAACATTCTCAGAAAACTAAACCAAGCAGGCCCAAAATCACTCTAGTCCAATCTTGTTTGTTTAATACTCCTACCTATTACTTTTCTCTCTTTAAGATGCTAACCAATGTTGCCTGTAGACTTTTAAAGGTTTAAAGAGATTCTTTATGGGATGGATCTAGTGGGAACAGCAAACATCAGTTACATAAATGAAAGGTAGCTTGGCTTCCCAAGGATAAATGAAATTTAGGTTTGGGGAACTTGTCTGCTAAAAATATAGCCCATTCTGGTAAGTGCTTGTAAGAGACCAATTAGGCAAAACTATCACTCACATTTAATCACCAAAATAAAAATATGGCAAGACAATGGTTGGGATTGCAAGGCAGTGGATACAGAGAGTCACTAATGTCCTTGGAATGAGGATCTGTTTTGGGGAAGATCATTGGTAGGTGGTTTTGTTTTTCTGCCACATTTTCCTTCTTTGTCCAAGGTAAGCCCTCTATAATTATTAACTTCTCTCGTTTTCACTATTTTTTTAAATCTTTAACAATTGAGAAATAGATGAGCTTGCATCACTCTTTCACATTCTTGATGATGTATACACGTGGTTCGCAGTCGCGGACACAGCGTAATGGGTGCAGGCCGTATCGGGTGCAATGTAACAGAATCAGGCATTGTAGTCGTGAAATCTTTTAACCTCCCTAAGAGTGCATAATGGGCCGACCCGGCCCACGATTTTGGAATCCTAAGCCCGCCCAGGCCCAAACCTGTGGGCTTTGACTTTTCAACGGGTAGGGCCTGAAGATAATTTGAGAATCCCAAGCCCGAACCTTGGGCTTTGGGATGGGCCAGGCTGCGGGCTTAAACGGGCTTTTTTTCCTTTTTAACTAAAGTAAACAGTTTACTTTGACTTTTTTTAAATCAAATACCATTTCTGTAAAAGAAAGTAATCAAGGTACTGTTTTAATAATAATCAGTATAAAAATATTGATTACTTGACTTGAGACTCTTGAATCTTGAGTTACCTAAAATGTTGATTAAAAAAAGTGTTAAAATATATTAGTATATTATATTGCATAATTTGCATGGATAAATTTTGTACTAAATTATGATATATAAATCAACACTTCTTTTTAAAATAATTTTAAACTTTTCTTAACAATTTTACTATGATATTATTGTTGGAAAATCTACATTTTAATGTTCAAAACTTGTTAGAAATGTGTTCTGAAGTATATGAGAAGTATTAGATACATGGTCGAAGTATCTAAGAAGTGTCGGATACGTGTTAAAAATAAAAAATATATTTTAACATTATGGATAAGTTTAGGAAGTATCGGACACGTATTCACAAGTATCCGACGAGTATCAATATCCGATACGTATCTCATACGAGTACATTACTCTTGTAGAAGTATCCGTGCTTCCTAAATGTGTATACATATCCCATTCTAATCCAAATAGGATAACATTAATAAATGAAACTTGAATTGGGAGAACATAGGTTAAATAGCATATGCATAAGCATCCCAAGTACGACTAGATGAACACAATGAAACACATTTTTACAAACACATGGATGAATTAGTTTGAGAAATACATGAAGGAGAGAACATTTGAATGAGGAACGATTTTAAACACCACATAATACCCCCATTTCTGGTTGCAAACCTGTTGCAAATAGACAGCGTAGGTACCTAGTCCACAACCTCTAAGTCATGGTCTGGCCACATATAAATATATATATATATGTGCATGCTGATGTGTCATCCTGGTGTAACTACACTAGATGATAGTTTGCTTTCTGATGGTAACTAGGAAAAATGAACTAGGAAGCATTGAAGCTCTAAAGGGGATCCCCTCGTCTCTTCCATGACGAGTTAACTAAATTCTTTTACGATGAGTTCCTCTCTACAAATAAACCTCGGGGCAAGACCTCTAGGGAGTTCCTCCTGATGCATAAACCTCGGAGGTAAAATAAAGGATGATCCTCTTGGGTCTAGCAAGGAAGACCTTGGAGGAAGATTCATCTCTTCAGAGGGACCATGGGCACAAAGAAAGAAGAGGAGTGATCTGTAAAAGATGAGGGAGCAATGACCTAACCCCTCTAAGGAAGTGGAGGACCTCATTTAATGAGGGTCAATCACAATAAATTCAATTCTCTTGTCAATATGACAAGCCGCCCTTGAGCCACGAAACTGTCTTACCTAATTCCAAGATCTCTCCCAATCAGTCTTTCACTTCTCCTTTTATCTGGAGGTTATGATAGTTGCCCAGATGTCTTTGCTAGCCCTATAAACGGATCGGATTCAGATTGGATCAGGCCTGATCCGATCCGAATCCGACAAAAGTTATAGGCGATCCAATTGGATAACCCGACGAATTATATATAATTAAATCCATATCTGATTTGTTATTAATCGGATATTCGATCCGATAACCCGATCCGAAAAAAACATAAATGTTTTTTTAAAAAAATTAATTTCAAAAGAGATTAACAAATAATGATTAGGAAAAAAAACAGAGAAGCTTGATAAGAAAAATAAAATATAAAGAAAAAGTAGTAGAAAAGTAAGTATTTGACTTTTTATTAAAGAAAATAATAATAAAAAGACACAAAATAAAGAGAGGGAAGAAGAAGAAGGAAATAGTGATAAAAAACATTTTAATAGTATATAAATATTATATATTATAACATTAAATAATATATTTATAATAAATTATATATTATATTATATCGAATCAGATTGACCATAATCCATATCTGATTTATTTAGCTAATGGATTATCAGATTCGGATCGCTAACGGATTATCGGATTGAATGTCCAATCCATCTCCTATTTATTGGCTCGGATTCGGATCAAAATCTGATCCATTGACAGGTCTAGTCTTTGCCCTTTGCCAAAGTAGTATATAGGGAGCATTTGATACTCTATTAAAGGGATTGAGACTTTAAGACCCCCATAGAGAGAAAGCTATAGAGAAAGAAGAAGGATAAAAACTAGCTCAACTAGGAACTTCCTAACGTCGAGAAGAGATCACTCATAGCACCCTCTTCTTTACTACTCTTGGAGGTCCCTCTGTGACAGCTCAAGTCTCCACCGACCGTCCCTCATCACTGTGGGCCCATTGTGCAAAGGTGACTCCTCATCACATAGAACCACATTCAAATAGAATGAAAATGGCCACTTACACCCCTAGCCCATCCCGTCTGGAAGAACACTTCATCCTCAACCCCAATTACTCACATCAACCTTGAGTCTTTTGGTTTAGATGTGTATCCATAAAATTGATAATGACAAGGTCACTAGTTCAATAATTATTAACAACAATATTTTCTTTATTAAAAAATGTAATAAACCATCAAAAAATAACAACCATAAAATTAAATTTTAAAATGCACTTGGTCTCTTTTTCTACAAAATCATCTGGCTATGTTTATCATCAAGTACAAAAGGGCTAAAATTTAAGCACCCATTCTTGTTGCGATGAGATCTTCTGATCATACCATGCATAGGCAAACTTCCTTTAGTTGCAATTAAGAAGAATGAAAAAAAGGGGAACCAAATTGATAAAATCACAAGTCCTAGCTTACTGAGTTCAAACTCAATGAGCCATATTTTCCCAAAATATTATCAAAAAAGAAACAAACAAAAATCAACAAATCTATTTGGACAAAAAAAAAGAAAAAAAAAAGAGTAAAGAGAAGTACAAATAGAAAATAATACAGAATCAAACACCAATGACCAAACTAGGAAAATAATCACACTTGTCAAAAAATTTAAATAATCACAACATAAAAAGAACATTTAGGAGTGATCATTCAATCGATATGCTCTGATACCAATTAAAAGTGCGCTAGACCGTTACCCAAGGCTCTGATATGTCAGCCCGCAAGTGGTGAATTAGGTCTTATGGATATTAGTTTGCAACTAATTCACTTTTTGAATTGGCTCTAATATGTCAGACCGCAAGCAGTGAATTAGGTCTTATGGATATTAGTTTGCAACTAATTCACTTTTTGAATGATAAAGTAATTATTGTCTAAAATTCAGTTAATTAATTGATTACATACCAACCAAGGGTTGTGGCCTAGTGGTATCTTTTCTACCTCATAAAGTGAGAGATGAGGGTTTATGTCTCCATAGGGGCAAATGGGGGTGTGAGTTTTTTTCCAGGAAAAAAAACATTGATTACTTGTCTCAGTTGCAATCATACAAACATATACAGCAATAAAAAGTAGACACTGCAATATTTTTTACGTGAAAAACTCCAAAGAGGGAAAAACCAACCACAGGACCTAATCCGGGCAAACCAACAGATTCTACCTCAAGAATCCCCTAGGTAGCTCCTGACACAAAGGACTCCAGACTTTCCCCCCTAAAGTCTCCAAGCAGCCCTTCTACTCGTAAACAGCATCCATTTCTCACGCATCTACTTTTCTAGTGATTTTGATCTCAGCCACTGGTCGTGAGGTCTTGCTCTTTAATGAACCACTCAGTTGATGCTCGGATAGATATTCTTTATTCAGTTCCTTGCTTGAATGTCTAATTGTTTCCCAAAGATGTAAAATCATAAACAATGAACCTATTCGTAGCTTGACAAATTATTTCAAAGCATGAAACTTTTGGAGGAAAATTAACCCACAATTTGGTTGATATATCTTGCTAAAATTAAATTATCTTGATTCATGATAGAGAAGCTTGTTGATTACCTTACAGTATCGATACTTCTTTACTCCAGGACCGAAAATGACATCTTTCACCACCTTATTTCCATCCGATTCCTATTCAGAAAATCAATTTCAAGCATAAGCGGACATGACAAAACTACATGGTATTATTAAAAGTATAAGATAAAAGAAAGAACAGCTATATGCTCAAATGAACTCCTCTCTTAACCCTCCACCAGTCCGTATCGCCTATGGACTGCTGTGGTTGAAAAGAAAGAAGAGATAGAAGAGAAACTTTTCTTCATCCCTCCACTTCTCTTCTCAACCAATTCCCTTCTTTGCTCTCCTCTTTCTCCTGCCAAACAGGAGAAGATAAAATACTAAAAATCATTCCACTTTCTCTTCCCCTTCCTTCCCTTTCTCTTCCTTTATTTTCTATTCCATTGTTCTTCTTTTATTTTTTTCCCACCGCTTTTCCTTGTCAACAAAACACACATATACATATTTATAATTTTCTCTTCTCTTCTTTTTTCTTCTTTTATCTCTCTTTCTCTTCTCTTCCTTGGGGACGAAATTTCAGACATCGAAAAGTAAGCTGACGGTTAATCCTGGGCCAGCCAATAGCAGTCAGATCCCATTTTGTGCATCACACATTGCAAAATACTTTCGAAAAGTAGTAAACAATAAAAGGATGCTAGTCTCTTGCTACTCACTATAGTTTAGAAGAAGTAACTAAAATGATGTCTGTCTCTCTCGAGATATAGCAAGCAGAAAACCACCATATTACTAGAGGTAGATTGAAAAATTCAATAAATCTCTAAAGATGGTAATGCTTAGTCTCATTTACCGTTTTTGATAGAAGTTCTTCTCTGTAAGGCCTTTCCGCACCGGTTACACGGAGGAAATTTGCATATAGTGGTTCATCAAGCACTTCTGTATCATTCCTCTGAAGATTGAAAACCCAAAATAAGAGGGGGAAAAATAAATTAATATATCAGCAACCGAGAATTAGATATAAAGCATAATGGCTTCAACATAAAAAACATTTTCTATGACTATATATATATATTTTGACATATACACCTTTTTGACAAAAAATATGATTTTTGACTTCCCGATCTTTGAGAAGAAAAAAAAGCCATTGCAAAGTATGTCTTTAACTTCAGCAACCATTGAGTGGAGAAGACTAAACCTTTTTTTAAAAAAAAAAATTAGTCTTCGTAAATGTTGATGACAAAGGTGGTAATTTTGTTTCAGTTTTGTAAGAGTAAGCAACATATTGTATGATTAGAAAGATTTTATTATTGTCAAGCATGAGAACATGGGTTCAAATCCTGAATTTGACTCATCTTTTTAGTGCTTCAGCAATTATTTACTTTTTTTCTTGTAAAAATACATATCTAATCAAGACAATTGTAAAATCCAAATGTAATAAGCACAAGAAACTGGGATATATATATATATATATATATATATATATATATATGTCCTGCAAATCAATGTAAATTTTCATGAGCACAAAGTAAATGCAATTTTCATAACAGCAATATTAATCCATATCAATTAACTAGCATATATAGCAACCCATTTCATCAAGCAAGCAAGCAAGCAAACAAATACACACACACACAGACAATTAGTGTGTGAATGGGATGGGTACCTGAGCAAAAGAGTACATGAGACTGGTACTGAGAGATCTGGGAGCAGACCATGAATGGATTACCTCAATCTCCTGTTTTCCTTCCATTTCCTTGAACCTGAACTTCACGATGTTAATGTTAATGTGAATATGTTCTGACAATCTCTGTGTGTTTGTGTGTGTGTATGTGTATGTGTATGTGTATATTAAATACACGTGTGCCAGCTTGTGTCAATGACGTTACGCTTTGGCAGCCAGTTGTCCGAATCCCGATTTTACCTCTCTGACCGTCATCTAGTTGTAGTTTCACAGTTCCACTTTCACCGTACCAAATAACTGTCTTTTAAAGTCAACTTATTGCAGGACCCGGATACTATCCAATCCCATAAAAGTCTTTTATTACAAAATAATAATAATAAATCATAATAAATCCAAGATTGAAATTGAATACCATCTAGAAATATGGATGATGTAACGTATTTATGATATTTAGACATCTAATATTTGGATACTTATCGAACACATGTCGAACGCTTTTGACATTTTTTTTAAGGACATTTTTACTTCTCAAACACTTCTTGAACACGTGTCGAATACTTCCTAGTATATAATTCAAAAAAAAATTATATGCGATTAAGTTATAATTAAAAATCTAAACTGAATATATGTAAAGAACTATATAAGTCTGGTTCTTTAATCTATTTGTTTACTTTTATTTATAAGTTTGTTTGGTAATTAATTATTTGACGAGGAATTGAAATATTTTTGTAATATAGTTTTTTTTTAAATAATTAATATATATTAATATATTTTTAAAATTTGTCAATTATTCATATGGTATTATACCTATATTCATATACGTTTTTTTTTATAGTACATGACAATCGATGATGCAACATGCAACACGATAACAATCGAGATGACAGTGATGCTTTATCATAAGGCTATGTTTGGTAAAATGGAAAAGAAAATAAAAGATAACATTATTAATGAGAAAAAAGAAAAAAAATAAAAGGAAAAGAAATGATAGTGTTAAACTTTTATTGTGTTTAGTTAATTAGTAAACGAAAAGAAAAGAAAAGAAAAGATAATTAACATGTTTGGAAAAAAAAAAAGAAATGAAATAATTTAAAAACTTTACCATTACACTCTTTTATATTTAAAAGAACAAATTTTAATTTTTATCAAAATAAGGACAAAGTTGGTATTAACAAAATTTTACTAAAAAATATAACATTTCCTTTCATTTCTTTCCATTTCTTCTCATTTTTAGAAGGATAATAAAAGTTACTATTCATCCTTAATTTATACCTTCAAATCTTTTCATTTTCTTTCCTTTTCATTAAAATTTTTATATCAAACACACAAAATCAGATCCCTCCATCACCTTTCTTTTATCTTCCTTGAATTTCTTTCCTGCCAAACTGATCCTAAATGTCCTTGGACCGATGAATATGATGTGTCCTAGAGTATAGACGCATGAGCCCACAATCAAACTCTAACTAAGATTGATGTTACACCGAGCTAAACATAGAGAGCGAATAATAATAAACAAACTATAGCCTATCTGTCTTCTTTTACTTTAGACTTTTTTTTTTTTTTTTAACAGAACAAGTATACCATGTGACTCGCGCACTTTTAGATTAATCTTAATCCATTTTTTATTATGTTGACATTACATTATTTTATGTTGATCGTACAACACGAATCCCACAAAAAGCTATTGAGATATATAAAAATAAATAAATAAATAAATATATATCAAATGTTTTGGATCCCCTACCATATGGTACACAATATAAAAATAATTTCATTTGGCAAGAAAATATATACCCTTTATTCAATTATTTATTTTCTGAAAGAAAATCAAAATTTTATATGATTTGAATGAGTAGATTTCAACCCAATGTATTTACTCATTATCTTAATTATATAGACAAGCTATATAATATAGGCAAAAGTGTACTAAACATTATGCAATTATTAACTTGTTACAAAAATAGATTTCTTAACTATCGATGATTGCAATTAATACCTTTCAACTTTAAAAAAAAAAAAAAAAAAAAACTCATATTACATTATTGAAGTAAATGCCCATTTGATTTCACCGTTAAGTAGAAACACATGCATTGCATGCGCATCACTCATAAAAAGAAAAATGACTCATTTGTTCACTCTCAAAAAAAAAAAAAAAAAAAAAAAATCATTTTTCTTCTTTTATGGAAGGTATTTAGATAATTAAACAAATTGTCTGACGTCACATTCATTGTCTCAATTAAGAGTCAAATCTAAAAGACAAATAAATTTTAGAGGTGCAATGTAAACAATTTTGAAAGTTGGATGAAAATTTCATCGGAATGAAAATTAAAGAATGAGCTCTTTAGTCTAACCCTTTTATCAGGTAAAGATCTGAAGATAGGGATTTATTCAAATGTCTTGTCAAACAAATAGGAGCTTCCGATGAAATTTGTTGTTTTAGAGGCGTACAAGTTTCCAGCTTCAAAATACAATTTGGCTTTTCTCTGTTTGGATTACGCGTCTTCAAAATGACATATACACCTTCTTGTGGGTCTTCCTTTCCCTTCTAGATAAAAGAAAAAGACAGTGTGATGTGAGTACATATTCTGATTCCCCAATACAAAATGCTTCATTTTTTGCGAATCAGGACATGTTCCAAATGAATCAATTCTTTGTTCTAGTTGCATTGCTAAGATCATTCCGTGAGGAAGCTTTCCATCCAAATAACCACGTTTAAATTGTGAAAAGTCACATCAACTTTTTTGAACTAATGTGACTCTTTATAATTGTAGTCACCAATCGGCCTGGTACCGACTGAGTTAGCAGACTCGTCAATTATGACAAGTTTGTTAGCTAGCAACATGTGAGATCCGTCATGTGACTAGTCCCGCACTGCCAGTCTTGGCTCGCTACAACGAGCCAATACTCACTATGGGGCATCCATACCGGATGCCCTAAGCATAAGCATTTCAAATGGACCATGTCAGGCCTCATATTTGAGGCCCAAGTTAAATTAGATTAGGCCCTCGATCGGGCTTTGGACCTAAATCAGATCCAGCTTTTTATCTCAAGGGTGCCATTGGTGCAAATTCAAACCTCAGAACAATCACTTTATAAAATATTAAAAGCTAAGTCTGTCTCGAGTCCTCTCTCTCTCTAATAGAGCAGAACCAAAATCGAGTGATGTCCCTTTAAATAATCGCTCACCATAGCTGGGAATCATCTTGATATTTCAGTTGTAAATAACAAACAGTGTTGTATATGGACAATGTATTATCAGAACCAATGCAGCTCAAATTTTAGAGTATTGTTCAAGTTTTCAAAAGGGAAGCTCGTATCATGCATCAACAAGAGAACCCGAATTCCTCTCTTTACGTCCAATTCGTCTTGATTTTTACTAATCACGTCTGCAGATGATGAACAACAAACAACTCTCTCTAGCGAAGTTTTCAAGAAAATTGATCTAATTGAAAGAATCATGCTGTGCCTTTCTTGATAGCAAAAACTACTGCCATTGCAAGCTACTGGCATTCTGCAGAAATGCAAAGTTCACTTGCAACAGTAAATAGCCGTATACAGGACCTATCATATGATTGCATATAAGGAAGCAAGTCAAACAGCTTAACTTTTTCAGTTATGTCTGTGACAACGAGATTTGCTTGTTCTGCTAGTGCAAGAAAACAATTGAATGTGTCGATGTTACGTATGACAGAAGCAATGTATGCTATAGGGCCTTCCTTTGATGCATGACATGGATATTCAGCATCTGGATCACCATGAAATTTAGCTTTGCCTCGACCAGCATCAAAGCCATGCCTATTATCATCATCGGAATCAGATTTCTTTAGTTGGTCGTTATGGGGAGCTTTCCTTCCATCAAGTCCACTTGTATAGCCAGCACCATGAACTCCACCTTTTATATGTCTACTACCCAATAGAGAGTCTGAACAGATATCATTCCGGTGATGAGATGATTCTTTACGGGTCATAAGAACAGAAAGAACTCGAATAAGGTGTGGAAGGCATAATGGATCATAAATTACATCTGCACCCAAACTGTAAAAAAAAAAAAAAAGTGAAACAACAATAATCTTAATAAAAGATGAGCTAAAAACTGGAACTGAACTACTAAATCCTGTAAGATTAGCATGCTGTCCCACCATTGATATTTGAAATTCCAGTTAAATGACCACAAGACAATGTACAAGATGTCTCTAAACAGTCTCACCAAGAAACTTAAAAGATAAGGCACCCAAACATATCCAGCAGTTAAAGCATGCCAACTCTAGAACACTGACATGATTCTCCTTGTGTCATGACAAGAGACCCGATAATACGGCACCAACTCTTTGAATTTTGGATTTTACAGACAAATACTTGTTTCTTCTTGTATATTTTGTAACTTGATAATGTTGTTTAACATTTTAATATAGCTTTGTCCACATGCCATGATTTTGACCAGTCTAACATGTTGGGTACATACAGATATGTGGACTCTTGACAATCAAAGTCATTACCAAGGTAAAATTGAACACAACACTTAAATAGCCCTCACTTTCACCAAGTAAATAATTAAATAAGAGAACACTTACATTATGTCTGCCATGAAGTCTTGGACATCAATATCCAGAGCCGATTCCCATGGCAGATATATGCATTGTACCTGAAATCATGATTCAAGTAAGCATTGACTGATATTGTCCTTCAGTTCCATTTCGTGGTTTAAACTATAGTAAGCTACCACAATATTCCATGAAACAGTTCCACATTCAAAAAACAAAAATTGACTTGGAAATTTAAAGCTTATAATCATATAGGCTTCAGGTTTAAACTTTAGGAACTGAATGCGACAAGCATAACCACAGCAGGCTAAAAGCCTTAATCCATCTTGGCACTATTCCAGTGCCAAAATCTTACTAGTTGCTTCAGATACTCTGCATGTACAGAACTGAAGCATTTATGTTCCATAAGCAACCATATTGATGTGTCTTCCGTGAAAAAGTTCTCACATCTTAAAATGTATTTGAACTCATACATCAAGACAAACATACTTCTCTAGTCACTAAAATCCATAATACCGGAAAGCTGGGAGCAGAAAACAAAATGGTTTATGACTTCCTCCAACATAAAAATTACACATTTCTTTTTGGTGATGGAGCCAAAAAATAAAAAAATTAGGAGGGGAGAATTTGAACAATAATAAGATTTTTTTTTAACAACATAATAAATATAAGAACTTGATATTGATTTGTAATATTTACAATTTTCGTCGATAATTTTCATATTAAGCAAGATTCTCATACAAATTGGAGAGAGAAACTACGTATATTTAAGTATCACAATTATAAAAAACAAAACAAGTTCATATTTGTGCACCTGTTCTAGTGTATCCCCCGTTCCCAATTAGAGAAGAATTTTCCAATAATTCAAACTAGTTGGGGCTCTAAAAACATAGAAGGTCGTTACTTGCACCAAATAAAAATTAATGAATGGAACTTGTTTTTGTATTGAGAACTTGAACTATATATTTCCTTTTAAGAGAGTAGGCAAAAGAGAGTGCCCAGTTAGAGAGAGAGTAGAAAAAAAGAGGGAGAGAGATTGGGGGCTAAAGATTAAGGTGTGGGGCACTTTCAGAATTAACATTCTAGAAACCCTTCGTTTTATATGCAGTAACATTTAAAGACTATATAAAATGGGGTCAACCAAATCTTATCAAACTTTTTATTATACAGCCACCCCAAATTTAATTACTACACGCACTCTCACTGTCTCATACACTAAGGGAACTCTCGTTATGGATGCATAATGAAAATTACTAAAAAAAACCATGCCACTTATGTATAGTAAGCAATTAGGTAAATTAGTAATTTATAAATTCTTTATATATTCACTTCTGTGTGGAGTCATCAACATGTTCTTCCTTGGACCAGGATATCCTAATTTCTATTGTTATAGATTTTGGCCAATAAGGTGTAAAGACTTGGGAGATTAAAAGACTCTCTGGACTGGCACTAGCATAATCACTCATAATTCTCTGAACTATATTCAATGATAATCCCCATCCATATGGGACAAAGGCAAGGATGATGATGATGATATACAATGATAATTCAAGTCACCAACTTGCCGCTACTGGTTAACTGCATTCGGTTATAAAATGAAAACCAATCTAACAATGAGAATTCACTTGGAAAGTAAATTAGTTGTGCATGCAAAGAACTCAGGTTCAGAAACATTTTATTTTATTACCTGGCTATCTTTTTGAATGAATACTTGAGATTTGAAAATTTGGCAGGATTAAACATCAATAAAGTTTGTTTATCCAATCTTGATATTGAATTTGGCATTTTGGACAAAGCTCGATAGGAGTATAAACATGAATCAATCAACTCAGATATTAAAAGTCATCACTAGCATGCATTCTGTCTTTTCAAGAAAAAAATTTGGGTGCATAACTGAGCCTCTTGCAGTATAGCTACAACCCAGTGTATATAAATGATGTACTCTCATCATAACATACCAGATTCTGAAGTTGAGTGTTTCTTTCTGGAAAATCAGTAATATTGCTCAGCTGATTTAACTCCAAATTAAGTTTCATATTTGCTAAACTTGACGAGTCGCCGTCGCTCAGGATCACCTGAATCAAAGGAATATGTTCAAAGGTGTTTGGATGAAAAATATATTCTTTTAAATGCATTTTTGTAACTTTAAAGCAACAGTTGCTAATATTAAAAGGTAAAAAGCCTTCCAGTGGTTCTCAACAATCAAATCTCACAATTGATGAGGAAAAAAATATTAATGCATCTTACAGATTTTACTCTTTTGTGAAAGAAGAGGTTCAAGTTGGCCATTTAAAGATACCTTTACTGCATTTAATGCCTATCTAGCATCTTGTTTTATCGTAGAAAACCTACCTAGTTAACACGGAAGTTTAATAAGACAATTATGAGTCAAGTTATGCTTAATAGTACAAAACACCGGACAGTTAAAAAGGAACATGTTCAAAATTACTCTATTTAAAATAAGTAAGTCAAGATGGATGAGTCCAATGCACGAAAATATAGAATAAGATTGGATGCAAAAGCCAAAAGCAAGAGAGAGGGCATCAAATCAAAGACTAGACGAGAAGTTGTCTGCAATGACTTGGCCATGCATAAAAGTGTGATTAGATTCAAGTCAAAAGTGCAAGAAGTATAAAATAAAAAAAGGACAAATATAACATGGTTAGAGGTAGTATGAAACATGCGAGTCTCAAGGATCTTAGCAGGGATATGTCTCCAGTAAAGTGGACTGGAGAGTATTTGTGTTGCTAACCCCAAGTAGTTTGGATTGATCCCTTGTGTAGTTCACACAGACAAGGGAGGAGGAGGAGGAGGAGCGCAGGGGGAGATGACCTTCTAATTAGAGAATAAGTACAAATTAACAATCTCATAGAAACTTGGTTCACTATGGATCTTAATAGTTCTGTTGCCATTTTTCCTTTTCATCGGTAGGTAGAATTAAAACCATGGCATCCACTCCATAGTGGCCACAAAATTGAGACTAAGGCACTACATTGAGACACATGTGCAACAATCATATACCTATTACCTAATAATTAATCATTTTTGGAAAGGCCATATAATATTATTGGTTACTAGAATACTAAATATATATGTGTGTGTGTGTGTGTGTGTGAAGAATTAAACACGTGTAATGCATATACATGTATGAATACATAAACATAAAAAATATGTACATTATTAAGGAATGCATCCTCACCAATGATATGTGATAAATTCCTCAACAAATTAGATTCTCTGAGAGAACAAATTACTTCAGACACGTTAGAGTGAAATAATTATTTCATAAAAACAACATTAGAAGCTCTTTTGTGCCTTCAAGTAAAATAATGTTTATTTTCCTTAAAGGACACATGAAAGGTATCTCCGTGTGAAGGAAGTTGTCCTCTAGAAAAATTTCGTAAACAAAAGTCAACCAGAAAATCAATATTTCAAAATTCTATCATTAAAATAAAAGTCTATGCTTCCCATGAATATTACTCATCAAGAGTTGAGTGTGTGTGTGTATACACAAAGTGGTTAAAAAAGAAGGGTCACCGACTCATGGGCCCGCCTTATTCATCGCAGCCCAATAAGGTCTTGGCATAGAGACAAGCCAACAAAAAATTCAGCACAAAACCAAATAGTAGCATTGTGAATAGAGGAAAGCTGTCTTTCTTTTTTCAGAAGTTAAAGCTGACTTTCAAGTTAGTTGATGTTTAAGCTCCTTGAACTTATAAATTCAAGAAAGTTTCACTCATAAAGTTAGAAACTATTCAAAATGCATCTGCATCAGTATATTATCACAGCCCCACAGCCATAGTGTATACTTGATGAAGAAAACTATTGATCTAGATGATAAAGGTAAGTGCATCTTGGCAAATTAAGAAACATAGACGCTTCTAAAGAGGAGCCGTGTTTGTATTGTCCACATCTTGGACACTTACTCTTATTAGACATTCCTAGACACGTCTAACACATCTTGCCTTGGCCATATTTTGAAGATATAATTAAAACTTTAGGCACTTGATTAAAACTTCTTAGACACAAAAAAAAAAAATCTTGAAACTCAATAACGTGTGATTGACCTGTTGGACACAGTGATATGAAATTTTGTAATATTATTAATAAAAAAAGGAGTATGATTGAAAAGAAAATAAGATTAAACCTTCACATAAAAAAATAAAAAAAGTTCAGCCATATAATTAGAGTAAGGATACTTGGTCAATACTTCTTGAACACTCCCCAACATATCACTGACATCTATTGGACATAAGAGTGTGATCGATACTACAATGTTTGTGTCCTCTTTAGATTTGCCACATTAACATGTCCATTCATGTGTGGCCCGTGACCAATGCAGTGTCCCTGCAATGTAGTTGGAAGAAATAGGCACCTGACTGGACATCCAGAAAAATGTCATGCTAAACCACCAATTTAGTTCTATACTAAGTCAATCACAACCATTTCAGTTGGTCCTAAAGAAACCTGATGGTTGGAAGGTTACATGCATATTACATCCAGTTCACTAAAATCTCCACCGTGTAACACAAGAAGCAGTCCATTAGTTGAATGATTATGATTAACAAAATGTTAAAGTGCCGACATTTTATCCATATCATTGTTCTTGAATTCTTCCAGAAATAACAAAAACCAAGAGCTACCTAGATTTTTTCCATTTACAGGATGATTTATAGACCAAGGACAAATAGATGGAATACTGACACAATCACACAACATAATCCTTCTTCAAGTATGCAAGCATAACAATGTCTCTGCAGAAAAAGAAGGCCTTTAATAACAAACTATATGAGTGAGCTTTGACTACATACCCAATGCCTTGGAGCTTATCAATCAACACACACACACACGCAAGAGAGAGAGAGAAAGAGAGAGAGATCTTACCTTAGAGGCTTTTACGTGGGCAAGACAAACGCCAACCAAACCAACACCTGAACCAACCTGTATTTTGTAATTAATGCCTCCAATAATTTTAATATTTTGGATTACACAAAGCACAAGAAGATAAAATAGAACCAAAAAAAAAATGTCATGCACAAAAGGATAAATTGCTAGAACCAGACCAGTGCAATACAATATTTCAAACACATGATGAAAATAAGGGAAGATGCAATAAGTAAGGCATATCTGTGATGTTTTTATCAAAATTTATTTTTACCGTTATCATTTGTAAAGGCCAGGAGCATAAGTGATGCAGAGAAATCCACAGCAACAGCTCACTTGTTAGGTTATAAATTATTCAAGTTGGACAGGCATTTGCAGTTCCAAATAGAAGTACCTATAGATGGAACACATATCATACCTCAAAACAAGTCTTGTTTAAGAATATTCCAGGGCATGAAAGGATGAACTCTGACAAAAGAAGACTTGATGGCCAAATGGAACACCTGTATATAAATTTCATCAAGAACTGAGATTTACTCTTTTACATTCCCAAAAAAAAATCAAGGGAACATCTACTGAACTTCTATAAAAGCCAAACAAAAGCATACCAATACATTCCATACATAAGAAAGTATCCACAATTAAGAAAATAATGACTAGGAAACTATTAGGAATTGCCTTCCCGTAGATAATTAGTATAGCATAACAAAAGATTTAGCGTAAAGAATTTAGTTCATTGAAGTAGAACTAGATGTTTAGATATCAATACATAATTAGGCCGTATACTAAATATTGGTGGTTGTCACATTAGGCCTAACTGGCTGGTCACCCCAATTATTGGCCAAATTAATTTGACCTGAGATTGGTCAGAGTTTCAAGCCAGAATTTGGGTGTGGTCAGAGCTTTGCAATCTTAAGTCAGCCCAAAGCCCAACTGAATGATACCCAGAAACAAATTGCTCATGTATTATATGTTCAACAATCACAGAATCAGCATAGACTAGATGGTTGACAACATGAAGTTTGACATCAAGGATAAGTATTCAAATCAATCTTTTAACAAAGGAATGAGGATGTTGTTCAAGTCATCCTTTAATGTTTGTAGGTATTTGTTGTATATAGTGTAATACCCCGCTTCAACACATGGTATGATATTGTCCGCCTTTGGGCCATAGCCCGCACGGTTTTGCTATTGGGTTTACCCCAAAAGGCCTCATACCATTTGAAGAGAACATACTACATATAAGCACATCCCCTTTTCCACACCCAGGCGATGTGGGATTGAGCACCTTGTACCCTGTCAGTGTGGTAGCTCAGCCCAGTGTCTGTCTATGCACCCGCCCACTCACACCCGTCCACAAGGGTTACTACAATCCACCCCCCTACGAGGCCCGACGCCCTCGTCGGCACACTTCTTCCGGCTGGGTTCAGGCTCTGATACCAATTGTAATACCCCGCTTCAACACATGGTATGATATTGTCCGCTTTGGGCCATAGCCCGCACGGTTTTGCTATTGGGTTTACCCCAAAAGGCCTCATACCATTTGAAGAGAACATACTACATATAAGCACATCCCCTTTTCCACACCCAGGCGATGTGGGATTGAGCACCTTGTACCCTGTCAGTGTGGTAGCTCAGCCCAGTGTCTGTCTATGCACCCGCCCACTCACACCCGTCCACAAGGGTTACTACATATAGGCTGCCTGAACTCACTGAAACTTAGTTCATAGATGATAGAACCATCCAAGCTTTGATTGATGAATATGAGCTGGGATAATAGAAGCTCGGACAAACAGTATGTACTTCAAGAATTAAGCTGTTTGCATACCCAGTTTCACACAAACCAGATTAAGTACGTTAAACCCTGTTCCAACACTAGCCAGCCAAATTCCATATCTTCGTGTTACTCGATGAAATATAAAATCACTTGTCAAATTAAATGTCTTTTTCCCTTATTGGCCATATTTAGTCATTCTAGGATTTAGTTACTCCATTCTCTCATTAATACGATCTTCTTCTTTCACCACTAACAAGACCATTGTAGATAAGATATTGAACTATAACAGGAGTTCCTCAACTCCTCATCAAAAGAATGAACCTGACTTTGTCAGTACAGTTATATTCCAGGATGTTTCCCGAATGTCCTGCATTATTCAGGAAATTGCAGGTTATACCAAATAATGGCAACACAGCCGCCTTCTTTTTTAAAAATTTCAGCATGTAAGGCCTTTCATACTCTTACTCCATTGTTTAATTTACTCCTAATAATTCCAGAAATATGCAAATCCAAACTTCTAAATCTCAATGAATAAAGCGTCTGTACCAACACTCCAACAGTTCCTAATCTTATCACCTGTTACTGTTAGCAGTGACGGACCTACCCTAGGGCGAGTGGGGGCATCCGCCCCCACTCAATTTTTTATTTTTAGTATTATATATTTATAATTTTGGTATTATATACTTGTACATGCGTATTTGCCCCTCCTAAAATTACAAAAAAAACCCACTATGCCCCCCTTAAAATATATTTTTTTTAAATCTCTCTCTCTTTTCTCCTCTTTCTCTCTCTGTCTCTCTATATCTATAAAAATAATTTTAAAATAATAAATTCATTTAATTTTTTAATAAATAAATTAAAAAATGATAAAGTAAATGTTTATTTTTTTCCAAAAATTCTTAATAAATAAAGTAAATGTTATCAATGAACAATGATAAATTTACTCAATAAAATTATTAGGATGGTATGAATTATTATTTTTTTGTTAAAGGTCGCCCCCCCTCACAAAAATTTCTGAGTCCGTCACTGACTGTTAGGGAGATCCTGCATTTACTCAACTTCTGTTTATGCATGCATTCCAACCTTAGCACTTTATTGACATAGCATCCTCAACTTCTCCACGAGTATCTTGTAAAAAATGTTGTTCCTTCATACCCAACATTATACTTACATAAGCACACTTGATTTAGTTGATAATTTATGAACTTGGTTTTTAACTTTTTATGTATTTCTTTTTTTCAGATTGTAATATGGCAGCTTCATTATGCTTCAGAAGCACACCCCACAACCATGTAGTTCAAAACTGCAGTGGAACTTTCCCTCCTCAATCTTTCTTTCCATCTCCTGAATGATGGAATAGCATTCCAGTCACACTTAGGTCCAATAATTTGATTTTGCAACTTAATACTTTGGCTACATATTTGAAAACCTAGGGACATCTGGAAAACTTAACAAGGATAGTCCCAAACTCGCCTCACCATCCTTAAAAAAATGACATTGCTATCACTTGCAAGTCTCATAGTTGACTTTGCAAGTCTTCATTTTGACAACTTGCTTGAATGTGTAGAAACATTTAGGGGACAAACTAATGTCATTAGTAGACTTTCCCTTCTAACCTCCATCAAATGACATCCACTCCCCTAATGAGTCCCACAATTGACTATAGACACATATTTATATATTATACCCTTGCTTAATACAATTAGACGCTTATGTGCAAAATCAAAACATCTCTACATTAGTTGACTAGTTAGACTTCCCAAAACAAGCTTTGATTGACTATTTGAAACTTGAAAGCATTAAGAGACCCAAAATCAAATCCGAAACTATATCAAATAAACACCTCCAACATCTCCAAAATGGCATCCTGGTCATTTTAGGTCCAATAGCTGACTTTGTGGTTTCATGGCTTAACTGCATCCATAAGCATTTCACAACATCGACAGCTCTAGCCAAAAGTAGTCTTCAGCTTGCCTTGCTAATTGCTATCCACTCCAAATAGCATTTCGGTCACACAGGTCCAATAGTTTGATTTTGCACTTTGACCACATATTTGAACAATTTTAGATATCTAGAAAACTAAATGAGGATAGTTTCTAACTCGCTTCATCATCCCCCGTGGAGTGACGTTAAAATCACTTGCAAGTCCTATAGTTGACTTTGCAAATCCTCATTTTGACAGCCTTTAGAAGGTGTAGAAACATTTAGGGGACCAACTAAATTCATACACAGACTTGCCCTCTAACCTCCATTAACTGACAGCCTGACAGTCATGCATCTAACAAGTCCCATTGCTGGCTATAGACACTTATTTATACTCTTATGCAATTTGACATAAACAAGCACTAACTCCTAAGCTCAATCTAAGTTCCCCCACAATATTATTAACTTTAAACCTTACCTTTACCTTGTTCTTTACTTTTACATAATACAAGAGTACAGACTAATATGTTCCAACATTTATTCTAATTCCTATTCAATACTATTTGATTCATAACATTTCTTTTAACTTGTCTAAAATGACATTAATATGTACTTATGTTTGATCTGATTTCCTTTTCGAGATAAATAAGTTTATGGTTTTCTGAAAATGCTGAATATTATTTTAATAAAATACCAGTTAACCTTTGATGATATTATTCTACAGGCATGGGTAAGTGGCCCCCTGGCCATATTCAAACATAGGTCTACTGAAATTATCAGTGGGAGTGGAATATATTTGAACCTCTAGCCGGTGATGAATGTTGAATCTAATTGAAATTGTCAATGTGATTTAATGGAATCCATCCCATCCAAAGAAAATAAATGAAATTTAAAGAATTATGTGAAGCATTTTTATTTTTATCATCTTCATATAGGAATAATTGCTCTGTGCAATTATAAAAGCATAGCTAAAAAATATGAAGACGAGTGTCCAAGCCTATGATTCACTTTATGAAAAGATACTATAAAAAGTTAGGTCTATCTCTATTCTTCCCCTCCAAGCACCCTGGAAAGCATCTCTTATATACGACAGCTTCGTGTGACCCTTTCCAGCTTTACAGTGTATTGAACTTCTCAACACTGATTTTCACATATTATGAATTCATGTCCCTAATTAATCGAATTGTCTCTCCTATACAAGCTTAGCCCTTCTCTGTTGACCATAATTTGTTCTAAGATGTATAACTCACTATATTATGAACTTACGAGGATTAGAGCTTATAAACTTTTGAATCAAGTAAATTCAAGGAGTGAACTTGCTTTGAATTACTCATAATTATAGTGTTTTTGTACGTATTGGAGCTTGATGTGAAGTGGGTTAGAATCTTTAAAGGTATCACATCTCATGTGATAGGTGGTAATATAAATGTTTGAAGTGGGTTGCAATTGAGCTTCAAGGTTCTATAGTTGGGATTTTATTTGAGACTTCAATTATTTTCAACAATAGTTTAGTTATCTCAATGATCATATGAGTTCCTTCAGAATGGATGAATAAGATTACGTCATTCTATATGTTTCTGGCTTTCTGCAACTAAGAATAATCAATATATGTTAAAACCTGATGGCAATATTACATACCCAGTATCTCCTTCAAGCATGTTGAGAGAACAATGCAGTGGAACCACCAGTTTCATTGACTTTGGACGACTTGGGAGTTGAAGGCAGTCTACAGAAATACCGAAGCAAGTAATAACATGAGTCTGCCGAGTAATAAGTTAAAATTCCAAATGCAAAGATCCCATGAAACAAAATTCCTACCATCTGGGAAAAGAAACGAGATAGATTTCAACACCCGTAAGTTTCGTTTTGCCACCTCGTCATCCTAAACAACCAGTAAATCTTGATTAAAAAAGAAATCATTCAAGCATTACATAAAAGCAATAAACAATCAAAAGAGGACCCCCCTTCAACCATGAACATTACCTTCAATGAAGCCATGTAAAAAGCATACTTTTCATACAATTCATCAAGGACATCAGCACCTTCTCGCTCAACTTCAAAAATGAGTTTCTTTACAAAACTTTTCAGGTAAGGTGCATGACATTTTCCATCCTGCGGTGGTCATCAAACCAAGCAGAGCTCAAGGCGAAGCAAATAATAAAAACTTAACGGTCCGTTTGTTTACAAGAAAATGCAAGGAAAAAAAAATCAAATTTTCAAGTATTACAATCTTCTAATTGACTTCACTTGCTTCTCTCATTTTGCGAAACCAACTCAACTCAAAATAAAAAATTCAAAATGCCAGGTTCAAAACACATGGGTTAAGATTCAAGATGATATTTTCTTTCCTTTTCCTACGTTTTCCTGGCAACCAAACGGAGGGTAAGATTTAAAAACGCTAGTATTCTGTAAATCAACCACTCAGCTCAGTAGATAGGAGCAAAGTGACTTACTGCTTTGCTGATACAGTGGTCCCAAATGAATCTCTGTACTCTCTCTGTGATCGAGCCTCCGCCACATACCCTAGAGTAGTGTTCCAATTACATACAACACATTTGTTGTTAGTTCAATATAGTAGTATATACAGATGGAATGGTATACAGGGTTGGGGTTGGCTAAAATGCGCGAGTGAGAGAGATTACCGAGCCAGGGAGATCAAGAAATCTGGTGGTTCCATGGCGAGAAAGGCAGAAACCAAGTGGAGGCTCGAAGGAAGCTCTTCCTCCGCCATGGCTTTCAGAGAAGTGAAAAAACCCAAAGATGAAAAGAAAAATTAAGGTATATAACTTCAATATATTATATATAAATAATGTTTAACTGCACACGCTTGCATAGACAGAAGAGAAGTTTTTTTTTACCTTAATAAAAAATAAGATGGAGTTTGTTTTTGGAAAAAATAAATAAAAATACAAAATTACATAATAAAAATTTTTGAATTTTTTTTGTTTGATGGAGATTGTTTTCGAAAACAAATTTATCAGAGAGAGTTTTTTTATATTAATTTTTTTATTTCCTTAATAAAAAAAAGTTTTTTCTAAAAAAAAAATTTAAATATGCACAATTACTTAATTAAAATTTTTATTTTTTTTTTGTTTTTGAAAATTGTTCCTGGAACTTTTTTCATTAGAAAGAGAGAATTTATTAAAATAAAATAATTTTCAAAAAAAAATCTGAAAATTTTTATTATTGTGTATATTTAATTTTTTTTCTTGTAAATTATTTCTTAAAAAAACTGCTCTTTTTTTTATTAAGATAAAGAAAATTTTAATATAAAAAAATCCCTCTTTTTCTAACGGAGAAATTTCTAGTAACAATTTTCGGAAACGAAAAAAAAAATTCAAAAATTTTTATTATATAATTGTGTATTTTTTAGTTCTTTTTTTGGAAAAAAAAAAAACTCTTCTTTTTTTTATTAAGGTAAAAAAAATTAATATAAAAAAACCCCCTTCTCTCTATTTTTCTTCATTTTTTATAATAATGGAAAGGGTAAAATGATCATAAAAAAGGCGTATATATAAAATGGAGTACTTTGCTCACTTTTGCAAAGGTAAGGGTGTGTTATGATTCAAAATATAGTACAGAAGAATTTAGTGTATGTCTTTCGCAAAGGTGAGAGTGATATGGTTCAAGATATAACACAGAAAAGTTTAGTGCACTTTTTTAAAATTGCAGGGGAGTTTGAGCCTTTCGGCCTATCCTTTTAATATTATATTGAAGAGGAAATAAATTATTTAATTTGAAGATTAGTAAGTGAACTCATCTTGCCTATTAATGATTTTGAATAATTGAAGAAGAAAAAAGATATTATTACTTTAGTGATTATAAAATTAGTAGTTTTATTGTTGATTTACTTTTTTTAATAAAAAAAAAAGATTTATTGTTGATTTAAAACTTTTACTAGTTTTGAATAAGATAGAATAACTTTATTGAAGAAATAATATCTATAACCCCAAAAAAAAAAACCATTAATATCTTTAGACAACTGATTTATAGTCTTCACATGCATCATAAATAACTAAATTTCAAAAAACATTTTATTGAAAATAAAACTTGATTATAATTTTTTTAATTCCTAGCATGTAAGTATTTACTTGTATGAAACTAATATTTATAAGAGTGATGCTATCGAGCTCATGATACTTGTCACGATTTCTATCTTCTTGTCGTGTTTATGTACAAATTTTGATGCATAAAAGAATACAGAGTGTTATACAGTCAATATTTCATATCAAAATTCAAATCAGTCAAATTTATATTCTATTCTCTTTCAGGGAATGGACTCGAACAAACATAAAAAATAATAAAAATTAAATATAAAAATGAAAAAAACAAAACATTTTGAACTTCTGCAGTCCATAGGGACTTCAATCCAATTCTCATCTTACAGGCATGTTATATAAGAGTCAGACATAGTGCCGTGAATTGTCGTACTTGTCTCAACAAAAATTCATTCCTCGGTATTGTGCTGATTACAGTGCACACGCCCGTGTACTCCATCGGCTTCTCTGGTGAATCCTCATTTCACTTGATAACATAGGCAACTACCAGCTGAACACAAAAAGAGGTCTCTCCATAGCAATTAGTGGCCAACCAACAAGTGCTTCATGCCAACGAGTCATCTCACAATTCCACCCCCTTTCTTCCTTTCTTCTTGTCCTTCGAAGCTTTTCTCTTTTCTTCCCTCAAACTTTGTCTTTTCTCTTCTCTGCAGGAATTCCAAAGATATAAAGAAGGCTTTTAATCGTGTACCAAAACAACAGTTATTTTCTTCCAAAATTTCCAGTTTTTGAGTGTTCGAGATTCTCCTACATTTAATGAGGATGTTCTATTTCTTTCCACAGTAATTTATGGATGCTAGAATGCAAATATAGTTGAAAATAGACTCATACCTGGCTTTCGAGATCTCAAGTTTAGAAGGGGCTTTCATTTTCTTCCACTTTCTGGGGGTGGATGGGAGTTCATCTTTCCTTTTTTTAGGAAAACCAGTCACCAATCTCTCATTTTCTTTGGCAGTGGTGGATGGGTGTTCATCTTTCCTTTTCTTAGGAAAACCAGTCACCAACCTCTCATTTTCTTTGGCAGTGGTGGATTGGTGTTCATCTTTCCTTTTTTTAGGAAAACCAGTCACCACTCCCTCATTTTCTTTGGTAGTGCCTTTATCCCTCGAAAGCTGTTGAAATTCTCCATCAGCATTCTTCACGCTACTGCTATCAATCAGCTCAAGACCTTGATTTATTGTTTCTGATGGTTCAGAAGCGGTTGAAGTTGTCCTGGAGTTGCTCATTTTCTTCAACTGCAAGATGCAAAACAAAAGGATGAGATTCAAATTACTAGTGTCATATTACAGGGCCTAATGTTTGATAAGATTATTCAGACTATTAGGTTTATAAGCAAACCAATTTGATGAATTTTCCCAAGCAAGTAAACCAAAAATCAGTTTGGTCAAAAATGTGATTTGCACTAAACAAGACACTGGTCCATAACCCAAGAATCCAATCACTGAAGCTATGGGATGGATCCATAAGAATTCACCTATCCTAATAACAGAAAAACCTGACTTCAATTCTCCTGTATTAAGAGTTAAATTGGTTAAAATGACGGGTCATAATTATTATGGAGAGCCTTCATGGCCCAATGGTCTGTTGTATATTTTTCCAGTAGTAATACTATTTATTGCATGCAAGGTAGGCTTCGCGTTCTAGAACCAGCAATGATTGACAAAAAATTATAGTATCCCCATTGGAGGAAATGCCACCCAAAGTAGGTTCCTCTGAAGGGCCTTCAAGCCCATTCAGGGGCTAACTGAAGTACTATCCATCTGTTAACAGGCCATGATTATCTTGATAAAATTTAGCAAGTTCTAGAAGCATATAACCCAAATCGAAATACATCTGGTATGTAGAGCATCATTCCAGGAGATTCAACTGCATGATATGAGCAATGCAAAATCTCATTTATATATACAAGCCTTGAAAAGATAAAAAAGCATAATATTAACTAAGGCAACATTTCAGAAAAGGGTAATACTACTCAGGCAGAATACTTAGGCAGAATTCACAGGCAGAAACATTTACATCCATTGGATGCATGTGGTGAGTGTATGTGGTGGGGCCTACCACATGCATCCAATGGATATAAATGTTTCTGCCTACGAATTCTGCCTAAGTATTCTGCCTAAGTAGCATTACCCTTCAGAAAAAGAAATCAAATGCTTTTGGAAAAAGGAAAACGATTATATATACCTTCGCCACAAAAAAACCATCCATGTTTTGAACATGGGGATAGAAACGTCTTGTTTTTTCTAAAGAAGGGTGAAACCGGTGCTCCCTAAAGCGAATAAAACTGGTAAAGAGAAGCATCAGTAAACAAAGACATATGAGGTTTGTTCATAACTTCACAAAAATAAGAAATCAGCAATACCCTGGACGCCCAAAGTCAAGTCCACAAGGCACGAGTTTTACATCCCTCTTCTTTAGGGCATAGTCTATGACTGCTTCATTCTGCAGGATTAAAATGTAGAAAAAAGAAAAAGAAAAGGAAATAAGGAAGAGAAATAGAAGGCATTACTAGAAATCTAAAAGGGTGTCCTCAAGCACAAACCTCGGGAATCATAATGGAGCATGTCGAATAGACAATGTATCCCCCCGATTTCGAATTGGCATCCACCATGTCAATAGCTGCAAGTATCAGTTCCTGCAAAGAAACCGAGAAGTGCTTGAAAAAGTTTCATATAATAATACCCAATGGAATGGTAGAATTAGCTAAAAGAATTTATTCTTTATTGTAAAAGCAGATAATATGCCTTCAATTTCTCCCACAAAAAAATGCTACTTCACACACCAATTTTGCAGGGCCTCCACCAAAAGTCAATTTCTATTCATGAAATTTAAGAGGAAAGCATTATGAATTGTTTATGAAGCTGATGAATTGCATGAAATTTAAATAAAGATAGAAGAACTCAAGTGTGTTTATTATTAAAAAACAAAAGCTTATTTCTATTCATGGAATTTAAGAGGAAAGAGAAGAGCTCACATGTGTTTCCACCTCAAACTTCTACCACCAACCTTAAGCAGTAATTAATCTCCACTTCTACTTTTTTGCCCCAAGGGAGGAGGAGGGGGGTGGTGGTTGTTGAGCTTGTCAGAAGGATAAGGATTATGGCTTAGAAGAGGGAACCATCCTCCATACACAGCAAACAAAAGGTCTTTGGTCCATAGGAGGAAACATTGGTTCACTCACTCAGATCCCGTATTAGCATAGAATTCTAAGTTGTCTCCTCCCAAAGCAACTGGTGTATCCTCCACTGCCAAGCGACAAGAAGTTAAGGAGGCTTTGCCATTGAATTAGTTTCTGATGACCAATCTCTTTACTTTATTATCTAAGGCACCAGAAGAAATTTTATACATGAAGCTCCAAACTAATTACATGTTCGTTGAAGGGGGGCATTGAACCAGGGGGTCGCTAATTTATAGTCATATTCTGCTTCTAAAGTTGTCATTGGAGCTTTTGAGCAGTCCCCTCTTCTTCAACAAATAAGAAATTTCATTAACTCTGGCATGTTCACCAAGGAGATGTTAGTAAATGAAAAGTCTGCAGGGGAATTCCATAGGTCAACTCTCAAGCAAGAATCTGGTTTTGTTTCTGTTCCCAATTAAATTCAATTGAATGCTGTGGTTTACTAACCAAAGCATGGACAATTTGGTCATCTGAAGCTAGAGTTAAGACATCGACTTCTAAAAACAACTAAATTTCCATTTTCCAGGAAAAAAAAACCCCTTGAGTCCACATTGTACAAATTAGAGAAACCAACATGTTTTGTAAGTTCTTACTATAGATTCACCACATGTACAAATTTCATGAGTGTCAACAAATCCAAGAAAATCATCATCATTATCATCCTCCTTGCCTTAATCCCATACAACCGGGGTTGGCCACATGATTCCTCTTATTCTATTCTTTTTCAATTACAAGCCATCTCTAATGTAATATTTAACCCTTTAAAGTCATTTTTAATAGTTTCATCCCATGTTAATTTCGGCTATCCTCTCTGTCTCCTACCTTCTATTTCAATTAGTCTTACTTTCCTTATCGGTGCATCTATAGGTGCTCTTTGTATATGTTCATACCACAAAAATTTACTTTCTCTAATTTAGCACTCATAGACTCTACCCCTAATTTTTCCCTCACCCTTTGATCTATCTCTTCTAGTTACACTTATCATCCATATCTTCATTTTTTATACAATTGTTTCATTTTTAATGCCCAACACTCTGCACCATATAAAATAGTTGGCCTAATAATTGTTTTGTAAGATTTTCCTTTTAATTTATATGTTATTCTTTTTTTTGCCAAGCAATTTATCTGTTATTCTTTTATCGCATAGAACACCACTACCAAGTGTCCATTATGTCCTACCTGCTCTTATTCCACTGATTATATCGCCATCCCCCTGTAATTTTTATCCCAAGTATTGAAATGGTTACTTTGGATAATCCTCTGGTTTTGAAGTGTGATCATTATTATATAGTCAATATCCAACTCTTTACAAAATTTACATTCCATATATTCAGTTTTAGTTTTATAAATTTTTATCTCTCCATTAAACACAAACCATAACCCAGGGAAATGATCCTGGCAAATTTCTGTTCAGACTTCTATTAAACAAATCACTCCCTCTCCTACTATTACATATGTACAAGTTCTGGGGTTTTTGTTAAGTCCACAATTTGGATATCCACTGTCAAACCATCTAATTAGGAAGGAAGGAGCCCACAAAGGAACTGTCTGTTGGATACTCAGTGGATGTCCTTTCCATGGAAAGAAATTTGGCGCTTATGAGCCCCCATGAAGGAAGCCTTTTTTGGCTGGACAGCAGCCCTGGAGAGGATCTTAACCATTGACAATCTAAGAAGGAGACATTAGATTATTGTCAATTGGTGTTGTATGTGCAAGCGGGCCGAGGAGCCAATGGATCATCTTCTTCTCCATTGTCCTAGAGCTAGGGATAGCTGGGATATGCCTTGTGCCATTTTTGGGATCAAGTGGGTCATGCCTGAATCCGCGGTGAGCTTGATTGACGTTTGGGGTGGTTGCCGTGTGTGATCCCAAGCCAGATATTTGGAAGGAGAGTGATAGGAGATCCTTTGATGGGGTGGAGTCTCCTTAGGGGTGGTTAGATATTTTGTTCTTAGTTCTCTATTTTTTGGGGGTCCAGGAATTGTAAATCTATGGAGATTCTTGTCTTTTGTGGATAGCTTGAGGCTATATTTTTTGTACAATTGTTATGGGCCGTGTCTAGACCTGTCAATGGATCGGATTTTAATTCGAATTTGCTCCGAATCCAGACCGACAACTCGGATATGGATTGAATATTTAATCTGATAATCTGTTTAGTTAACAAATCAGATATGGATTATGGTTAATCCAATCCAACCAAATATAATATATAATGTTGAGAAATAAGCTCCCAATCACGAACCACTAAATATTACAATGTGATGATAAGTAAACAAGCACGAAGAAATTTGCAAGAACACACCAAGAATTATGCGTGGTTCGACTAAACAAGCTTACGTCCACGGAGAGCCCGAATTCACTATATAAATTGTAACAATACAAGTAGAATCTAGGAAGCACGGACACGCCTAAGAAGGCAAAGAATCCGTGTCGGACACGGATACACGCCAAAAAACGTGTCTGATTTTTTTTTATTTTTTTGAATTTTCGGACACGGCGTGGACACAGCTCAGACACGGCATGGACACGGCGCGGACACGCGTCTGACACGGCTTGAATTTTCAGACACGGCGCGGACACATGTTGGACATGCCAATTTTTTTTTTTTCTCTTTTTCCTCTTATTTTCATGAATCTTCTCTCTTCCATGGATTCTTACTTTATTTTTCACTAATCCCTAATTATTTTTCTAACAAAACCCTAATTGTTTTTGCTTTTTTCTCCTTTTTTAGCCTCTTTCTTTCTTTTTCCTAGCAAACTCAAGTCTAGAAATGTTGTTTTAACAATTCAACTATAACCCATCTCATCTCTTTATCTTTGTTCTTTTTTACTCTTCTTTCTCTTACTGTACAACTGCTATCTTTTACATGTGACTTTCTCATAATGCATTTGTATTTGGAGTAAGCTAGAATGATGATGTTTAAATGATAAGACTAGTTTTTATTTTAATGTCTCGTTTTGATTTGGTTTTATAGCTTTGTGACATCATTCTCTTATAATTATTGTTGTTGTGGAGTAGATTCAATTGTGTACTTGTGATTTATGATTTGTGAATTTTTTCTTTGTTAGGTTGATGAAAATTGAAAAATAATATTACTCTTAATTATTTAAAGTGCGACATCAAATATTATATAAAAATAAATATTTATTATTTGCCGTGTCCCCGCCGTGTCCGTGTCCTAATTTTTTAGGATTTGCCGTGTCGCCGTGTCCGTGTCGTGTCGTATCCGTGTCCCGTATCCGTTTCCATGCTTCTTAGAATAAAATGTTGATAAAATAAAATATAATTGAAGAGAGAAATTAAACAAGAAGAACAGAAGAATATAATGTGGTTCGACTACTACGGCCTACATCCACTGCACACAAAGCCCAAAGGGCTACATCACTTTTACTGTATTCTCTCTTAGTTTTGTTTACAATGACCATCTCTATTTATAGGTGAAAGAATACACGTGATAAATATGAAAAATACATTAATGGAAGATTCCTAAAATCAAGTTCATTCACAAAAGAATCATTAACCATTTTCTCCTAATGTCCCCATGAACCAATGTACCTAGGGAGTTCGCATCATCGGAAGAAGATTATACCTTTTGCAATCGAGAACAATTCTGTATATCATCAGAATTTTTTGAGGCTTTGACAGACTCGTCTTTAGATATAACCTGCAAAGTAATTAAAACTCATCCGATTTCAAACCAGCCACCAAAGTGAGTACAAAGATCGATATCAAGTTTGATAACTCACCCCAGTACCACTGCAAGGGGCATCCAGTAAAACCCTATCAGCTGTGTTGTTACCCAAGACTTTGGGTAGCTGGAGTTGGCAAAAGAGGAAAGGAGAATTAAAAACATTAGACAAGTTGACTGGAATTGAAGAAAATTTTAGAGAATTACCAGGTACAAAAAGGAGGCAAAGGACTGCCCCCATTTTGTATGCATGTGGTGTATGGATGTAAATTTTACTCAATTTGGTAAAGAGAAAGAACAACTAAATTCCAAATTATAAATGCAAATGTCATGGTAAAAGAAATATTTAAAAAGCATAACCATTAGACTAAGTTTTAGGGCAATAAACCAAGATACTAACCTCTCTCCCATCATAGTTGCAAACTACTGTGTTCGTCACCCCCATCCGATGTAAATTTGCAGTTAGTGACTTGAGTCTTGGCTCCTTCATCTCATTTGCAAAAACTATACCTGGTAATGATTGCAAAAATGTAATTGGGGGAGAAACATGCATGGGTCTTCTATAAAGATTTGACAAAAAAATAATAATAAATCAATACAGAGACAACAACATTTAGTAGATAAGCATATATCCATGATGACAGTATATATATATATATAATTTTCACCAATTCCGACCCACCCTAAATATCTATTTTATGGGATATTTTAAGCTAATGAAACTATTTTAGAAAAAATTAACTGTCTCAATTCCCAGGCGATCGCACCAAAAACTCGAGTTCCTTCTTCCAAAGCATACGGCTTTCTGGATGTAGATGATGTATATATCCATGATGACAATGAAATTTTTAATAAAGCTATTGCACAAAATTTTAAAAGATAGAAAAATATTGAAATAAAAGTATAAAACATATGACACAACTAATATTACTATGGAAGTGAATACAATTATCTTGATGAGTTGATGGATAACAGTTGCAACGTGAGATCCACTCACAAACAAGATTGTGTAAATTATGACGTTAAGCATAAGCGATAAAAAAGGTAATCTAATAAACGCATCAGTCAGCACATGTTCCCCTTTAAAAAGTCAACTTTCTTGGTCCTAAACAAAAGCTATAAACAATCAGTTAAAAACTTAATTATGGCATATGTCAATGACTAGATACAAAGAAAAAGGAGAAAGAGAGCACCTAAAAATTTCAACAAAAATAAATTATAAAGTTATCTTTCGAAAAAAACTTTTTGAAACTAAAAAATAAGTAATTCAACTAGGTGATTTGGATAGAGAAAAGATGACTTCAAGTTATTTCACTTTACAGTATCACAAGGTCTAAAGTGAAACATGAGGTAATTACTCCCTCCTCCCCTGCCACAAAAAAAAAAAACAGCACCCCACATCTCTCATGCTTCACCTAAACACACACATGCTGCTTCGGTCAACCATGTCATCAGTAAGGCGCAAGTAGAGAATGGGTAGCAAGGCACGTGCGCACACCCATATATATATATAAACAAAGAAATCCACCAGTAATCACTACGTACCACTGTTTTTCATAAGAGCAGCAATATAAGTAGTTTTACCACCAGGAGCAGCCCTGCAACAAGTATAAATCATAATTAAGCGAAAGAATACATATAACAAGATGCAGTGATTATTGTACATTTAGTGATAAATACATAAATGTATTAGATACACAACTCTAAAGCATATAATCAAATTATGCCTCTTTGAATGCTTGGATAGCTATGAATGTGTGAGACAGATTATATGACTCAACCTTCAACAAAATGAGGCTCGTATTTTATTCTGCTTCCGCAAACCAAGTAGCAAAAGGTCACAAACAATCCCTAGAGTGCATGTGCCCTGTCTGATTTTGCCTTATATTGCAGAAAAAGTGTAATTGCAATACAAATTTTAACACAGTATCTGTGCAATGGATTACAAGCTAGATACGGCGGGAAGAAGACTCTTCAACCTTAAGACAGCTTAGATAAAATTATAAAACTCTGCCAGTAGTAGAATCCCAGAGGAATAACCAGTAGAAATTTCTAATGAATGAAGTACAATTACTTACGCCATATCAACAATCCGTTCTTTCTCCTGAGGAGCAAGGGCCATCACAGGCAAAAAGGAGCTTGCACTTTGTAGCTGTGAACAAACTTAACGTGAGTACGAAGCACCACTTAAAATGGAAAATGTAACAAGTTACCACACTAGCAAGTCAAGATACCATGTAATAACCAGCCATATATTCAGGAGTGGCACCAATGGGAACTTGTGAGTCATACACAACTAGTCCAACCTGCACATATAAAATTTTAATATATATATATATAATTAAAATGCTTAATAATATAACAGAAATAATAAGAGGAAAAAATACAGACATAAGGTAACTCTTACTTTTGACCACTTGCTCAAGGGATCTAAGTTGACCCCTCTGTTCAACAAAACACCAGCCAAATCCCGTCGGCGTGTCTAATTTAACATCCATAAAAGTAAATTTTATCAGTAGGATACAGCACACTAAGCAGAGGAAAATAGAACAATGAAATCACAAGTCAAAATATGGCAATGCATTAGTGTTATTTCACCTTTAAGGTGTTTGTTCGGAGGCATATAGGCCGAGGTTTTTCAAAAGCTTCAATAAGTTCCATAAGTTCAACTACCGGAAACATCTGTACAAAATGCAAATTAGGACACAAAATCCGCATAAACAAAGAATAAAGGATAAAAAATAACATTGTATAGATAAATACATAGAACCTGGAGATTACCTCCAACAAAACCCCAATCAGGAATTCATTATATCCATAGTATGAACCTAAATCCATCTGAAGCTGTTCCACGTAACCCTTACGTGATGCCCCCTCTTGCCTCAAAGACTTAAAATTTGAAAGCACTCTAACAACTGAAATCAATGAGGGATACTAAATTTCAATAAAACCTAAAAAAATTGCATTTGAAAAGAAAAAAGAAAAATTAAGAAACTTAAATGTACAAACAACTTACTCTCTTTTATCCTCCGCTGGAGATTTGGGAGATCCGGGGGTCTGTGTGCCTCTTCTTCAAGCTCCTAGGTTATTGTTGAAGAACCAAAAATTAAGAATGAAAATAGATGTTCCTATCTGGTGAAAAATAAAAAAACCAATAAATAACTTTAAAACAAAAAGCATCGATAAAAACTAACCTCCTTGGTTGGCAATCTGAATTCATCAGCTTCTTCTTTGATGTTGAGCTGCAATTCAGCCTCTGCTTCTTCTTCCTCCTTTGCCTTTTCTTCGTCAATAGCTCTCGACTTCTCCTCAATATCGGATACACCTGAATCTGAATCCACATCCGAGCCTTTCTCTGCGGATAAAGACATAATAACCAAAACTCAAACCAAAAACGCATTGACAAAAACAAGAAAGTAAAAATTCTATATTCGAAGAAACATTGTACCTCCATCATCACTTCCTTGGAGAAAATCATCAGTAAAGGGGTCATCCCCATCAGAAGACATTTCAGAACCTGAATCGACCTCTAGTTCTTCTTCGGCATCAAGTCCTCCATGTTCTTTTACCTCTTCATCTGTGCTATCTGAATAGCTGAAAATATCATCCTTTTCCATGTGTTTAGAAGAGAGAGACTCATTCTGCCTCTTCCTAGGGGGAGGTTTTTGCGAAGCCTCGTTCTGCCTCTTCCTAGGGGGAGGTTTTTGTGAAGACTCATTCTGCTTCTTCCTAGGGGGAGGTTTTTGTAAAGACTCGTTCTGCCTCTTCCTAGGGGGAGGTTTTTGTGACTTTGTACCCTTTTTCTTACCAAGTGCAGTGGCGGCCATTTACGCTGCAAATACAGACAGAAGCAAGGATGTCAGGATCAGGATTCTACATAGGATCGGTGGGGGTTCCATAGAATCGGAATCGTAGAACCGGATCTTGAATAGTAAGATTCTACAAAACTAGTAGAAAAACAGTTCGAACTAACTTTTAAACAATAAACCAGGATGAAACGGTCCAGATTCAAAAAGATGAATTAAAAAGAGACTCAAAACCCTGTCAAACTTTGAACACATTCCCGTATTTGTCGATTCAAATGAAACAATGACTACTATCACTCTCAGATCCAACTTCCTTTGATGATCAGGCTGAAGTAATACAATCAATTATTTATACATAAAACATTGAATCTTAAAAAAAATACTGCACATACAAACAAGATGAGTTCTTATTGCACTAACCCAACTTAAATATAATTAAACAAAAATTGTTACATAGACAGAGAACATAAGTGAGTTGTTTACTGATTGAAGTTGATTTAGATTCAGAATAGTATCAGTATACAACTGGCCAAGACCCATCCCAATTAAGCAAACTATCATCACCCTTCAATATAGCATACCAAGATCGAAAACTGCAAGTTCTGAAATTTTTTATTCTTTTTTTCAATGTAACACAATAGTTGAAATAACTTGTCAAAATAATTTTAAAACACGGAACAATTTGATTTTTTTGCCAGCACTAGAGATCCATCTAATATTCTAGTTGACCACTAATACAGCAACAAAGAAGTTCTGCAAAACAGAATAGCAGCTAAATTTGGAAAACAATAACAGGAAACACTCAAGTCTGAATTATAGAGGAATGAACACTAAATGTTAAAACAGAGAAATAAAATCGAGGACTTGGTGTATGCATGATTCCTCAATTATTTATCAAAAAAGAAAACAGAGGAATACAAGAGGAATGAGCTCCAAAGGCTAAAAAAGAGGAATAAACAGAGAAAAAAAAAACATAGAGAGAAGTGGAGAACCAAGTTCCAACCAACAAGAAGAAAAGATCTAAAGAGAGAGAAAAGAGAGAAGAGGAGATGTACCTTTGGATATTGGGTTAAGAAGAGGTACTGAATAGCTTGATTTCTAAAAGAGAGAGTAACTTGGAGTAAATCTGGAGCTTGTCGGAGCTGTGCTGGAGGGCATGGAGGTCGTCGGAGTTTGCCGGAGTTGTTGGAGAACTTGGACTTGTTACTACTTGCTGCGGTTCGAGTTTCACTTCGCAAAAGGGACGACAGTAGCAACTAGGGTTCTTTTATTTTGCTTCTTCCCTTTTTCCTTTATTTTAGCTTTTATAACCTGTTTTGGGCTGAAGTACGCTGGGCTTTTATTTAAAAGAAGTCCATTGCCCACAAACTGGTACAGAACAGCCCAACTTGCTTTAAAAATAGCCCAAAATATGACATAACATAGAATCGCTGGAATCGTTTAGAATTTTAGGATTCCACGATTCTAACTATCCTACTCAAACTGCAATTTAGATGCTGATTCCAATCATTCTGGTAAATTTGAATGGTACAATCCTGCGATTTTACGAGTTAGATCGCGATTTTAACAACCTTGGACAGAAGCTCCAATGGGTGCACGTAGTTCGATTATGTCCGATTTTGAGCTTAACCAGGACAGAACTGGTACCAGCAGTTCCCCAAAAAAAAAAACATAGAACCAAAACCGAACTATTGGAACTTCAGTTCAATTCTATTCCATGGTTCTAACATTTTTTAAATTCAGCCCAAAATGAAATAATTTTATTTTTCTTTTTAAAAGTGTTGCGGGAACTAAAGGTTAGTACCAAAATTTTTAGCATATTTAGATTCCTTTGTGTTGTTCTTTTCCACTTTAGTTCTAATTATTAGCATTGTTAATGAGCATTATGTTATTCTTAAGAGAAGACAACATCTGAAAAGTTCATAACTTTTATATTTCAAGTGAATTAAAAACATTCCAAAACCATATCAATAAAATACCTACAAACACTTGACCTTTGGTCCACTGAATTTACCAGTAAATATACAGAGACTACAACTAGCAAACATACAAGCATGCACAAATCACTACAAATTAGAGTAATCAGAATTTAAAGCACTAGAACCACGAGGGTGTGTAATTTAATTACTCGAATAGTTGTTTTATTGTAGAAAGATAAAACTCAACTATTTTTTCACTTAAATCGACAATAAAAATATCATGACAATAAATATGATAAAGTCGACGGAGAAGCAAGATTATGAGAACAAAGAATCAAAGATTATGAACCCAAAGAAGAAGAAGAAAATGTCACTTGCCTTAACTGAGAAAGATGATGAAGCCGATGAAACTGTTGTTGAAGTTGAGAGAGAGAGAGAGAAATAAATAAATAGAGTGGCGAAGGGAAGTCGATGACTCGAACAAGACAGAGAGAGGAAGAGAGAGAGACGAGCTGCAGAGGTTCGTAATAAGTAGGACATCACTCATAAGCTCAGGTTCTAATCCAAGTGTGTTCACAAATGACAAGGCCATGAAAGAATAATCTGAATCAAATAACACTCTAACTATACTGCCATAAATTGTAAGTGTACATTCCACCGCGAGTGGTGCAGCATTCTACCTAGCCTCTGGAACAACATCATAAACTCTCGCGCCTCCATATTGTTGTGGTGCCTGAATCCTCTATTGGGCCTCTTTGCATGGTTTGGTACAATAACGAGACATGTGTCCCTTCTCTTGGCAATTGTAGTATTGCCCAAGAAACCAATGCGGCTGTGTATTATGAGGTGTAGCTGGCACTAAAGTTGTGAACTGCTCACATCCACCAACTCTCTGCCATTTCCCTGCTCGCCAATTCTGTCTACATGTCTGACTTTGCCTATCTCTCTAAGGTTGCTGCTGCTGATTCGACTGATAATTTGAGATAATCTTTCCCTTGCCTTCTGTTTTGTCTTCTGATCCCTATGCCTTTAATACTACATGTTATGCTCCTCATTCCTCATGGCACATAGTACGACATCCGAATATATTGTCAATCCCGAACCGATAATCATCCTCTTGATGTTCGAAGTCAAACCCCACACAAACTTTGAAACCTTGTCTTCCTCATTTATAATCATATAGGGAGCAAATTGTGAGAGTTCGGTGAACTTGGGCCTATTTAGCATGCATTTGTGTTTTTGTTTTTTGCCTAAAACAGAATAACAAATTTTGCTTAGGAGTGTTTTGAATAATAATCGAAAATACATTTCGTAACGAAAATGTGTTTGAAGTTTTTCTGATTTTTTTTTTTATATTTTGTCCGTTATATTAACTGAAACACAATAAAAACACCCAAATGGTATTTTGAATTTAGGTCCAAAATTTTAAAATGTTTTGACACTTTTTAAAACACACTGGATGATACCAAATATGCTTTATTTCTATTGTGTCAAACTAAATAGAAAAAATAAGGGTAAATATTACTGACACCCCTTAAGGTTTGATATATTGTCACGCAGTTATAACTTTGTGAAATTTTGTCAACAAAGTTCCTTGTGATTTTTGCCGTATATCACATACACCCTCTCCTACCAAAAGTACACAGTATCAGATCATTTTTCACAATGAAATGACCTTATTGCCCTTTGACTTATGACTTAACATTTTTTAATACTAAAATTACCTATTTAATCCTGTATAATGGACCAAAGTGCCATCCACTATGCCCTATTATTATATACCACTTCACTGTTATTATATATATAGAGAGAGAGAGATAGGAGGGGTAGAGGAAACCACCACTGGCAAGACCCATCATCGAGCACCATTGTCAAGCCCTATGTCATATTCTTCCACTAGTGAACACCAATGAAACTCCACCATTTAGATCCATCATCGCCATTCACCGTCGAACTCCATTGAAGACCCACGACGCTACTGCCAAAGCTCCACTCCAGCATCTTCATCCATCGTTTGGATCTCCATTGCAAATCCCACAAATCCACGACGGAGTCTTGTCGAAGAACAATTTGATTTTATTTTTGATTTTTCAATTTTGGTGCTTCATGGAGGGTTTTGGGTATTTTTTTTGGAGTTGTGTGCTTAGTTTATTTGTACCAGCAAAGCTTTCCTAGTTAGGGTTTAGTGTTTTGTGGATTGATTGTTAATGATGATAGGTTATGACATCGAGGGTTTGGGTTGATGATGGATGGTGACTGGTTGTAGTTGGTGGCCGACAATGGTGTATTGTTTTGTTAACAATTGGGTTTGGATGATGGTAATTGGGGATTGTGGTGCCACCGGTGTTGGTTGGGATGGTGGTGGTGGTGTCGATTGTGGTTATGGTGGCACCGCTAGTGTGGGGCTGGGGATTATGGTGCCGCCGGTGTGGGTTAGGATTGTGGTGGTGGTCTCGACTATGGTTGTGGCGGCACCATCGATGTGAGTTAGGATTGTGGTGGTGGTGTTGACTGTACAATATATATATAGTTACATACATACAATATCTCACACACACACACACATGGAGGTCAATCATGGGTTGAGTAATAACTATGAATTTTTTGCAATTCTTATATTAAAAATTAATTAAATAATAAGAGGTAATTTAAATATTTCACAAATATTTTAAATGAAAAAGTTGACGGAGAGTATATGTGATGAAATTTCACAAAATTATAGTTGAGTAACAATCATGAGCGGTGTCAGTCATATTTAAACCCCAAAAAAAAAAATTTGTTAAACGGCCGCTATTTTAATTTGAATGACAAACTATCCATTTTTTTTATTTATCGAAATACTACAAAAATACAGGTAAAAAAAAAAACTATTTTTCAAGCTTTGGAGTATAAAACCACATTGTCCTGTACGTTATCTACTCCATTACCAGCCATGAACACAGACTCTGCTCTCTCATGGCCATTCTTCTCTCCCTCTCTCCACACCCACCTAAACCCCCTAACCCCAACGACGCCCAAAAACCTCTCTCTCTCTCTACTCTCAGACCCAACTCTCTTTTGAACACATCCAAGCGACACTTCATACTCAACACTGCTTCACTATGTCTGCTTTCTATAACCCTTCAGTCCCCAATTCCCATTTCCTCTGCCGAAACATCGCCTCCGAAGTCGATCCTTATGGGCATTTCGAACACCAAGTCGTGGTTTCAGTTCTTCGGCGATGGGTTCGCCATTCGCGTCCCTCCTCAGTTCGAGGACATCATGGAACCTGAGGTGTGTGGCTGTCATGAATTCATTCTATCAGTTTTTGTGCAATTTATGTGTCATTAGTATAATTTGCTAATTGGTTTTGTTGGTCTCACTTGTTATGTTTTACCAAACAGTACACACAATTGAAAGCATGTAATTAGTAATATGAAGAAAATGTCATATAAACATGGACAAAAAAGTTATCAAATTTGAATTGCAAATTTGCAACAGTTTCACTTGGAAATAGTTGCAGATTAGGAGCATTTAATATTATATCTGATTTTTCTGTAGAACCAGCATTTTCACTGGGGAGTAACTTGCCCATGACAACATTGAATTGTTAATTTTTTTTTCAAAACAATCTTTAATTGGACATATTGCAAAATGTAATTTCTTACTTGTTGGATTGGTGTAAGTTGCTGCCAAACCTCTCACAAGAGAAGGCTTAAATACATCATTTTATTTTTTATTTTTTGTTTAGGAGAATGTGCAAAAAATAATGTTCTCAAATTCTCTTAAAGATTTATATACGAACATATTTTTTACTATAAATGTCAAAGCCCATAGATATCATCCGAAAATTGATGTTCATAGCTTAGCTCTATAGGATACATTACAAAGTATGGCAACAACCTTAGGTAGATATTCCTTGGATCATAAAGTAAAAAACAATTTATAGAATTTTATATGACTTTCAGAACTCATAGCACTAGTCGGTAATGTATTTAAGACAAATTTTGTATTTATGCTTTACAATTTGGGCCCTCTATAATTTGTTTTAAATCTTTATTTGGATTGTAATTTCCAGTTGTTAGAACAAATTATTTACCCTGCTATTTTTTTGGAAACTATTGCTGCGTCAGAATTTTGTGGATTTTCTCGGAAAATATTGTTGATTATTAGAGCTTCTCATTCAAGCTTTTGCATCCACCTTTACATGAAATAATTATCAAACCAAGATCCGATTTTTTTATACACCTCTAAAAGGAATATCTTACCTAGATCTTTAAGATAAATCTACTCCTAAGGAAATCAGAACTATAATGGAGCAAAATAACATACAAATCAATATTTACAAACCATATGAACCCAGTGCTCGAGGATAGAAAGTATGTTTTTAAAAGGGAAATATACAACTTCCATTTTCTGATGTCTCTCTCTCCCTCCCATGCACCATTTAATTCTCTTGTAGGATTGTTCTTCAGTCAAAATGATTCAACACTCTTAGTAATTATCAGTTAAAAATTTGATAATATCCAAATTTCTAACATTGAACTTTCAACTGGAAAAAGTAAAGGAGCGTTACTCTAGACCCCACTCAACTCTATATCCAATATATAGAATACAATTTACAAGAACAATCTAATTTTCAAATTAATTAGCTCTAATGGACAAAACCTAATTATTTCAGTACCTTTAATTATTATCCAAAACCAATTATAGAATTGGATGTCACGGAAATACTTTACATGATTGTATTGATGAAATAAATGGATATTAAGTAATATTCTTCCTTGAATGACTATTTTAGCACTGGTTATAGAGCTGTTTTCCTTACAAAAATCATGTTACAAACTTTAAGCCTAATAAAAGAAAACTATGGATTTCCTCTGTCATTGGTTAAACATGGTGATGTCGCTGAGCACAAGAAATTTCTTCTGACGAAGAGTAAGCTTCATGATTCTTGCCTCAGGTTAATCAAAAGCATAATACAAAAGAGTCATAGAATCTCTATCCTAGTTCGGAACAATGATGATGAAGAGGTTGATTCGAATCTACTAGAGAACAATGAGAATGACTGTTCTGGCATTTGTCATTCCCAAGTAACAAAGACTTTGTTAATGTTGGTAGTTCAAACTGAAATAATTTTATATTGCTCACAAAGGACAAAATAACTTCTGATGGCAAAAACATTAACAATTATTAATGAAGTCATGATTCATATGCACAAGGCCTACAATGCCTGCAAGTCCATACATAAAGTGGATCTTCTATTTTCAAAGATGCAACTATTTTCAAAACAGCTTCACCCTTGGTAATAGTGCACTTGTTTGGAAGTTTTTTTTTATGGGGTTGGGTACATTAACAGTAGAGCCAAAGATGCAAATATTCTGTATCTTCACTAGATAGTTAGGTGTGGTTTTGTTGCACATGTTTGGTTAATAAAAATCTCCTGTGTAGGTTTGTTGGCTCTAAATGTGAGTGATAAAGCACATAGTTAAATCTGCCTAACTGCTGCAAAAAATGGTCAGAGTTCATACTCCACAGGCTTGGATTTAAGTCCTTTGGAGGTCATACCCGACAAACTCGGGTTCAAGTTTTCCAACAGGCAATCTTAGATCAATGAAATAGGAATATCCCTAAATGATAGAGTCACTATTTCTTAAACTTAAATAGGTGACCGTTACATGATTACATCCTTGTCTTGTACATATATATACATATAAATAAATGTATGTATTATTTCTTGGGGGTGGGGTTAAATGAGTTGTTAGAGGTTGTGGGCGTCTTCCTTTTAGTTTCTTTAATTTTCAGTACACGTTCCTTATGTTAGCGGTTTGTTCTTTTTTCCTTTTTTTTTTTAATTGGGAAAAGGAAAAAAATCTTTATAGAGCTTCAAGTCATCTCCACCTATTGACATTGCTCCACAAGAGAGGGAGAGAAAGAGGGAGTATCCAACCCTATAAAATAAACACTATATATGATGTTTTCAGTGATCATTCTGTCTTTTTCTTTCTTTTTTTCTTTTGTTTTTAAATTGCAATGGTATAGGAATTTTAATGTGAGACAGGTATGGTTCAGAAGTAGCTTTCTCACTGGAAAAGTAACAATAGGTGTGGATGTAATATTGTGTTCTTTTGGTTGCTAAATGAGAACATTCAGGTTTACCCCAGTGGTATAAGATTCTTGTCTGGTTTTTCTTTCATGCCACTAGTTTTGAAGTTAGGTATTGGAAACCTAAATACCGGATCTTCATTTTATTGACTATTAATAAAGTATTCATTTTTCTTTTTCCTATTTGAAACTCACACACCCACTTTGTCCCTATTAGGACTCGAACCCTCGACCTTCTACTTTGAAAGGTAAGTAAGTACCACAAAGCAACAAACCTTGGGGTGTATTCAAAAGTTTATACATACTATTTATTTATTTTTTTGATAAGTAAAAGTTTATACATACTATGAATGATCATGTCTGACATATTAAGCTTCAAAGTTGGGTTTTCTAAGAAATATTCTTCCTAGGTTGATTCATTTTCTCAGAGCAGTGTTAGATTCTGTTTCTTGCAATTTAAGATACTAGATTTTGCCAAGTGACTGAGTCTCCCCTTGCTTGATCTTCTAGGATTATAGTGCTGGATTATCTCTTTATGGAGATAAGGCTAAGCCAAAGACCTTTGCGGCACGGTTTGCATCTCCTGATGGGTAAAAGTTCTCACTCTGAAATTCCCTTACTCTAGTATCTGTTTACCTATTTATTCCATAGTATAATTTGCAAGGACTGATCTATTGCCAAGTTATATGTACTATGCTTCTAATTCCTTTTATTTACATTTTCATGCTTAATAGCAGCACACATGAAGTATTTTCATATTTTTTGGAACTTCATTACTCCAGTACATGCTAATAGAAGTATTATTAATCTAGTTCTTTTTTTTTTTTTGAGGTAGGGGGTTTCTGTAAGCCCTTCCTGTTACTTTGGATGCGGATAATGTTAGTAAAAACTCTTTTAGAGCTGAGCATTTGAAAATTGATTACTGTCTCTAGGTTGGTAAGGATGGAGTTATAAATCTCATATTGCCAATTTGCTGACTACGCAGTTCTCTTCTTCTCTTAGGTGCAAAAAGTTCTTGCCCAGCAACAAAGAAAAAGGAAACTCGTGTTAGAACGTAGGACCATCACCCAAGGCTCTGATACGTTAGACTATGCTAAGCCTAAAACAAATCTAAAGGGGGTGAATAGATTTTGTCCAATTTTAACTAACACTAACTGATTTTTAAACTCTAATAATTATATTTATAATGCAACAATATGAATCAATTAGATATAGAGAGCAAAAACAAATAAACCATGCAAACACACAAGAGCACACTATTTTTACGTGGAAATCTCAACGGGGAAAAACCACGCCCAAATCCACTATGAGAAAAAATATATTAAAATTAGGTTAATTGTTCCCAAACTCTAGAACCCCTAGTTATCTCTTGACACAGACTGATCCATCAAACTCTCCACTCGAGTCTCCACATACATATTCCGCTGATTTGCTTCTCCAATTAGTGATTCGATCTCCAATGACTAGTTGTCCAAGTTGCATGTTTATTGTATAGAGACACTTCGCTGTTGATGACAATATAAGCTCCACAAGGTGATTATCAACACTCTAAATAATAACTCATTATCTAATGCAACATACTAGATGATGTAAACAAAAATATGCCCTCTATACGATTTCTCAATATGTGCTCTCAATAATGTGTTCAGAGATCTCTCTGTATGTCTTTGTGTCTATGTGTTATGAGAGCCTAAAGATCTTTATAGAATGCCTCAAGTCCAAAGGAACCAAGGTTTCTTTAGTTATAATCAGAATAGGAAACCTAAACTTATTTATTTATTTATTCTGATTTGGAGAAGTTTGCAAAAACTGATTGCACACAGTTCGATTGATAGAGCTATTGATTGACAGCTACCATCCAGGGTTCGATCTTTTGTGAATTTGATCGAGCTACACTGGTTCTGCTTCGATTCGATTGAAGCATTCTGGACTTAGATAAACATCTTATTGAAAATGTTGATCGATAGATGCTTACTGTTTCTGTAAAAATTTATTGTTTAAATATATTTATTCCAAAAATAACTTCGTGCATTTAAAACATCCTTTTCATGAATTAGAAGTGTATGCATTGTGCTCTAAAATAAATTATGATAAGATTTCATGATTATGGAATCTTAATTGGTGAGTTAGCTATTCTAGAGGTGTATCTTCAAATGCTGATTCTGCTCTTGGACATATGTACCACCGTGACTAACTTAATTGAAAATCTAATCAAAAGTACAGACTCTAGCTTTTGTTACAAAATTTACCAACATTTAAGTTCTAATCCTAACATCTCCATTCAATGCCATTCTCATTTTCAGAATATTTATTGGTTTGTATAGACTCCAACAAATATGGAAGATTTTTACAGTAATCACTTATATTTAGACTAGAGAGGGATTACTTGCAGATGCGAACATGTTTCGTAGGTGTGGTGTTAGTGAGTGGATGCTACTTATCTCTTTGTTAAAAAATATTGTGGTCATTTGCAAAAGAATTGCGAAGATTTGTCAGGGCCTAGGAACTTCATAGTGACTATTTGGTTAGGTAGGAATCAATCTGCCATCCTAAGAAGGAAGGTGAATTAGGATTAGACGATTTAGTTCTTAGAAATAAAACTTTCTAGTTGTGTACGAAGGTTGTGCCCCTTTAGTGCCATATATGAATTTCACCTTTACTTATCAATAAAAATGAGGCCTTTTTAGAGAAGGTGTTGAGAGGTTTTTTACTGTACAAAACTAATTTGGTTATCAAAGCAAGTGCTGAGGAAATTTTATTCGGATGCTTAGAGTAATCCCTCTCTATGTTGCACAGATGTTGATGTGGGACAATGACATGGTAACATGGCAAATGGCATTAAAGTAAAACATGACAAAAGACGTTAGAATGTATACACATATAAATATAGGACTCTTATCTTGGTAAACTAAGACTTGTTTTGATATATATACAACTCTTAACAAATATAGGATTCTTGATGAGTTATGTGGATTCTTAATTTTTTTTTCCTATGTGGATTTTTATCTTGAGAAGTTGATAATTATAAAGTTGGTCAAGTGGAAACTTTAACTTGAGAGCTTTCATAATATCAACTTTTTCCCCTTCTCTTCTATTATTTTTAGTATCATATTGCTATATCTTAAGGGGCAAGATGCTGAAGGTGGTTTACAAGGTACTGCATGTTAACTCTTCTTCCTTCTTCCAAAAATTGTAGTTCGGGGTTCTAGTTTGAAGGTTCTTTTATTTTGCACTATTTGACCTACTTTAAGTGAGAAAATTTTGTTAATTTTATTTTTTGTTTCCACATTCTTTAAATGGGAAACTTATGTTTTGAGGCTACTGTTAGTGCCTGCAAGTTTGACATTTACAGCCTATTTGTGATTCCCGTTACTGTTATTGTTACCTGTGCCTGCAGGTTGGCTGTAAGCCACAATCTCCCGTTACTTTAATTGCTACTTGTGACTATGTCTCATCTTTCCCGCCCTTGCATCTATTCTTCAATAGAATTTCTTATTTCTTTTCACAAGAAGTAAATAGATAGCTGAATATGAAACATGTGCAGAGCAGAATGTATTATTATCCTTTATTTTTAATTTTTATTATTGGATTGAAAAGTCCAATTTTAGTGTTACTCGTTGCACATCTGGTATTGGTTACTCATTCTTATATTGGTTGATACATGAAACAGATATGAAGTTTTAAGTGTTGTAGTTCGCCCATCTAATCAACTCAAGATCACCTTCTTAGAGGTTTGTGTAGTTGCGATTACAGTTATAAATTAATAACACAATTTTATATCGAGATTAATTCAATAATATTGGTGAACGGCTGCAACTTTGTTTTTCTAATGGTGCTTATTTTTATGTAGTTTTTCTATTCTCTGCTTCTCCTCCTCTTTTTTTTTTCCTTCTTCTTTTGTTTTTGTTGTTGGGGTTTGGGAGACTTTGTCACTATTTGAGTTCTAGAATCAGCACAAGAATAATATATTCATTCAAAGAAGGGAACGAGCATACTTGTGTGTGATGGCTGCTAAATAGAAGGAAATTAAAGAATTTCCGTTTTTATCCCAAAAAGATGATAAATATATACTTAAATCACTGCTTAGATAACTATAGTTACATTTTGTATTTGCAAAGAAAACACTGCATTTCCAGTTCAAAGATTCCATCACAATTTGGCACTGCAAATTTTTTTATAAAATAAACTATTTAAAGTTAAGATTAAATCACTGCTTATATAACTGTAGTTTCATTTTGTATTTGCAAAGCAAACACTTATGTCCAGTTCAAAGATTCTGTCACAATTTGTCTGCAAATATTTTTATTAAATAAACTATTTAAAATTAAGATTAGTTCGACTTTTATCATGATTAAGATTAAGATTGGTCATTGCCCCCTCCTCCTTCTTGGTAAAAGAAACTCATAGTATTAGCTTAGTTTTTCTTCTCCTCCCCTTTCCTCTGAACCCCAAGCTCTCCCCATTCTGAAATATATTTATAGTACTAATTTATGCAGGATGAAACACACCATTGGTCGACTCCCGTGAAAGTTCTCTAGGTTACAAGGTTCCTGGACAAGTATATTCGTCTTCTATGACGGCTCTGAAGAATTTTGCTTCTTTGAACCCTCTGATAGATTAGTTAGATTATGTAATTTGATGGTTGTCAATTGACATATTTATTCTACCAGATATTCTGCTGGATGTTATGTTTTTGCCCTATTTCATGAGGTTGGTAAATGGAATTCTCATCGTAATGTAGGACTCATCTTAAGTGGAAGACTGATTTAATCTGCAAAGGAGAATAAATATAATCTAGAAAGAAACTGAGAGAGTTAAGATTAACTTAAATTTTAGTCCAAAACACCAACATCTGAATCCCAAGGGGATAGATGGGAAAAAATTGCTACAGCAGGCTGTATCTTTATTTAAATTTCTTCACAATTTGTTGATTAGAAGCTAGAAAAAACCCTTAATAAGATCATAGGTTGTGCTAACAAAAGTTTGATCTTAGTCTTAAAATAAATCTAATCTAAGGGCTATTAATCCTCCCTGCAAATGAAGAAAAAAATATTAAAGTAATCAAGTAATCTTAAGTGGACAAATAATTCACTTCTAAATCAGGACTTTTGAAATAAGAGTACTTAACATAAAAAAATACCCCAAATTGAACTTGTAGGGGAAAAAAAATGGAAATGGTATCAATCCAGATTTGAGACTCAAATAAACAATGAAAAATGGATGAAGGGCTCAGGTGAGCTATGGTAGGCCCCAGTCAAGTGGCTTCTTTACTTGGACTTATTTAGATATTCAGGTGACTGCAAGAAAAAAAAAATGAAAAAATTATTTACATTCTTTGCATTGGTCTCTACAATTGAGAGAAAACTCAAGCTGGAGTTAGCAGCACCCTTCATGGTATAAGAATTGCCACGAAAAGGAACTAAATGACAAACATTGAGAACATCAGATGTCTTCATGTGTCATGGAAGCTTCAAACTGTGTGCATTATAATTGATCTTTTCCAGTACTTTGTTGGTCCAATCTTCCTTGTGTTTAGTTTGCTTACTCACCAGCTAGATGTCACTCTAGTTAAAACAGCCCATGCATAGTCACCGATAACAAAGATAAATTCTGCCCCTCTCGACATACTCTATATACTTTTTGATTTCTCCTTTTAATTTGTTATCTCGCTTTCACATATTCGACTCATTTCACAAGTGGAAAAAATCAACCTTGCTCCGCCTAACTTTTGCTTTAGCATCCATGTCAGAAGACAAAACAAACTCCCATTGAATCAAATAATGTTCCAATGATGGAAAATCTTTATAACCACATAGTATTAACTTGCATTATATTGAACAGGCCAAAGATATTACTGATTTGGGTTCACTGAAGGAGGCTGCAAAGTTATTTGTTCCAGGTACTTTGGCTTGACATCTGTTTTTCTCTTTCTTCAAATCCTGCAGGCAAAATATTTTTCGTTAACTTTTCTGGTGTCAAGAGTTATTTTCACCTATTTTTTTCCGACTCTCTCCATATCAATTGTATGCAAAGATGGCCTCCAGCTTTATTCTTGATTCATCTATTTCAATTCTCATGCTACCACTGATTTTGCTTCTCACTCCCTGTCGTGCTGCCATGTCAGGAGGTTCAACTCTATACTCTGCCCGCACAATAAAAATTAAGGAAGATGAAGGTTTCAGGTAAATTTATCTTCAGGTTGACATTAGGGATTTTAGATTATGTTGGAAAAAAACAACATTATTGAGTATTGATGGTCATATTGTGCCGCCTTAGGAAAATGATAAAAAATATCTTATTCTGTTATACTGTTTTTAGACTTTTTTGTTTAAGGAAAAGAATATAAAGACAAAAAAATATATATATATGCCATGCAATCAACTATATTTAGGAAGGCCTCCCTACTCCTACATTCAATAATGATAATACCAGATCTATGGCTAGGAATCTTGATGACAAATTTGTTAGTTTGAGAGTAAAGAAGAAAAGAACTGCTTTGCTCTATATAATTCAAAAGCAAATGAGATATGTGACAGAATAATTCTCTCATTGAATTAGTTACTGTTTATCCGCTAATTTAACTTGCAATAACTTTCTAATATATGCTGCTACGTGGTGATTTTTCAGGAACTATTACTTTTATGAGTTTGGTATAGCTGAACAGCATGTTGCACTTCTAGCTGCTGTTAACAGTGGGAAGGTGTGTTGTTGCACACTCTCTAGTGTTCAAAACCTTGCTGGTTTATCAAGAAATTGGCCAGTTTGCATACTTTATGTCTAATTTATTAAATAGTACATGATAAACTTGCTGACTTAGATTTTGGAGTCCCAATTTTCCACATGAAAATGCATTATTGAGCCCTTTTTCTCTGTTCTTGCATACTTATCGGTTAATTTTTGTGTGCCATATGTCTCGTAGGCATTCATTGCTGGAGCAACTGCCCCACAGTCGAAATGGGATGATGACGGTGTGAAGCTTCGTTCTGCTGCTGTATCACTGACAGTTTTATAGTCATCTCCCTGAAATTCACTTAACAGGTTTTTGGAATCACAACTTTGTTCTTCCATTGCCTTTCTTGGTGCTGTTTTGATTTATAGGTTATTACCTTGAAGTTATTTTTGTGCAAATAGTTCCACAGGTAGATTTAATTCCTAAAAATTAATTTCATATACCAGTTTTTTTTTTTTTTGGTGGGGGGAATATTAAATTTCATATGCTTAACTGTACAATTTCTTTTCTGGTTGATTTTATTTATTTGTTTTTTTAGTGGGGGAAATATGCTAATGCAAATTGCTGTCTTGCCAATGTGGGTCGAGCAATCAGAATGAAATCTGGGAATATTTAAACCAAAAGTTTTTCATACGGAGACCAAAACCTTGAAGTGTGAATTCTCTGGTTTAAGCTGTTGAGAGTTGAGAGATGTCAAACATAGCCAAACTCTATATCACGGAGCTGAAAATTTTGTATTCCAATATCATTTGAAATATTATTTTGTGTGATCTGACATACCCGCGTGCACGTTCTGATTTCTTTTACATTCTTTCTTGTTCACATATGTGGTTTTAAGGTGGCATGAGTTGCATGTTGTACCTTAATTTTAATGGTTTTAGTTGCTAACCATTTTGTGATTGCTAAAAAGCAGAAGTGAATATCATTTTGTTCACATCAGATTGGAAATTACAGTTTCTGGTCTAGGGGTCATTTGACTGCTTTCTGGAACTTCTGAGTTGACTTTGAGCAGTGAACAGATCGATGACCATCTGTCTAATTCGAGTGTACCTTAAAAATAGTAGAATCATTGATTAATTTGGTTCATGGTTTCAAATCAAAGTTAGTGAGTCGGTCCGAATTGAACTATACGCGCGTGTGTGTGTATATATATATCTGCTATAGCCTTCTCCAAATGAATATCTTTGATACATGTTTCACTTGTTTTGACTTAAGACAGACTATTGAATTGGTTGACAAACATTTTCCCTTATTTGTGGGAAAGGTACTTAATGAAAATTGCCTCTTTATCACTTAATAATTATAATATTACAAAGAAGTCAAAAAATGAAAGTTTACAATTTAAGCTTCAGCTGTCATCCACAAAATTTTACATAGAATTATAACATTTTGTCAATTGAACGACAACCTAGAAACAAAAAATCAATTATTTCAAACCCTAGATCTATTTAGAACTCCGGATTTCTAACTAATACTTGTAGACACATTTGCATTCAAACGGGGCTGACATTTGTTAGTGTCTTGTAACAGTTGGTTCAATGTAATGTTTTTTTTTTTTTTCATTTCAATTAGGTGTACCTGCAACCATCCAAAGTTCAACATGACCATATTCATTAGTATATACATTAAAATATTTTTGGAACATCAAAAGATATGGAGGCTGTTAAGTGAAACATAACCCAAGTTGAATAGAGTAAAACTTTTCACCAAGTTTTGCATGTGACAAAAAGAGATGATGATTATAATGATAAAAATAAATCACGTAGTGTAAAGGAAAAAGAAATGAACAAACTAACTGTATCAACAATTTTGGACATTACTTGTGTCTCATTATGTGAATAATAAACATCTTTTAATTACTCATCAGTATAAGATTAGTGCAAATTTGGCCTTTTGGCTTTCATGGTGACCACTTTTGTAAGGCTTAGACAGCCATAATTTTTTTCCCAAAACATTATTGAAATAAACAAGAGAAGAAAAATATGAAATCATATGGGCATGAATTTAACGTGGAAAAGCATAGAAAAGGAAAATAATCAGGGTATAAAATGGCAACAAAACACTATAAAATTAATCAAGTATACAAGGTCCATTGAAATATAGTGCTGACTTTTGTGCAGAAAAACATTTATAATCAACCATGCCCCATTTCCAACGAAGTTTCTTAATTATTTCATTCAATCAAGAGATAGTGTCCGTTACGACAATGAGGATATCAAGGCAAATACATCACTTACAATTTGTAGACAAAGAAAGAAAATATACAATAAACTGAGCTTATAAGATAATACAAGAGCCCTTCCAAAATTTCTACAAACAGGATTCTACAGTGTCAGTTACGACAATGAAGATATCAAGACTGACACATCACTTACAATTTATCAACAAAGAGAACGACGGTTTGCTAACCCATCTCACATTGATTTATTTTTTCATTAAAAAGTGGACGAAAAATAAAGGGAAAGGGAAGAATTAGACTTATATGAATGACAGAATTGAAAAAATTGTTATAAATCTGTTTAAGAACAGTTTTCAAATAAATTGATTTTCAAGAGTTGCGGTTTTCAAAGAAGTACAAATCATAGTTACGTGTAGGGATGGCAACGGAGCGGGTATGCCAAAACCCTACCCCGCTCCATCAAGAAAATACTAAATCCATCTCCCGTTAAGAACTCTAACGGGTTTGTGGTAAGAATACCACTACCGCCCCATTTAGAGAAAGAGGAATAACAAAATTCTTAAAATCATTTACTTTATTTGCTTTGAATTCGATGTTTGGGCTAAATATACCTAAATGATGATACAACACTCCTACAGTCAAAACCCCAATATATAAGATTAAAGAAAATGACATAAACATACATACATATGTAGATGGAGATAGAAACGATTTTGGTCTTCAAGATTTTTTTATATTATAGATCTATTATGTACACAAGATAGAGAGATTTCTCTTTTAGCCATAAGATAATGAGGAATAGAGCAGAACAAGGTAACCTAGTGGCTACCATATATCTAGTATACTATATTTATATGAGTAATATAATAATAAAAGAAATGACACACTTCATAAAATTATGTCACTATATATATATATATATAATCGGGGCGGGGGCGAGTACTAGGCAGGTTTTCTTAAAAAAATCATACCCGCCCCTACTCCTATTAGAGGCGGACCAAATCTCCTCTATTAGGGGCGGAACGGGGCGGAGGAAATTGTTACCCCTAGTTAGGGGAGTTTTCAAAAACACACATTGAAAACATGAAAAATAGCTTTTCATTTTAAATAACTCAATTGATTTATAACTTAATGTGAAACCACCCACCCGCGCCACACAATGTTTTTTTTTTTTTTAATGAAAACTTTTTCTCACTCTATATTTATTTATTATGAGTGGATACAATATTGGAAACTGATTTGTAGTTTTGCCGATCAAACAAATTATATTTTGATTATTTGAAAACTATTATTGAAAATTAGAAACCGATCAAAGCAAGGCCATAGGGTTTGCTTGGTTTATCACTTAAAAAAATAGTTTTTAAAAATATTCAAAAAATAATTTTTTTTTTTAGAGAATTATAAAAGAGAGTTATTTGAAAATGTGCACTTTTTTTTTAAGTGAGTTTCAGAAAAACAATTCTCATAAGAATTTTGTATAATTCTTTTATTTTCACTTATTAAAAAACAAGAAACTATTAATATTTAACTAAACACGCGGTTAGTTTTTACATATTTATTATTTTTTTTATAAGAAAATATATACAAAACAAATGAATTTGAATTCCACCCTTATTACACATAAAATAAAATAACATTTTAATTTATTTTCACCCCACAGTATTTTCTAAATGCAATTTGAGGGTTTTATACTATTATTTCCCTTTTTTTTCTTTCTTCATCACATTAATTAACCAAATAAACTCGGTCCTCTCTTTTATTTTCTCCTAACTAGTGAAAGAAAATCCAGGTGGCGATCTTCTGTAGACGCAGCAGCGATTTTGCTATAGAGACGCAGTCGATTCTTAAACCCTCTCTCTCAAAAACCTCATTCTTCGACAATTGGTCTCTCTCACTTTGTGATCAAAGATGGCTCTCGGACGATTACGGACGATTCGAGGTCTATATCGAACTCTGGAAATTCGTGATTTTTCTTACTTGTAAGTATTCCTAAAGAAAATAAAATTTTGAACATGTAATTATTGTTATAGTAGTATATATAGTTTTTGTCTTCTCCTACATTTTCTCAACAACCAAACGGAAGGTTTAAAGATTAATTTTTTTAAAATCCAAAGTGATATACGTATTGTTTGACGTAGTTTTTGAATCTGATATTGTCTAATTTTCAGGCTTGGAAGCTCAAGAAGCTATTCAAATGATATTGCAAATTGTAAGAAGTTGTTTGTCTTTATGCATGCACTCTGCATTTATCTAAGTATTTATTTGCTTGTTCATATTAAGGACTATTGGACACAAGAATTATAAAATCTTTTCATTTGAAGTGAAAGTATATTAAAAATAGGTTAAATAATTTGTATTATGTTAAATAAATCATCTTATTCTGGAAATTATCGTCAGATGAAATCTGCAACACAAGCCATTGTGTAGTGCGAGTGTAGCAGATTTAATTATGTCATTTAGTTTGGGTGAGATTAGCCGGATTTTGGGCCACGGAGCTTTCTGAGCATTGGCTAAGAAATTGCGAGGAGAATGTATAGAGTGCTGAAACTGGTAGAAGGTCAAATGGGTTAATGATGAAACGATTAACTCAAGTAACAATAAACCTGAAAATTAGATATTGTCGAACTATTTTACGCTATAAAGGAATCTTTTACAATTTTATGTAAATTTGATAAGTCCAGAGTTCTGAAGTCACAGTTGCTATCATATGCATATGACTCCCGTTCGACGTTACTCTGGCTCTTAAGTTAACTGCACTTTGAAAAATAAGGCTTTGGTAGATAATCTCTCTCTCTCTCTCTCTCTCTCTCTATATATATATATATATATATATATATGTTTATTACATAATGCTGCACAAGAATTTCAGCATTTATCTAATTTTGTGTGATTAGATCCCAACTTTTAGAAGTATATACACCTCTAAGGAGTTGTATCGGTGTCAGGGACATGTCACTGACAATTATTGGGGACTTCCAGACACAATAAGTTGCATCTTGAATATGTCTATAATCTTCAAATCTAGTTTCTAGGTTCAGAAACATGGTGACACTTACTGGATACTCGCCACCAATAATCTTGGATGTTGGATAAGATTTTATTTTACAAAAAAAAGTATAATTGCAAGTAAAATTTATAAAATCTTTGAACATAATTGAAGAATAGAAGGATTTAGGAAAGTGTTTCAAGAAATCTGTATGGGAGTTGGTGACGAGTCATCAAATTATGTGTGCACATACACATATACATATACATATATGTATCTACATACATGAACAAACACATATGTTGTGTTATTGTTATATTCTTTTCTATGTGACGTGGATACTTACGATTATACATAGTTGTTAAAGGCTCAAGGCGCATTAAGGCGCTAAGGCTTCCTGGAGCCTGAGGCGCGAGGCGAGGCGCGGGCCTGACTGAAGTGAGGCGCAAGTTGAATTTTTTTTTTAAAAATATCACATTTTGTAGTGAGTGAGTGAAATAATGTAGAACAACTACAATTGAGAGCAAATAAAAAGCATATTCATGGCAATTAATAACAAATGACACAGGAAAACAGGTTTCAGAGTGAGAAAACAACATTTGCAGGTGCGCCTCGCGCCTTAGGCGCGCCTTGCGCCTCGTGCCTCAGGTGCGCCTTGCGCCTCGCGCCTCAGGCACTGAGGCGCGCGCCTCTTTGAAGGGGCCTCGCCTGGGCATGCCCTAGGCGCAGAGGCTGCGCCTCGCTGCGCCCCGCGCCTCAGGCGTGCGCCTCGCGCGCCTTTGACAACTATGCAATTATATGATCTGTAAGTCACAAATTTCATGTTACAGTCATATATATTAGTTAATTAGTTGCCATGGAATAATGTTTGTATTATATAATTGACAGAGCGGAAGTTATGAACGTTCGTGCACGAACAAGATAAACAACTTTGAATCCACAAAGTTAAAGAAAATTGCAAAGCAGTTGGTATATTATTGATAAATTGATTGATTGATTTCTGCCATATGGCCGTACATATATTTATAATAGAGAAATCCTAATCCTAACAGCCCTAGGAAACCTAAAAACAAAAGGAAACTTGTAGAAATCCTAATCCTAACAGGAAAAGAAAATCTATTTCCAAAAGGAAACTAAAATAAAAGAAAATTAGTATCCAAAATTAAACTTTCTCTAAAAAAAAATATGAAATATATATATAGATATATATAATATGAAACTTACTAAAACTGTCCTACATCAGTCTCCTCCACTTCAAAAGAACAGAATTTTATACCACCCAAGACTTGATCTTAAAGCTTCATAAACTTGCCTCAATATTTTTTGCCATTTTTTTTTCCTTTTTTCCAACTTCTCAACGACACCATTTGGTACTCCATATGGCTGAACTCCACTTTTAATGCCAAATCCCAAAATTTAATGCTTGATCGTATTATCCTGGTAACTATAAAGTTTACCTTTTCTCCACCTTTAAGTGGCCACTCAAGCCTTTTGGTGAATAAGGAACATACTGGAATAATTTCCTAGTGAACATCCATGTTGGAATAACCATCAGCTAGGGTCTCATGGATATCATCATCATCCTCATTCTTGGTGCAAACCATGGAAGCATCTTCAGCATATTTGATCGTGTGCTCAAACTCTTGTGTCATGTCATTACCTTGACTCCTTGAATATGGGTCCATGTCGTAAGTGTCCCCATGCTCTATGCCTTCATCCTCTTCGACTTTGTTGAACAACAAGGAATCACAGGAAACTTTTGCGACTGGTTGTTCTTCAAAGTTATCATTGATATCAAAATATTCTTCCACCTCCTTTTGGACATGCAATTTGAGATTTTTATTGTGTTGATCATCACCTTTAAACTCCTTCATGCAGTTATTGACAGACATATCCTCATTTGCTCATAATCTGGTAGTAGAAATTTATCTTTTATCAACCTTTTCATCTTGTACCACGATCGCACACGTTGTTTTCCTTGCTTCATCCGGTTAGTATGTATCTGATCCCACCAAGCTGAAGCACATCTTTTAAACTTGAAGGCTACAAGCGGAACTTGCTTGTTTTCTGGTACATCAAAATACTCAAAAAATTCTTCAACTTCTTCAAGCCAAGCCAAGACTTCCTCAATAATAAAACTTTCACGAAAAGTGAGTAGATCAAGTTTTCTTTGAAACTCACAATTGTCTGGATATCTACAGACTCTGTCACGTCTACCTCGATCACGTCAATCAGCCGTAACTTCTCTGAATCCAAACTCTTCATCATCGAAATAATCTTCATAGGGTGGAGGCTTACGCGGATATACAGGAACATAACCCATGTTAGGTTGGCCGTGAGAAACATTGTTGGCGCGAACTCGAATTGGTTCACGAGCTTGGTTACCACCAATCCCAAGTCCAACGACAGCTTGTTGGAGATCTTGCAACATGCGTTCCATCCGTCCAAACTGTTGCTCCTGAGCTTGCATGGCTGCCCAAGGGGCCTTCTCTCTGCGATCATCGTCAACAAAGTGGGTGCTACCAAAACAACCAATTGCCATCAGACCAGGGTAGATCAAGGCTCTGATACCAACTGACGGAGTGGAAGCTATGAACGTTCGTGCACAAACAAGATAAACAACTTTGAATTCATAAAGTTAAAGAAAATTACAAAGCAATTAGTATATTATTGATAAATTGATTGATTGATTTATGCCCTATGGCAGTACATATATTTATAATAGAGAGATCTTAATCTTAACAGCACTAAGAAATCTAAAAACAAAAGGAATCTTGTAGAAATCCTAATCCTAACAGGAAAAGGAAATTTATTTCCAAAAGGAAACTAAAAGAAAAGAAAATTAGTATCCAAAATTAAACTCTCTCTAAAAAAAAATATTAAATATATATATATATAGATATATATAATATGAAACTTACTAAAACTGTACTACATCAGTAATATAATTTTTTGTATATTAAAATGTATTTATTGTTGTTTACTCACTTTTCATGTTCTACTTTTTGACTATTCTTTGACTTGTCCTTGTCGTCTTGTGTTTATATCTTTTGTTGTGTCTATCCACGCTTCTTAATCCCAAATGCTTGAGCATTTCTTCTTGGTAATACATAGTTTGATGATTCCCTGGAATACTAAAAGATGAGGATTTTTCATTTTACTGCAACTGCTTTAACCTGATGACTCGTGTATAGTTATATGTAAATATTAAATGGAATAAGCCATGAGATTTGTCACTCATACAGTTTTCTGTGTCATCAGTTTCCCAAATTAGTTGCCGCAGCATTTCTTCTTGCTTCTGCAAGGGCCCCAATGCTCTTCTATGGACTTCTGGAAGTAAAATGAGACTTCGCTCTACTGTGGTAACTTCCTGTAACCAAAGTATGCCACCCATTATATGTCCCTGCTTCCTAGAACTAAAGGGCTGGAAAATCAGTGCGCTGTCAATGCCAATTTATCTATTGTATCCTTTTCAATAATACATATGCTTGTACAATAGAGTTTGCTCATCTATATCTGTCCAAGTCTTGGTCTTGTTTTGGCATCAACACTGCACCCCCCCAACTCCCTCCCCCCCCCCCTTCGAAGTAGTGTTTTAACCAATATTTATTTGCATGTGAAATTTGATATTTTCAAGGTGAATGAAATATTTAAATTGATTTTCTTAGAATTTCTTGAAGTACTGAACTTGTCATTTTGTTCTGATTGAGCCTGCATCTTTTGTTACTTTGTTTGCAGGCTGCTGAGTTGTCAATCTTCTTAAGTGAGTCAAGGTTGATAACAACACAAGCGAAAGCCCCTCCCCAAGTACGACAAATGGTATGACAATTTCCCCATTGAAAATTGACCTTATTGAGTTCTTTTCAGAAAAAATGACGAAGAAGTTTTTGGTTCGGATCACGATCCTCCGAGTTAAAAGTTCATAAGTTGAACTTTTTCTAGTTGCATATCCTTTTTTTCATGTCCACGGCTTCTAGCATGCCACATCATTCACTCAATAAAAAAACTTATATTGCGTCAGTCTGGGGCTTGAAAAATATACTTATAAATTATATAATCTGTGTTTTGAGTTTTCTTTTCTCCCCCCACCCACCCACATTCACACATACCACCCTTTTTTAGTGAGTGAACAGGAGGCAATATAAGTCAGATTAAGAAAAAAGATGCGTATGCACTGGAAAAATTTAACTTGCGGTAACCTAGATAGCTTTTAAATTAGAGGATCCTGATCCGCAGTACTTAATATATGTAAATAATATTCTTACACAAATAATATTTGTGCCGATATATTACTACTACTACTACTATTGTTCTTGCTATTATCATCATTATTGTTGTTGTTGTTGTTACTATTTGACTAGTAGAGTTTCATTGGAGTCATATGATTGGTTGGTGCTCCAAGTAGATATGAGATATATGGAATTATGTATAAGGTGAAAGCAACTAATAAGTTATAATGATAGGTTTTCAAAGTTCAAACAATCAGTTAGGATACTGTTTTGCAGGTAGAACGGAGATTTATTTCTTTTTGGGTATTTAGCTAAGATAAACTTGAGTTGCTTGTAATGATTGTTTTGAGCATTTCCAGTTGTTCCAATGAGTAATGGCTATAGTCGTCAATATTAAGCTGCTCATTAAGATCATAAAAACTTGGACTTATTTTATGTTAATTTTATTGGTTTTGCTACTGTGCACTGGATACATAAATGGGCACATGCTTATGGTTCTTTCCTGCAGGGGGCTGTCAAAGTGTCCATGTTGAGTCCTGGAATCATCTATGAACCATATGCAATTCGTGAACCAATCCCTTTCTGGCGCAGGTAAGAGGATTCTGAGTCGGTCATTTGGTTGCTATTTATGCTTATGGTTCCTCCTAATTGCAATTTTGCTAAATGTGAGAGAAGTATTCTTTAAAGTATTTAGACTCCATGAATATGTTTTAGCAATTTATCATGCTTCTTAATAGTTCAGAATCTTCAGATACAATATTGCTAAGAGTTCTCTTCCTTTATTAATAACTACATGAAGTTTGACAAAATTACCAAAAGGATGGACAAAATCTAGCCATAATTTATCTATAAAGAAGACATATATTGTTAATTGGAATCTAAGCATTATAACATGAGCCCTTTAGTATCAATAGATTGTGATTAATTAAACAATGAAGAAAGTAAAGACTCCTGTTGATAATTACCATTTTAAAGTCAAGGAAATTCTGATACTTCTACCCATCTAGCTGGTCTGACTCACAAACTGGACGAGTCAAAAAATGTCCTGCTTGTAGTTTGTTCTTGAAATATATAAGTTGTTTGTTGCAAGTGGTTTAATTTATCTATCTTTCTATTATTGGTTTGTTATTTTTTTTCCATCCATCAAACTTTTGTTGCACATCCTAGATGAACCTAGATGGTTTTCTAAGTGTCTGATATGCAAATTTTGTCCTGCACTAACCAATGGTGACGTATGTCAGATGGTTCACAAGAAGTGGTTGGAGAAGAACAAAAGATGATGTCATTCTAGAGGTGATGTGCTTGTGTTCTATAACAGTTGATGTCAGAGAACAATTTAGGCTTCTCATTTGCTCTTCTAAGATTAAATATGTTACAGTAGCAGTACACTTTAAAAATCTAATTTGGTTTGTTTTGTCATTTAAAAATTCCATGTCCTCTTCAAAAAATTTTAATTAGATAAAGAGGTTATTAATACACCTACCCTCCAAGAAGTTACAATTACTATGCCATTCTAGATGATTGATGTTGGTCATATATAAAGACATACTCTATTCTGTAAGGCTTCAGTTTGGCAGAGAGAGAGAGTTTTTTAATGTCCCTTAAGTTTGTCACAGTTTCAGTTTCGGCTTATTTGCAGCTCAAGAGTGCCTATGCCATTGCTAAATTACGGAAATCCGGATATTCAAAACAGAAGTTCTACAAAGAAGCCTTAGAATTATACAGAGAGGTGTGTTTTGTTGTATCTTAAATTTTAATGTTCAATTATGTTGTACAACTTATCTTTGTTGTAAAATCTGATATGAGTCTTTCCTTGTTTTTAATAACAAATATCAAATATTTCAATGAATTTCATGATCCGTCAAATATCTTGCTATAGGTTTGAAAAGCGGGGATGAGAGAATAGATCTGGTTCTCAGTTTAATATTTGTTTTTAGTGAATTTTTTGCAGAAAAAACCTCTCTCTTACTGCTTATTTAATAAATCTAATTTGAACTCTAAATTCAATTAAATATAAATAGCAAAATTATCAGTTTGAGAAGATCATGGTGGTCAGAAGGAGCTAAGACTACACTTGTTTAATTTCACTCCCATCATAATCCTGGCCTTGGTTGTAAACAATTTTTTTTTCATGAAGTTGGTATGTGCCTGAGCGATACCCATCCAGCTTTCAAATATAAGAATAGAATAACATGATTAGTTTGTCAATTTTGTTGAAAATTCTCTACACCATGGTGAAATGAAGTGTCATAATTATATTATGTCCTATCAGGAAACTTCTGTGCCCATGTTGTCTCTTGTCTGACAAGGGCATTTTATACATAAGAAGTTGGGGAATTGCATGGGGATTATATTTAGGGAAGAACGATCACACTCATTCAGTCCATTAGAAGCTCAAGGGAAAGCAAATTTAATGTATTGTGAAATAATAGAAATTTGTTGAATTTCAAAGTAGGATCACTTCAAGTTTTACCTTTAATAGAATTCTATTTATGTTTATTTCTAGGTTACTATGCTGGGTTTTTCCTAAACACATTTTCTATATTTTTGGAGTCAGAGCTATTTTAGTAATTTCAAGATTTGTTGTATGTTCTGTAGTGGCTGTCTGTGGTCATATTTTGGGTCAGATATTGGGTTTTCACAAAATAAAAGCTTTTTTTTTTTTTCTTTCTCTCAGCCATAATCACTAATGAGTATGAGTATAAGAGCTCACATGCGTGAGTACCCAGGTTTGAGTATAAGAGCTCCAACTTTGTGCGAAATTCTAACAAAGTTTAAGGTTTTCTCTAATCTTTCTCTTGTGGCACCCAGTGTAGGTAGCCTAATTATTGAAGGCTCAAAATGTGGCAAGGTTACTTGAAGCTTAAGAGAATTAAAATTGTAAGTACAATAGAATGAATAATAGATGTACTTATAGATAAAAATCTAAAGTATGCAACACAAACTAGTCAACATCAAAATGGAAAGAGTTTTTGAATGCATTAGTTCAGTGAGTTAACTAAATTAATCTGCATATATTCTTTCAAATTGCACATGCCTTTATCTATTTTAAGATTTTTAACTATAAATATTTTTAAATACTTTTGTTGCATACTTTAAGAGAATTATAGATGCAAGTACAATAGTGTTTAAATCCAAATAGGAAGCTGTTGTTCCGAACAGCTGGATCGATTGAATTTCGCGTCGATCCATCGACGTTACTCCAGAAGCCTGAATCGATCCCTCAATCAATTGAACCCTTCTGCAGATTTATACTTAGAATTTATTTTATGGCAGTTTCCGAAACTTAATTCATGCAATCTAAAACATATTTAGAATCAAAATAAGTTAAGAATTGGAACTAAGAAACTTTAGATATGTAATGCATGAACTCTAGTTTGTGAGAGTGTATCATTGGGTCAAATTGCTTTTTTACCTTTTGTAGCTGAAGATTACCAATTTACCATTTGATGTAGCATGTATTCCATCTCCAACTTTAAGAGGTAACTAGCACTAACTAACTTTTGAAAAAAATCCTAAACTAAGCTAGAAATTAAACAAAAGTTCAGTCTCGAGTTTTGATCCACGAAATTTGCTAGTCTTATTGACCTAACAGGAACATTGGAGGCTTTTGAGATTTTATGCACGGTATATTATCAGAGCTTGTGTCGGTACATTGCAGGATCTAGAAATGCCACAATCTATGCATTGGTACACTTTTTAACTCGCATTGGTACAACTTTGTGGTGAAGTTGGTAGTTCTGCACCACTTTTTGAGATGCACTGCTACAACTTTTGGCAAGTACGATTTTTTAAGAGTTTTTAGGTTTTTTAAAACATGTCATAATTTGATTTTATCTGCATCAAAAATTTGCCAAGACTCGTATGACTTGAACTTGGATTCCAAAGTCAATATACATGCTTTTGGGGTTTTCCAAGTCTCTCTCTCTTACTCTCTCAAGTACTCGTCTGCAATTGGACACACTTTCACAACTCATCTTCTAGCTTGTTTGCTTAAATGTTGTACAGAAATTCAACCCCCTCCTCTCTCTCTTACCTACACAACAGTGTTAGTTTTTGTGAGTGAACTATCGTTGATTGTTCATGAGGTGACCTGCATATGGTGTGATGAACTGTCAAAACAACACATTTTTTTGATGATCACCAATTTTTGTGGAGGTTTGACTTATAACCTTGCTTAATTTCTCATCAGAAATCTTTTTGAGTCATTTATTAACCTTTACTGTTGGTGTTAGGGGTGCACAAAAATCCGTCCAAACCGGGAATCCAAACCGAACCGGACCGGACCGGACAATTCGGTCCGGTTTTTTCGCGGTCCGGTTCGGTCACGGTTCCAATTTTGTGGAACCGTGTAGTAACGGTCCGGTTACGATTTTCAGTCCCTTAGGACCGAACCGAACCGGACCGAACCGTTTCTATATATATAAATATAAAATATGTTATATCTAATATTTAAATATTATACTTATTATATACTTATAGTATTATAATTATACTATAATTATAATATAATTGCAATCTTTGTTTTTGAAATATTATACTTATAATATACTTATAGTATTATAATTATAAGTATTATAATTATAGGTTGGTGAACCGTGGAACCGAACCGGACCAAACCGGTTCTTCGCGGTTCGGTTCGGTCCGGTTCCATACGGTTAAACGGTTCGGTCCGGTTCCTTTTTTAGTGGAACCGTACCATACGGTTTGGTTCCAAAAAATGCTAGAACCGGACCAATCCGGACCGTGTGCACCCCTAGTACTTGGTGTCATGTGGTATTCCACTCCGTTGAAGGTAGGATTAATCCCCCTTGCATGCACAGGGTGGCTCACGAAGTAAAGGAGCATCTCATTTTGCATTTTCTTTTTTTGAATCATTAACTAGTACTTGATTTCGTGATTGATGAAATCTCAAATTATTTTCAACACTGAAAAATCCCAAATTCCAAATTTCACTATGCTCACAAAACCTATTTGCCCATGGATGCATCTTTAGTTGGATCGTGATTCATGAAAGAATGGTAGTCCTTTTTACAGCTGGTGCATTCGCAATTATTATGGATGTTATATGGTGAATTTTCCTTAAAATAATTATTATAAATCGCAGCTTGTTCAAATATCTGGATTATCTTTCTTTCAAGCCTTATCTAGTCAGACATCATTATAGCAATAAAAAGGTGTCAAATTCAGATGGCCAATTTAGAATTTAGGTTTCGGCCCAGATTACTGGTACGGTTTGGGAGGTCCGATTACAGGTGATGGAGAACGAGATGTGATTTTTACGTGTTTTACCTTTACTTTTGGTCCTTTGGAGAAGGGGCAAGGATAGATAATTAGTTAATTTTTATTACTTTGGTAATGTTTTAATTTTAGGGACATTTTAGTCTCTCTTATTATTTTATACTTTCTTAGGGTTTGTTTATGCTTTGCGTATGTAAAGTCTATTATGTAATCAAACAATACAAATATGGATTATTGATTATTGTTGTGAGTTTCAGAATTCTTTTTCTCTTCTTCTCCCCAATTATTCTTGCTCTTTCTCAACCCTTTAGATTATTTAACTATCTTTTCAATTTGTCTTCTCATCTCCTTCTTTAAGTTTTATCTCATCTTCTGTCCCCTCATCTCCTGCTTTCTTTCGAATCCTTCACCAAAACCCTTTAGTTTATTTAACCTATCTTTTCAATTTGTCTTCTCATAGCCTTCTTTAAGTCTTATCTCATCTTCTGCTTTCTTTCAAATCCTACACCAAATGGTATTACAACATTCTCATTCTCATCCTATGTCAACAGTTCTAATCATTTTCTTTCTTTTTGGCAATATTTGGGTTAGAAACATAAGTTTATGAACATGTAATCTCTCCAACCAGTAAATTTGCTTACTCATGTACGACGGATAGAGCTCTGATACCAAATTAATGTAGAATGGGAATAGTGCTCTGGTACCAATTTGATGCAGGACCAGAAAGTTTTTGATAACACTTGATGTAAAACCAGAATAATCTGATACCAATAATTGTAAAATCAGAAAGAAAGAAGGGGATGGGAAGGCATAATATGAGACGAGACTAGAAGAAGGGGATGAGAAGGCATAGTATGAGACGAGACTAGAAGAAGGGGATGAGAAGGCATAGTATGAGACGAGACTAGAAGAAGGGGATGAGAAGACAGGCAAAAGGGGTGAGAAGACAGATTGAAAAGATAGGTTGGATAGATTGAAGGGTTATGAAGAGCAAGAATAATGGGGAGATGAACACAGAGAAGTCTGAAACCGCCAATATTATCAATCATCCAAAACTAAATATTTTGATTACATACAGGTCTTTACATAGGAAAAATCATAAACAAACTCTAATAAATCATCAGTTGTCTTCCTAGTTGCGGCCTGGTCTCATACTCTTGTTTCTTGTTATATAATTCTATGAATTCGTAATCTCCTCCTACCATTAATTTTTCAAGCTAGTACTAGCAATAAGGTACGTAGCTTTGCGAGTATCCCTCTTTTCTCCCCTCTCCTACTATACCCTCACCAACCTTACCATTAATATTTTGATTACATATGAGGCTTTATATAGGAAAAATCATAAACAAATCTAAGAAACCATCAGTTGTCTTCCTAGTTACAGCCTGGTTTTATACTCTTGTTTCTTGTTATATAATATTATGAATTTGTAACCTCCTCCAACCATTAAATTTTCAAGCTATTACTAGCAATAACCTTTTTTTTTTTGATAAGTAAAGATTTATTAGAAAGCACCCAGAAAAAGGGTGGGGCGACCCTTGAACAAGAACCAATTACAAAGCAAAGGAACCTAAGAAGTCAACCATTTCTTCTATGGAGTTACAAGCTCTACCTTGAACCCAATAAGAGAGGGTACAAAGAATTGAGAATTAAGCATCCCATTAGGATTCTCTTCGTCGTCAAACGTTCTTCGGTTTCGCTCTCTCCACAAGCACCACCACACGCAAAGGGGAGTTGCCTTCTAGAAATTGCGGACATGGGTGTCCACAAGACCACCGCTCCAGGCTTCCATTAGACCTCTGGTGGAGCTAGGCATGACCCACTGAACCCTGAACAATCCCAAAAGCAAGCTCCAACAGTTGTGAGCCACTGGACAATGGAGTAAAAGATGGGCAATTGTCTCCTCATTTCGCTTGCACATACAACACCAGTTCACAGTGATCTGTTGTCTTATCCTCAAGTTGTCAAGCGTCAAAATTCTTCCATGAACAGAGGTCCATCCGAAGAAGGCCACCCTGGGGGGGGGGGGGGGGGGGGCATTACTAGCAATAAACTATTTAGCATTGCGAGTATACCTCTTCTCTCCCCTCTCCTACTATACCACCACCAATCCTTACCATTACCCCTCAAATTCTGTTATGCAGACCTGTTTCAGAGTCTATATTTCAGGCTAAGCGGAACCTGACATTTAGTGAGGATGTTATATACTGTGCTAGCTGCCTGTTATGTTTTGTGGACTTGGATACAGCATACACGAATGTAGTACTGGTAAACCCCAATTCTGAAGATACATACAGGGGCTTGTCTTGAAATGGTCCATGTGTCAAATTAGAGTTCGATACCCATGCCCAGGTTGTATCATGTTGATATGGGTACCTTGGGAGGACCTGAAGAGTTAGTGTAGCCCAACTTTCTCAAGTCTCATCTGGTCTTAACAAATTGCTAAGTTGCACTGGTAAAATGTTCTCTTGCTAAATATTTATTTGCACTGGTAGAATGTTTTCTTGCTAAATATTTATTTGCATATCGGTCCTTGTCATATTCATATTTTTGATGTTGCCGTGCTCTTTGCTATCTCATTGTCCAATATTTCTTATTTTACAGATAAACACTCTGATGGCGAATGGTGACAAAACATCATTGAGGAAAGCAGTTACAGAGAAAATGTACTCTGTAAGCTTCTTTCTTTTTCTTCTTGCTCTGTGCTGCTGCATTAATGGAATTTACTTTGTGCTTTGGCTGTATTCCTGCTTCAAGATGTATCATCTTCAAAGTGTAGCCTAATCTCTATCAGTTTTTCTTTTTCTCCCACTGGTTTTTTAAGGCAGACCCTAAAGAATGAAATCAAGCAAAGAGAATCTACATGGAGGATAGTTTACTGGGAGCTAGTAGAACCAGTTGTTAAAATACGCACTTTGCGAGCTCGACTGGCAAGTATCATGTTTAATTTCCCTTCTTTTTAAAAATGATTTATACTATGTAGAAGGCTAGCCAGTATTTTTTCTAGTATTTGTTAAAGGTACTGATGTCAGGATGTCTGGACAAAAGCTGTCCCACTGACTGCACTTCAACATGAAATTAGGTTTGATAATTGGATGAGAGCAGTAGCTGGTGACCTGCCATTTGGTGAGTCACCAAGTAAGGTTTCTTTGGGAGTTTGATCTTTAGTTTAATCAGCATCATCAAAATGGCATGTTTCCTTTTCTTTTTTCATTTTTTTTTCCAAGCAACCATTTTGGTTTCCTTTCGCAAACTTCCAGAAGATTAATCTAGATTTGGTGTTTGATAATAAGCAATCAAGCAAGTGGAACTTTTTCCTGCATGCATAAACTCTATTTATGTTTCTGTTTGCTTTTCTGCAAACTTGTTGGCATCTGTTCAAGTGTGGGAGAGAATTAGGTGGAAGCCTCCCAGAAACTCCAACTATTCACCTATGTCCGCTGTTAAACAGAATCCCTGAATGTAAACTCTCTTTGCTCAATTTAAATTTGGAAAAATTACTGATTAAGTCCTACTTTTAAACTCTAAAGACAAATAAGTACTATAAAATTTTCAAAAAGACAAAGAAGTCCTACTTTTAAACACTAATGACAAATAAGTCCTATAAAATTTTTACAAAGACAAATTAGTCCTACTTTTAAAAAATATTTCCTACTAAGTTCAAATTTTATAAATAATTAACTTTTTTTCAGTATTGCCATTTATTTCTCAATTTTCATTAGTGCCTTTTTTTCACACTAAAATACAATTTTTTTCTCTACTTTCAATATTTTGTAACTAATACCTATTTAAAAAAATATTAATTGTTACCAAAATTAATAATCCTAAAACATTTAAAAATTTATTTTAAATTCACTTTCCGTAATTGCTCACAACATATTAAAATACAATGAAATACTTTTCATTCATTATTACATTTATGAATAATAACTGATTTTTTCTATTGTTTTCGAATTTTCTATTTGATATTGTTTAAAAAAACTCAATAATAAAAAATAAATCTCTATGAATTTAAGACAATGTTATCTTAATTTATTTATTTTCAATAAAGTTTTTAGCAAAATAGTTTGGAAAAAATTCGTTAGGCAACATACGTGATATATGAAAAGGGTAAAAGAGGAATTGTACCAGTTATAGACTTTGTTGGAATTTTTTATGAAAAGTACGACTTCATTATCCAATGAACTTCTTTTTAGGACTTATTTGTCTTTGTGAAAATTTTATTGGACTTATTTGTCTTTAAAGTTTAAAAGTATAACTTCTTTGTCTTTATGAAAATTTTATTGGACTTATTTATCTTTAGAGTTTAAAAGTAGGACTTATTAGTAATTTTCCCTTTAAATTTTCAATTTGCGTTCTGTACCAGTAGTTGTTGAAGAAGTCCCTAAAATCAAAAGTTGTTTCAATTTTTGTTTATTTTTTCTTTTGAAAATTATAATCACACACACACACACACACACACATTTTTCATATATCATCATCATCATCCTTAGTCTTTTTCCCATATGGATGGACATTACGTCTTTTTGGAGGTGTGGGTTACTTTTTGTTCTGCAAAGGAGTTATTCAGCCTAAAGCTTTTGAATCCTAGATGCAAAGTGGTGAAACCTATAGGGATAACTTGTTTTGTTCTTAGGATAGCTAATTCTGAAATTCCTGTGCGATACAAATATATAATTCCTGTTGCTTTAGCAGATAGGTGTTGACCGCGATGACCTCAGCAAGGTTTTCATACAGCTCACACTCGAGTTTATGACTAAGCAGGTACGCTCACTGCAGTTATTTATTTATCTGTTTTTAATATGCCTGTTGTCAAAATTATCATTGCTCCCTTAACTCCTATATGTGTTTTGACTAGTTAGTACAGTTGGATTTCATATTCTGAACTTTGGAAAGTGATGTTTATTCTCTTATTGATTTCTGCTTTAACACTATGTTCTTTACCCTTTTGTCTTTGACATATGATAACTATAAGCTGGTAAAATTTTGAATGATTAGTATTATTGACGTATAAGATAACTAAGTGTTCTCAAATTGATTGTCAAATGATGTTTCTAAAAGTTATTTATAACTCAAGTTACTGCCATCTTACTCTTATTATGTCCTGATGGTCCAGAATGGAAATGATAATTGTATCATATCCTAGCCAAGCCAAGTCCTCTGTGGCTCATATATTCTTCATTGGTGTTTCTTGTTAGATCTCAAGCCATCATCTCACCGAAAACCAATTGGTGTTAAGGAGGACAAACTTATAATCTTTTACGGGCTAACACGCATCCTGTTAAGAGTGCCACGTGAACATGAGAGCGGTATCCAACAACACTCCCCCACATGATGGCACTCACGCGAGTCGAACCCGTGACCTCTTAGTCTGATGCCACTTGTCGGATCTCAAGCCGCCATCTCATCTAAAACCAATTGGTATTAAGGAGGGCAAACTTATAATTTTTTATGGGCTAACACGCATCCTATTAAGAGTGTCACGTGAACATGAGAGTGGTATCCAACAACCGTGTTTCCTGTCCAGTGTGAAAATGCTAGTATTTGGATTATGATATATTTTTCTCGTCCGAGTCATTTTTTTTTGCTGTTAAGCTAATTTCTTATCTTTCCTGTTGCCAAAATGATTTGGAAGTTTAAGGCTCCTCCTAAAGTAAGGCTTTAATTTGGTTAGTGGCTTACAAGTTGCAACTAAGTCAACACCAATGAGTCACTATAAGCAAGGATGTCGTATAAGGCTTAAGCTTTAACATTTTTGTGCTATATGCTAGCGAGATTTCAATCCATGTTTGATCCATTACCCAGTCACATTTGTTCTTTGGCATAAACTTCAGTTTTTATTAGACACTAGTGTGATTATTGTATTGACATAAAATTCCCTCTTTGGGACATCCTTTGGTGGGTTTGGCTTTAATGGGAATTCTGAACTCTTTTAGGGTTGTGCTATGACGGATGTTATCTGGATTTGTTAGGATTAGAACTTAGTGTTGGCCAAATTTGTAACAAAAGCCGGTGTTTGTACTTTTTATTTTTAGCTTTTGATTAGAGTTTCAAAAATTAGTTCAATTAGTTAGTGGTGGTACCTATGTCCAAGGGCAAAATTAGTATTTGAAGATACATCAAAGTGTAAAATGGTAAAATCATCCCTTGAATAACTGACTCACCAATTAGTGTTTCATAATCATGCATTCTAATTTTAGGGCATGATGCATAAACGGTTTGATTCATGAAAAAGATGTTTTGGATGCATGAAGTTGTTTTTGGATTAAATATATGTTATGTTGTAACTTGAATTTTGTCTTGGCCTGGGTCGCCTCTTGACCCAAAAAAATGGGCTTTGTGTGGCCCAACATGGGGGGAAAAAAAATTTGGCCGTTTTTCGCTTGCGGGTCTTGGATCTTGATTAGGACTCTTTTGTAGCCTTGTATACAAGGGTGGTTAAGGTTTGGAGTGGGATTAAGAGAAAACACTGAAAATTGCAGACAGAGAGCGAGAGTTAGAGTTTTGGAGTTTAAACTTGTAATCTCTTAATTTTCACAAAGTGAAAACTTTTGTCGGATCTTCGCCGTGAACATAGGCACATCACCGAACCATGTAAATTCTTGTGTTTCGTGTGTGGTGCCTGATTAATTTTTTGTCGTGTTTCGTGATTGTTGCTTGGGTCGTGGCTGTTTGTCGTAACAATCTATTTAAATAAGATTTCTTCACAAAAATAGATTCAGTCGAAAGGTATATCGATTGATTTTGAGTCCGGATTAGCGGATCTGAGATTTTGAGGTTGTCGAACGAAGCATTAATTGGTTGAGCCTTGTCCAGTAGCTGTTGATCAATAGATCAATCGATCAACCTGTGTAACAGTTTTTGGAAACTTCTCTAAGTCAAAATCTTAAAATGTTAATTCTTTTGGACCCAAAGCACTATATAGAGACCTCGAGGCTCTCATAACATCTATATAGAGAAAGAGAGATTTTTCTACACATCATTAGAGAGCACATATTTTTAGAGAGCATATTTTTGTTTTCATCATCTAGCATGTTGCATTAGTTGATGAGTTATTATTCAGAGTGTATCATCATCTTGTGGAGCTTACATTGTCATCAACATTGAAGTGTCTCTAAACAACGAACATGTAACTTGTACGACTAGTCATTGAAGATCGTTAGATCAATCGACTAGTCATTGAACAACGAACACGTAACTTGTCGATCGATAGATCAATCGATCGACCTGTGTGCAACAGTTTTTGGAAACTTCTCTAAGTCAAAATCTTAAAATGTTAATTCTTTTGCACTCAACATTGAAGTGTCTCTAAACAACGAACATGTAACTTGTACGACTAGTCATTGAAGATCGATAGATCAATCGACTAGTCATTGAACAACGAACACGTAACTTGTGGATAGATCAATCGATCGACCTGTGTGCAACAGTTTTTGGAAACTTCTCTAAGTCAAAATCTTAAAATGTTAATTCTTTTGCACCCGAAGCACTATATAGAAACCTCGAGGCTCTTATAACATCTATATAGAGAAAGAGAGATTTCTCTACACATCATTAGAGAGCACATATTTTTAGAGAGCATATTTTTGTTTTCATCATCTAGCATGTTGCATTAGTTGATGAGTTATTATTCAGAACGTATCATCATTTTGTGGAGCTTACATTGTCATCAACACTGAAGTGTCTCTAAACAATGAACAAGTAACTTGTACGACTATTCATTGAAGATCAAATCATTGGTTGGAGAAGTGGATTACACGAGGAACGGATTTGTTGACGAGCGGACTGTGCCAGGACACTCGTGTTGACAGTTTGGTGGATTAGTCTTTATCAAGAGATAATTAGGGGTTTCACGATTTGGTAACTGTTAACTTAGTTGTAACTTCTTTCTTATAGTGGATTTGATTTGCCTAGATTAGGTCTCGTGGTTTTTCCTCAAGCCCTTCTTTGCTTTTGTATCTGTTCCATTTCTTTGCCTGAACAATATGTCTGGTTTCTTATCTCAAAATAACAAAAAGCCAGAACAGCCAAGGACAATCAAGCTTATGGGGCCTGCAAGCGGTAACAAAGGGAAAGGACTACACTTTCTAGCTTCTAAATGCTTGCTCTTCTTTACAGCTAGAAGTAGGCTAAGAGATTTGCGTCTCCAAATGTTACTAGAGGGGATTTAGTCGATGTTATAGTAACAGGTAAAAATTTATTGGTAGCATTCTCAACCAAAAATGAGTGATTTTCTCCCTGACCACGGATCCACGCTACAATCTTCTCTCCAACTATGGATGCCATACCATCCCCCGTAAATTGAAATCCATATGTGTTGAATTATCTTATGATTGGTCTAAAATTTCTACTCTGTTAGAGCCATATTGCCTAGGAAGCATGGACACTCTTTCTGGACGTGCTGTGGTGTAGGACACGGTTGGATACGCCTTAGACACAGCTAGAAGTGTCTTAGAGTTTGAATATATTTTTCCATAGTCAAACATGGCAGGAACACGCTAGGGACACGTTTTGACACTTTCAGGACGCAACGAGATAATTTTGCAATTATTGTTTTTAAAAAAAGGGGTTCTAATGCAATCCTAAAACATATTATTGGTTAATAGAAAAATCAACGGGATAATTTTGCAATTTTTTTTTTAAAAAAGGGGTTCTAATGCAATTCTAAAACATATTTTGGTTAATAGAAAAATAATATAAATTTCTAGAAATAAAAAAAATATGCATCCAACTTTAAGCTCCAAATTAGTGATTACATTCATGATAATTTGGATGAAATGAGCAAAATCAATTGGGATGTCTACCATCTTAATTTACTACTAAATAGTGGTAATAGTTGGCACTGAATGTTCTGCATGTTACACACAGACACCTTTTTTTTTTTTTTTTTGGGGGGGGGGGGGGGGGGGGAGTTGTGATTAGTTACAAAATCAATTTTTTCAAGGGCATGAGAAGAAGATTCATGAACAGGAAGTTCTAACTTGTCTCTTGATGGCATGAATTTGATGCCAGAGTGCGATGATTCCGACAACAAGCTAAGCAAAGAGCTTGTCTTGCAGCTAGCAGTGATTGCTGGTTGGCACTTGGCAGGGAATTTGGTAATATGGTAGTCTAGGAAGCACGGATACGGACATGGGTACGATACGATACGGACATAGTGATACAACGAATCTCAAAAAAACAGGATACGGATACGGCATGGATACATAAAAAAATAACAATATAATATATTATTATTATTATTATATATATATAAAAATAATAATTTTTGGTCATTTTATCATTATAATCATGAACAAAACCATTAATTTGGAGCTTAGAGCTAGATGTTTATTCTTTTTGTTTTCTTAAATTTTATTTTATTTTTCTAATTAACTCATAATATATTTTAAATTACATTTAATCTCATTTTTCTAAAAAAAAATTACAAAACCACCCTGCAATGTCCTGAAAGTGTCTAAAACATATCCTTACTGTGTCCAACCAGAAAATAAAATATTCAAATTCCAGGACACTTCTAACAGTGTCAGACACGTGTTTGAGTGTTCGATACTGCCATGGCATCCCAGGAGAAGTGTTCGTGCTTCCTGGATGGTAGCAATGAAATTAATTAGTATGTGAAAAATTACAAAACCACCCTGTCGTGTCCAAAACATATCCATGCAGTGTTCCAGCCATGTCCAATCAGAAAATAAAATATTCAAATTTTAGGACACTTCTAGCCGTGTCCGGACGTTGTCTGATTGTCCGATACGACCACGACACCCTAGGAGAAGTGTTCGTGGTTCCTAGATGGTAGCAGTGAAATTAATTAGTATGTGAAAGATAGAGGAAGCAAGGGTTTTAACTTTTGGATTTGATTTTTTGTAAAGCACAGTACTACTTGTGTCAATGTCATGATATTATCATAAACATGTTATATCTTATATGTTGTGACATTGTAATAATTGACTGTAAGGTGCCTCTTAGATGTCTCATATTGAAGCCTTTCCTTTGTCTATTCTTTGGTGAGTGAGATCACTTTAGTGTGATTTACATAGATCCATATGTTTCCCATTTTAGGATTAGAATGATCATGTGGTTGGACTTTCTATATGCCTTGCTCTCATTTGTTAACGAATTTTACATGTCCAAAAAATTACAATGTGTACCTCGTAATCTTGCAGAAGTATGAGGCGTATGATTCAAAAGGTGCTGTTGTTGCTGGAGATAAAAATAAGGAGGTATGGTTGATAAAACTGTGATGTCATTTTCAATATGAACTCTTGGATTTAATTATTTCTGATTCATTCATCATGATTTATTCAACTATTCTTGTCCTTGGCTATCCTGTGTAGAAGGGTATATCTGCTGACACTGGCTGAATTAAGGTACCCCATCTGTGATAATATTGAGTGAAATGCTCGGGCTGTCAAGCGTGAAATGAGGATTAGAATCCTGAGAGCAGCAACTTAGTGCAAATAATTTTCAAGTTTAGGTCTATATCCAGTCTTTCCCTCTCAAAATCCTCAATTAACGGGGACCATAAGGTGACAATCCTTTTTGTTAAAAGAGTAGTGTGTGAACCTGAACCACACAGATCTCTTGCTGGTTTTGGATCCACTATTTAGTGGAATTTTTGCAAGGATACTGATATCTACTCCATTTGTGACATCTTACTGGTTTTGAATCCATGATTTAGTGGAAGTTTTTTGGGGATGGTTATAAGTTTTTTGATGTCCTTAGAATACCTTGATGTCATAGAGGGATTTTTTAGTTTTCAAATTTTCATCACCCTGATAATCAGTGACTAGTGCATCCCGCTCCGTCTATGCAGGTACATAGCTATGTTTACTGCATCCCATATGGTTGATACAGATTACTAATACGTCAATCCCCAAACGATAAACTAGAATAATTCAAAAAATGATTAATACCTTAATTATTATTATAGTTTTTGAATCTTTTTTGTGACAGTCAACTGCTCTGTCTCAAAATGATACTGTACCAGATTCTTTATATCATATCATATGATGGAACTTGCTCATATTTATGGTTATGGTGAAGCTGATAATTCTTTTTTTTTTTTGTGGGGGGGGGGGCCATTAAAGCTTACTCATTTTTTCCTGATAAAAGATCAAGTGACACTTTAAATTAGGATAGAGAAAGATACGCTGATATAGATAAGCTGCTAAAGCAGGGTTTATAGTTTGTAGACCTTGTGGAATTTGATGCTCCATTGCTTCCGCATGGCATTTTGAAGAAGAAATTCATCATAATGAGTGGGCTGATGAAGGAGATGTCAGTCGGTCGTTGCTGTGATGAATGTTATAGGATTAATTTTATGACTTCTTGGAATGCAAGGCTAAATTTTTACCAAAATTTGCAACAATGATTGTTTTATATTTTAACAACCTGTTCTGAGAGATGGTTTTGAAGCAAAAAATTATTTGAATTTCGAAACACGAATAAAGTTATTCAATTTTCTTGTGGTGTACTAACATGCCAAAGCTGTTAATTTCTATGACGATTGCTAGTCGTGATGCTATTCTATCAGTCCTGATTTTTCTTAGAGAAGCAGATATTATCAAATGGGTGCTTAAATTATGTAGAACACTTGGTTATTCTTCTAGTAACTATGGACCGGTAATTCTGCTGCACTTGATGGCGGGAATGAAATTCTTATGAGAGTAGAGTGCCATCAGTTGAAGCTATCGGTGAGAATATTGCAATATTGGTCTCTATATTACTGCAAAGTCATAATTTTTTTCTAATTTCTTCAGCTGAAACTGTGAAAACCTATTTGGGTACCCCAGAGATGAGATATTGGTAAAATGGGGTGACAAATATAGATGCTGCAAGGGCTGCAGGATCAGGATATGCTGTCTATAAATAGAGCAATCAACAAATAAGCAATAGTGATGTCTCATTATATCTTCAGCATAAACTTATAGGTGAAACAAGCTTTGACAGCGGGATACCATACATACATTCATGATTCAATTCATCTTTGAATTTATAGCATCTAAGATTGTTGAATAGGGATTGATTGTTTTGATACAGCTGCATGTGTACATGTGTCAATACAAACATCTTGATTATCAGATTAAATGTATGTCAGTAATTCTGTTTTCTCATTTTATTTTTCCTGGAAAATATTTCGTGACCTCACCTGTTTGCGTAGGTCCTTGTCCGTGATATATGGGTGTTTGAGAAATCTCTATTCCACCCTGGAGCATACTGGCGGCTTTGTGGAAGAATTTCACTATAGGCAGGCTATTCTTGATCTACAATTCCAATCCCGTTGTTGACGACAATTATAAAATGTTCCCAAATTTTGAATTACGAAGAGATTGTGATTATCTGATTTTTTAATTCTCTCTCTCTCTCTCTCTTTTTTCTTTTCTTTTTACCTGTTTGTTTGACAATTATTTTGTGACATGAATTCTCTGATAAATGATAAAATGACCCACAGTTTAATGTTGTGTTATTATGGATTTTATTTAGTGCTGCTTAATGCGACATGGTAAAAGCTTCATTTTGTTGTTATTGTTCTTATTGTTATCGTTAGGCTGGTAACAACAGCAACTGATAATGTTGATTGTGACTGCCATTTTTGGCTGTTAGCAGTCACAATCCGCCATGTTACTGATCTAAGACTAATAACGGGTTTGGTCTGTTTTACAATCAAGCCTGAAAATTACTTGATCTATTTGTACTCGCAATCTTACAGTATGGCATTCCTGTCCGGACACTCTAATTGGACTTCCGTTGGATTGGGTCTTTAAGACAAGTCACTTTGTACAAATAATATCCAATGTTAGGTAACCTTGAGCTATGCTTTTTATTTGTATTAGATAGATGCCTACCAACTTGAGGGTGTGGCTTGGCGCAACGGTAAAGTTGTTCCATCGTGAGGGTGTGGCTTGGCGCAACGGTAAAGTTGTTCCATCGTGATCTGGAGGTTAGGTCGCGGGTTCGAATTTGGAAATAGCGCCTCTCCAAGTCTCAACTATGTTTTTGGGGCACCCTTGTAAGGTACTTTTTCTTTCAATGGAGGAAGTTGAAACGTGAAAGTCTCCTGGAAGTTGGTTTTCTTCAAAAGGAAAGAAAAGAATATATCTCCTAGAGACAACATTCCTTTCACTTCAGTCCACCTCTTTTGCTTGGGATGGCATTTCACATAAGAACACCATACTTCTGAAGCAGCCCTTCCCTCACATTCACTCAAAAAAACACCTGCTAGTTCTGTTATTCTCTGAAAGAGAAGGCGGAAAATGGATCGACAACTTCGACCTCTTGGCATCTGCCGTAGGCTCTACGACCTTGTCATGAAAACCATATCATCAGCATTAGCTCTCAAGCCACTGACTTTGGGATGTCCTGTGTACCGCGGTATGGCCTTCTGTGCCAGGCTTTTCGACTTCATCATGCAAACCCTAGCAGCACAGGCCATCAAGCCGGTGATTTTGGGCCCTCCACTATTAACCCCGGTGTCAATTTCCGGTGAGTCACAGAAGGGGTGTAATTCTATAAGTGACCAGAATGTGCCACCCATGACTCATGCACTGCCCTGTGAGGTCGAGCCTACATTTGCACCCGAAGCAAGAGCTCCAAAGAAGATGGTTAGCATAAATGATAGAGTAGAGGAGATATACCCAACCAAGACGAAAAAGAGAAGGAAATCGACGGAAAAGTTGCCTTCGATGGAGCGCGAAAAAGATGAGCAAAAACCTCTCAGATCAATTCTGAAGGTAAGTTCTAATGTAAAGGATGAGGGAAGCTATGGTGCATGAATTATACTTCAAGCCAGAGTCTCGGAGGCCATGGGGTTAAGCCAATGGCTCATGGGGTTAATCCATTGTTCAGGGTAGCAATTGATGGGTTGATGTTGAATTGCTGTAAACCTTATAAAAATTAAAGCATATTATCTTGTTATATTTAGGAATTCTAATGGTTTGATCATTTGGGATGAAGAGTAATTTTTTAATTTAATTTATTTATTTATCCTAAGTTAAACAGTAAAGCCACGAGTATAAGTTTGACCCAAGCCCAACCCACAAGTATATTTTCTTTCCTCGTATTTTCTCTTCTTGGCCCTTGATTATTGTTTCTCACATTTTCTCGTCTAGGAATAACAAGAATTCCAAGTTGGGACATCATTATCCATTTCCTTGGCTTGGAGTAACAAGAATTCCTAGTTGGGATGTTAAAAGTTGAATGAATGATCAAAGTTACACACACACACACAGTGTCCAAATTCCATGCACCTTTCTGTATTGAAAGATTCTGTTCCTTTTCTTTTGTTTGTTTTACAAGGCTGCTGCTTCCTAGAAGCTCCTCTCTTTTTTAATTAGGGTCCCTATGTGCTAAGGTATCTGAATTTGTAATATTTTACTCTGTAATATGGTTATCACCTTTTCATGTGTGACCATAATCTATTCATTTGTACCTTTGTGGTGATTAAAAAATTTAAAATTGCTGAAGATAAAGATCTATATATATATATATATATATATATATATATATAGACTAATAGACACACACCCACCCATTCATTTCAAAAATATAAAACCAAGGCACTCATCCCATGTATATAACATGCCACCTAATATTTGTAGGTTATTGATCTTGAGATCCGTTTGGATAGACATGAGAGAATAGAAAATAGATGATAATAATAATATCTATTTATGTTTAGATAAAGAGGAAAAAAAAAATGAAAATAATAGTATTCTTGTTTGGATAGGATAGATAAGAGCAGAGAAAAGAAAAGAAAAGAAAAGAAAGAATAATAACCAAATTACTATCATATCTTACGTAATGTTATGTTATCAGATGAGACATGATAGAATAATAATTTTCTCTTCTAATTAGTTTCGGAATTGTAAAAAAACTATTTAACCCACTATCATTTCCTTTCAATCTTCTCATTTTTGAGAGAATATGATATGAGGGATATCTAAATCTCTTTCGAACCTTTTCTTTCTCTCCATTTAAACTACCTAAACACAAAACACACTATCCCTCTCTTTCTTTCCTTTCCTTTCCTTATCCTTCCAAATCTTCAACTCAAATGAAGCATGAGTGATCATTTATTACTAGAATGTATCTAAACAATACGCTCCTAAGAAAAATTCTGAAATAATATTAAAACCAATAATAGAGAGAACATGTTATAGTTCATCCGTTTCCAATTACTTGTCCCTTTTGAAAACCGCAACTCACTTGGAGTAATCACATTACTCGAAAGATATTGCAGTAAAATGCAAAGAATAATTATATTCAAACCATATAATTTTTATTCCTTTAATGTAACGGATAGATTCAAGTATAAGTTCCATCCACTACATTAGAGGAATAATCCATTCCACTCCACAACTCAACATGAAAAATAGATCTAAATAATATTGTTCTATATACAATCTGTATATGAAATCATCCTTTGATCCTCTCTATTACATTTTTTTCTCCCATATTTCTTGATACTCGGTCAAATGGTTCAAAATACTTAATTGATCTTTTATTAAAAACACTACTAAATTAGCTCACGCGAAATGTTTTTGAAATAGAGCAAGTTTGCATTCAACACGTCATTATTATTGTCCTGAGTTCTCTTTAAATCAACATATAATGAGTATGAAAAATTGTGTACATCTTCAAGTTGCTCGTATTAAAATGGGCTTGGCATACAAAAAATTGAGAGTGAGATGAAATTCTATTAGGTTACAATCTTTGATTATTTAAAAATAAAATAAAATAAAATACCTTAAAATAAAATCATATAAGCTGGTTAAGATAACATTTAAGTAATACTAGTATAAAGAGAATACCAAAAGTTTGATTAGGGCATAGGAATTTTGATATCAAATTTTAATCGCATAATCTTATTACTTTTTTTTTTAAAGCGATTTGATTTGTGTCTTGAAATTTGTATCTAATCAAGGAATAATTATTGAGTACTCGGAGATTTCATATTTATAGAAATTTTATCAATAATAAATTTTTATTTCATACTATTTTAGGAGATTATATGAAATAGAGAGTTATCAATGATAAAACTCACTTGTACAAAGAGTTACGATAATATTCAATAATTTTTTTAAGAAGTAGACGACACCCAAGTAATGTAATGAAAAACACTATATTGTTACTTTTATTTTGAATGATGTGATTTAAGTAATAAAATAAAATCGGATCCTCTGTATCAACGCAATATTTTATATATATCACTTAGCTTTTGCAGAAATTTTATGTCAGTGATTCGTAAACAATGCATTGTAATGGGTAAACAATAAAATATATATATTGTATTGCGTAATAATTACATGACCCAAATACATTTATTCAAGACCCTAACACACGAGCTGATCCATTCATAGAAATAAAGAAAAGGTAGAGATTTTGATCCAAGGACCTACCATTGGGAATGGGAAGTCAAATGCAAAGGACACAGAAATAGACAACAGAGTATGGTTTTTCTCGACAGTGACTGGCGGCTTCTAATGCGGTGTGCTTATAAAATCTATTCAGTCTTACAAGAGGGTCAAAATGGGTGTAGGCCATTCCTCTTCTTCCCTCTCACTTTCCTTGTCAAGTAACACTTGCTTCACGCCCACCACTCTTTGTCCTTACAAATCAGAGTCCAATTCTGCTTTCATTTCCACCACCAAATTCTTTCAGACCCATCTCAGAAAACCCACCAAAATCACCATGTCACAATCCTCATATTCAGCATTTCTGCCTGTTAAGTGTTGTGGTGGAGTTGAAGAAATCAAAACCCAAGAGCAAAATTCTATAAAACCCATGTCTCATTTTAATACTATCGACCCAGAATTGCTTCAGAGGATGGTGTATGATGCTCTGGTTTGGAGTTCTCTTCACGGGTTTGTTATTGGTGACAAAAATGTAAAGGTCCGTGTATAACCATGCTTCAATTTTTTTCTTTATTGATGTCTTGGTGCCTTAATAGTTGAAAAAGTAATCTTTTTTGTTGGTTGAGATTGTCTTGCAAGGTGCTTTTTGTGTGTGTGTGGATAAAACAGGGATTTTGGGTTATATTCTTTTGACTTAAATTGTCTGGTGTTTGGATTGATTTTAATGAATATGAGCTTTCTTCAAAATTGTTGTTATAATGGTATGTTATAAATCTGTGGTTCTCTATATATTAATAGATAATCACAATTGATACTCGGAAAAAGTGAGGCAAAAATGATGTGAACATGTGAATAGAACTATTCGTACTTGTGAGTGATGTTGGGATGATTCAACTTGCAGGGATCAGGAACAGTGCCTGGTGTAGGTATGGTTCATGCCCCATTTGCCTTGTTGCCCACGTTGTTCCCAGAAAGTCATTGGAGACAAGCATGTGAGTTGGCCCCCATTTTCAATGAACTTACAGATCGTGTGAGTTTGGATGGAAAATTTCTGCAAGATTCACTCTCCAGGTCCTCTCTCTCTCTCTCTCCCTCCACAAACACACACACATACACACTCACAACGGAAATATACTTATATGTGTTATATATGTCAGACATAGATACACGAGTACATTCATAAGCTACTATACACTAAAATTCATTATCATGTATGTGTGAATCTGTATGCATACATACCACATACACTGAAATTCATTATCATGTACATGTGAATCTGTTGCACACTGTATGTTTGGGTTCTTAAGATATATGAAAACTGGAGTTAATTCTCATGTGTCGTTCATCATGGATTGTTGGAAGTGGTGATTGGGAGAAAGTCAAGGCAGATTACTAAGGAGAGGGTTGGAGATGAGGCAGTGCCTAGGTATAAATGGGTGAAGTATTAGTTTTACATAGTGCTTACCATGATCGTCTTGCACTTGTTCTTCCTCCCTTTTTCTTGTTCTTTTTCTATAATTTGTCTTCTTTTCTTTCCAAATCGTGTTCTCAAATGTATTTGGGAGAATGACCACTATTTATAGTTACACTTCGCACAGCCAGTTAGTTAGAGTTCACCATTTAAATGTGTTTGAAGCACCACTTGTCCATCTCCTTAGTAATATGGGCAAGATGTTCTTCAAACCCTTAAATGTGTTTGAAGCACCACTTAAATGTGTCCATCTCCTCAATAATATGGGCATGACACTTATCATGTGTACCTCTGCATGAGAGGTGGGACATAATATGAATGGCTTGAAATTACACATCAACCATCCCCTAGCTATAGCAATTAAGCCAACAAAATCCAAGTGTACAATGTGAGATAATGGCGTCCTTTAGTCACACCATAATGTGAAGATTATAACATACTGCATAGACTACATTGTGATCGATAGGGTCTCAACATGCAATATACTCACACTATAACCTGGGGATTACAACATGATGCTGCAAATCACTTTGTAATTCCTCATTGAGCGTGACAAGATCTTTAAGTACTCAATCTAACTCAGCAGGGGGCTGAACTTAAGAGGTGGTGCCCCCATTAACAATGGTTTTGGAAAAAAAGACTGGATGGTGACCTATCACATCATGGACCATAAATCTATACCATGAGTTGTTAGCTTCAGTGGAATCTCCAGCCACTCTCAAAGAGGAGGAGTTGTGATTCAACTTCCGATTGGGATGCCTGTGAAGGAGTCATTTTTATCAAAAGGGACCGTAAATTTCCAGTCAAATATTTAAGCGTTCGTATGAAAGATGGGGACATTCTCTTTTTATATGGCCACCACCCATCAATAACCTTAAGATGTGAATTCATAACTTCCAAAATACATGATGACAATGTCTTTCAGGTAGAGCATAAACATAGAACATCATCCCAGGGTGAAACCTTCATACATCATGCTTCATCAGTCTTGTTACACTTTATCCAATTATTATTTTTTGCCTTCCCCTCGTTCCTGCAGCACCTTTGACTAGAAGCATATAATAAGTTCAATGCACATAGCCAAATCATTGCAACCATCTCTGCACATGTTATTCCCAGCAAGTATTTCTCCTACCTTTTTCATGAGTGCACAGTTTTGACGATGTCTTTTATAGTATCATCAAGCATTCATCATGGTATGCTCAAGTACCAAAATGCATTTTTTTTCCTTCCAAGATTCCTTGGCATAAACGATCCACAAAAACTAAGAACTCCTCCACTTCATTTATTCAGCCCAAGTGGCTCCTTACATTTATTTTATTGCTATTTAGCTTTGTCAGACAGGTTGACTAGGGTTAGCCAGGTAGATGCAATATGCAATACTGTAGTCTTTGGAATATGCGGTTTCATTTGCCATGATCTCATTTTTTTTAAGACAATAATTTCTGCACTAAGCTTTTCAATATTTGTTTCACAACATTCAATATTTATTTTTTTGACCTGTACCTCTGCTTGATTACTTTTTTTCTTCTCCTAATTGGGGACTCACGCACAGTTTTTTGCCCACACCGGGGCTACCTTTGCATGATTACTTTAGCTTTGGAATTTGTTTTAGTTTCATTAATTTCGCAGATTATTACTAGAGATTGGAGAGACATGTACTGAAATTCTTCTTCTTTATGTTGCAGAACAAAGAAAGTGGATGCTTTTACCTCCAGACTCTTAGATATTCATTCCAAAGTGCTAGAAATAAATAAGAAAGAGGTTAGTGTTACAGGGCAATCAACTTTGATTTACATAGCATGTAATGTTGATAGGTGGTCGTGTCATGTCCTGTAATCACAGAATAAATTCACTTTACTTCTTTAAGAATATACAAAATATTTTCAATACCACAAAGAAATAATTGGGATTTTATACTGTTATGTTATGTGGTTTCTGAACAGCCTCCTATCCATTCATTTTGTTAGATAATTTCAGAGACTTTAACTGAAGTGGTTTGTGTTAATTTTTGAATGGGGGAAATATATTAATCTTGTTTCAATCATTGACCTAGGAAATACGCTTGGGTCTACATCGCTCTGATTATATGCTGGATGAACAAACTAAATTACTTCTCCAAATAGAGATGAACACAATATCATGTTCATTCCCTGGCTTCAGTTGTCTTGTTAGCGAGCTTCAAAGGTCAAGTGAATAAACGTTGACTCTGTGACTTATGCTTAATCATTGTTTTATTTTTTATTTTTTACTTCTAAGCGTGTTCCTCTTCTTATTAATTATCTTTTGTCAACAATCATGGATTTAAAGCTCATTAGGGTTTGTTTCCACGATTGATCAAACTTTTTCTGGTTAGCGGTTAATGTACATTGGGCTCAAATTCAATAATGACTATTGAAATGGTTGCACGGTTATTTTGGTCATGTGTAAAAGAAAGCATTACGTTTATGGCAGAAAGACATGAAAATTCTAGAATTTTTCTTTTGCATTTTTCTTAAATTAGAGTAAGTTTTTACATAAAGCTGATCAATCAATATGGTCCATGAATCTTTACCTGTGGAGACTTACATAGCTTCTACTCTTCTACTCAAGGCTAAAAAAAAAAAAAAGGTTTAATGCATTAAACAAAGTTTGGGCCTTGCAGATTCATCTTAACATCCATGCTGAACAATTTAAAGAAATTACTATTCTGAAATGTTATTGTTATTCAAGAATATATTCATGTAATATGATGCTATGATAGGTGGTGTTTGAGAAGAAGTGACAACAAATTGTCATCATAGATTCATAGTTAGCCTCCAAGAATAACAGGTAGTTAAAGCATTCTTCTCTAACTAAACCTTTTCTTGTTTTCCCGCTTAAATGGGTGGAATATTATTAAAAGAGTAGACAAATAATGTACAAGGCATAAAGCAAGGGCATACCCTCACTATACAGATCAAGCAATCTGGAAATCACACAAAAATGATCATTTTTAGGGAGATTGCAATGAAGCACCAGAAGCATTTTTAGGTAGCTTGCCTTCTGTGACGTCCTAGTGTTGTTATGGTTGGCAAACTCTGCTTAGTCAAGTCAACTTGAGTTAATCAGTGTTGTTTTACATTCCAATCTACATGAAGACTGATTGAGCTACTATGATCAAAGATAATCAAAGAATGTTTGGAAACTGTCGTAAGATATATGGTAAGAACAGAATCATGTTATTTACACTCACTTTAGGTTTAATGACTAAATTGAGTGAACCATACACGTTGATGTGATAATCCTTGACTTATTTATTTTAATTGATTTGGACCACTTAAAATTTAAGTATTCTAGTGTTCTTTTATGTTTAAATGTGTTATTTGGGATAATAACACCTGAGGATCAATCCCACATGCTTAGAAATCAAACAATCCGAGAGATATCAATCCATCGAAAGAAGCAATTGATCACTCTCAACAATGTGGTTGGATCAATTTCACTTGTGTTAAGGAGTGAAATCGCATGTGTAATTTTGTAAGATGAGTTTCCAAATCTGAAAAAGGTTTCTAAAGTCTATTTTAACTAGGATTAAGGTTCCTAAATTATATGGTAGTCTATTAGGGTTTCCTTACAATAGATATAAAGTAGCTTTGACAATAACATGCTAGGAAGCATACTTTGAGAGAGAATTTAGTTTCTTTTACATAATCTGTGAATTGAGTGGACTTAGTTGTTTATGTGATGATTATGAGTTGTTCTTGGTTCATGATTGTTTATCACTGAAGCGAAACAAGTGACAACAATTCAATGGGATTTCATTTTTGTTGAGCTGATGATGGCTTGAAGCCTGTGGAGGAATACGATTTGGCGAACAATCATTGTGAGAAGGGTGAATTGCTTGGAGATGGATTTGTTAATGGATAGTAAGGGGACTTCAGACAACATGGGTTTGGTGTAACTTTGAATCTTAGGTAAACCAACTTAGGTGACTCTTAAGGGTAAGAGTTTGGAACCTAGAGTTGTATTAATTGTTTTGCACTTGGATGAGGTCCCGTTATATTTCTCATTTGGGTTTTCCACATAAATTTTCGTGTCTACTTTACTGTATTGTCTTATTTTAATTTGATTTACTCGTCAGTGTCAATGATTAATCATATTAGGTGAGTAAAACTATTAAAGTTTAGAGTTGATTGATTATAACAAGGCAAAAGAAGTCAAAAATAGACCCATGTACTCGTTCTAGGTCAGTAACATATTTTCACATCGATTGGGTTGTTTCGTGTCCAGAGCTAGCACCTTCGTCTTAAAATGAAACTGCATTTACATTTCCTCCAACCTAATTAAAATTTTTGGGTCAAATTTATGAATTTTTAGTACCTTGGAATGAAGGCACTGATAAATAAGGTAAAGAACACATTTTTTTGATGTTAATGGTTCTTTTAGATGATATTTTCTCCTCTTGAGACTGAACTGTGAATACCTGAGCTCTTAAATCTTACTTGTACTAATGCAATAGCTGTGTAGAATTTTTAAATGTCAAGATCATCTTTAGAGGCTTCATTGGACTGATAAATCAGGTAAATAATACATTTTTTTGATTTTAATGGCTCTTTTAGATGATATTCTCTCTTCTTGAGACTGAACTGTGAATCCCTGAGCCTTAAATCTTACTTGTACTACTGCAATAGCTGTGTAGAATTTTTAAATGTCAAGATCATCTTTAGAGGCTTCATTGGACACCATTTAATAATCACCGTTATTTTGAGTTATAGAGGCCGTTAGTAGAATTATGTTATGGCTATTCTAGTTAAAGATTGATATTCTAGTTAAGGAGTTATAGTAAATTACCATTTTGATCAAGGTTATCAAAAACATACTAATACCTTTGCAATTTCCACTTTGAATGCATGTTCTGAACAGTACACTTCCATTCCATATTATTAAATTTACCTATCCATACAATATTTTCCTAGTTCTTCCATTAGATTTCTTTATGTAAAGTATTAAAAAAAATCAAGCATAATAAGATATGTTTTTATTTTTATAAGAAAAGATTTGAGAAAGGGATATAGCATATAAAAAACATAACCTCTATAGGATTCCTAAGTTCTATTCATCGATATAATATACTCTAATATAACAAATGTTTTGATTAAATAGGAAACATGCATTTTAATCGTATTAATCATTGCTGAGCATTAGTTATTAGAAGAAAGTCACTCTTGCAACTATGAATATGCTAACCCATTCCAACTATGTGCTCTACATAAGCCTTCTCCTACAGTACCACCCCTACAGTACCTCATCTTAGAGTACATGGTGTACAACATGCCTGTTCGATTTCCATGTACATAGCCAAACAAATTTATGGTTCTAGGTAACATAGATTTTGACAAAAAATGGCATTTATTGTGGGCCTTTTATCTTTCCAACTCAAGTGCTACAGTAGGTTGAATCCAGAGAACGTAAATGATCTTAATGTTGTGAGTTAATTTTCCCATCTATAAATATTTCTTTGGACCTTGGAGAGAGAAATCAGTGCAAAAAGAATGCAGGTAATAGAACTGGAAACCACCCCCAGTTATCTTTCAAAATATGGAATTAGGAATCAAATGAGACATCATGGTAGGGTAGGAAGCAGCAGGGAAGCGGCTGGGAGATGAAAAAAGAAATGGAGGGGAAATGAAATCAGTAGGGACATGATTTGTACGATTATTTCCATGTGTTTTCTTTGAGGGATATTTTTCTTGCTCCAATCTTTGTTTCTGAGAAACACCAATTTCAGTGTGAAATACTTCTATTGGTCTCTATATGTCTCCTTCAGCCTCAGATCAAACTAGTTCCAATGCTCCATAATTGTTGATCAATATGTTGCTATCCTATCCTCAAAGGTTTTGTTTTTGACTTGGTAGTAGGCTTTTTCTATACTTATAAAGTTATAATCAATAATAGGTCCCTGATACAATGTTTTGGTTTATAGCATTTGGTTGAAATCCACTTGACTTTTTCATAAGTTGTGCCCAGGGACGGAGCCCCATTCCGCCCCCCCCCCCCCCCCCCCCCCCTAAATCTCTTTCTAAAAAATCTCTCTAACTTTTCATTTTCTCTTATTTCTTTGATCCTTTGAAAAAAAATTGCATTCCACTTCTTTAATCAAACCCTAATTTTCCTCTTCAAAGATCTCTCATTTTTATATTCTTTTTTTTTTTTTTCTCTTCTTAAAATGTTTTATCCTTGCACTCTTGTATGATGTATGTGCAGTAACCTTTTTCTCTCTTCTTATTCTTTAAATTTTATGAACTAAATGTTCGTATTTTGTATTTTTGATTTTTTTTACTGTATATTTTGCGAATATCCGTTATTGTACTTCTATTTTTTGGCTTGTTGTTTTGCTGCACTGTTAGTTGGGAAAAAAAAATTTGAGCACGTTAAATGCGACCCCCCTGAACTAAATTCCTGGCTCCGGCACTGATTATGCCTCCCATAGATGATCTTATTACAGAACATGAACCATCTTACTCAGTGATTTATAATTCTATATATATGTTGGTTTTCCTTCTCTGCTTCAGGTTCACCTTCCCTTGTTCAATATTGTTTCCTTGTGTATTTCACACTCTGTACTAGGGAGCCTTTTGCATTATATTGTTTCCATGTATATAATGCTGAGGAGTTCTCCACTATTCTGGGTTTCTAGTATCTTTTTGATATATAATACATGTTTTGGGTTTCTATAAAGAACCTTGTATGTAACTGTACATTTTGATATACCATTCTCCTGTGTATTTCACTTTACTTTAAGTAGCCTTTTGCCAGTCTAATGGACCCCAAGATTATGAATTTTTTCTTGGGTGCTTGAATATATGGTTCAATTCTTGGTTTTCTATTTCTTTTATATATATATATATATATATATGTATATATATCTATATATGTAGGTATATTTGACTTTCTGTATAGAATATTATGTACATTTTTTAAATTGCCTACAAAAGCAAGTAACAATTAATTATCAAACAATTTAAATAGTAGCTGGTCATTTTGCAGGAGCTTGCTCAATCAGTTCAGTGAACACCTTGGATTAGATTCTACAAGGATTCCTGTAAACACTACGGTGGGTCGGTTTGCGGAAGCATTGGCTAATGCTTGGACTGAGTGCAATAACCCAAGGTTTCATTTGAGAATGATTCTTTGTTTCTTTCTGATGCTGCATTCATTGATGTTAAGCTGCCACTAAGTTTAAATAGTGTAATTACAGGGCTGTAATTATGGTTGTAGTTCAAGCTGAAGAACGCAACATGTATGACCAACACTGGCTTTGTACTGTACTGAAGGAAAAATATCCTTTTTTCATATTCTAATAAGCTTCTATAAGTGAAAATAAAGTTGTATAATACATACATGAGTAGGAATAGGTCTTTGAAGTCTTTCAAAAGTTTTTGGATATTTTATACTACATGTCTGAGTGTTAATTACATGCATAATTCCTGATCTACTTTTTGGAAATTTGTTAAAATATATTCTCTTTATATAAAGTTTTTGCCGAAGAATTTTGCTGGAGATATTTTCCTCAGCTTTATGACACACATAATGTCACAACCATTCGGAAAACATTGGCAGAAGTTGATGCGCAAGGGAAGCTTCTACCAGATGGAACACTTCTTGTGTATGTTTCTTTACGCATGAGAAATTGACTTTTCTGCTCTAAACTAGTTGGATTCCATGTGACTTTTCTAGCTTCAACGAGTTGAATGCTTTGCACTTGCAGAGGTGGCCAAGCAGTCGCTGTTATTTATTTTAGAGCTGGATATGCACCAAGTGATTATCTTTCAGAATCAGTGAGTATATCTACTTCATTTTTCTGCTGTTAGTAAATCTAGTTCTCTTCTAAGAAAAAACTGATGGCTTTGCCTTGTATAGGCTAATATTGGCTGTTTAGTAGGTGCAAAACGAGGTCCACTGGTGCAGAGTCTAAGTCCATACAAATGTGTCTCTATATGGTGCACATAGGAGTTAATATGACAGTATTCTGATGTGTTGGCTACAGAACCTTCTTCTTCTTAATTTTTTTATCAACAGTAAAACTCAAGGATCACAGCAAAAAATTTAAATGCAAAAACTATATTGCGTTGTTTCAAAGTTAGTTGCCAAATTATTACTGAATTTTGCATTGATTGATTACTTCTAATTTTTTCCTTTTTAAGTTATTAGCATTCCATGTTGATTACTGTTCTGAATTACTCCAAATCAGTTCAAATCTTGGATTGACAGTTTCCTCTGCGCACTTTGTGGTTTCCCCTAGAACACTTAAATACTTAGTTATGCTTTTTGTTTAATATTTAATTGTAGGAATGGAGATCCAGGCTATTAATGGAGCAGTCCTCTGCCGTCAAGTGCCCTTCAATTTCTTATCATTTGGCCGGAACCAAGAAGATTCAACAAGAGCTCGCAAAACCCAACATACTTGAGAGGTAAAAATTATAATTTTTTCTTTATTTTGATTATTACTCATCTTCATTCATTTCATAGTGAATCTAATTGGGGTGCATATGGAAGCAACTTCCAGAAAGGATGGTGTGATTTCCATGAGAAAATATACCGATCTCTTTCGGATTTTATTTTTTTCTCTTTCATCTGTAGTAAACGTGAGAATATAGTTGTTAGAGAGTTTGGGCTTTATTGTAATTCTGTTGTGTGGTTAAGATCAATTACATATTCAATATCAGAAGCGAAAAATCAACAAATCTCAAAACCCCAAGTATCCTAATAAGTTTCAGAAGAGATTATGGAGCCATGCAACAAACACACGTTGATAGCTATAACAGTCACAAACGAACCTCCTTTTGGCCAAAAACAGATTCAATTCTTCAATTAATCAACCAACAACCACCACACAGCCTCTTCCCAGATCTAAATGAACTCCAGATCATAACAGTTTGGACCGAAAAACAGGAAAAAAAACTGAAAATTGGAAAGACCAGTTAAACAGCTAAAAATGAAGAACTTCAACTATAGTGTTTGGACCTTTATTATCCAATTTCTGGAATTCTCAATTCCACTGGTGCCTTCTTTAATCAACAAAAAAGAGGTGGTGTTGCTTCTTTCAGGTAGCTATTCCTGTTACTTCAAAAAATAGAACAATGACATGAAAACTAATTATATGAAAATGGTTAATTAAAAATTATGTTCTTGACCATCTTTACAATCTCAAGTGGTTGTGTTTTGGAGACAATGGTTATCTGATCTTAATAGAGAACCAGCCTCATTTTTTTTCTTTCACTATTTATTTTATGAAAGTTCTTTCCTTGGTTTATGATCAGGTTTCTTGAAAATAAAGATGACATTGCCAGAGTACGAAAATGCTTCGCAGGGTTGTGGAGTCTAGATGACTCGACTATTGTCAGGGATGCAATTGAAAAACCTGGATTGTTTGTTATGAAACCACAAAGAGAAGGAGGAGGTCTCATTGCTCAAACTTTATTAGTATTATTATTGTTGTTGTTTTTGTTATTACTTATAATGACGTTATTGTTATTATATTAATAAGTTTTCATCTCACTTCAGGGAACAATATCTATGGAGATGATGTGAGGGAAACTTTATTGAGAATGCAAAAGGAAGGGACTGAGGAAGATGCTGCCTACATACTCATGCAAAGGATTTTCCCTACTGCTTCTCCCACGTATTTGATGCGAGATGGCATTTGCCATAAAGAAGATGCTATATCAGAACTTGGGATGTACAGTGCTTATCTAAGGTATGCAATGCCTGTCAATCTCCCCACAACTGAGTTTGAGGTTCACTTCTTACATCTCCTTTCAAGACTGAAATGTATTTACACATGTATTAATTTTTGCCCAATTATTCTTATTATTATTTAATATTTTTCCCGAATTATTGGTTGGTGATGAAATTTACAATTTAAAAAGGAAAAGGAAAAAAGGACAGCATTCTTGATGAGCTCTAAGATTCTATGAACATACAATGCGAAATGCAAATCTTCTCCCTGCTCTCATTTTCTTATTCTTTTCCTTTTGCTAGTTCCCATTTTACATCGACATGCAAAATGCAGTCTAATGTCCCCAAATTGGCACTCTAAGGTGTGGATGTTTATTACCATTTCTCACTTACATCTGAATTAAATTATTAAACATTTGAATGTGCAGAAACAAAGAGAAGGTGATTATGAATGACCACTGTGGGTACTTGATGCGGACGAAGGTTTCTTCATCGAATGAGGGAGGGGTTGCAGCCGGATTCGCAGTCTTGGACAGTTTATATTTGGTTTGAAGGAAATGTTTCTTCAAGTAACTCCAGTTGGGTAATCTGAAAATTTCATCCGGCTATGATATGACAGTGACCGAGCTTCAGTAGACAAGAATGCTTCTTGTTTACCTTTCTTTGCATTTTATTTGCTTTTTTTTTCTCATCCAGAGAAGTTACTCGAAGATTGAATATGGGGCTTCCTTCTATTTCCCTCTTCCCATTTGCAGTTTAGTTGCAGTGGGCTATAGACATACCAGCATTTCTTTTGTAATAAAATGCACAATTCTCCAGATTTATGGTGATTGCAGTTTGTGTAATGGGGGAGAGATCTGCTATACACATGATGTAAGAATAACTTCTTATTGAAATCAGTTTTGGTAGTCTTAACTCTTAGATTGAATGTTCTTTTCATATATATTATGTGTCAAAAATCTTTAGAACTGTTTCATCAATGTCAAGCTTTAAACTAGAGCTTTCAACATTCTATTAAGAGAAATACGAGCTCAAGGATTGGGTACTTAGATCTGATTAACTTGATATTTCTCATGTAGAACAAATACGCTAACACGATAAATACGTTGGATTATGGATTGACCATAAGAGAAGTCTGCAGAAGCTATTGAGGTGTAAAAATAACTATTCGAACACCAGGTATTATTTGATCACACCTCATGTATAATATTGACAATAATTGACATTCACTATATCATCAATGCAGCTGCCTGCAGTGCCTCACTAGGAAAAAAATGCAGCTGCAGTGATGAATGAATTAGATTACATGCTTTCATGTCCCATACATGAAGAGAAAAGAATATCATTCTTAGACCACAAATCTTTCTAAATTGGAATACACGTCACTTTTCATTTTCATCCACTTCATTTCAAAAACAAAATAAGTCATTGCCATATACATAATAAGTGGGAAAAGCCTACAACTAGTTACTTTCTCCTTCAATGTAGCTCAAATGTATTAATTCTAAAAACAGATAAAGAGAAAAATGGAAAAAAAGAAAAAGAAAAATAGAGAAATATTCACATAATGGATCCATAGGCGAAAAGAATACAAGCATATTGATCCCTATCATTGAGGGGGGAAAAATAAGCTATATATATGAATACGCTCTTCGTTTATCCTTCCAGCCAAGCTCAAGAGCTCGTTCCTTCCATAATTCTGATTGTTTACGCTCTTCTATCAGTGCTGCTTCAGCCTTCTCTCTTGCTTCTTCACAAGTCTCCACTCCAGCATTGCACTTTTCCGCTTCATGCTGGTAGTGTGAAGAGGTTCGCCTAGCATCATGTATCAATACCTTGGTGTGTTCTAAGTTATCATTGGAAACATTTTTCTGTAAACTAAGCTCCTCTGAAAGTAAAGTTATAATATCCTTCTCCATCTCCTCATTCATTTCAGGATCATGTTTACCACAGTCTGCACATACAATAAAAAAAAGCTAGATATGATAGATTGTAGAGGAGAACAAAACCGACATAAATGAACTTGATACGATAGTCTGTAAAAGAAAACTAAACTGACATCATTCTTGAAATATGTAGATATGGTAAACTAACTAGTGCAAAACATATCACCTTACTAAAAGTAACTCAAAAACAGTAGATGAAATAAGAAATACACACTTCAACGTAGAAGTTAAAACTTCTAATTAGTTTTGATATTAGCAAAAGTAACTCAACATGTTGCATAATCCATTTTTCTCCTATTCATTTTCAGCTTAATTTGTTTCGAGAAATTTATTTCCATTTTCAGAATCATCAGTTTTGCATCTACCTAGTTGTAGTGAAGTTATATTATGATCACACATTTTTCAATCACCCACTCACTTTTAATAAGGGAATCATCACCATCCCTCTTTGAATGGTTATTTGAATTCAAATCTAGCAGATGCAAGGATTGAAATGTTTCCAGCCGGTTGCAGATCATGGAATGCACTGGGTTCACTAAATAAAATTTACTTGGACAAGTAAAACAGGTGTAATGCAGATCAACTGACCTGAATACGAGCTCTTTACAGGTTCTACAAGAACAATAAATGTAAATCCAAAGTTTAAAAAAATAATAGTTTCTTAAATGGAAAAGTTAGGCGCAAAAAGTTTAATAATATCAGCAGACAACGGAAATTTGCTAAGATCTGCTAGCTATCTGGTCATACATCATAGATCTTCTTACAAGAGTGATTGTGGCCAAAATCAAGTTTATCAGAAAATGAAGGCAGTAAGGTCAGAGACTTTATTCAACTTTCCTGACACACAGGCCTCAAGAATGCAAATCAAAAGTATATAATACCAAAGGACAATTCATACACGCAAAGCACCTGGTTTCCAAACACAGATGCCAACAAAACAAGATTTTTTGAATCCATAGTTGGAGGGATCCAAATATGAGAATTGATTAGGAAATCTGAAATAATTAAACTATCCATGTACACAAGGTTCTATTGTATGCTAAGCATGCAGAAGTAATAAATGACAAACAAAAGAAAAATGAAAATTACCAAAAGCAGACATGACACGGCTTAGGTTTGATCCGATTGATATGACATGGAACAAATAAAAAAAAAGATGGATGAATTTGGGCATGGTTGAGCTTATGTGGAGTCATAACAGAAAAAGGTCGGAAAAGTATACTTGAGTTCAAATTCCCAATTCCCATTCAGTTTACTTCTGTGATTTCTCTGAGTTTTTCTCTATTGTAGTTCTTCCTGATTCTTACAATTTAGGTTTTTTCATATATATGATCTGCTAAATATTAGACATATGATTTAGATCATAAATCCTCATTCTGAATTAGCAACTGGGATTAACGAGACATCTGGGATTCTCACCACAATGATCCATAACGTTTTACCTTCTTTTATCATCTGTTACATGGACTCTCCTATGTCCCTTTTCATACCTGTGTCAACAGGACACAACATGGGTATGGGTACAGGACATGTGTCCCACTTCTAATTAGGTATAAATGCATGGTTAGTATCTACGTACCCTTATCCAACTTTTAGACACATATCTCCATAAGATTTGGGATTTGAGGAGTCCGATTTAAACACAAACCTGCACCGATACACTTACCCGACTCTGGGTATCGTAGCTTTTATTACACTTGCACTTTTTAACTTGAAGTCAAATTACGGCTTTGCATTATCAGTGTTGCACACATTACCTAATCATCTTGAAGACTTTCCATTTTTTACCCTTTTTCATTTTATCCTTAACTAGTACCACCCCTAGCTTCTCATCAATGTCCAACTTAAACGATTAACTAAAAATAGAAACATTGAAGGACATAGCATTACAATGTCCATGATTACAGTTTTCTTAAAAAGAATGCTGATCCCCAAAACTAGAAATCTTAATTTACTTTGCAATCCTTGTATGATCAAACACCAAAGCTATCTGAATGGAGCTGAACATATATGATTTGCTCTCACAAATAACCTAGTATCAAGTCAGAAAGTTTAATGATATATAAATGTCATGTCATCAAGGCTTACAGTTCCTTATTGATGCATTTATCATAACAGCATTTCTCAACTTAAGAAGACTAGAGATACAAGGTAAACAAATCAACCAACTATCCAATAACTTATAAAACCTCCATTGACCAAAGAATAATGAACTCTCACTTACGTCAGAATGAAACTGTCTTTCTACAAAAATTAAGAATGATCTCAGATAGTTAATCAACAATTCTGTTAGATAGGTAAAATGACTAATCAACAAATACACTTCTTTCTAGAACTACAATAGTCAAAGAACGAACTCACCTAAAGGCATGGAGAGGATGGTCTCTGAAGAGCAATCACAGGAACATGAAGGGCATGAAGCTTGAACAGATGAATTTCCCTTCAAGAGCCAGAGAAATGGTGGTCCTACTACAAAACCCACCAAAACAACACCCACCAAAACCAACATTAATCTCAGATACCCAGGATTACACAACCTATGGTCTGATGGGTGAGCCATCAATCCTCAAAAAAAGAAACTAATTTGCAAGTTTCTTGAACCGCGAAAAGCAAAACCCAACTCAGATTTGATTTTGAAAATGAAAAATACTACCCAATTCAGAATATCGACAGTACATTTCAAGATCTGAGTCAAAAATCAGAATTTGAAACAAACACAATCATTGCACACTTTTCAATATAATATTACATGTTATAGGACGAAGAATTTGTCTAGAAATCAACCACTAAAAGCTCACATTTCGAGAGAAACCTATCAAATCAAATCTTTCCTTTGTTCTGGAAATTAAAGTGACTCAGATCCCAAAAAAGAGTGATGAAATTTATGGGGGTTTGCAGTGCAAAATTTGTAGAGAAAAAATAGCTAGAGAGAGAAAGACTCGGGTCTGGCTTTTTGAGTAATGAACAAGTCTTTCTTTAAATATATAGTTGTTCAGTTGTGTGTTTGATTGAGTTTCAAGAACAGACGGAAAAAAAGATAGTTTGATGACTTTTGTAATTGCATCACCCAATTGAATGCACAGAGTATATGATTAGACCAACTTCCAATTGGCAGTCAAATGGTTAAACTTTTTTTATTTTAGGGTTTTGGTTTAACAGAAATTTCACTTATAAGTGATTGGTCCAATTGACAGATGTTTATCTCTATCCAAGTAACCTAGTATCAATCCATTAACTGAGTCTTTAGTATTTACAATTATAGGGTTAATTATTTTACAAAATAAAATTGCAATAGTGTACTAAATTTTTAACAAATCATTTTTGAAATATCTGTTTGGTTTGTCAATCAGAAAATAATTTTTTGTTTGTAGAAAGAGCAATGCTACAAATCATGAAATTATTTCATGATTTTCTATCATAAATGATGTGACACGTAACAATTATCTATTTATAGGAATTCCACCAATAATAAATTTTTATTTATTATTATTATTTTTCATTATTTTAGGAGATAAAATTAAATAGTGAGTTAGTATTGGTGGGGTTCCCCCATACACGGAGTTCCAATGATATTATCACATGCCACATCATTCATGATAGAAAATCATGAAATAATTTCATGAAGTTTAGTATTTCTCTAGAAAAGTGAAAATAGAGAGAAATGACAATTAAAAAAAATTATACAAAAATTCTATTTGGTTTCTGAAATATAAGACACTCTTTAGTTAAGCAAGTGGTTAAAGAATTAGGAGTTGTTTTATGTTTAGTGTTTATTGTTTGAGTATTTATGTTACGATTTTGTTTATAAAAAAACATGACTATTATTTGATAACCAAAAAAAACGTTTCACTTATTTTAAAAATCATAAAAAAAACATGTTTGTTAATCTTAAATTATTTTTAAAAAAATTTAACACAATAAACGGTATAAAAAATCAACTTCATGCTGCAGCAAATCTATACACCAACAAAGCAAAAAATATAAATAAAAATAAACCAATAATATTAGGTTATATATATATATACTGTAAAACTAGAATGACCTACAACTAGAAGGCCCCAACAAGAACAAAGTATATATAACTATGAAGAAGTTGAAAGTTTTTCAATTTGTATTGAGTGAGAAGAGAGATTTGGAGGACATATTCTTGCTCTTGAACTTCTTCTGCTACTACTTTCTTTTTTATTTTTTGATTTATATTTTCCTTTTAACACTGAAAATGAATGAATAGTATGAGTACAAAATACCATTCTTGATTTTTAACCAAGAGATGGTTGGGTCCTCTTTACTTTTTTTTCTCAAATAATTTTTTTTATTTTTTATTTTTAACATGGGTACCCCTAAGTAACTATTTCTTATTATCAAGTATATTAGTAATTATTTATATTGTACCCAATATTTTTTTCTCAAGGTAATTGATACTCTTTAATTATGTCCACTTACTTTTTTTTAAACTTTAAATTCTAATTTACCTATATAAAACTCCCTTAAACTATATTACATTAAAGTGGCCCATATTTCAAAACTCCCTTAAACTATATTGCATTAAAGTGGCCCCATATTTCAAGAGGCAACATGCAAATTCACTTAATCCTGTGGGGTAGCTCAATTGATTAGGCCTTGGGTTTACTCCCCAATGGTCACCGGTTTGAGTCTTCTCAGGGCTACTGGAGGCTTGTCCGATCGTTAACTTAGGGTCTTGTGGGATTAGTCGAGGTGCTGCGTAAGCTGGTCCGATCACCCAAATGAGATAAGTTACCGTTGGAAGATAATGATAGTTATTTTATATCCTAAAATCTCTCTTAGTTGAATTGGAGAAAGAAATTGGAAGGGTTTTCTACTTAGAATATGACTACCAAATACACTCTCCTATAGAAAGAAGAGTCGGATACACTAAAAGGTATGTCACAATTTAATACATAATTACTTTTTGTTTATAGGATTATAAGTACTAACTTGAGTGTACCCGACTGACAGAGGTGCCGGCACAATCGCATCTCATATGTTTTGCAGGAAGAAAGCTTCGAACCAGGTCGTGAAAATTTATACATCAACAGTTGGCGCCGTTTGTGAGAATCAAATAAGTTTTGTTCGTGATCCGATTTGGGTGCACAACTTGCGACATAGGATAGGAGTAAAGATTTAGGGTGTCTGCAATTCATACAAAACAGATTCGTGGTGTTCCAATTGTGTTTGCAAATTTTTTTATATGGTTCGCAATTTTCAGACCAGTCGCACTGCTTTGGTCAGAATTTCTTTGTTATTGATCGAAACAACATAAAACGACGACCAGATGATAGGAAATTCGAAGAGCTTCGATTTGATATTTTATTCAGTCATATTAAGAGCACTTCAAGTTAGTCAAAATTGAGTTTGAAATTATTATTGTGGACTACGAATTTTGTGAATTCATTTTCTGAGTTTGTAAATACGTCAAAGGTATTCTAAAGGTAAAATCTCTCTTTAATTAATTACTTTGTTGATTGTGAATTTCAACTTAACACTGGTATCTGAGCCATGGTTAGAATTTGGTTTGTTTCTAGTAGAAACCAAGATGACAAATCGAACACATATTGTGTATATTCGAACTGTGCAATCGTGGGAATAAATAATTAAGGATAGTTAATTTTATTCCAAAGTTAATGTATGACTTTCGTGTAGTTGTGACAAGCTTGTGCAATTAAATCAAAAAAGTCTGACATTATTAATTTGTAAGGAGGACAATTTGTTTCGAAATTAAAATTATAGAGATTTATATACACGGACTCAAAAGTGTAGAAAAACAACTGATAGGTTTACTGGGTTTTGCAATTGTTCCAAGCTGATCCAGTCCATGGGCCTAACTAACCCAACCCATTTTAGATTGGGTTCTGTTACGGATCACATGAAGCCAACCCTTTGTCGAGGTTGCCAATGCTAATCTGGCCCAACCCAATGTCAGAACAGAGCATTTCTTGTGCTCATGAATAAGCTCAAGTTGGGCTAAGCCTAGGATTGCTGAAAAAGAAAACCTTCAAATTGTTCTGTTTTGTTGAACTTGGGATCTCCATTTAAGTTCTATGACAAAAGCAAATGAATCACAAACCCTGTGTCCATAAGCTAAAAATGTATGTATCGCCACATGTTCGAACATTTCTTCTCCTTCTTCTTCCCCTTTCCATTTTTTGTCTTATCTTACAATAAGAATTATGAAAATTTGTCTAAAGCTTTCGTCAATGGTTCACAAAACAAATCAACTATGAAAATTTCCGATTCCTCATTCACCAAAAATACAGTGAGCAAGTACACAGTTGAATCAAATGAATATGCAACCCAATATAAGGGTAACCCATGAACATTAAAAAAAAAAAAAACTTAGTCATCCCCGTCTTCAATATTGTCATCTGAATCTGCTAGTTGATCAAAGAAAGCATCGAGGTACCATGGACATTTTTCATTCAAATCACCCTTAGTGGCATGAGCTCGCCACTTCTGGTCGGCTATCATATCAGGGGAGAGTCCCCATTCTTGCATCTCCTTATCGGTGTGATGGATTGCCAAGCTGTATTCTCCACCATCTCCTAACTGCATCACTCGAAACTCACAATTCCCAAGATTGTTTAGGTACTCGAATTGCTCGACTGTCCACTTGAACCACTTCATAAGGAAAACCCTTGCAGCTAGACCATGGCTTATGATAATAAGATTTAGGTCATTGGAGGGGTCATGGTGAAGCCTGTTCATGTCTATGTCCCTCCACAGAGATTCAAGAAAACCTGCACATTTAAATTTGGTTCTTTGTATATAATCATTTTCAATAATAAATAATTGTTGAGCCAAATTCTTTTTTGACATGGCTCGTTTTTTTAGCAACTAAATGAAGAAAGGCACAAATATTCCTTATGGTTGTACAAGTAGAGGGTAAAATACCATCCTTTTGTTTCAGACCAGAGAGAAAGGGAAGGAAAAAAAGAAAAAGAAAACAAACTAAAATAGTTTTCAACTTCATACGACCAAGAAAAGCAGGAACTTTTCATTTTCCTGACCACTTGGCGTTCCAACCCAGTTCCAACAATGCACTTCTCGGACTGAGAAAGCAAAACTGCTTGACGTTACATATTAGAACTCATTCAAGCCCGATTTTCACATTAGTGTGTAGTGATTATGAACTTTGCATTATCTAAAGAAAGAAAAAAACATAGGATTTCCTTTTTAACATTAAAAGAAAAAACATGAAATCATCATAAGAAACACCAGGTAATTAAAGGCGCCAAGCCAAACTTTTCTGAAAGCATACAGGTTAGCTGACAAGGTCAGATTTTACTAGTTCTACATTTCATTGATCTCACTAAAATATCATAGGCCCATTGAGACTAGTCATATAGGGCTGTTTCTCATTTGGTTATTGACATATGAAGGACTGACTAGTAGTTCCTATATACATACATATATATGTATATACTTTTGCACATGTATTTAGATATATGAACATGCATACATATATACTCTTTAATCTCTAATTCTCTATATATAAAGGATCAACCAACAAACGTATGGGCAAAACAATAGGTGAATGATTGACACATTATTTCATCATACACACTTAAAACAGGTCAAAGTTACAAGTCAAACTTCCACAAAAGCACTTCTTAGGTAAACATTTGGATGGAAACTACCACATCTCCAAACTGCCTACTATAATTTTATATGCACTATTACTGATCACTTAAAGTGAATTATGGGTATGCATAAGTATATGTGAGTTATCATATGGTTAGAGAAACTACTAAGTCCATTGCATGAAGGTGGGTTGGCTAGCACACATTGTAATTCCTAGTTTTAGTGGATAGAACAAAAAAGCTACACATATGACACCTACCTAATTTCATGTCTTCTATTTTTGATATCCAAAGATAGTTTAGGTAATTAAATGAAAATTTGCTTTTCTCATGCATCCACAGGCTGCAAGTTTTTCCGCTAATGAATCAAAACTTGATTAGCTTTCTTATTTTTCAGGACAAAAAGCAAAACAATTTTCACATCTACAAACAAGATAACCTCCACAATGTTAATTGAAACTCTTTTCCTCCTATTCTAAAAGCATAGGCTCCATTAGGACTCCAACATACAACAACAACAACAAGAAGTAAAAAAAGAGAAGAAATCTGCCCTTCACTATTTTTCAAAAACATATAAAAGAAATAGTTTTAAATTTCTCAAGGAATAACCTATAACACGGTCAGAATGATTTTTTAGCCTTGACAGAATGATTTTTTTTTTTGCTCAAAACTGAAACACAAAATATAAGACCACCTTGGGTTTAGCTGCTGTAGTAAGTTAGTAACAGAGGATGAACCTTGGCACAACGATAAGGTTGCTCCACTGTGATCTGGTGGAGGTCACAGGTTCAAAACAAGTAAACAACCTCTCCAATGCGGATGTAAGGCTACTTATATAAGACCCTCCTTAGACCCTGCAATGGCAGGAGCCTCGTGCATAGAGTTTGCCCTTATGTTAGTAACAATACCTCCATTCTCTCTCATGAAAAATTTGCATAAGCTTCATATACTAGATTCACATATTTTCTCTTGCATCCTAAACCATCGTATATGTTTTTGATACACACATATAAAATCACTACTTAATGAAAGAAAAACAAAAGTTGCTTTGGTTAGTTTTGTCCTTTAGGATTAATTGTTACTAAGGTTCTAAAGTCTATAAAATGGTTCTAATCGTCCATTCTAAAGTTCTTGAAAATTAAATGTAGAAATTACAGGGCTAGTACTTTGTTCAAGAGATTGTGATTATTTATTTCTTCTTCCTCTTCTCTCATTTCTCTTCTGCCTACTTTTCTTATCATTGTCGTTCTTCTAATTTCTTTATAATAAAGATTGTTGCCCTCTCTTAGAAAAATCACAAATCAACTATCAGAAGTCCGCATAAACTGTAATTCTCTGCTCCGTAACCTAAGTTGTGTTTCTAAAAGTACTCAACCACCCTTGATCTATTCCATATCAAACCCTAACCCTAGTTCTTTTTTAAGTGTCGCATGTTGATTTGTCCTCTGCTTTAATAAAAATCCATTTCCTGAAAGAAACTGCACTTTTGAGAATATAGATGGCGGAAACATTTGATGATACACCATTTCTCTGTTGTTTCATCCCTGTCAAACAAGAACATAATTGCAAATGCAAGAAACAAAATTTTACCATTGTTAAAGAACACACAAGTATTTTTTGTTTTTGTGGAGAAATTCTAGAGGAATCACTTTCAAATGCATTTCCAAGTAACTAGAATGCCATAGCACAACCAAGGGGACCTGGATTTCAACATTTTACCATTGACATGTTTCTCAGTTGGTTCAAGTCTTTTGAGATTAATTAACATAACTTTCTTCATTTTTCCTAACAAAGCTCCTTTTAATTATTATATATATAAAAAAAGGAACACATACTTGACAATATATATACTTATTAACTGTGCTTTTGCATACTTCCACAGTTATAGAATAATAATTTTTTAGAAGAAGACAATATACTTAGAATAAGAACAATCAGCAATCAAAGAAAACAACAAAAATAAAAAACAGAAATTGTTTGAGAATCTTACTTGACACTCGATCAAACACATCAGCAGCAGACTCTCCCTCAGGAAATCTGTAGTAGAACCTCCCAAACCTCTCTCTAGTCTCCTTGATCACCTTCATCCTCTCCTCCACCTGAAAATTCCCAAAATCTTGTTCCCTAACCCTACATTCCTCCCTCACTCCGATCACCCTCTTCTTCGAGAACGACCGTCCGATCTCGCGGAGCGTCGATCTGGTCCGCTCGTAAGGTGACACGTAGAAGTACACCCTCCAGTTATCTAACTGGCCGTTCTCGGAGATCACTTGCCGGATCTTATCTCCGGCGAGATTCGCCTGACAAATTCCTTGTTGGGTCAGTTGAATTTTGTGGTCCGGCGTGGTGGTGTACAACGCGCCGTCAAGGTTGCCTTGGCTCTCGCCATGGCGGACCAAGATTATTCTCTTTGGGATCGCTTTGTGATGATGTATCATGCTTTCTTCTTGTTTTGTTTCGCTCTCTATATGTAAATCTCTCTCTATATATGTATGTATTTGTGTATAGTATATATATAAATATATATATATATAGGTGAGAGTGGATGTATATACATTATTAGTACATAGACGCGTTTTTGAGTTTCTTCTTCTATGTGCGAGGATTGTTGGAATTCAGAGTCAGAATCTATAAAGCCAACCAAAGCCGTGTTGTTAATCTATTGACATTATAACCATTTCATATTCTATAGTCGTTGGAGGCTCTGAAACCAATTTTGGGAGAAAAAAAGGTCTGGCATCTAACACTTTCACACTATTTTAGACTAAAAACTATATGTTAGAATATATATATTTTATTTTTGGCAACTATATGTTAGAATACTTATATATGTTTCAAAATTAATTAAGCAAGTTAAACAAGGGTTGCACATGTACTTGGATTATTTCTATTATATTTTAACAGTTCCAAATTCCAATTATGAAGTCTTTAAATCGGAATCACACTTTATATCTTAAATTTGACTTTAATTGTTAATCACTTTATATCTTAGATTTGACTCAATATTATTTAGTTGGTTCAAATAAAGTGGTTTTTGTTTTTGGGATAAAGGGTTTTTTTTTTTTTTTGTAATTTTTTCTCTCAATTCTAAATCATAATACAATAATTGGTTATGCAGAGTTTTAATAATATGTTGCATAGATATTGCATCTTTAATATAAATATGTTACATTATTGGTAGATGGATATTGCATCTATTGTAACCGTTAATTTAGTAGGGAATGTCTAATTCTTCACATCATCCTTTGCACTGGTATAAATATATTTTTTTATTTGTTGAAAAAGTAAATAGATGTTATTTGATAATACAATTTTAAATTAATTTAAGTATTTATTTAATTAAGTGTTTGATAAATTAATAATATAAATATCAACACTACTACATAGTCGACTTTATAGCATTGAAGGGCTAAGAGCATCTACCATATCATTGCCAAAGCCCTTTTAGGGGATGCAAAGTGCAAATATATGCTCCGAAGGCTTAGTTAAATAATGAGATTCACAACTTGCTTAGTTTAATGGTTAGAAAAATTTAGTGTGGGTTTTAGCTAAACAAAATGTCCACGATGAATTTAAATTTCTATGTTTGCGTGCATACATATATATATATATTTATTTTAGATGTATTTTCTTCACTTAAACTTATATAACTTTTACTACAAATTGAATTTTTTGATGAAATTATTTTTGTTATGAATAAAATTTTGAGAGTTTCAATTTGAGTAGCACTTAGGTCATATTCTAACTTAGGGCCCGTTTGGTAACCGTTTATGTTTGGTGTTTAGTGTTTATAAAAATAAATTTTTACGATAAACATGTTTGATAATTTTTGTTTTGTTTATAAATTGTCAAAACGCTTTTAAAACAACACTGTTCCTAAGCCTTCAAATTCTAAACATCAAAATGATGTTTATTGTTTATGTTTATTAAAAAAAAAAAAAAACTTTTTTTTAATTTTTTATCTAAAATGGTGATTATATTATTTTAATTAAAAATTAAAACTAAAAGTGAGAAAATAAAAAGAAAAAAAATTATAAAAGGCTATTGTTTAATACAACGATAAAAATATTAGAATTATCAAGTGTGGACAGAATTAAAAAGATAGTTACTTAGGGACACCCATGCTAAAAAAACACCTTATTTGATAGAAAAAAAAACAAAGAAGTCTCAACCATCTCCTTATCAAAGAAACAAGAATGGTATTTTGTATTCATATCATTCATTCATTTTTAATGTTGAAAGAAAAATAGAAATCAAAAAAATGAAAAAGAAAGTAGTAGCATAAGAAGTTCAAGAGAAAGAGTATGTCCTCCAAATCCCTCTGCTCAGTCCATAAAATTGGACCGAACCGAACCATTCATTACAGTTTCGGTTCCGACTCTAAATTTTAGGAACCGTTCACTAAGATTCTGGTTCCAAGCCTTGGAACAGGAACTGAAATCGTTGAATATATATATATATATATATATATATATATATATATACATACATATATATATACACATATATAATCATTATAGGAGTTTAACCTTATAATAGTTATAATAACTTCATTGTTTAAAATTTTTTACATAACAAAATGTTATTATATATATTTTTTGCTCTATTATATTTATTGCTGTATAGATTTGTTATAGCATAAACTTGACTTTTTATGCAATTTATTATGTTGATTTTTTTTATAAAAAAAAACAGTTTAAGGTTAACAAAAATATTTTTTTGTTTATGATTTTAAAAATAAGTCAAACGTTTTTTCGTTATCAAACAACACTCATGTTTATGGATAAACAAAAGCGTAACATAAACACTGTTTATATAAACACTTAAACAATAAATACTAAACATAAACGGTTACCAAACGGGCCCTTAATTTTTTGACCAGCCAAATTTGGAGAAGCCGCGGTCGAGAAAAAATATGAAAATCTAATATGATGATATAATTAGCTAAATAATGACATGATTGCATAACATTTAAATTTGGAGAAGCAAATTTAGATATACTGTGAGAGATTCTCTAAGAAAAAAACTTTAAATAAGCCCTCCAATATCATTTCATTCAGTACCATTTTTGCCATTATTTTATTTTAGATAAGTTTAAGTTTATCACTACACCATTGTAGTTCCTTTGACTCAAAAGAGTTTCTATTTAAATTACTTATGCATCACGTCACAGTGTCATTATATACATTTTTATTGCACTCACACACCTTTTCACACTCTCTCTACATACCACAAGTTGACACATAATAACTAGATCTGTCAATGGATTGAATTTTGATCCGAATTCGAGTCAATAATTAAGATATGGATTGAATATTCAATCCGATAATCCGTTAGCAATTCAAATCCGATAATCCGTTAGCTAAACAAATCAGATATGGATTATGATTGATCTGATCCGATAGCAATCCGATATAAAATAATATAATATATAATTTATTATAAATATATTATCTAATGTTATAACATATAATATTTACATACTATTAAAATATTTTTTTATCATTATTTCCTTCATTTTCTTCTATCTCTCTATTTTGTCTTTCTTTATAGTTTTTTATTTAATAAAATATTAAATACTTATTTTTCTACTACTTTTTTCTTTATATTTTATTTTTCTTTTATATTTTTTTCCTAATCATTATTTGCTAATCTCTTTTGAAATTAATTTTTTTTATAAAAAAAATTATGTTCTTTTTCCAATCGGATATCCGATTAATAATAAATTGAATATGAATTTAATTATATATAATTCGTCGGGTTATTGGATCGAATCGTGTTGATTATAGCTCTTGTCGGGTTTGGATAGGATCAGACCTAATCCGGTCCAAATTCGTTCCGTTTAGAGGTCTAATAATAGTTTCCTCTCTAATGTACCATAGTTCAGTAACACAGACATACAAACAATTAAACTAAACAAATGAGACACCACAACCATCCAAAAATTCATCAATTACCAAGACATTGTATCATATATTACACTACTATCGATTTTTTATTTTTTTTATAACCATTATGATGATGGTTTTTTTTTTCTTTATCTTTTTTGACAAAAAAAATATTTTTATGAAAAATAACTATGTTTTTAAATATGGGTAATTAAATCTTCGTGTCTTTTTTTTTTTAAATTGTTAATGCAAAAACTTGTTGAAAGAAAAATCAAATAATAATTGCAGTAAAAAAGTCATAATGATTTGAAAGAATTTGACTCGTGCTCTTATTAGCACTTAGGCTTATAGGCTCTTTGAATTTGAGAGTACATGAATTAGTAATTTTCTCTTAGTTTTTGGATGTCCCTTTCTCGTTTCTTTTTCATCCTTTTATTATTTACCTCCGTCCCATAATTCTTGGCATGAAAATTCTAACTTTTTATGGTGGGACTCACTTTTTAGTATAATAATGCATGAATTTACATATTAGTCCTTGTTTAAAAGTTAGTATTATTATTATATAGTGGATCCCACTTTTAGGATAGCAGAGTTTGAAAAGGGTAGTTTAAGAATCATATAATCTATTTTAAGAAAAGAATATGTATTTTGGGACATTCCAAAAAAGAATAGTGAATTAAAATTATGAGACGGAGGGACTATCAGTCTTGGCTAACTCCTCCCTGATTATTTGCTCTCTCGATTCTCCTCCTTAGGAAAGACTAATGCGGGGCTCCTTTATCGTGAGAGTGATGTCAGCGCTAACTCTCCTCCTCCTCGTTTGGTGGGATCATGCTTATTGGTCAATGGAATATTAATCTTGATAGGCAATCGGATTAGCTCACTGTGCTATCCACGTAGGCGTATTCTTTTTCCACGCGTCACTTCTCGGTTTATTGTGGTTCTGTACATGTATCGTATCTTTAGTAGTGGAAAATTTTTATCTACAATATTTTTGTTTCATATCCCGAAACAAAGTTAAATTCAAAAATTTATATTTTCAAATCAAATAAGTTAAATAGATTCATAACTTTAAATTCTTTTCGTATGAATAGGAAAAATGTATCACATTATACTCTCCCGTCCCAAAAGTATTTGTTTAAAATTATCCAAATATAAAATAAAGAGAGTATAAATTAAATAAAAAAATTATAATAAAATTTACATTACAAAATAAAAGTCACTTGAAAAAGAAGAAGAAGAATGTCAAGAATTGTTGCACAATTAAGATATAGTGATTTAATTGTGCAACAATTGATGGGTAAGAAATACATTAAATTACAAAATACGAAAAAATAAAAATAATGTTCAATAAGTATTTTTATGCAACATAGCTATCATATTTTCATTGAAAAAAACTTGTATGGACTAATAGAATAGTAGTTGTATTTATTTGGTAATTAATACAATAAACAAAGAATAATCAATACATTAATGCTTTGTTTGGTTAGAAGGATGAAAAAATGGATGGAAGGGAGATGGGGAGGGATTGAAAGGAAGGTGTCTCTTTCACTTTTTGTTTGGTTGGATGGAAGGGGTAGTGAAAAAGATAAATAGGGTGACATTTTTTTTTTGGGATAAATATCACTTACCTTCCTTGAGGTTTGTCGATATAATAAAGACCTTCCCTCTACGTTTCATAATTTCACCTACCTCCCTTGAGGTTTTGATGCATATAATGAACTCCTTCCTTCTGTAATGATGCCTGACGGACACTAACAACATCTGCTGATGTCACCAGTCCTAAAAGTTCAAAATCCAATTTTGCCTTCCACTTTTGTCTGATGTGGATAACAACTCACATCTTTGTTGACTTTGGTGGAACCGAAACTCCATTGAAGCTGAGTTTTCACTGTAACATCCAAGTCCATCATCTTACTCTCTCATCACCGAGCATTAGCTAATTGTCACAGTAAAAAATCCCACAGCCGAAGCAATTAACTGTATCTTACTTCTCCTTCAAGCAATTACCATGCACACCACCGCCTAGCACTACATCGGAAGCTCCACTACTACGTGTCCATTAAAAACCTATCACCACCGTTGTCGAGAAGACCCATAACAGTTCTTTCACTATCAAGTAAGCTCCATTGTCTTCGTCATCCGAAGCTCCACCACTGTTGCATGGTTCGTCCACCATCACCTTCAATTGAAGCGTCGCCATCTCAAGGACCACCATCTAGGTTTCCATTTGAGCCTCACCACCAAGATCAAAACTCCAAAGCCCCACTCCATTACCGGAACCACCATCGTCTACCGTCGAATATCACTGCAGGAACAACACCCACGTTTGGGTCTGCTTTGACGAAGTTTCACCACTTCGCTAATGGGTTTGGCCTCTGGCCTAACTTTAATTATGCAAACGATATGATCATTTCAATCTTAAATACCAAAATATGACGAAATGACCAAGCTCTCCGGCGACAGACTCTCTCTAGTTCCCTCCGATTAGAAAGGCACTTGCGAGAGCACGCTGAATTTTCCTTCTTTGGAGTGTAAGAGAAAAATCATTAATTAGAAAGAACCAACTGTGGCTGCAATTTCCACTGCCTCTATTCACAGTCATAGAGCACCAGCGACAGTGATGACCACCTCTTCCTCAACTCCATCATTCACCGAACTGTCAGTGACATCCTCAACGTCTTCGATTCATCTTCCTTAACTCTTTATTCACATCGTCTCTCTCCTACCTTCCCTTCCATGCCGTCTCGGTTTACTTTCAGCAATCTGACATTGTCGACCGGTACGCACATGCCAATGGACCAATTCTAGTGATAATTTGGTAGGTGTGATATATAAAAACGTATAAATTATTCATGGGCAAATAAGTAAATTCACTAGTTACTCTAACTCCGTTTGATAATTGTGACTGACAAGGGAGATAGGTGAGAGATTATGAGACGTATAGAAGAGGAAATTTGTTATATCAACAAACCTCATATGATTGAATCAAAATCATATGATGGAATGGTTACATTTGCAGAGAATGGAAATTTGGTACGCAGGAATGGAATGGTCATTACAGGTCATGTTGCTGACGTGGTGAGAAAAATATGTGCAGCATATGACATGTCGCTGACGTGTATAATGTTGTGTCAAATATAATGCACATTTGATGCTGACGTGTCAAATTTAACGTACATTTGCTACTGCTTTGTACAATGACGTGTCAAATATAAGGTACATTTGCGGCAGATGTGTACAATGACGTAGCATATGACGTGTCAAGTGTAATGCACATTTTATGCTGATGTGTACAATGATGTGTTGATGAAGGCAATTAAAAATAAAATTATTAAATAATTTTTTTAATAAATAAATAGTAAAAAATCATAAAAGAATTTTTTCTTTTAATCTTCACAAGGTTATAAAAAATTAAATAATTACATACAAAATTCCGTTTATATGTGATTAAAAAAAATGAAAGACGAAATTCACGAACCGAAACCCGAATTATTATTTTTTTAATATTTAATAATTACATAAAAACTGTAGATTAAATGAATCCTCGTTACAGTCTGCAAATTCATTTAATTCTCGTTAAATGAATCATTTGATCAATTAAATGAATCCTCGTTACAGTTTTTTAATATGGTCATTATTAAATGAAAGCTACAGTCTTTAATTGATTACATGAATCGAGACTCGCATAGATTCCACTTAATCAAAGGCTACAAAACTTTCGGCCCAACCAGTTGGTAAGTCAGATAATTCTTCTAAAGGGGTGACTTACGGACTGATTGGGCCAAAAACCAATCCCACACTACGTTACAAGAAGAAATTTTAAAAAAAAATTCAACTCCCGCTTTATGTGACTTTCATTCCCGTGTATCCCTTTACTAGTTGTAGAATTTCTCATGAGCACACTTGGGGTTTATGGGAATTTCAATTCTCTCATGACTTAATAACTAATTTTACAATTCAATAAATTATTCTCAATATCTCGTTGAGTTATGATAGACAGTGAAAAAAACAAATCAGATGGAGGAGTTGAATGAAAATATCCTCTGAATATATCTAATAGAACATGAGTTAAGAATGCTATTAACATGACATAACTTTAAACGAGTTGTGTTATTATATTATCCGTTTATTAAATAGGTTATATGAGTTGTGTCGTATTACTTATTTAATAAACTGATCGTAATGGTGTCAATAAACGATTGGTGTTTAGGTTGATATGTTTAGTAAAATACATGCGGCTATTATAACCTGTCAATACTAATTATCATAAAGTCATTTTATAGGATTTTCAAACTCATCCTTGCCGAGAACTTAATAGAATTTCAACTTTAACACATTAGCCTTAACAGAGTGAATTTTTTATTTTTTCGAAAAAAGAAACAACAAAATATAAGACCTCCTTGGGTTTAGCTGCGTAGTAGCAATACCAAAGCATGTTAGCCTTAACAGAGTGAATTTGTTTTGTGATGATGTATCATGCTTTCTTCTTATTTTGTTTCTCTCTCTACATATGTAAATCTCTCTCCCTATATGTATATGTGTGTCTTGGTTTATATGTATATATAGTATACATATATATATATAGGTGAGAAGGGGGTGATGATTTGGATGTATTTCCATAATTAGTATACAGACGTGTTTTTGGGTTTTCTTCTTCTATAATGTGAAGATTGTTAAGAATTCAAAGTCAGAATATATGTAGCCAGCCAAAGTTGTTGTTTGTGAACATGACAACATTTTATATTCTATGGTCATTGCCTCATTGGAGGCTCTGAAACCAATTTTGAGAAAGAAAAAAAAAGGTGTGGTTGGCATTTAGAATATTTTCACACTATTTTGGACCAAAAATTGTTACAATATATGTTTCAAATTGTAGATACTTGGATTGGTTCCAATTATGAAGTCTTGATTTTGTAATCATTTACATCTTAGATTTGATTCAACATTATTTTAATTCAGAACCACTTTACATCTCAGATTTGACTTAACATTATTTAATTTGATTCAAATAAAGTGGTTTTTGTTTTTGGGATAACGATAATTTTTTTTTTTTTAGTGCGGTGCAAAAACGACTGCAAAAGTTTGTATAAAATCTAGAGGGGGTGAATAGTTTTACTTATTCATTTGTTTAATTTTAAGTTCAATTAAAATTAAAGCAAACTCATAAAACAAGTAAATAAAATAAAGTGCGATAAAGTAAATAGCGCACTAGATATACATTAAAAATTCAAATCGAGAAAAACCAAATTCACTATTTCGAAGCAAAATACAATAGACTTTGTCCCTGATTCACACCCACTCCATTCTGACAAGAGCTTGATGAGAAAAAATTCAAGCTTACTCTTGCAACTTCCTCGTCCAATTGTTGTAGACTCCCAGCTAACGTCACAATTCTTTCAGAAGGGTAATTGGAATAACACAAACACTCAGTAAGTATTTTCTCCCCTTCGTATTGTGATCTTCTTCTCCTTCCTCACCAGTGAACAGTTGTAGAACAAACCAAACGAACTAGTGACTTGATTAATAAGAAATTTGAAGTAGTCTTTAAATGATTAATGAAGCAAAGAGAGAGACACAACATAAATCACTCATAGTGTATATATATATGTAATCTCTCAAAAATATAAACAAACAATCAATAGAAAATTTTATGCTCTAAAAATAACTCTATGTTTTCTCTTTCTAAAAATAATTACAAAGAAAACATATGAGATTTTTATAAAATTTAAAAATCCTATTTTTTTTTGAAAAATAAGTTATAATTCAATTGGAAATAAGTCCCTATGTTTAAGAAAATTTCAGAGTCAAAACCCAGTCGAAATAGGACACACTAGAGCAAAAATTCGCCATCAGAAGGCATAGACTAGTCCAGCCCATTCTTGGACCAGTCCAAGGCTCTGCCCTGTTAAATTTGAAGTACTGAAAGTTCATGTACCGGTCCAGCTAAAGCTTAAATCGATCCAACCTTGAGAATTTTGAAAATTTGCTCGAAAATCCTAATTTTCAAGGTCAGAACCTCTCATTTTGAAATATATGTGCTCTCACCACTTTTCCTGAACTACATGACTCTCATAATTGATCAACGATGTTCACATGCAATTGAAACCACTTGAAAACTTTAAACGAACAAATCCTTGTTCAAGACATTAATGTATTCTTTCGAAGTTTTAAGCTTCATGCATTTGAATATCATTGATACAAGTTTGGTGTAGAACTTCATGCTTGCACATTGTCTTTAATTACATAATCAATTACAAGAATATAATTAAAATTTACAACTCGATCATGTTCAATTTTGATTCTAAAGATTGTCAATTACAAAACATATACGTCACATTTTTGTTTCTTCATTTAAATCAAGAATGGAGCAACTCTAATTCGATAATGTAACAATTTTAAATTATTAATTTAATAATTTTAAATTGACAATGCAACAAATACGTAAAGATATTAAATTCTAACACAATATAATATACTACATGGGTACGTGTTGCATCTTTAATGTAAATGCATTGCATGCTAAGAAGCACAAATACGAACATGATATGATACGAATATGTCAACATGTAAAATTCTAAAAAAGTAAGACATGGGCACAATGTCGACACGACTAATATAAATATAAATTTTTATTTATATATTTATTGAGTGAGACAATCATAGAACTTTAGTTAATTTATAAATTATATAGTAAAGTTATATAAATTAAAAGATCACTCTATTCGAATATAAAAAAGAATATGTTATATTATATATGATATATGTTACTATCATATCTTGTTAATTATAGTTGACTATAATTTTGTTCCTTTAATGATAAACATTTGATATATGTTTGCAATAGGGGTGCACACGGTTTGGTTTGGTTCAATATTGTTCCATGCTAAATAAGAATCAGAACCGAAATCGTTGAAACATGGAACCAAACTAAACCAAACCGTGAAAGACCGGTTAGGTTTCGGTTCTGGGACATTTTTTTTTCTTTGAATGGAATTATTTAATTATTTTTTTAATACTAAAAATCAATAATACAAAGACAAAAGGAATGTAAGAATCGTGACCATTTTTGGCCAATTTTTCTTTTTATTTCATTTAAATGCATATAAATGATTTAAATAATTATAAATGTGTTTTAAATGTAAAATACATGTTTGGGGGCTTGTATAAGGGTCTGAAAAAATTTTGAAAGTGTTTGGCAAAAGTTAATTTTTTGGGGTCAAGTGGACTCGAAAAATTAAAAAATATTGGAATGACACCAAATTTAGTGAGTAGCTTAATTAAAATATTTGATGTGCTACGAAATCAATTTTCCGTAGAAGTTGCGAAAATTGAAAACAGAGTCCAAGAATGTTTAGTGAGTGGCTAGTGTCATTTTTGTAAATATGATAGTTAGGTCTATAAATAGTAAAGTATAAAATTCAGCAATTCATTTCTCATTCTCATCAGCCACATAAAGAGAACAATATATAGACCTGTCAATGGATCTGAATCCGATCCAAATCCGAGCCAATAATTAAGATATGAATTGGACATTCAATCACATAATCCGTTAGCGATTTGAATTCGATAATCCGTTAGCTAAACAAATCGGATATGGATTATGGTCGATATGGTCCGATAATAATCCGATCCAAAATAATTTAATATATAATTTATTTTAATTATATTATCTAATGTTATAACATATAATATTTACATACTATTTAAATATTTTTTATCATTATTTTCTTTTTATTCTTCCTTCTCTTTATTTTGTCTTTCTTTATAGTTTTTTTTCTTTAATAAAAAGTCAAATACTTACATTTTTACTACTTTTGTCTTCCCTATTTTATTCCTACTCATTATTTGTTAATATCTTTTGAAATTATTATTTTTTTAAAAAAATTATATTATTTTGGATCAGATATCCGATTAATAACAAATCAGATATGGATTTAATTATATATAATCCGTTGGGTTATCGGAAAAGATCGGATCGCCTATATTTCTTATCGAGTTTAGATCATATCAAGCCTGATTCGGTCCAAATTTGATCCGTTTACAGGTTTAGCAATATATATCTATATATAACAATATCATCTTCTTCCATTCTCCATTAATTTTGAGAGGCTTGGGGCGATAATTAGAAGGCACCGAAGAAGAATAAGTTGGTTTATGCATTAAGGGCTCGAGTTTGACCTATCCGAAATTAAATTTGAAGAAAGTTATTTTTTTTGGTAAGAAATTGGAAAAATCATTTGGAAGCTCTTTCAAATTGAGATAGAGATGTCTAATTCATGAAATTCAAAATTTTTGTGAGTATATTAGTTGTTTATGACAACCAATTGGTTATGTGAGTATAATTAGATGCCTTTCAAAGTTAAAACATGTTAGATTATACTAGTTAGTAATTTATCAATGTTAAATGATGTAATTACATGTTTATAATTGCCTTAGATGATTATATAAGCATGTTAAGGTTGAATTATGAAGTCATTATGTGTATTCATGTATACTTATGAAGGTGACACTTGTGTGTTTGATAAATTGTCTTGAAAAGATGTTTGAATGTGAAATTATGTTTAATTATCGATATAAGTGACATGAAATGTGCAATATGTGAAACATGTTCAATATTATAGTATGTGATGTATGTTTGAAAATTGTGCAAACATAATAATTAAATGCTACATTAGTTTGAATTATATGTGTACGTCTGTTATGAGCATTTGAAATCCATCTTCATTCATTGGGAAGCATATGGTGAGAGTGGTGAACTCAATTAGGCGGTATAGTTCTCTTGAGGAGTGATGAGGTAATTCGATTAAGGGAACCCTCGTGGGAGTGATCCGATAAAGGAGCTCAAATTAGATGGAATAGGATACTCCCTAAAAATAGAGTCCTACGATAAGGTGATCCGGTCAAGGAGTCTCGGATAGGTGGGATTAGGCAGCTCGTAAAACTGGAACCCAATAAGATTTGTGAAGAGTATAAGGGAGTTATGCATATCATGTTACATTGTATATTGCTTATGATATGGTTGTGATGTACGGGTATTTGTTTAACATGATTAAATGCAAATATATATTTATGTGGTATTCACGAAACTTGCGAAATTGTCTTTTAGACATTCTTACTGAGCCTATTGTAACTCATCCCATGAGTATTAACTCTTTTCAGGAAATAAAAAATAAGTGATGGAGTCTCCCCAACGGTAAAGTTGGCATGGAGCAGTATCAGTTCATTTAAAGACGTAAAACGTTTTATTTGAATGTATGTTCGGATTACGTACTATATGCATGTGATGAACATATACAGACCATTTATATTTTGAGAACATATATTGTTTATGCCTTATGATTTCATACATTATAAACATGGTATTGAACATGGTAAAATGTTAGACGATTTAAATGATGATCCTTTATTTATATTTATTTTTACATGTATAAACTTGTGGGAATGGTTGTGTTGATGAATTAGTAAAATGAGATGTATGTTTGATAAGAATGAGGGCCAAAGTGTATGAATAGACACTTAGAAAATTCTGCTGAGTATCAGTTTTGAGGAATTTCGATCAATAGAAACTCATGTTTCGATCAATCGAAATACCTCGATTAATCGACCAAGTATCGAAATGTTCGATAGAAAGATGACCAATTTCTAGTGGAGTTTCGATAGAACCTCGATAGAAGCTCGATCAAGCGAGATTTTCTATCAATCGAAACTCCCATTTTGAATAATCGAAATGTGTTTCACATGATCAAAAGTAGCACTTTGATCAATCGAAATGAGTGCAGATTATGTAATTCAAAGGGGTTTGTGTAAGTATGTGTTCAATAACGGGTTTTTGTAATGGACTTGAAAAGCTTGCGTATACATGTTTACATTGTAATTATGGTATAAAGAATACTTCTGCTGATTTTGAGGTCACAACTTAGAATATTGATTATTATGATGTATCAAGTGAGGGATATAGATATATTGATAAATGTAAAGACTTCCGTTGTATGTAATGATCTCAGTGATCCGGGTGGAAACCGATGGCGATAATGGTAGTTTGCCATGGTTGTCCGGATCGTGGAGTGACGATCGAGCGATCATGACACTTCACTACTCGGAGTTCGGGCTCGAATCGGGGGAGTTCTAGTGGTCCGAATTTCGAGGCATGGCAAGGAGGCATACCTCTTTGATTAAAAATTGAATGCATACAATTTTTTATAATAGGAGTACAAACAAGTCTCCCCAACCACGTTTCAATTCCAAAATTAAGGAATTGTTGCCGGAACCGAATGCTAGGTTTGGTTCGATTCGTACCGATTTATAAGTTTCACGGTTCTTTGTGCACTCCTAATTTGTAATCCTAATTTGTAGTATTGTTTCTAGGACGATTCTACATTTGTTTTATATAAGACGAAGAGTGTAAAATGTGTTAGTCGAGTGTTCAAAATGTGTTGACCAAGTGTTTGAGATGTGTCGATCAAGTATTTAAAATGTGTCGAATAAGTGTCCGAAATAATAAATTTTATTTTTAAATAATGAACGTCGCTATAAAGTATCAAACACATATTTAAAAGTGTTAATAGTCTAACACGGTGTCAAACACATACACAACACCTTCGTCAAAGGACATCAAAGTATCCTTGCTTGTTAAATCGCACATCAAAGTATCCTTGCTTGTTAAATCGCACGAGTATTGGAAGAGTGTTGTATATATAAAGTAGTGTCTTGAATTTTGATTTATCAGTGTACAAGATGGTACCCGATGACTGAGAATTAGAAGAGAATCCACGTCCTTGTCGTTTATATATCAAGTGTGAATTTAAGTTTATTTAATGTCTGCTTCTTCGCGTCTTCCTTTGGACCAAGTATAAATTAGATATTTTCGTTTGTCAAAAAAGTGAATAGATATTATTGTAAGTTTATAAGAAACACATAAACAGTAAAGTGTTATGTATATAAACAGTAAATAGATATTTTCTTCTTGTTCTGTTTCTCTCTCTCTATATATATTTGTGTATATGTGTGTCATGGACTCTTGGTGTTTATATATATATATATATAATATATATATAGGTAGGAGGGGGTGATGATCTTTATGCATATTCACTATTAGGACATGGACGTGTTTTTAAGTTTTCTTCTTGTTTTGATTCTCTCTTAAAGTCAGAATCTATAAAGCCAACCAAAGCCTCAACAATGATACCATTTCTTATTCTACGAGGCTCTGAAACCAATTTTGAGAGAAAAAAAGGATTTGGCATGTGGTCTAGGAAGCACAGATTTGTTTCAAATTACTTTAGATGTGAGAACAAAGAGACAAAAGAACTAAAAATATATATATATAAATAAACAGTCTTACTACTTTCGGTCTTTTTCTTACTCGATAAAAGGGGAAAGATTAATAGTCAAAATGCTTATGTTGTTGTTGACTTTTTTAAGTCTAGTTTTTATTTTTACTCTATTAGATTTTAAAATTCAAGTTGAGCCTCCATAATTATTTTAAAAAAAAATTCACAAATTGACTCCAGTCTTAAAAAATAATTATTTAAAATTTTGAACATTTCTAGCCGTGTTAAGCATATGCCGGGTCATATTTCCGATGTGTTTGTATTGAATACATATTTAATATCATAACAACACCTCCTGTACTTTTTAGGTGATAGTTGTACTTGGATTATTTCTATTATATTTTAGCACATCCAATTATGATACTTTAATTCAAAATCAGTTTACATCTCATATTTGATAACATTATTTTAATTGGGAATCACTTTACCTATTAGATATGACTCATCATTATTTAATTGGTTCAAATAAAGTGATTTTTGTTTTTAAACAAGATTATTTTCTAATCTTCTTTTTGTATATGCGTTTAAATCAACAACGTAATAATCTTAATTTGATAACGCAACAAGTTTAAACGTTAATGTAACAACTTTTAATCAATAACATAACAAACACGTAAATGTGTTGAATTTTCAATTTAATAATATTGCAATATATTATATATGTTGAATAAGTATTACATCTTTGGTATAAATGTATTGCATAAATATTGCATGATTTATATCGTTGTTACGTAAGTGTTGCATTGTTGATCTAATAGTCTACTGAATGGGGTATATGATGAGTGAGGAATAGAAGAAGATTAAATCCTTGTTTTTATTTCATTTAAGTTAAATTTCTACTTCTTAACATCTTCCTTGGCAGCAAGTCTAAATTAGATATTTTCACTTGACAAAAAAAGTAAATAGATATTATTGAAAGTAAATAGATATTTTTTTCTTGTTTCGTTTCTCTCTATATATATGTATACGTGTGTCTTGGACTCTTGGTTTATATATATATATATATATATATATATATATATATAGGTGAGAGGGGGTGATGATCTAGATGCATATCAATTTATTAGTACAATATGGAAGCGTTTCTGATTTTTCTTCTTGTTTTGTTTCTCTCTGTATATCTAAATCTCTCTCTCTATATATATTTATGTATATTTGTGTCTCTTGGATTCTTAGCTTATATATATATATAGGTGAGAGGGGGGTGATATATCTGGATGTATATCCATTTATTAGTACATGGACGTGTTTTTGAGTTTTCTTCTTGGTTTGTTTCTCTCTCAAAGTCGGAATCTATAAAGCCAATCAAAGCTGTTGTTTGTCAACATGACTAACATTTCACATCCTACGGTCGTTGGAGGCTCTGAAACCAATTTTGAGAAGAAAACCTTTGTAATTCGGCCGAAATTAGTTCCATGGCAGCGAGCTTAGCAGCCTAGGCCGTGGCCAATCAAGATAATGATCCTATGTGTATATATATATATATATGACTTGTCTTATTTCTTTATAGTCGAAGAGTAAGCTTATTTGATCAACCAACATACAATGACACTTGTTAACTTTTTCATCCATCAGCATATCTGTCAATCAACACAAGCTCGGGTTCTTGCAACTTATCTTTATTGTAATTTTTTAGCTTTCTTAAATTTTATATTACAATTAGTTGTATCTTAAACTGTCTTTACTTTCTTATATCTAGTTCTTAACTTTACATTACTTGTACTTTAACTTTAAGTACTTGTACATTTACTTCTATGCACTTTTAATTAGTGTAATTTCTCTAATGTTGTAACACTCATTTTAGTTCAAATACAATGAATATGCATTCTAGTGATTTTTATACTTAATCTCTATATACATATTCATTCCATTTCAGTGATGATGAGTATGATTAGAGCCCCCAAAAATTTGTTATACGCTAAAAATTATAGATTTTTAACCTTACTTTTGAACTTCAATATTGTGAAACAAAAATGTAAGTTCATTTCTATTGTAGGTTTCACTGTAACATATCATTACTATATTTACAATAATTGTACATGTATGATATTTGATTATATGAACTCTGGGAGAGAAAAATGAAAAATTACACTAATGTCCCTTTATGTTCAATAAAGATACACGACCGTTCTTTCTCAAACATTTTTGTTAGATGATGTTTACATGAAAAAATATCTTAAATTATATAATAATCTCCATCTACTAGTCTTTGGAGCATTGTAAAGAAAAAATAAAAATGTTCTATATCTACTCCTAATATAATTTATTAATGTACTTCTCAATTTTGTTCCTAATAATCGTCTTTTATTGAAGTTTGTAGGATTTTGTTTAGTTAAAATGATACTTTTTTTATTATTTATCTTTCATCAAAGTAATAATTTTATATCTTTCTCAAAGTGGAATCAAATACTCAAATTTTTTATTTCAAAATTTGAATTTTTAGAAAATTGAAACAATTGCTAGAGAAAAATTAAAATTTTAACAATGATTCTTCTTTACTACTTCTCTTATTACATGTAACTTATCATTTTCTCTTTTCTTTGTGCTTTCTATCTCATATTAATTTTCTAATTTTCATTTTCGATTGTGTTTTTCTCATTTTTTGGATTATTTTTTCCTCAATAAATATACCAAGACAAATATTGGAAGGAAAATTATATTACAATTGATATATAAAATTTTCAAATTTAAATTACATAATTCTAGTTTAGCCCTCCAATTCAAAATTTTTGGCTCCACCCTTGAGTATAATGATGAGCGGTTAAATACACCATTGTAATACGAGTATCCTCCACAACCTTACTTACCCACAACAGTACTATCCACCATCACCTCCATCTACATATGGGTATTTTCCACAATATTCATATGCACATTACTATCCACCATCACCTCCATCTACATATGGGTATTCTCCACAATATTCATATGCACATTACGCTCTAGAAGGAACCTCCCTTGCCTCTCTAATGAACAACCATATTCACTTAGGGCGTCGTTTGGCATGACGGACCTAAGGGAATGTATTTGCTATCACACAGAGTCCGGGTCAAGGACTCTGGCATGTCCGCCAACCTGAAGGGTCCCAAAGTGGGCAAACAAGATCAAACATTTTCACACTATTTTGGACAAAAATTATTAGAATATATGTTTCAAATTAATTAATCAAACTAAACAAAGGTTATAGTCTAGGAAGTTCGGCCAAACATAAAGACGCGAGTACGACACGATACGAACACAAATATGTGACACATCTCAAAAAAAAATAAGTCATAGACACAACAATGATACATCAAAAAATAAATAAATAAAAATATATTATTATACATAAAAAAAATTTAACTTTCTTCAATATTTCAATAATACACTACACATTCCAGGGAGTTTCTCCACTTTTATTCAATTATTCTAGTTGACCTTCTTTTCTTCTTCTTTTATCTTATTCTTCTAGATTTCCCTCATTGATATATCTTACATTTTGACATGATAAGTGATAACAAAGCTTCCAACAAAAGAACTCGAATAGAAGATATAAATGTGCTTATGTTACTGTTGGTCTTGTAAGCCTAGTTTTTATTTTTACATTTTTATCTTATTAAATTTTAAAATTTAAGTTGAGCCCCATAGTTTAAAAAATTATTTACAAATTAATCCCGCCGTGTCTAATCATGTCTTTAGCATATTTATTTTAAAAAATAATTATTTAAAAATATGGACACTTCTAATTATGTCAGACCTGTGTACGACCGTATTACCGACATGTATGTGTCAAACACATATTTGACCCGCCGCGCCATTTCCAATTTAGCGTCAATGCTTCATGGGTTATAATTGTGCTTGGATTATTTGTATTATATTTTAACACATCCAATTATGAAGTCTTTAATTCGGAATCAGTATTTTACATCTTAGATTTGACCACATTATTTTAATTGGAAATCACTTTACATCTTACACATGACTCAACATTATTTAATTGGTTCAAATAAAGTGATTTTTGTTTTTGGCATAAAGATTCCTTTTAGTTCTTCTTTTTGTCAACAACTAACAATATTTTTTTTCCAACATTATCCTTTCTCGTAAATGTCTTAAATATTTTTTCAATTAACATACTAAATATAGCCTTTACCTCTAATTTTTATAATTAGTATCAATTTACATAATAATAATAATAAGCACATAGTTTTAATTGCCAAGCAAAATTAACAATTTTTTTAATATATTTAACAAGTTATTTAAATTCAACCAATGGTAATAAAAATAAATATTAAAACAAGCCAAAAAGTTTCACATTTTTTTCAATGAGGTGTATTTATGTACAATTCATGAATTACTTATTTTTTCACTTTTTTTCTATTTATATTGTCTTACAAATATGTAATTTCAAGAATTAAAGATAATTTTGTATAAATTTAAGACTATGTTACACAAACATATATATATTTTAAAAGTTTATCAAGATGGAATAAATCTTTTTTTAAATAATTTATATAAGAATGGCATTAATGATATTTCAATAAAAGAAAAAGGGCACCATTGGAAGAAAATCAATGTAAGGGAAATTATGAACTTAATTGAGAATATTAGGTAAAAATAGAATTTAGTTGTCTTAACAAAAATTTTTTAGGAGTCTTTACAACTGAAAAGTAGGACTTACAAAGAATTTTTCCTATAATATATTGCATGAGTGTTAAATCTTCAATGTAAATGTATTGCATGAGCATTACATCATTGTAATTAGGGGTGCACACGGTTCAGTTCCTTGCGGTTCCTGGCAGAATCAGAATCATTCCTAACGGTTCCTCAAGAAAAAAATTTATCATGAAACAAGAAGAAAATCTACTCTGTTATGTCACCAATCATCATAGCAAAACAAGAATTTGGTATTATGTAACCTGTTAAAATCTTAGCCATCAAAGCAAGCTACAAATTCAAACTTACAAATTATTGTTTTCTTCGTGAAGTGAGATATTAAGTAAAACAATCACGGCATGTTCTTGCATCCATGGATCGGTACACCAAAGGAGTGGAATCAATGTCAGAATCACATCGGATTCACCAATTAGAGCTCGATTGACGGTGATTGGAGTCCGTTGATGCAAATCTTATAGAAACCAGTCACCGAGAGCATATCGTCGGTCAAGAAGTCATTGCCTTGCAGAAACCCCCTTGGCAAGGCTCGGGTTTTGGATCGAAAACATTATCTGATGCTAGAATACTCCTTGTAACTTGCCGAAGATGTTGCTAAAAGCTTGAGAGGTGTCGAGGAGTGAGAGCCGCGAGAGAAAATGTCTGAAGTAGATGCTTAGAGTTAGGGTTATATACAAACTATTATAATAATATAATAAATTATATATATATATAAAATTAGTAACAGTAACAGTTCCGATTCGGTTCGATTTTAATGGAGATGGAACCAGAACTGAAACTGTAGTCAACGGTTCTTAAAAAATAGAATCGAAACCGTAATCATGGTTCGATTCAGTTCCAGTACTGTTCCATAGGGTTCCGGTTTCGGTTCCGACGGTTCTTTGTGCACCCCTAATTGTAATATAGATGTTGCATATGTAATGTGGTGTATTGCATTGTTAATCTAATCGTGTATAGGATTGCTTAAGGGTGGCAAATGGGTGGGTTTGAGCGGGTATTAAATGGGCTGATAACCCATTATTAACTTGTTTTAACAGATCATAAACGAGTCAGGATATTAAATCGGCAAGTTAACCTGTATATTTCCCACGGGCCCAAGCACATTTTTTAAAATTCCTCTATTTAAATTTATAACTTTAATTTTCTTTCTCTAAAAATCACAACCTAGATATTTCTTTATTAATTGGGTAGGGACAAAGACAATATCAAATATGATATTTTTTGTACTCGGTTATCCAATATTATGGCATTAAAATCAAATATTCATTGAATGTGAAATATGTCATTAATACTAAGCTAAGTAAGGATAAACTATATCAATTGGTAGAAAATTAAAAATTCACAAAATTGTAAATTTGAAGCTTCTCATGTAAGATTTTGGTTTTAGAAAGATCTTTGATTTTTCAATGTACTCTGTGTGTGTATATATATATAATGTATTTGGTCCAGGATAATTTTAGAATTAATATAATAAGAAAGTAATCTTTAGAGGTAATGTCATTGGTATTAAGTTCATTTTTAATGGATTTATTCGAATGTACAATGTGAAATTGGTATTTATGTTATATCATAATTATTTGCAAGATAGAAATAGAGGATCAGAGGACCACCTTTGATCCCAATAACAATAGGTGAAGTGCATAAAACCTCCCTGTAGTTTGAAAAATGTGCAAAAAATACATTTCATGTTCGTTTTCCTCTCCTATAGTTTGTATTTGGTGCAAATAAACCTCTCTGAGCTATAAAATTACCTTTATACCCCCAAATCTTTCAACATAAAAAATACCAAAATATGTCTTATTGTGAAAAGATCAAAATGCCCACTTTGACTCCTTTATATCTCTCATTTATCATTCTCCACTCTCTTTTTACGCTCTTCTTTTTTCTTTCCTTCCTTTCTCTCTCTTCCATTTCTCTCTCTCTCTCTCTCTCTCTCTCTCTTTCCCTCTCTCTTCAATCTCACACACACACACATATATATATAGATATCTAGAATTTTTTCTTCTTTTTTTGGATATATACATTTTTGTATTTTCTTTATATATATATATATATATATATATATATATATGTATATATTTATTTATTTATCTTTTTATTTATGTTCATAGATATTTATATTTTTATATAGTATTATATAGATAGATTATATAAATATATGTATAATTTGTTCATTATCTTCACATCTTTAGCACCACAGGTGCCAAAAGCCACCATGTCTGATCACCTTGGCACCATCATCATTGACCCATCTCCGTTTCCACAATGGTTGGAGCTCCTTTCCACCGTCCAACTCCACCTCTAATGAAGACCCACCAACCTCCACCTTAACCAAATAACCATGAACTGTCATCCCCATGACCATCTCTAAAATTTCGCCTCCAGAGCTCCTTTTCAATGAACACTACCTTCTCACCACGAGCACCTACCAAATACCACCCCACAAACCACTATTCATCATCTTCATCACCATCATCAACCCATCTCCACCACAGACCCACCTCCCACCAAGACCCACATCACCTCCAGCTGAACCACCCAAAAACTCCTTCGCCGACCCATTAAACCACCACCATGGCTGCCAACACAGCCGGTTAGCCACCACTGGCACAAAAAAGACTTACTCGAAGCTTCATTAGAAGACCCACAGTTAGAGAGAGAGGGTGGTGGAGTTTGATGAGGAAGGCAATGGCCCGCTAGAGAAGATGGCCGAAGAAGATGTCCAGTGGTGAAAATAGAGAGAAAATGGAAGAAAAAGAAAAGAAAAGAAAAGAAAAGAAAATAATATACATATATATAAATATGTGTGTGTGTGAGAGAGAGAGAGAGAGAAAGAGAGATTAAAGAGAAAGAGAGGGGCTCTGAGGTGAGAGAGAGAAAAAGGAAAGAGAGAGAGAAGTAAAAAAAAAGAAATAAAATAAGAGGGGGAGAATATGTGATTAGAGAGAGAGAAAGTGGAGAATGATGTGTGTGAAAGAAAGATGAGTCAAAGTGGATATTTTGGTCTTTTCACAATACTAAATATTTTGTGTGTTGAAATATTTGGGTGTGTAAAAATAAAATGAATATGGAGATAAAAAAATTTTGTCCAATTTTTAAATTAGAGGATATTTTATGCACTTTACTCTAATAACAACCCATATGGCACTCCAACGAACTTGTTCCAGTGGATAGCTAAAATCCCAGCCATCAAAATCAAATAAGATCACCACCGTCTGATTCCATCACTAAAATATACAGTATCTAAATTATAGATTACATAGGGGTGGCAAATTGGGCGGGTTGGGCGGGTTTGGGCCGGGTCAAATATGGGCGGGTTGAATATGGGTTGTGACCCATATTCAACCCGTTTGTTGCGGGTCAAATATGGGCGGGTTGAATATGGGTCGGGTCAACCCGTCAACCCATATTTGACCTGACTAGACACGACAGTAGGTAGGCGTCAAACACAAAAATGGAATGCACAAGGTCTATAATCAAATAAAAAAACTATAATTTGCTAATCATACTGATATTATTTATATGGTTTGTTTATTTTTGGGTGTTAGCAAATTTTTTTTATTTTTTTTATCCAAGAGCTGATTGCGTAAAAGAATATAAGAATTTAATTGCAATCTAGTGTTTAATTACATTTATGAATCTATAGTAAAAGAGAAAAAAGAGTATAGAGTCTCGAGTAACTTAGTCAGCATAAATTTTCTTTAAAAAAATCAAAACATAAGCAAACAATTATAATAAGTATTTCAATTGAAAAAGGTATTCAACACTAACTCAATTATATCTTCATAATTGGGCAATTTTAAAAATGACCTACCAAATCACAGAAACACATGGAATATAATTAAAATTAAAACATTGAGAAAGGTACTCAAACACAAAAATGGACTCTGTAGATAGAGAAAGGTGACTTTTGAAAATTCAATTATTCTTGTTTTTTAATACAAAATGAACTCTGTGCATAGGGGGAGAGAATGTGACTTTTGGATGAGTCTGGGTCTTTTGGAACTAATCAATAAAAATAAAAATACCGTTGAAAAAATAAAATATGTGACCTTTCGATGAGTCATTTTTTTTTTGGAATTAATAAAAAAAATCTAAAGAATGATGAATATATATATATATATATATATATATATAATGCTCCAATGAAAATTGTTGTTGCACTATAAAGTTTGTGTCTAAATTATATATTCTTCTTATTTTTAATTAAGAAATTACAATGGTAAAATTCGACAATAATTACTAAAAAGAAAAAATATTATTTTTAAAAAAATTGAATTCTTACTAAAATACTTTTTCAAAAAATATATATATATTGTCCAAGTATAGAGAGAGAAAGGGGAAGAGAGAGAGAGGTGGGATCGAAGAGAGAGAAAGGGAAGAGAGAGAGAGGTGGGATCGAAGAGAGAGAACGGAAAGAGAGAGAGAGAAGTGAGATCAAAGAGAGAGAGAGGTTGGATAGAAGAGAGAAACTTTAATTCACATTTTGTTTTATGGGTGAAAGATGGGTTGAATTAGGGCACCCATATTCAACCCATCTAACCCGCTAATTAATTGGTTTATATTTATCCAACCCGTTTATGACCCGTATAAGAAAATAAGTCACCCATATCCATTTTTAACTGGGCGGATATGGGCGGGTTGGCGGGTTGACACCCAATTTGCCACCCCTACAGATTACATATAAAAGCATAGGCTATTATCACGTGTATGACGGGTGTATATGTACCTGGTGGGCCGCTGCAACTTTTCTGAAATATGGTACGTGGACGATGGGTCCCACCGGGAATCTCTTTTGAACATGTCGTGAACGAACATGTAGGCCATGCCAAATACCATAATACCCGAGACTCTGCATGAAATTCACAAGTTAATTTCGGATAATATCAGGGGTATTCTCGTCATAATGGCAGACTATCAACTGATGAAGCACAATTGCAGGCAATCATTACTTATTAACTGTTATTAAGAAAGCGATTTCACACAGAGAGAGTGAGAGTGGTTGACCCCAAAAAAAAAATATAAAGAGGAAATTTGACACAAAAAATATATACCAAATATATATATATTATATATACACACATATGTAAAATTATAAGTGAGGGAGAGTTGGAATAATTTACATAGAGAGAATGTGTCAAAGTACAACGTCAGTTATGTTTGGGTAGAATTATGTTTGAACGAGTTGAAAGGGAATATTCACTCTTAATTTTACAGTCATTTTAATTAACAGAACCGTTTATGACTTATTTAGTTAAATCACTCATTCAATAGTTATTAATTAATAGACGGATTCGTAAATTTGGGCAAAATTTGTCACTCCTAATCATTGCTAGTGGATGTAAAGAGGTTCCAAATCCTTGTTTTTATATCATTGAGTTGAATTTAACTTTATTTACTATTTACTTCTTTACATCTTTCTTCTCACCAAGTATAAATTAGATATTTTTATTTGTCATAACAAACTTAAAACCAAATAAAATTTTAAGTAAAGGATGTACGAACCAAGATCCTCAAAGTTAAATAGCGTCTGAGTTATGCTAAGTTGAAAAAATATAAGTTTAACACTATTATTTTGTTTATATCTACTGTTTCAAATAACTGACAAAGTTAAATAAGACATTATTTGAGATAGTTTTGGGGTTAAATATGAAGAACGAAAGTTACAAAATACACGGAACATTTTTTTTTGGTTCTAATCTTTTGGAAGGCTACTGTTGTAGTTCTGTAAGTATACCAAAACGGTCAGTCCTTTGTACCGGCAACATCTGATCCATTGATTGAACAAAAATTATAATATTAGAAAATTTAAAATTTAGATTAGATGAATAACAACTGAATCACTCTCTTTTTATCCATTTTTATTTATTTATTTGAGTACTAGTTTGATACGCAGGAATGGAGGTAGAATTGAATGGTCATTCCATATTTGATTCTCTTTCTCTCGTTTGTTGTGTTACATTAGAAATGGAATGGTCATTCCAAGTCATTCATTTGGAATACTTATTCCAACAAAACCATTTCATTTGTTGAGTTATGAAATGACCATTTCATTCCCACTTATTATTAAAATCGTCATCTCTTTCTTCATTAATATATATATATATATATATATATATATATATCAGGTAATTAGTGTTAAGAGGAGTGCTATCGGCAGTCGTTCAAGCGAGTGTCTTTACACAATTACTTCATTGATTGGTGAAAATTAATCTCAAAAATTAAATGCTTTCCTGCAATAAATGTCATACTTTTTCATCAATCAATATAGTTCTAAAGTATTTACACTAGTGCCATCAACAAACAAATAAAATTATAAATGTAAAGTATTAAAATATTTTTATTAATACATTTTTTTATATTGTCCTACTTTTAAATATTTTTAATAATCTATATACTTATTATAATCATTTCCTATATAATTTTTAAAAATTTGTAATTATGGTTAATTGAATAAGTATATAGATTAATAAAAATAAAATTATAAACATAAAGTATATAAATTAATTGAATAAGTATACAGATTATTAAAAATATTAATAAAAATAAAATTATAAACATAAAGTATATAGATGAATTGAATAAGTATATAGATTATTTTTAAAAATATTAATAAAAATAAAATTATAAACATAAAGTATATAGATGAATTGAATAAGTATATAGATTATTATTGTTAATTGAATAAGTATATAGATTATTAAAAATATTTAAAAGCAAGAAAATATAAAAAAAATATTAATAAAAATATTTTAATACTGTAAAAATATGTTCTTTAATTCAATTAACCATAATTACAAAATTTTAAAATTATATAGGAAATGATTATAATAAGTATATAGATTATTAAAAATATTTAAAAGTAGTACAATATAAAAAAATATATTATTAAAAATATTTTAATACTTTATGTTTATAATTTTATTTGTTTGTTGATGACACCAACATAAATAATTTAGAACTAGAAGGGTATATTGATTGATGAAAAAGTAGGACATTTATTACAGGAAAGTATTTAATTTTTGGAATTAATTTTTATCAATCAGTGGAGCGACTGTGCGAGAACATTCGCTTGAGCGACTGCCGCTAGCACTCCTCTTAGTGTTAATTTCTCTCTCTCTCTCTCTCTCTATATATATATATATATATATATATATTTAATAGGTATATAGGTCCTTGTTTTATCACTTTCAGTTTTTAATAAAGTATTAATTTTTTTTTGTATAAAAGATTATTTTAATCTTGACTAGAAGAAAAAGACAGCTTATATCTTCATTTATAAAGTTTTAACTGAATGGGTAATTATTTTTTTTTTCCACATGATAATTAAATTAAATTAGCAAAATGTCCCATTTTAAAAACTGATTCTATTTATATAGAAAAATATAACATATTGGAAGGTAATACCACTTCATTCCTACACCATTCTCTATATGCAGCCAAACATTAGAATGAGAATGGTCATTCCATTCTCATTCTCATTCTCATTCTATTCCTAGTTTCATTCCATTCCTACTTCATTTCATTCCTATTTACCGAACTAGCCCGAAGGTTTTTATTAAAAAGGCACTTAGGTTTTGTTTGGATAAACAGAGGAGAAAAGAAAAGATAAAATTAGTTATGAGAGAAAAGTAAAGAAAAGAAAAGAAAATAGAAGAGATGATAACATGTATTCATGTTTGGAGAAATTCAAAGGGAAAAAAAGGAAATGATTGCATTCTTGTTTGAAAAAGGTAAAGGAGAGAAAAGAAAATAAATCATTTTAATTAATTTACTATCATGTCCTTTTGTGTTTATATTACAAAATATGCCCAGATGTCTTTTAAATTTTGTTATTTAAACTGTTATGATTATTTTTGATATTATAAAAGATTCACTTATTCTTATCATTTTTTTTCAAATCTTCTCACTTTTGAAAGATAACATATGAAATATTTAGGGGGATAAGCTATCCTTCCAAATTACTCCTAATCATTTCTTTTCTCTTACTAATAACAATCAAAACATAAAAAAGGCTATCATTCCCTTCCTTTTCCTTCCAATTCCATCAATCAAAACGAGCCCTTAGAAAAACAGTTTCATAATTTTAAACTGTTCCCACTTATAGGAAGTGTGGAGCTTGATTATACTGTACACCTTGACTCAACTTTGCGGATCCAACTTCACTGTAAGTTGGCGGGGGGTTGCAGGGGGCAGCGCCCCTTTGCCCGAAAGGTGGGGGTTCGGGGGCTTGCTCTCGACTCGAATTTTTTAGAGGGGTATTTTGATAATTTCACACTTTGTTATATAACCCTAGGAGGTGCCTATATATACAGTCTAAACTCTCTGTAATTGTATCATATTTTTCTTATCATAGTGAAAAATCCTGCAACACCAAGGACATAATCCTAGATTTTTGGTGAACCTTATAAATTTATGTATCTTTACTTGCGTGTTTAATTTTCTTTTCTGTTAATTTTTGCGACACCCACCACGACGACTTTCTTCATCTTCATCTCTATTTGTTCGCTAAAAACTCAAACAATCTTATATTATAATCTAGTAGATCTCACTATTCTTCTTTTCCTTTCTCTTAGGCTATGTTTTGTAATACCCCGCTCCAACACATGGTATGATATTGTCCGCTTTGGGCCTGAGCCCGCACGGTTTTGCTCTTGGGTTTACCCCAAAAGGCCTCATACCATTTGAAGAGAACATACTACATATAAGCGCATCCCCTTTTCAACACCCAGGCGATGTGGGATTGAGCACCTTGTACCCTGTCAGTGTGGTAGCTCAGCCCAGTGTCTGTCTATACATGTATGCATATGTTTTCTTTATTTTGAATTTAAAGAATGTGTTCATTGTTGGATGATAAGGGTTTGTTGGAACAATGTATAAGATGATTTTACTTCTGAAAAACACGAACTAAATAAGAAATGACCAGTATGTATATACCTATACCTATTAAGGTATCAAAGGATAAAATGGTGACATGTTAGGATTGCTTAAACTTGATAGCATTGTATGTTATGTTTATTTCTGCTGAACGTAAGGAATGTGTTCACGTTTGCATAATAAGGGTTTGGGTGGAATATTATAAATGTTGACTATTGTTTTGGAAACATGAAACTGGATAAAAGAATAACTTGTATGTTAAATCTATGAACTTATTTTGTGTCCCTTATATTGAGGGTATGTATATTGGTTCTCTTATTGTGATGTAGTAGATAGAACTTGCTCGTGGGTTTAACCCACTTTGTTGATATTTGTAGTAACCCTTGTGAACGGGTGTGAGTGGGCGGGTGCATAGACAGACACTGGGCTGAGCTACCACATTGACAGGGTACAAGGTGCTCAATCCCACATCGCCTGGGTGTGAAAAAGGGGATGTGCTTATATGTAGTATGTTCTCTTCAAATGGTATGAGGCCTTTTGGGGTAAACCCAAGAGCAAAACCGTGCGGGCTCAAGCCCAAAGCGGACAATATCATACCATGTGTTGGAGCGGGGTATTACAGTTGGTATCAGAGCCTGAACCCAGCCGGAAGTAAGTGTGCCGACGAGGGCGTTGGGCCTCATAGGGGGGTGGATTGTAGTAACCCTTGTGGACGGGTGTGAGTGGGCGGGTGCATAGACAGACACTGGGCTGAGCTACCACACTGACAGGGTACAAGGTGCTCAATCCCACATCGCCTGGGTGTGGAAAAAGGGATGTGCTTATATGTAGTATGTTCTCTTCAAATGGTATGAGGCCTTTTGGGGTAAACCCAAGAGCAAAACCGTGCAGGCTCAGGCCCAAAGCGGACAATATCATACCATGTGTTGGAGCGGGGTATTACATGTTTGAAAGAAAATATAACATTAGTTATGACAGAAAAGAAAAGAAAGGAAAGAAAATGATAGTGTTAACATTTTATCGTGTTTGGTTGATTAATAAAAGAAAAGAAAGGAAATAATAGTCAACATGTTTGGGAGAAAGGAAAGGAAACTAACTTAAAAAAATTACTACTATACTCTTTTATATTTAAAAGAGAAATTTTATTTTATTTTATCAAAATAAGGGCATAAATGGTATTAACAAAGTTTCATTAAAAATGCTAGTCTTTCTTTCCTTTTCTTTCAATTTTTTCCCATTTTTGGGAGGATAAAGACACTTGCTCTTCATGCTTTGATCTAACCCTCCAAATCTTCGATTCCCTTTCTTTTCCTTCCAAAATTTCATACTAAACACAAAATTTCATATCCTTCCATTTCCTTTCTTTCCTTTTCCTTTCATTTCTTCCTAACCAAATTGACCCTTAGATACTCAAATAACTCCATTGCAAGGGAGTGACTAAAGTTTGTTGTACTAATGCCTTCTTAATAATCATCAGTTCACAGAGCCAAAAGTTCATTGCCAAAGGGAAAACAGTTTGAAATCGTATATATTGAAAGAAAAATACCGTTTATTAACGGTATCAATGGGTTTCTCCCTATAAAGGAGTGGTTTTGAACATTTTAATTTATAGAATGAGGTGGTACGCTGTTAACCCTTGATATAAGATAAACATTACGTGTCAACTTGAAACCAAATCAACTTACGATAACTTAGAGGCTATAGTCTCTAAGTTATCGTAAATTGAAATAATATAGGGCAAATTACAGTGACACCTTCTCAGGTTTGGACTTATGACATACGGAGACAAACTTTGTTTATAACGATTGTAAAAATTCAAACTTTCTGCACTGTCTATTAGAGAGACCCCAAATCATGTATAAGCAGCTCTGACATCATAAAAAAGGACTATTATGCCCTTTGACTTTGTCAAATAACCTATTCAACTTTAAAATTACATAAACGACCAAAATACCCTGGAGAAGATTTTGCAAAAACACCACAACAACCATCATTGACATCATCACAAGCTTTGCTCGAATAAACAAAACCTAATCGTAAAACTTTACTTTTGTTCCAAAACTAAAACTCTCACAAATTTTTAGGGACATTGGATGAGAACAACAAAGCCTGTTGGAGGCGAGTTCATGTATTAACCTCAAGTTGATGGTATAAATACTTGATTTGTACATTCTATTGATGGCATTTAATACTTACGTGGTTCTGGCTGGATTCCTTTTGGGTATCAATGGAAAGTGACCATTACTCTGTTTAACCAACCATCTATGGCAAAACCCAAAATTGACAAACCTCCAAGTTCCATTCCTAACCCAAACCCCAAACCAGCAACCACCATACACAACCCATCAGATTAAACGAAACCACCGCAAGCCACCACGTACAAGCTCCAATCAAAACCCAAACATCAATCGATCCTCCACTACCTAGCTATCAACGCCAATCATCAACATCACTACTGTCGAACTCCAATCGCAATCTAACACAAGCCAACTGCCACCACAAACCCCTAATCGACAACCAACCCAAAGACTTAAATCACAAAACCCGAACACCAATGGTAAAATCCCACACCACCAACAGCCTCACTGTCACCGAAATCTCCTCCAGCCCCCATTATCATCAGAGTGCCGCCACCGAAATCTTACTGATCTGTCATTGCCAAAGGGGCTCTTGGGCTTTGTCTTTGTTCAAATCGATTTAAAGAAAGAAGATCCATCGATGAGTTTGTTTTAAACCCACCCACAAACCCTGCCATCACCATTGTCGGTCACCACGCGCGGGTCTTTTTTTGAACGAATTTTCTCTCACACACACATTCTCTCTCTATATTTATATATTTCTATATGCAATTGTATATATTTCTATATTCAATTAAATAATACTTCTTTAAATACTTTTATCACCTAACTTATTAATTATTCTTATATTTATTAATTTACTTAAACTTAATACATAATTTAATAAATCTGTATTGATTAATTTACATAAATTAATTATAAAATTATTTGGTAATCACTTTATTTCCCTAATTTTGGGTGATGATTCTAGAGAGAGGGAGTAGATAGACTTTGAAAAGTCAAAGGGGTAAAATGGCCTTTTCGAATAAGTGATATTTTGGAATATAAAATAATAAAATATTAGGAGTATATTAGACATTTCACATGTTAAGTAACGGCGTTAGAAACGAAAATATCACTTGGGGTCTCTAACATAGGTATAAGCAAAGTTTGTTTCCGTGTATCATAAGTCCAAACCTAAGGGAGTGTCACTCTAATTTACCCAATAATATAAGTTTGACATGTGTTATTTTGTTTACATCTACGGTTTCAAATGAGTCAGGTCAGACAAAGTTACATATATCAATAAAACTCGCGATTTATAATGAACACTTAAAATTCAATTCTAAAAATTTGTAATGCTTAATTTTCATTTGCACTTATTTCTTCCAGTGGAAGTTAGATTGGCAAATTGGCAATAAAGCTTTTAATACATGATTTTTGACACATTCTCACTAAGTATGAATAGAGATAAATTATGAGTTCATGCTGGGACGTACAATCATCACACAAATTTGAAATCTCCATTTAGTTAATTGAATCTTGAAAATAATGTTGCCATTTATTTTTTCTTTACATGGAAAAAGATTTCAACTATTTCAAGAAACAATCACATACCTCTAAGCCTCCAATTACCAGTCGGTGAGTTTTGTGAGTTCGTGTATCAAAGTCCTTCCCCTGAATCCCTTTAGTCTTTACTAGTGGTAGAATTTCTCTTGAACACACTTGGGGTTTTTGGGAATTTCAATTCTCTAACTAATTTCATAATTCATTGAAATTATTCTCATCCCACATTGAGTTATGATAGATAAAGTGAAAAAATCAAACATAATATAGGAGTTGAAGCCTCTTCATTCATCCTATATGTTAGTATAGTAAATGTAATATATATAATGTGTTCCTATAATTTCTCTCCCATAATCTCTCATTTGATTCTCTCTATCTTATGATTTTCTCTTTGACTCAGTCTCTTGCATGTGTATAAGTCTCATTGTACTGTTGATGAGTATATGATATACAATTGAATACATACAATTTCTTCTCTATTTTCTCTCTCTTGAAACAGTATCAAACAAGACTTACATAAGAATTAATATCCTCTAACTAGATTTAATAGATCAGAACACTAAGTATAGATAAGAACACGGGCTAAGAATGCTGTTTACATAACATTAAACAAGTGGTATTATTATATGATTCATTTAAGTTATATTAAGTTGTGTCATTTAATAAATCTGTGGTGTTAGTTTTTCCGTGAATAACCGATGGTGCGTGAATATCTTGCCGAAGAAAAATAAAAAACTGACAACTCTCATCTCTCTCTCCCAATGACCGGCTCTAATGACAACAGCCTACTGGAGAAAGCCGTTCATATCTTTTATTAGGGATGATAACGGATCAAATCGGATCAAATTATACATAATCCTAATCCGATCCGTGAATTACGGATTAACAAAAATCTAATCCGATCCGTGATTGACAGATCGGATCGGATTGATGGATTGGGCTAGTACTCCTATTTGAATTTTTTATTTTTAACTTCAAAATTTTCAAAAAAAAAAAATGACCAACAAACACAACACTTTTTAATTCGCATATCAAATAAATAAATATAATATATATTGAGTTTTTAGGTTTGCCCAAGTATGTAACATATTATATTATTATACATATAATTACTAATTATATATATAAATCTATTGTCACGAATTATCACGGATTAGATCGAATTTAATCCGTAACTAACGAATTTTAATTTTTTAATCTGCCAGCAATTATTTAGTTAATGGATTGACTCCGATTCATCCATCTAATTCATAGAATTTTTTGTGGACCCTGCCTTTTATTACTTTGAGACTTCAAAAGGAGAGAATCCACCGTTCTCTCTCTCCTTAGACACCACATTTAGAGAGAGACAAACCCATCTCGCAGTTACTCCACTAATATACATACACATACCATATACACACTGTTATACACACACACAGACACGTCACCCATCCTAACCTCATCTTATTGTCATACAATGCTGCCTCCACGCGTGCAAGTTATGGTTGTACTGATTGTGGTGGTGGTGACTCGTCACCTCATGACACCACCTGATTCCATCGCTGCCGTTGTTCTTCACCGGAAACCGCCACTCCTCACCTCTCTCTCCTCCTCTTCCTCCTCCTCTATCTTCTTTAATATCTTCTTCTTCTTTAGCTTCATCTTGTAGTACTTCTTCAATATCAACATCTTCCTCAATACTTCTGATTAGATGTAATCTTAACCGTCCATCTTGGCGGGAAGCACGGAGAATCTCCGGCCGATTAATCTTCACCTCCGTGAGCTCTAACTTCCCATCCTTCCTCACATGTCGGAGAAAGAACTTGGGTTTTCCGTTTCCGTCCAACGACGATAATGGTGGCGGAAACAACTTCTTCTTCTTCTTCACTTCATTCTTTGTAACCGTTGATTTCACAATTGGTACTGTTCTCTTCAAAAAAAGTTCATCATTGTTCATATTCTGGAACTGATCATCATCATCAACCCTCCACTCGTCGGAGCTCTCGAAACCGAGGCTCTCCGTGCACGACATCAGCCCGCCAACGCTGCCTCCCACGTCGTCGAGAAACCCTATTCCACCGGGGTCCCTGGTGGCGACACTGGTGACGGTGGGAGAAGAAGGTGGTGATTCGGTGATGAAGCTTAGTTCTCTCACCGGAAATGGAATATTCCGGTCGCGGTGGGGGGTTTCTAGTAGTACTTTTCCATTGGTTTTGTGGGTGGTGAGAGCTAAGAGAGACTGGACATTTTTCTTGCAAAAGTTCATCATGATTGTGAATAGAAAAGTTAGAGAGAGAAAGATTGCCATGGGGAAAGGGAATTGAGGAGAGAGAGAAGGGGACGAGGGAATTAATAATATCCTTACACCAAAGATTGGGGAAAAGAGAGGGAGTGCATGTGTATGTATGTATATGTATATGTATATGTATTGAGCTAGGGTGGCGGTGGAGGAATGGTGGGAAGAGTCCCAACCTGACAAAAGGGACGGCTGAGAATGAGCTGGATTCTACTTCTATGGGTTGGCTTTGAAGGGGTACACGCTTACTCAAGTAGTACAATATAGGAGTATGAGTATGAGATACTCCGTATATGGAATTATATGTCTAGATATATGGTTGGATTAGAGTTGTCAACAGATTGGATTTCGACCTGGCTTGACCCGAACTTAATATAATAAAAAATAGTTGTACTTCTCGAAGAGTGTTTTCGTATTTCTAACATATTGCACCTCCTCTAATTAAATAAAAATATTAGATAAAAAAGTAAATTGAAAGAGAAGAAATAGTAAAAATATTCTATAACATTGAAGGTGTTCTTTCCTCATTTTTGTATAAATTTGTATGATTGAAAGAAAAGAAAATGAGTGATATCTTTAATTATTTGGCAGGAGAAAAGAGGAGGAGGAGATTGTAAATATTAATATCCTATTTTATATAGTAACGAAGTTTGTATATATATATATTTTTCCGTTAGTGTCTATTGACTCTATTCCATTTTAGTTTTAGATAAAAACAAAATAGTGTACTTGAAAGTATATATATATTCCATCTTTTCTTTTCATTTCCCTTTCCTTTTCCCTTTTCCTTCAATTCTACCAAACAAAGTATAAAGCAGCCCTTGTTGACCCCTAAAAAGTAGTTAGTTGGGCTGACTCTTGGTACACTTGCATGCTTTTAGAAGTGGGGCCTTTTGGAATTGATATGTACCGGAAGTATATTATGGGCAGATTCAGAAAGAGGAGGACTATGATGATTTTTTTTTTTTTTTAAAGTGCAAAATAACATTCTCAACATTTTTACGTGTTTAAATTCACTGTATAAACTATTTTTTTTTTTTTTTAAGCAAATCAATCCTTCATTTTATAAAAGTGCACAACTTGACATTCTGAGAGAATTATAATATCATTTATTATCTTCATTATGCTCTTTTCTCTTAAAAATTCAAAAAAAAAAGTTAGTTAGATAAAAATTTTAAATAATAAGTTTAGAAACATATAAAAAGAGAGTAAAAAGCTAATAAAACTTTATTTAAGATTTTTTAAAAATAAAAATTTAATCAACTAACATATATTTTATTTTCTCAAGTATAGTGTTTTCTAAATAAGAATTTTAAAAAATAAAAAAAATGGTGTGAAATTTTTTAAAAATAAAATTCTATTGGCCTTTTACTTTTTTATGTTTCTAAACTTACTATTTATGATTTTTATCTAATTATTTTTCTTCTAAATTTTTATTTAGAAAATACTATATTTATAGAGAAAAAAGGCATAATGGACATAGTAAATGATATATATGTCATTATAGTTATGTCAAGGATCAAATTGTCCACTTTTGTAAGATGAGAGATTGATTGCTTCAAAAAATAGTTCAGAAGGTGAATTTGCACATCTAAAAAGTTTAAGAGTTTTTTTTTTTTTTTGCCTTTTTTTCAATTGTATTAGGACTATAAACACTAGGTTAAAGTGCAAAAAACTCCCTGAATTAGGTCCAAATTTGTAAATAATCTCCTGAATTATATTTTGGACACAATACTCCTGAACTATCACATTTTGTTACAAAATGCCCCACATGTCGGTCATGTGATTGGCTATTTTTTTATTAAATGATCATAATACCATTTCTTATTAAATTACACTTAACTCATTTTTCTTATTCGATCAATTAAATTATGAAAAAATGCATACTATTTTGATGACATATTCTACATCATATTTGCATAAATTTACTTTTAATTCATGAAATTAATTGTTTTAATAAAAATCTTAAGTAGAAAATTTTAAAGCAATTTAAGTAATTTTTTAACTTTTCATGCATATACTGCATGAAAATTATTTTTTATTTATTTATGTAATTTCTCAAATTTTCATGAATATATTGTATGGAAAAAAAGGTATTTTTTATGGTAAAAAAGTTTAAACTGGGTATAATAAATTTTATTATAAATAGTAAAGTTTTAATAACAAGTTAATCATTTAAGAAAATGGCTAAATTTGGTATTAGTTACAACTTTATATTTTTTTCTACTGTTATGATAAATAATTAATAAGAATGGATAAAATTGTCTTTTGTAATGGGTGTGTTCTTGATTGCAACAAATCATTAGTTCATGGTGTAATTTGTAGTTCTAAGAGATTATTTGAAAAGGGCAATAGTTTAGAGGTTTTTTTTCACACTTTACCTTAAACACGTGAACTATGTATATGTGAAGGTTAATCTGTAGTCTACTGGTACTTTATCACATTCCAAAGTAGAAAGTTAAGAATTCAAGTTCAACAAGTGGTGTGTGAGTGTATTTCTTGTCAAGCTAAACAAAATTAAAAAAAAAATTAGGAGAGAGGATAATATGATATTATGCTAAGTGGGACTGTATATGTAATCTGATTGATCATATTGTCTCTATTGAACATGCATATGGGCTCTACAAGTGTTCCTGTGATTTTCATTAGCTTTGTTCAAATGCATATGATAGATAGCTCACCCGGTGCATGTCATTGCGGAATTAGAGTAGAATCATATTTGCCTAGTTTTACTTTCGTATACAAAGAGATTGTTTTTTTTATTTCAAATTCATGTTTCTTTGTTTCAAACTCATAACTTTTAAGTTATAATGAAACATACTTACCATTGCGTGAAGACTAGTCCTCAAAGAAACTGTTAGTGGTGTAGCTCACGGAATAGATTGGTGTCACGCAAGCCGTTTCAAAACTATCCAAGGTGTAAATTTACCAAATTGATGGGTTATTCCTTTGGCAGACGCATATGTGTGTACGTGTCTCTCATTCTTGTTCCAACTTGTATAATAGGCTAGACAATGTAGTTATGTAGCTACCTCTTGATATGCTCATACAATCCCAATTTGTGTGAAAATAAACTTAATTCGTTAGTATGAATATGAATAGATTTACCAATTAAAGTAACATATATGGATTCCTAGGATAATCATGAGATGGAGATATATACTAGTAATAATTTAACCAAATATTATAGTTTAAGCTCACTTTCACTACATATAAAGACATAATTAGTAATTACTACAGCAAGGATAATTATAAAATCAATGCAATGATAATAATTGTGTATGAATCAAGCCAGCCAAGAAATATAAAAACTGAACATGGAGTTTATTAATTCAATATCATTGATTTAATGTCATAGCTAGATTAAAAGCTTTGTGAATTGTAGGTAAATAATCATCATTATTGCCCATCCTATCCTGGTTCGGAATTTCCTAAACACAACATCTATTTACCTCCCATGTTAGAGTGAATTGTAGATTCGTTTGCTGGTTCAGCCACTCTAGTCCCCTGCCAATCTCTGCAATTGTTCTAGCATCTTGTTTGGCTTCTGAGAAACTGGAAGAATAGCCAAGAATATTAGGAAATTTAAAACCACCATTAATTCCATCCCCATTCCCCATATAGTTGTTATCCAAATTTTAGTTTCATTTTACTGTTACTCACTGTTAATATAAGAGGAAAAGTATATTTGAACACTCAGCATCCACAAACACTCCAAAGTAATAATATATGTTATTGGATAGCACTGTTACGTTCACGTTCACGTGATACTCTTGACAAGATGTGTGTTACCTTACAAAAAATTATTTGTCCTTCTTAACATCAATTGGTTTTAGATAAGATGACATCTTGAGATCTGACGAGTGATATCAGAGCCAGGTGTCATCGTGCAGGAGAGTGTTGTTGGATACCATTCTCATGTCTATATGACACTCTTAACAGGATGGGTGTTAGCCGGTAAAAGATTAGAGTTTACTCTCTTTAATACCAATTGGTTTTAGGGAGACGACGGCTTGAGATCCCGCAAGACTTTCTGCATGAATCTTCAAGAAAATTGAAACTAAATCACTGACCAACCCAGCTATTGGTGAGCACTTCTAAAGTACTGATATCGAACAGCTTGCTTTATAAGCTCTAATGCCCTTTATATTTGCAGCATGAACTGCTTAGCAAACAAGTGATATATATATATATATATATATGGGGCAATTTCCTGAGCATGAAGTATATAAAACTAGGTATCTATGATGATACATACAAGTAAAATGGAGTTTTACCAGAATACAATGAGAATGACCCTATCTTATCTATCTTCTTGCTGAAAATGGAGTGGTCATCATTGCCTGGATTTCTTCTAGCGTTCGCCCCTTAGTCTCTGGTACAAGCTTTGCGACGAAAATAACAGTTATACAAGAAATGCTTGAAAATATGAAGAATGTTCCTGAAAATGAATAGTAGCCAACTTGTTCATATTTGAAGTAAAATGTCAATAGAGAGAAGGTGGTACTGCATGAGGAATATAGAGGAATCACCTGCTGAGCTCCAATCCATTAAGAAGTTGAATATGTATGAAACAATCCAAGAACTAAGCCAGTTGACCAAAGACACAAGACTCCCAGCTGAACCTTTCATGTTTATTGGAAATATCTGAAATAGGGACCAATCATTCAATCTAAGCTTCACAACTCTTCTTATATTAGCCCTAGTTTTAAAATTCCTATTGACAAAATTTTAGAATTTGAGTAACTTACCTCTGACATAATGAGCCATGGTATTCCTCCCATCCCCAACCCGAATGATCCATTATATACCTGATTGTAAGAGAAAACAGATAGATATAGAACATTTGTGTTTCTTTTACACTTTTTCTCTTCTCCTCAAAGGAGAAGTTGAGCATTCGAATCCTTCTAGAGGCAATACTGTGGGTGTGTATGAGTTTGCTTGAACTTGGGTAATGGCTTTATTTTTGTTTTGCCAAAATTTATAATCCAATGTAGAAATCATCTAGTTTGAGAGGGTGTATCAGGTCCTTGTAACTAAGATTGGAATTGGGTGAACAGAGAACATATGAATTGAAGTTTCTCTAGCAACTAAATTCATGTATAAATTGCTACTAAAGAGCCTCCTTTGTATGGATCTTACAAAATATGAAACACATTCAATAAGCTGTCAGTGTGGGATGCAATGTTCCTTTTAGCCCACACATTCTAGTTGACAAGGCACAACTAGGAACAGTGGCAAAACTAGTGATTCTCTTCCTCCCTCTCCTTCATTTGCCCACTCCACTTGGTATGATATTGTCCATTTTGGACAAAACCCGCACAATTTTGTTTTTGAATTTTACCTAAAAGGCCTCATACCACAATCACCCCTTCTTGGGAGTCAGCGTCCTCCCTGACATCTCCCTCATGGGCCAGTGCACATATCACTTGTAATGGCCCGCTTCATATGGTATGATATTGTTTACTTTGGACCAAGTCCACATGGTTTTGTTCTTGAGCTTTACACCCAAAATGCCTCATACCATTTAGAGAGACGATGTGGGGCATCACAGAGTGAGTAACGGTAGTCACCATCAGAGTTCTTGTTATTATATCCTTTCTTCTATGAGGTAAATAGTTTATACAGCTATAGATTTATGAAATAAAACAATATCTTCAGGTTAGATTAGGTTACCAGTATACCAACAAGCACCAAAATTGGAGTGACTTCTTTCCACTGTTGATGGTCCTGCTCAATATATGGTAAATCTTTATTGTTCAGTAGATAGTCATATAAAAAACTTTCACAAACATTTTAAGATTCATTTGATGGTTGTCATCTGAATTTGTTACAACCTGCAAGAGGAATGACAACCCTGCCAAAAAACAACCCAAGCATGTTCCTGCTGCTGATATCTACAAAGCCATTACTAAAATTTAGTACAGGCTTTTTGTTTGATAACATAATGAGCTTAAACAATAGACTTGCATATATATCCTTTCATACCATTAGAAGTGGTCTTCTGCCAGTTTTATCCATTAAAAATACACCCAACACGGTCATCGGAATCTGCAGAAGTATATATCTACAATGTGTTAGATTTGCATCAAGAAGAAATCAAAATTGGGCTTTTTGGTCTAGTATTAAGAACCTGCACAAGAGCCATTGATATAGTCCCGACTTTGGCCGAGAAACCTGTCATAGACAAGAGAAACAAATCAATACTTGGGCCTCTTGTATATTATATGCAGCACTAACAGTGATTCATAATTTACCAGCTGAGATAAATATAGAACTCGCGTAAAAGGCGATCCCATTGGAGCCACCAAATTGTTGCAACACCATCATCCCAACTCCAATCTAAAAAAAGAAAAATTAGCATATTTCCATTGGAAATTTTAGCATATATGAGAGTCAAGAAAAACCACAGATCACAGGTATGATTCATTTGGAAGGCTCACAGTCAGTGAATGAGCATATTTCCATCGGAACAAGTCTAGAATTTTAGCTTCAGGGAGCTGTTTAAGGGCCTCTGTGTAATCCTGTCAAACAGAAGAAAGGCAATATATCTTGTTTCCATGCCAAAATGAATTAAATGTAAAAAAAGAGAGAAGACCAGTGATGAGACTGAAACATTAAAACATATAGAAAGTTACAATAATCTCAGCTGCTTCATGAGAAATATCGTCTCCCCTAAGGCGTTGTAAAGCAGCTTCACACTCTTTTTCTCGACCAATTTTCGCCTATAGAAAATTTTGCAAGAGATCATGCATTCAACAATCTCATCATAGCCTGTTTTTACATGCTAAGTGTAGTAGAAAAATTATCTGTTATGTCACATGTTATACTAATTAATAACATGGTTAAGGGCATTTGGCTTCACAGCACAATAAGAAAAGCAGCAATGTCTACAGCTACTACTAATTGTGTTTCAAATTCAATCCAAAATCACCATATAAACATAATTTTCTAGAATAATCTCACTCACCAACCATCTCGGAGACTCTGGAATGAAGAATAGACCTAAAAGTTGTACTAGACAGGGAATAGTTCCTGCAGAAGAAATCAAATTGAAGCCATATCATATAGAACCCTCCTTTTGTATTAATAAACACCATATTATAATGAACTAAACATACCTATTAGAGCCAAAACGCGCCAGCTGACAACAGTTCCAACAAAAAATGTAATTGATGAACCGAGAGTTATCATGACCTGCAGAATCTAGTATTTAGGTTCGAAACGACAAGCTTATTTTCTTTAGTCCATATTGAGCATAGTTTTGTTTCTTTAAGTAAAATAGAGTAGAGCAAAATAAAATGGAGATACATTATATATAGGCCTAGGAATAAAAATCCAAGTCCCATTAAGATCTTTCTGTCCAATTGTTAGTAGTTATGGTTCAATTCCTACATTTTCAAAGCTTAAGTTGTTTTGCTTTACCTGATGCACTGTTGCAAAACCTCCTCTAAGATTCTTTGGTGTTATTTCTGCTATATATACAGGTACCTGTTTAGCAATGCAACATTTTTATCCATCACATAGAATCAGTGTAATAAAATATAAGTTGCAATTGTACAGTCCTTGCTGCAATTACCACATAAGAAAGCAGACCAATCCCACATCCAATTGACAGCCTTCCAAGGTCAAGCAACCAAGCACCCTATCAACAAGAATTAAACTGACATAACAAATTGAGCATTTGGGGGAAAAAAGAAAAAAGAAAAGACATTTCATTTTATTCAAATAGAGGAGATTTCTAATGACTATGCATGCCATTAAAGCCCTATAATAATCTATAATAGTACCTTTTAGTTGGTTTAAAAGCAACTGGTCAAGAGAACAATGAGTTCTAAAAGAGTACACTTGTTCCTAATGACAAAGAGAGAGGCCATGTAACTATAACACAACAAATTTATGTATGTATAAAAGTTTAAATGGAAATCATTTTTCCTAAAGTTGCTTCTTAATATCAAGAAGGTGCGGGATAAAAGGATAATGATTTATACAGTGAAAATTATCACCGAATGAATAGCCGAATAGGCAGTGTATCCATTGGATTGTAGGAAGTGTATTAGATGTTTGGGTTCCACTTGCACTATCTAAGGAATGAGAGTGATTCGGTTCTCAATTCAGTGATAACTTTCACCGTTCCTATCATTACTCAGAATATAAGCATGAAGCGCATTAGTTACTCTTCTTGGCTATCAATTATAGAGAATTGGTAATTGAAGAAACTGAAAGATGCAATAGAAGGAATATAGAAACACCTTGGAGAGTACTATCACAAGCCACCCCACAATGCAGAATATTTCTGAAATCCCCATTGTCTGCCATCAGGAGTAGCCAAAATTGAGAAGTATAGAAGAGTTGACAACTATTTGCACAAGTAACAAAATAGGAAAGGAAAACATACACCTCGTCGACCAATGCAATCTGCTATCTTTCCACTTGTCACTGCACCTAACATTGCTCCAATTGTCAATATGGAGCCAAAAACTGAGTACTGCACAATGAGATTTAGGAAAGCAGAAATAACAAGTTCAAGAGAGAGAGATACAACTACATAAGAAAACTGGTCAGAAAAATTAAAACATGGAGATGTTAATTCTCTATCATTTGTGTCAACTTCAACACTGGAGATGTTATATGTTGTGAAAATTGTTACTACTTACCTCTGCCACAGAGAGACCAAGGTCATCCATGATACCAGATTCAGCCGGTGATGAATATCCGATCTGTGATTCAATCATATTCCATTAGACTTAAAACTAATGGTGCTTGTAGCAGAGATAAAGCAGGTCTAATGGAACTTACAGCAGCCCCAAATGCATAAGAACCGCAGACCGCGATAAAGGTGCTAGACAACCATAGCTGTGGCAGAGGAGTCCTTTCGCGGCTCATCACCATAGCTTTTGCTGCCTCCATCAGTGTTGTAGGGGCCAACATGTTCACTAACTATGTTTTCATTGACAAGCAGAGGACTTGATATTTGTCTGTCTTCAGAGAGTGCTCTCTCCATATCTTAACTTTCTGGGAAGATTGTATAGAGCAAGAAGACACAAAAGTTTGGGATTTGGTTGAAGAAGAAGAAGGAAGAGCTAGTAAGCAACAAAGTCATGTTTCCTCAAGTGCCGCATTGGCAACTTTCTGAATTAAACAAATGTACCACTGACATTGTTTTTTTTATAACCAGTTGTTCAAGACTTTGCCCGACTAATTTTTAAGACATGAAAAGGCAGCACCCCAAGACAAGTAAGTCACGGAGTATGACAATGAATTATTTACACTCTCACCACTTAAGGAACCTATTGCCATCAACCATTGACATTTAAAATTTATAAGAATTCTTTTTAAATTTAAGGGTGAATATTTTTTACAATATATATAGACTGGGCTATTCATGCGACTTAACTTAACCTCAACAATCCGAGTTTAAACAAAAAAAATTTGTAGAGTTTACACAAAATTTTAAGCATCCGGACCGATTTTGGCAACAAAAATTCAACATTATCTTTTATCTTCATTCAAAAATAGAGGTATTGAGATAATCCAATTCAACATGAACCCAACCACACATATAGTACAGTACAATACAATATAAGATTATTCCTAAAGTAATATTGGTATTTGGTGGGTACCAAATTTTGATTTGACTTTCTGGTAAAATAGTACTCCTATTACCTATATTTCTCAGGTCTCAACCGTCATTGGACCACAATTTTCTAATTGTACTTTACTCATCAGGTGCCCCACCTATTGTTCAAATCAAACCACACTAGTACACTACTGCCTCAGAGAGCAGCCGTTGTTGCAATGGCTACACCCGCGCCTATGTCACAATCTGTGATTAGTCATGTGTCTGTAACTAGTTATAATTTATAATTATATTTTAATCTATTTATAATTTTTTGTATTTAATAAAATTATTTTAAAATATATTTATTTAATTATTTGTTTGTATTTTTTTCAACTATTATTTTTCAACCACTCATTTTTTGATTTTTTTCGTCAACGTTTTTGTTAATATAAATATGAAAGAAAATTAATATAAAGACACTACATATTTTTTTCACAAATAACTAAATAAAATAAAACTATATTACATATTTTCTCACAAATAAATAAATAAAATAAAAAGACATTACATTGCATAAAATAAATAAATAACTTGTATAGAAAAATATGTAAATTACATATTTTTAAAAAAATAAAAATACATTATATTTGACCATCAGCTTCAGTTAAATTCTTGACAATTTTATTTTGTTTAGCAATGAGCCATTGACTTAAAAGAAAATATTCTCTTCAATGTAATTTTTCATATTGTTTGTAATGAATAAAAATTATTTGTTTTACTTTTCTTCTCATTAATATATTGACAATTTTTTTAAAAAATTATTCAATAGGCAAAGAACTATTTTTTTTATAAAAAATAAAAAGAAACAAAATCATAAGTAAAGAAGTATTTTTTTTTGTTAGCCAATATACAAAGAACCCAAATAATGAAAGAAACAAAATAATAATAATAACAACAAAAAAAAGTGAACAATAATACATCCTTTAGTATAAATATTATAAAATAAACATGTATTTATATATAATTAGAATAAAAAAATAAAGTAAAAGGAAAGCAAAAAAAAACAAAAAAAAAAACTAGAAGAAAAAGAAAAGAAATAAGAAAACTAAAAAGAAAAAGGAAAACAATAAAAAAAAATGTAAAAGCAATGCTTTCGGCTGGCGAAGAGGCTGGCTCTGCATAGCAGCGTCCTCGCCAGCTAGCTTGTGGCCAACCCCACACCAGCCCAAATTATGGCTACTTTTTGAGCCAAGCCAGCAAAAACGGTAATTATACCGCTTGCCCTAAGGCTCAAACAAGGGAAATGCTAAACGTCATGAAATTTTATCATGAATTGCCTTCATGAATGATGTGGCAAGTGATAATACCATTGACATTCCGTGTATTGGGAGAATTCCACCAATACTAACTCACCATTTAATTGCCACATCATTCAAGATAAAAATTCATGAAATATTTTCATGACGTGTAGCATTGCTCCTCAAACAAACATGTCAATACATCCCAATTCATCTTGGCACATCAACAAAAACACACTCACACTCACACTCACTCTCTCTCTCTCTCTCTCTCACACACACACACATATATATATATATGTATGGCAACAAGCAAGTTGGGATGGCCTGTCAGTGGAATATTGAGAAAGGCTCATGATGATGTGAATGTTGGCCCAAATAATCAAGATGCTAAATAATGGCCCAAATAATATATTGATAACAGAACTGGTTAAAATTGAGTCAGAAAATTGTCTATACAGAAAATGCTTAGCCCATTTAATTTCTGATGTAGTGTCCAATGACAATTCAGTTTATAGTCCAGCTAGCCCATTAATTCTCATCAGATGCAAATAAGAAGTTGCAATAGACACCCACACATAGCACATTCATACACTGTTTATAATTCTGCAATTTTTTCATACTCTGTTTATAATTCTGCAATTTGGGGACTTTGGTACATCTCTCATGTAACAGATCAGTAAAGACCAAAATATGTTTTAAATAATGAATCACATTCAATATATAAACAAAATTGTCATACATGAAAGGTTTGTTTGGTTAGACGGAACTATGGTAGAAAGTGAAAATGAAAGTGAAAGAAAAGTGAAGTAAAAGAAAAAAAAATTTGATTTCCAACATGCATTTGGTTAACATGAAAGTTTTTCAGCAAAGTTGTGAGAAAATATTGTTTTGTTAATTTGAATGGTATGAACGTGAAAAGAAAACAACTACACTTACCAAAATTACCCTTTGATTTTAAACACTAAAAAATAAATAATTTTGTTTTAAATAAATTCGATCTCTTTCTACCCAATTGTTTGTGTTTATTTTTAGTAAAGAAATAGACGGTGCAAGTCATCAAGAAATTATGAGAGAGTATTTGAAGTTAAAAGTTAATGTAAGGCAAATAAAAGACAATCGATTCTTCAAAACTAAAATTCAACATATAATTGTGATACTTCACTGCTAATATAACTCTTCTAGTTTGGTTGGTAAAATTATTAATAATGGTCATTTAGATTAGAAATTAAGATAATTATTGAAAAGAGCCATCTAGCTTTAAAAGGTAACTCTTTTTTTTAATAGGTATAAAATATAAAGAATTGAGAATTCCATTCTGATTAAAGAGAGAATTCCAAAAGTGAACATGTTCGGATTATTCAACTTCTTATATTAAAATTTTAAAACATTATTTAATTAATAAAATTATAAAAAAATGTATAAAAAAGAAAAAGAAAAAAAAAGAAAGTTATACAGTTTTTAATAGTATATGTGCATATGTATAGATATAATATAGCTTAATGTTAAAATTAATAATAGTGTATTATTGAGAGATAACATCTTGTGGTAGGAAAACTACAGTGAAGAAGAGTTATAATAAGTTACCACTTCTGTGAAATCTGTAGAGAGTGAAGAGAAACAATGGGGCATAATAGTAAATTAAGATATAAAGTTACGAGAAAGTAAAATTTTCTCGTATTTTATAGTAGAAATTTTTTGAGGAAATTGAGCAGTTATAGAATCCTATTTTAAAATTTTCACTTTCCTTCTAACCAAACTCCTAAAAACTTAAAAATCTTCTTTTCCTTTTCCTTTCTTGCTACTTCTAGCTAATCAAACGGACCGAAGGGAAAAAGGAAAAGAAAAAGAAAAAAGACTTGAGTTTTAGGACACATCATTACAACAATCACTAAATTTGAATTGTGAGATGAAAATTGAGAGTATCTTATTTGAGATGTATCATGGATTCTTGTACTTCTTCGAGTGTTCGTCCCTTGGTCTCTGGCACCAGCTTGAAAACAAATAGAACAATTGAAGCACAAACGCTTGCAAATATGAAGAATATTCCTGAAATAGTATAGTCTTATTAGTATTGTCACAACTCACAAGAATAAAATGACAAATAAGCAAGCAAAAGCTTGCGCGCGCACAGAGAGAGAGAGAGAGAGAGAGAGATCACCTGCTGAATTCCACTCAAATAAGAAGTTAAAACAATAAGAAACAATCCATGAAGTAAACCAGTTGACCAAAATCACCAGGCTTCCAGCTGAACCTTTTATGTTTATAGGAAATATCTGAAATGGGAAAACATCATTCAGTATGAGCTATGGGCTAGACCTATTTCCTATGTGAAGACTTTGGTAACTATTTCCACAGAAGAAAAGAGAGTTCAGGCTGATATAGATGACCTACCTCTGACATTAGAACCCATGGTGTATTGTTCATGCCCATTGCAAAACATCCAAAATATACCTGGTTGAAGAATCAAATAATTAAAATATATATACAAGCACACACGCGCACACATTTTGCAAGGTCTGTAATTAATATTTGAATACGGAAAAGAAACACGAGAATTAATGTGAAACGCATGCTAGTGAATCTGGCTAGAGGTGTATAAACTCTTAAGTACACAACCTCACATGCATGCATGCATCCATTTAAACTTCCACAGTACAGGGAAGTTATATTGAATGGGAGAAGAGGTGAAACATTAAAGTAAATTTCAACTGGAATTATTTTCCTTATATTTCGAGAGTAGTAAGGGTGGAACGGTAGTTCAATTAAATAAGATTACCAGTAAGCCAGTCAACACCAATGTGGAAGTGAGCTCCTCCTGTCCATGAAGATCCTGTTCATGGTAAACTACTATATTAGGAGGTAATTTGTTTTCTTAATATGAGAATGAAGCAAGTAATAGAGAAGTACAGAGGTGTTAGATTTTATTTTTTGAAGAACCTGCAAAAGGAATGCCAATCCTGCAGTGAAGCTTCCCAAGCATGCCCCTGCTGCACAAACCTGCAAAGACTATTAGTATTGGCTCATTTATTGACTACATTAAAGAGTAAAAAACACTCTTTTACATTCAGACCATCAGGAGTAGTCGTCGTCCAAATGTATCCATCAAGAATACACTCAAAGCAGAAGCCGGAATCTGCAAAAGAATATCTACATTAAGAGAAGCGTAAAAAAAATCATATTTGAATTACAACTATAAGATTAAGAACCTGAATAAGAGCCAATGCTGTAGTCCCAACACTAACCGAGCTACCTGAACAAGATATAAATTCTGATATTTAACTAGCTTTTTCAATTTATTTACTTGCATACTCCGTCAAATAAAATAGTAATTACTTTCATAAGTTATTATAAAGCCCCTTAACTTACCAGTAGCTTTGAAAATTGAACTTGCATAAAATGAAACCCCACTGGTCCCACCAAATTGTACCAGTGCCATAAGCCCAACTCCGACCTAATGCGAGTTTTATTAATAGAAAGGTTAGGCAAGTCGTGGAAAGGTAACATTGTATATTTATCATTAACTTAAAAGCTTACAATTAACGAATGAGCATATCTCCACTGGAACAAGTCAAAAAACCTGGATTCTGAGAGCCTCTGAAGGATTTCTGTGTAATCCTGTAAAACAAGAAGCAAATATCTTGAAAACAAAATTTAAGAAAAAGAAGGGCATGAAATTTTTTTCCTGCTCAAAATTTTTTTGTTAGCGCGTGAAGTTGAAACATTACTCTGATTTCAGCCGCTTCTTCAGAAATATCGGCATTTTTTCCCCTTAGGCGTCGTAAAGAAGCTTCTAACTGTTTTTCTTGACCAACTTTTGCCTGTAAAAATTTACACTCATCAAATGAGCACTCTAGAGGATTTTTTCCCCCAATTTTCCACATTAGCTCAAAATAAAAATAGAAGGAAAAACACAATCTATGTAAAACAAAAAGGAAAACAAACAGCAAAACCATTATAATGAACTGAAGATAATTTTAAATTAGATCTCCCACCAATGACTACTCCATTCACAGCCCTTTTGAAGATGAACCATTTAAATAACCTAAGAGTATTACATTTGAGAACAAAAAACAGATTACCATTTTTCTTCCTTCCTACTTTGGACTGAGAATACTCCATGGTGAACTAACCAAATAACAAGTTTAGATAAAATTTTCAATCAAACTCACCAACCATCTTGGAGACTCTGGTATGAAGAATAGGCCTACAAATTGTAGCACACATGGTATAGTTCCTGGAACGTTATGAAATAAAATCTGGTATTAGACTATCTTTGGGCACATAAAGAGTAGAAGAGTGAAGCAAGTTACCGATGAGAGCCAATGTGCGCCAACTAATGATGTTCCCGATGAAAAACATTAGTGCTAAGCCACAGCACACCATCACCTGTAGGGTTGCCAATACATATGCACATAAACAATGAGTTAAATCTGTTAAGCCCCATATACTCTAAAAGCTTAAGCTATCAGAGAGGGTGTAACTTTAACATTTATAACCTCTAACACACCCACTCAGGTCCAACATGTGTTTCAATTTTAATTATCAGGATGACGGTGATGATTGAAGTTGGGACATTGTTGCTTTAATATTATGTTAACAACCATCTACTCTAAAAGTTTAAGCTATTAGAGAGGGTGTAACTTTAACATTTATATCCTCTTAACAGATTCTCTCATCCAGATCTATGATAGTAATGATTTACCAGAGTAGCTGCTGTACATCCTCCTCGAATATTCTTGGGTGTGATTTCTGCCGTGTATACAGGTACCTGTTTGGCAATTGCAATGCAGGTCTCATTGAACATGAAAGACAAATAATATCTCAAATGCAAACTTTGCTGCAATTACCACATAAACGAGAAGGCCAACTCCAAATCCTAGAAACAGCCTTCCAAAGTCAAGCAACCAAGCACCCTTCAAAAAGCACCAAACATTTAATATTAACCATGCCCCAACAATTAAAAAAAAAAAAGATTCTGTTGACTTGATTTAGATTGTGACTTCCTTTTTTCTCTTTTTCCCTTTTTTTCTTTTATTTACTTTTCTGGTTTTCTTGAGGACTACCCAAAACACATACAATTTAATATGTTCCTGGAGCAAATTCGGAGAATAACTATTTAAATTCCAGCATAATGATCCCATACCTGTAGGGCATTTTCCTTTTTGCTTTGTTTTAGCCTATGACCCTAGGTGAACATCAAGCCTCACTAGTGAAGTTCAAAACAAAATCATATGTATAAAACATTTGATTACAATTTTTAATTTTTTTTCATTTCATTGGAACTCCTTGAAGTTTCTTACCCTTGATTTGTTAGATGTGAAGGCATACAAGAACTTGGAGCATAAATTATATGCCTTGGCCATCAGATGAAGCATAAATAAATTAAATTATGGTTGTAGCAAAGGAATCAAGTATAGAAGACCTTTGCAAAATATATTGAGAGCCATCCCATGATGAAAAATATATCCATGAGCCACATAGCCTGCATTGCAAGATCAAACAAACTTGAGAATCATTATAGAGTTGGTATAATGTTTCGAATAACATTTTGCACTAGGCCTAGAGGCCACTTGTAGGGCAAGACAAACACTTACACCTCTCCGGCCAATCAGATCAGGTACTTTACCACATACTAGAGCAGCTAACATTCCTCCAATGGACAATATTGAACCGAAAACTGAGTACTGCACAAAGAGGAAAAGAATGAACATCAGTGAAAAATAAAAATTAACTTATACTGACTGGAAACCAGTCAATTTATTCACCCATGAACGATTGGTAATCTTCGTTATTCTGGGTTTTTTAGCCAGTGTCAAATTCGATCAAGTGAAGGGGGCCACAGCTACTCCAATTGCCATGGCATTTGTCACTTCTAAGTTTTAGCTGTGATTGGTGATATAGCTTGTAACTGTGTATATATGGGGTATATATACACACATAAATCTACATACCCATGCTAACCGCAGAGTACGGCAGAGGGTGTTTTAAGTGATTCTATATATACAGATATAGTGTGTATATTTAAAAAATGTATGTATAATGTATATATATAACCATGTTGTTCTCTCTCCTCTCCGGCTTACTTCTTCCTTCTTTGCTTCTAAGTATATAACACGTGGTTAGCCCAGACATAAAAATAGGCCAATACATATAAGTAGGTCAAACATCAAGGGAGGTTAGTGTCATCTACTCCAACTCAATCTCCCAAATTCACCCCTCTTTCTCAAATTATATTAAACTGTGATCATGATGAGCAACAAATAACAAAAGATTTCCCTTCATCTGACATATATTGTTGTTTAAAATCCCACGATGCTGTAAGAATGTGATCGAGCAATGAGGTATGGCCACAAACTTCATATACATAACAATTGTCATGACTGGTATAGAATTTTTTCAAGTGCAAATGTCTCTCTACTGATTCTCTCTCCTAAAAATTTGAGATAGTTATATTCCAAGCACCCCAATTACTTCAATAAAAACTTGAAAAGATTGTAGGCACTCACCTCTGCAGTAGAGAGGCCCAGGTCTTCCATGATACCAGACTGGGCAGGAGACGAATATCCAGACTACAAAGCAATCACAAAATATCAATTAGTTAGATCCGTAGAAACATATAATTTATAATCACTAGCTAATTAAGCCATCCAAGTTGAAAGATCTAATATCTAATTACTGATTACATTATGCTTCAAAAAATTGCTTAATCCAGCTATTCAACCACAGAACCCAAAATTATATGTTATTATGTGTGACAATGTTTTCGAACTCAATAATTCAATCAGACGAATAGACCAGGTTAGTTTGGGTAATCAGCTCCTCCCTTCAATTTGTTCCTAATGTTTTGTCACCTTTTGATCTATTGTAATTGATCAAGGGAAATCTGTAGTGACATATTTGAGATTATAGATCGAAATGAAACAAAGAAACGGTGAAAAGAAAAAAAGGAATCACAGGAAGCGCACACAACGATTTACATAGTATGTTACAGAGCCTACCCCAGATGAACAAACAAGAATTGGGCAAAGCGCACACAACAATTTACATGGAACGTTTTAAAGCCAACCTTCATCTACAAAGACGATTGAGAAATTTTACGATGGAGATAAAGTTTACAAGATGGTTGCATCTCACCAACTCCTTAACACTAACCCTCTTTATAGCAAATATGTTCTCTCACACTCGAAACCTCCAAATTAGTCCTTACATATTTGGATCCATAGAACATGAGATAAACTCGTACTAGAACCGGAAGGTCTGGAATGACATGTTAGGTTGTCAAACTCCAATGCCATCAAGTAGAGGATTTTGTCATGATAAAATCAATAATGCTAAACCATATCATGTGTATTAAAGCTATTCAAATAATTATAGTTCAATTAAGCTTGGGATGGGAGCTATCATCTTCTCGAAACATGAAAATAATAGATTGAGCACAAATATGCAGTAGGAAATATAACCCAGAATCCTTCAATAAAGCTTTAATGTTAAATATTGTGAATCATATAAGCCATAGACAATATACACACATCAAACTGCAGCCTCCGCCACATGATAATGCAAGTCATAACAGTATGCAGGAATCATTACATTGCATAAATACCATATCACAACTCCTAAAACATGCTAATATAAGCAATTCTATTAACTAACTATAAAGCAAGATTCATAGTCTAGGTGTTCAGAGACAATCCATAAGAAAAAGCAATGAATCATATTTTTGAAAACACAGAAATGATAAAAGAGGAAAAGGAAAAGTCTCACTTGATTCTAAATTCACGATGTGACAGTGAGAAGTGAGAAGCATCGAGAGTTTGCCAAGCAAAAACGAAAACGCGTAATAGTGTGGGACTTCATGAAGGTGTCAGCCAATTGTAGAGACGAAGATACAAAAGGTAGAGAAACGGTGCCAAGCTAAAGATGATGGCGCACAAAATGACAATCAATCTCGATGTGCTTCGTACGCTAATGAAAAACAGAATTGTGTGCAATCTGAATAGCACTCTGGTTATCACAATACATAGGCGTCGAAGTAGACAAAGAAACACTCAAATCAGCAAGTTATCGTCGCAACCAAACTATCTCTGCTATAGTAGCAGTCAAGGCACGATACTCAACTTCAGCAGCAGAAGAGGGAGCAACAACTGTTTGTTTCTTACTTTTTCAGAAAATAAGAGAATAGCCTAGGAAAACACATAAACCAGTGGTAGACTTACCTTATGTGAAATATATTTCCAGCCTAGTCAGCACCAGAAAAGGCTCAAAGCTCCAAAGATGATGTAGAGAAAAACAATAAACTCTAATGCAAAGTAGCCCGAAGATAGCGCAAAATACGAAGAATTGCATTGCAGCCGAGTGACGGTGAGATAAACTAAACTGCTAACTATAACTTGATATAAAGTGGGATCAGCCAAGGGGACACCATTAGTAGAAGTATAACAGACATTAAGCTCTAGAGAAGTCTCAACTGTCTGAGTATAAGTGAAACAAGCTTGGTGAATTACATCTGGTCTCAACTGTCTGAGTATCAGTGAAACATTGCATGCCCAAAAATGACGCTGCTCTGATACCATGAAAAGTGAAAACACATACGATAAAAGAGGAAAGGGAAAAGTCTCACTTAATTCTGTATATATATCTATATACACAAGGACATATCCTAATTAAAAAAAAGGAGAAGTAAAAAGAGGAAAAGACCAGACTACCCTTGTATGAAAAATACAAATACAGTAAACTCTCTAACAATCAATCTTGTGTTCTCTAAATGCTAGTTATCTCTCAACTCGACTCGATTCGATTAGACACGGCATACTTCGTGCATCCATCCACAACTGATTAATAGCTTCAAACACATGCCATAGGTACCCATTTCCCTACATTAGATTTTATTCTCATTTTCTTTTTCTTTTTCTTTTTTCTTGAATCTTTTTATCATCGAATTCAATTTACACAATAATTTTTTTACTTATGAAACTACTCAATTAGCTACTCATACAATGTAATTTATAACTTCACATTTGTAAGCTATCGGTGGGATAGACTTTCGAAAAAAATATGTCAGAGTTTGAACTAGTGTAATATTGTATTGTATGAACTTAAAAGACTCAGTTGCTAAAAATAAAGATAAAATAAAAGAAATTAGTCATAAATCTTAAGATTAACTGCGTGTCCCAATTTGTCTTCACAAAATATAGTGAATTTAAAAAAATAAGAAAAACCCACATTATCTGAAAGAAAAATATTATTTTCACACTCCTGTAAAACCTAAAAATAAATAAAATATTTTAACTTGAGTGGGAAACGGAAAGTAAGAGAAGAAAAGAAAATTTCTAAGCATAGAAAACTAGATGTAGTCAGATGCTGAAAGCGCTCTCTCTCTCTCTCTCTCTCTGTTGAAGAAAAAAAATAATTACTTTTTCATTTTGGACTTCAAGACTAAAGCCCTTCTTTTTTTTTTTTTTCAATTTTGAATGGTCGCATATTTACAATTAGAGAAAAATATATAAATAAATAAAACTGAGTGAGGACTCAATGCATCAATTATAACTGCGAAAATGATTCGATAATTGCAAGGAAAAACATATTGAATTACTGAGCTTTGTGTTTGTGTATGATCACGAGGTCATAATTTATATTAAAAAAAAACACTAATTTACCACAATGCATGTTGGGAATCTTTTTATCATGGGCATGAATTTTGAATTAATCTGGATCTAAGCAGAGCATATATATATATATATAATCAACAATCAAAAGTTTTATACAATGAATATGATACTTACAGCACAGCCATAAGCGAAGTTACCACAGGCAGCAACAAAATTGCTGAAGATAACAACAGGTGTGATGGAGGATAAAGCAGATTCGTCGACCCTGTTGTTAATGTCAGCATCAGGCTGCTCTTCAACATTAAGCAGAGACCTTGTTGCTTCTTCCATGTGCTATTGCTGTTTCTCCAACACAGGAGAGTAAAGATATATATATATATATATATATTGAGAAGAGAGCTCCAGTGAGAGATTCCTGTCTGCGTAGAGATAGAGAGAGAGAGTGAGTGAGTGTTTGTGTTTTTAAGTTTTTAGTGAGAGAGAGCTCTCTCAAGAGAGGAAGTCGAGAATGATTGCTCTTCAATTTGTCATACCAGCCGCTGCATTGTGTTGGGGGCCCACGCAGGGTCACATTCAATGCTATCAGGGGCCAACATTCAATGCTATCAGGGGCCAAGATACACTCGCCCCATGATTTTGGTGATTCGCGTGGTATTGAGAACTAATTCTACGTTTGGCTGGACGAATGGATGACAAAGAACGAAAGAGAGGAGAAACGAATGAGCTTCCTATGAATAAATATGTACACGTACTCTGAATTCCACCACCCGAATATCTTCTCCTTTCTATGGTTAAAAAGAAAGTGAGAGAGAGAGAGAGAGAGAGAGGGGAAGGAGAGACGAAACATTCATTTTTATTTTAAAATTTTTTACTCGTTTAAAATTAGACAAAAGAGAGGAAAAAGAGCAAAAAGGTGATTTACGAATTGGTGAAAATATAATTCGATCCGATTCATTAAAAAGTTTAATTTAATCTGATCTGATTCGTGAAATATCGGATTAGATTAACAGATTGAGCATGTTCTAAACAACTCAATGATATTATCTTTAAACTACAACTCAATATCAATTTTTTTATCATAGCCCAAGAATGATGATTTAAATTAATCAATTTCAAATTTTGTAGCAAACATAAATAATCCATGCCAAACCAAGTGAACAAAAGTTACAAAAAATTAAACAATAAAATGTCAAATAGTAAACAATAATATTAGACACGAACCTACATGCATTTCAGTGGAGCATCCACTGAAAATATACACCTATAATTTTATGAAATTATAAAAATATTCTATTAAAATAACACTTTGCCCCCATTGAAATTATGAAAAAAATTCACTATATATAACGTTGGCCCCCCATATATATATATATATAAACTAATCCTGCAATTGTAAATCTACTTAACTTTGTCCTTACTCACATAATTTTTTGGATCCGTCACTCAATAGTAGTCAATAACAACTGACTCTGGACTACTATCCCACTAAGGCACTAACAGACTAAAATATATAAAGCTGTGGTTTAGGGTTAAAAGATAATAAGATATTATTAATTTATTAAGATATATATATATATAATTTAAATATATATTATATTTAAATATGATATATTCTAACGAATCAGATCGAATTTCTAAGACGTTAATCCATAATCTGATCCGTAAATTACAAATTCTTATTTTATGAATCTGCCACCGATTCATTGGACTGAATCGAATTCAATCCGCACGAATCGAATTGATGTATAGACAAATTAAATGAACACTCCTAAAAAAATAGAGAATAACTACTTAAATATACATCACACCAATTTTAACCTTTAAAAAAAACACTTGTTTTTTTATAATTTTATATAACGAGGGAATATTAGTAAAAAAATATTAAAAAAACACTTCCTTCAAATAAATAAAAAAAGTGTCAACCACATTGTTTTCACTATCTCTTCTACTCTACCGAACAAAAAGTAATACACACACGTTATCTTTCTTTAAAATGTCTTATCCAACCCTTTCCATCTCCCTTCCCTCCAATTTTGTATCTCTCCAGGCAAACGGAGCACATGGTGGGTGATTATAGTATAAAAGATGCTTCTTTGTTCTCGTGTCATATATTCTAGAGTAATGCTACACGTCATGAAATTATTTCATGAATTTGTATCATGAATGATGTGGCAGGTAACGTGGAGAGTTAGTATTGGTGGGATTCCCCCATACACAAAGTCTCATGATATTACCACAAAATTCCACCAATATTAACTCTCCACGTTACTTGCCACATCATTCGTGATAAAATTCATGAAATAATTTCATGACATTTAGCATTTCTCTATATTCTAATGTGTGCACGTCGTGCTTGTAATTTAGATGACACTGTTGTTAGTTGGCATTACTCTTTAGACATGACTCTTATCATTTTAAAAGGACAATCCAACCGCTAGATCCAGAAGTCACCAAACCAAATTGAATGATGCATCAAATAGTCCACAACCATTCGACCTTGTGTCTTGATTTTCGACTGTTTGGTTCAACTTTTTTTTTACTAATTGATTTTCTCAGACAATTTTTTCTCAGGACTCTAACTCTTTTCCTCCTCTTTGAGGATAAAAAAAATAAAGGTAAATATCACTTACATTCATTCATATTACACAATATTTTGATCAAACTTCTTCTAGTTTCAATATTCTCGACTACTCTCCCTGTCAATAACGTTCGTCAATTTTTCTCTCTTGCTGACGTCAATAAATTCTCTTTATTTGATGATGTGGCACTAACGGAAGGAAAAAAATTAATACATAAACTCAAATTTCATGAGGTGTGATTGAAAATATCGAAACTAAAGGGAGTCTAGTCGAGATATTGCCTAAACTGAGGGAGTGTAAGTAGTACTTATTCAAAAGTATTAGTGATGACAGGGAGTCCAAATCAGACTAGTACAAAAATAGTTTTATGTGAGAGGAGTGGTGTGCCCCACTACTAGATGTCATAGTGATGTTATGTGGTAGAGCCCATCACCCCACTCACATAAAAACAAAATCAAACTAGTCTGATCGACCTCTAAATTATTATTCAAAAATTATACTCCCTCCGTCCCATAATTTTAGTCCACTATTCCTTTTTGGGATGTCCCAAAATACATGTTCATTTCCTAAAATGGATTATATGATTCCTAAACTACCCTTTTCAAACTCTACTATTCTAAAAGTTGGGCCCACTATATAATAATAATACTAACTTTTAAACAAGGACTAATATGTAAATTCATGCATTATTACACTAAAAAGTGGATCCCACCATAAAAAGTTGGAATCCCCAAACATGCCAAGAATTATGGGATGGAGGGAGTACTATTGAACTACAAACCCTTTGATGACGGTTTGATTCACTTGTTTACCACTGTTTTTAAGAAATATATTCTCGTTCTTTTTTTTTTTTCCATTTGAAATATAATTTTTTTAAATAAAAAAAAGCAAATTAGAATGACACGTGAGACCATATTAATGAACTTGTTATTCATTTTTCTTTCTTATTATTTTGTTGACTTCTTGTTAGGTAATTAAATTTAGTAGTTAATTCTCAATAGATTTAGCATTTATTTATGACAAAATTACTAATCAGTCCCATTTTTAAACTTTAAAGACAAATAATAAGTTTTATAAAACTTTCATAAAAACAAAGAAGTCTTCCATGTAATTTGTCTTTTGTGCAAATAAACCTCTTTGACCGTTAAAATTACCACTATACCCCAAAATTTTTAGCACAAATTGTGAAAAAACTAAATGCCTGCATCTCTGTCCACTCAACATCATTCTAGGGATGGCAACGGATTAGTTATGGGGCGGGGATCCCAATCCCCATCCCCATAATTGTTTGATTTTGGACACCTCATAACCGTCCCATAACCGGTTATAAATTCTTCTTTTCACCCCATAATCGACCTAACTCACCCCGCCCCAAACCGCCCCGTCCCATAACCAGTTAAAACTTATTTGATTAATGAATTTTCAACATTCTCCAAACATTAATATTCTATCCTATCCAAAAAAAATTTATTTATTTTTGTTGTCCTTGTTTAAAATAAAGGATTAAGTAACTTCCAACAATTCCAAATATTTTGAAATTTAACATTTTTTTAAGTATATATGCACATAAGTAATATAATATAAACAATTAAGTGTAATATAATTAGGGCGGGTTTTAAATGGAGCGGGGCGATCTTGCCTCGTTCTCACCCCAAAATTGACCGAATTTTAAATAACAGAATTCATCCCCGTCCCATTTAAATAAACGATTCCCCAAACCCGCTTTAAATGGGGTGGGGCGAGGCAGGTCCCCGTTGGGTTGGGGATTTTTGCCACCCCTACATCATTCTCTCTCTTCATTATTTTTTCTTTTTTTCTCTCTCTCTACAACTGATACACTCTCTCTCTCTTCCCACTCAGCATTATTCTCTCTTTTATTTATTTTTTCTTCTCTCTCTATAACCGATGCTCTCTCTTCCCACCTAAGAAGCACGGACACAAATACGGAACACGGGTACGATACGACACGGACACGGCGACACGACAAATTTCAAAAAAATAGGACACGAACACAACAGGTACGACTATGAAATCATAATATATTAATATATATTCAACAAGTTAATCAATATCCACAATACCATAAATCTAACAATAAAAAAAAATTACACAAATATATACTTCAATTTATTATCAAACAATTAATATGTTTTCAAAAGGAGTGTTTTCATTGTATTCAAACCCATTACTAGAACCTTGTATGTTACTCATTTTTGTAATAACAAACAAATAAATTAAAATACAAAAATACCAAACAAAACGACATGATTTTATGTTAAATAAAGTTCTATTGGATTTTTTATTTTGTGTTTCTAAATTTATTATTTAGAAATTTTATCTAACTATTTTTTATTTTTAAAAATTTTTATTTTATAAAATACTATATTTATAAAGAGAAAGGCATAATAGTCCTATTAAATGGTATATATGTCATTAGAGTTCTTCCAGGGGGTCAAGATGTCAGCTTTTAGAAGATGGGGGACTAAAATGCTCAAAAAATAGTTCAAATGGGTCTTTTTGCAACTTTGGAAAAGTTCAGGGATTTTTTTGCACTTTTAAAATTTATGAAATGTACCCCGTGTTTCCTATTTATGTCTCTCGCGTGTGTTATCCGTGTCCTTGCCGTATCCCAGAAAAAAAAATTCAGGACACTTCTAAGAAGTGTCCAACACGTGTTTAAGAAGTGTCCAAGTGTTCAACACGGGTACGACATTTTTATATGAAGTGTCCGTGCTTTCTAGCTTCCCACTCAGCATCATTCTCTCTCTTCATTATATTTTCTTTTTTTATTCACTCTTTACAACTAATGCACTCTCTCTCTCTTCCCACTCAGCATTATTATCTCTCTTCTTCTTTTTTTTCTTTTTTTTTCCTCTCTCTACGACCGATGCACTCTCTCTCCCTTCCTACTCAACATCTTTCTCTTTCTTCTTCTTTTTTTTCTTCTTTCTCACTCTCTCTCCCTTCCTACTCAACATCTTTCTCTTTCTTCTTCTTTTTTTTCTTCTTTCTCTCTACAACGGATGCACTTTTCTTTCTCTTCCCACTCAGCATCATTCTCTCTCTTCTTTAATTTTTTATTTTTTCTCTTCTCTCTACAATGGTGGACGACGTATGGGGTGGTGGTCTGGCACGGTGGTGAGGAAGGTTGAAAATGGTGGAGATGGTTGGGTGGTGATTTTGGTTTGATGGTGGTGGTTGGTTGTGAAGCATTTGTGGGTGGGTGTTGGGCAGTGACAGAGGTGCTCGGTTCGGGTATGGGTCTTCATGATCGATGTTAACTATGGCTTACGTCGGTGGAGCTTGAGATGGAGTTGTTTGGGCAGCAAGTTGTTTCTGGACGTAGAACTCCGACAATGGCAATGATTATTAATTCGGCAATGAGGAGGTGAGATTGGGCATGGTTCACGGCATGACTTCAACAGCGAGGCTTGGGAATGGCCATGGAGCTTAGCTTGTGCTTTGTTTTCTTCAGCAGTGGGTCTTCTTTGTGCTTGTAAATATATATATATATATATATATATATATATATATATATATAGAAACAAAAGGATAGTGATTAAAATTCGAGAGAGAAGAGAGAGAAAGTGAGATTGAAGAGAGAGAACCTCCGTGGGAAGAGAGAAGAGAGAAGAGAGAAGAAAAGTAAAGAAAATAATTTATATATATATATATATATATACAGATGTGAGATTGAAGAGACTAAGAGAGCTTCGGGTGAGAGAGAGAGAAAAAAAAGGAAAGAAAAAAATAAATAAAAAGGTAATTTGGACATCTTTTCACATTAAGAAATTTTTTTGGTATTTTTTGTGTTGAAATATTTTAGGGTATAAAGGTAATTTTACAAGTTAAAAGGGTTTATTTGCAGAAAAAAATAAACTACAAGGAAGGAAAATGAATATGAGGGGTATTTTTTTGCACATTTTACAAACAGTACTAGGTTTAATACACTTTACCCGACAAATAAGTCCTATAAAATTTTCACAAAGACAAATAAGTCCAAAAAAAAAAGTTTATCGGACAATGAAGTCCTACTTTTAAAAAAAAATCCAACAAAGTCTATAACTAATACAATTCCTCTTTACCTTTTTCATATATTGCGTATGTTCCCTAACTAATTTTCTCCAAACTATTTTGCTAAAACAATTATTGAAAATAAATAATTTAAGAAAAAAGTTTTATTTCAAATTCACATTATATTCGATTTATTAAGATAATTTGATAAGATTTTTAGACAACATTGTCTTAAGTTCGAAGAGATTTATTTTTTATTATTGAGTTTTTTTAAGCAATATCAAATAGAAAATTTGAAAACAATAAAAAAAATAATTTATTATTCATGAATGTAATGAATGAAAAATATGTCATTGTATTTTAACATGTTGTGAGTATTTACAGAAAGTAAATTTGAAATAATTTTTTTAATGTTTTAGGATTATTAATTTTGGTAACAATTAATATTTTTTTAAATAGGTATTAGTTACAAAATATTGAAAGTAAAGAGAAAATTTTTATTTTAGTGTGAAAAAAAAACACTAATGAAAATTGAGAAATAAATGGTAATACTGAAAAAAAGTTAATTATTTATAAAATTCGAACTTAGCTGGAAATATTTTTTAAAAGTAGGACTTATTTGTCATTAGTGTTTAAAAGTAGGACTTATTTTTCTTTGTAAAAATTTTATAGAACTTATTTGTCATTAGTGTTTAAAAGTATGACTTATTTGTCTTTGTAAAAATTTTATAGGACTTATTTGTCATTAGTGTTTAAAAGTAGGACTTCTTTGTCATTTTAAAAATTTTATAGGACTTATTTATTTTTAGAGTTTAAAAGTAGAACTTAGGCAATCCCCATCCCCATAACCATTTAATTTTGGAAACCATAACCATCCCATAATCGGTTATAAATTCCCCCTCCACCCCATCCCCGCCCAATAACTGACCTAACCGACCTCGCCTCAAGCCGCCTGCCTCATAACCGATTAAAACTCATTTGATTAATGAATTTACAACATTATCCAAACATTGACATTCTGCTTAAAATAAAGGATTACACAACTTCCAATAAAACCAAATATTTTGAAATTTAACATTTTTTTGAAGTATATATACACAAGTAATATAATATACTAATAATTAAATGTAGTATAATCGGGGCGGGTTTTAAATGGGGTGGTGCAACCTTGCTCCAATCCCGCCCCGAAACCAACTGGATTTTAAATAACAAAACTCATTCTCATCCCATTTAAATAAACGGCTCCCCAAACCTGCTTTAAATGGGGTGGGGCGGGGCGGGTCCCCGCCGGGTTAGAAATTTTTGCCACCCCTAGTAAGACTTATCAGTAATTTTTTATTTATTTATTAAGTAAGTTTAATGGTGAAATAAATATAAGAATTTAAGTGATTTATACTTCACGTTAAACATTTAAAATTTAGCTCTTAGATTTTAAGTACTTAATTTTCAATTTTTTCCAGCAACAACTTAGTCTTAATAGTATTCTTTTTTACTATATCTTATATTTAAGTAGCAGACCATAATAGGAAAAACATACTAAAAAAGTAGAGGATGCAATAGAGGCACTCCAATTCCTTATACTTACATTGCACATCATTTTTTAATAAAGGTAATGATTAATTTACCCACACTAAGGTGGAGTGATATATCATATATACATGGAGCTGATATTTGGCACCACCAATATTATCGGGCACTCTACTCACATCTTTTTTTAAATATAAAATTATAAAGGTGTCACTCTATTATACAATCTTTGATTCTTATATTTTTAATACCTAAATTGCCCTTATTTGATAAAGTTAGAATTCTTGGCTCCAAATTACAACTTCTGTCACACGTTCCCTCTCTTTCTGGGCATGAAAATACCTCTTTTCTCTCACGTTTCTTCTGTGAGATATAAATTTGTAATTGGCATATTTCGATGATCAAAACCTGATTGATCGAGTTGTAATTTTTGATTTATTCTTTGTATCGATCGTCGACAATTTCAAGCTGATATTCAAGTGCATGGATCCAGACAAATCAGTTAGAACACCATATAGTACAGGTAAGTATGGTGAGGACACTCTGCACTTTTTAGTTCCGAGCCTATTTTGAAAAATCAGGGTTTTCAAGAAAATATTAGGGTTTTTCAAAGTAGGACCGGTCCCCAATTTTTAGGACCGGTCCAACTTTTCTAGGCAGTTTAGTTTCTGCAGGTTTTCAAAAAGTCCCATCGGTCCTATTTATTTGGCACCGGTCCCACTTAGCTTGTTCCAAATAGAAAATAGATTTTGACGAAAATCCTGATTCTTATTGGGTTTGAAACTTATAGGAAAGTTCTATTTTGGTAATTAAACTTCTTTTTCAAGTAGAATTAGAACTTCCTTGCCTATATTTATGTATTCATATTTTCTCTACAGAAGACGCCCTGAAATATTATTTTTAGAGAGAGAAAGTATATACAATATAATTAAGGCTTTATATTTTTAAGAACACACATTCATACTTCACGAGTGATATTTAGAATGGTGTTCTACTTCTGATTAGCTGCTCAGAGACTGCATCAAATCTATTTGCTGATCAGAATATTGGATTGATGGTTCTTCGTTTGCTTGCTTGCTGAGGAAGAAAGGTGACCAGATTGCACTACGAAGGGAACAAAATACTTGCTGAGTATTTTGGTTCTTCCAGCAACCTTTCTGTAAGGGTGGTGACGTTAGCCGGAAGTCTGCAGCAGTTAGACGTGTTGTCGCAATCATAGTGAATTGGTTTCTTGAGGCGTGCCGCCTCCCTCCGTGGTTTTTCCCGCCTTGGGTTTTCACGTATATCTGGTGCATTCTTTTCTTTACTTGCACTTTATTTATTTGCTTGCTTCAATTGTTTAATTAATTGGACTTAAAATTGAATTGATTAAAAATTAAGTAAACGAGCAAGTGATCCTATTCACCCCCCCCTCTAGGTTCTAAAATACTTTTCGCAACCGCTTCCGCACCGCGCAACTCACATCTTCTCCCCTCAATGTCTGAGTTAGAGGAAGTCAATAAATTATTAAGACAAACGGTATTGAAGAAATTTCAAAAATTTATAAATCACTCAATCCTAATTTCTATAGTAATGTGACTTGTTTTTGTTCTACTTTATTCTTTAAACTATATTGTTTGAGTTAGTTTTAAGAATATTATTTCTTCTTGTTGAATCAATTTATCAATATTTATTTTAGAAGTAGAAAGGTTTATGATTCAATATAATGATTTAGAGAGTATCGATCAAATGCATGTGATTAGAATAATAAAAGTTACGTGATTAAAAAAGTTGGGAAGAAGTTGTTAATAATGGATTATTTAGAGAAATATTCAAAAAGTATTTGAGTTGGAAACACACATTATATCAATGAATAAAACCTATTTGAAAAAAAAATAATTGTAAAGCTTCTTTATTTTAAAGGTTCTTCATTTGCTTCCCCCCTTCCTTTCTGTTTTGTTGTTAAATTCTTTTAGTTATACTGGACGGAACCGGGACAAGAAGTTTCAATTGAAAATTGTCTATAGTACTTGGGTGGCAATAAATGAATTGTTCTATTGTAAACCTAAAGAAAAAACAAACCAAATTACTTGTGATAACAAGAATGTAGTTGAAAAAAAAATTTATTTAAGAAAGATAAAATAGAATTAGAATTGAGTCATGATTTAGAAGAGCAATTAAGGTACTAAAAATATAAGAATCAAAGATGGTATAACATATGACTACTTTTATAATTTTATTTTATAAAAAATGAGAGTAGAGTGACAAAGAATATTGGTGGAGTACCAAAATATATATATAAATATATATATATATATATATATATATATAGTGTGTGTGTGTGTGTGAGAGAGAGAGAGAGAGAGAGAGAGTGATTTTAAAAAAATATTGTGTCGTTTTCTTTTTTTAAGAAGAAAAAAAAAACAAGTGAAGTCTAGAACAATACTATAAAATTAAACAATAATGTACTATAATTGTAGTGTGTGTGAGAGTGCTTTTAAGTAAGTATGGTGTCATTTTTTTTTCTTATAAAAAAAACAAGTGAATTAGTCTAAAACAATACTATAAAATCAAACAATATTATAATAATAACTGTACAAGTCATCATTTCTCAAATTTTAGTTGGCATCCACATGCAGGATGAGAGGAAAACAATAATATAAAATTAAACGATAGTATGGGGATCCTTTCCTTTTTAAAAATGATCATATACACATGGTGCCCCTGAATATTCTAATGATGGCAGACTAGTGTGGGCAGATCATGGCACACCAAGTGAAATGTCCCGAGAGATTGCTTTGATTTCACCTGACGGTTTTATTCGCACACGGTACAATTTTATAGTGACGAAAACTTCGTGTACTGTGTGTATATTTTGTTCATCCATCACAATTTGCTCTAAACATTATCCTTTTTGCATATTATTCGTATTCATAATTTTCAAAACACGTTTGCATAAAAATGAGCAATTCATCTCCTCAACTTATACGGTGTGAAATGTCACATGACAGAGGTAGAAAATAGAAAATAGAAAATGAATTCACAAAATGACAAAAGTAATTTTATTAATTGTTTTGATTTTTTCTTTTTTCTTTTTTAATACAAAAAAATAGTGACTTAAAATATGAGAAAAAAACTTATCTTTCCTAGAATCCCTAAATCTATATAATTTTTTTTTTCCAATATACTGGTTTATCAATAAATTATATATATAAAACTACTGAATATAGTATATATGAAGTTATATATTTTTTAATTTTAAATTATATTTTTAATTGATAAATTTTATTATGTATGATTATATAATTTGATTTTAATATTAATTAATGTATTTAGTATTATTTAAAAATATTAATTAAAGCAAATGGGTGAGATTTAAGTAAGATGCAAAAAGGGTATAATGTCCAACTAATTGAGGGTAAAATTGTACATTCAAACAGGAAGGGTAGTTTTGTCATTTTAACTTTTCAAATTAGTTGACTTGACAGTCAACTAACATTTGGGGTGTCAGGATATAGTTTACGAAACCTGGGGAAGGTTGACCTCAGTCAAAGACACAAGTATTCTCCGTAGGTAATAAACAGAAATTTGGGGGGTGTTAGAGCATTTAACCCTATTTTTAATGAAAACCACTTGTTTCCAGCATTCAAAGTTGTTTCACATTAAAAGGGGCAAGTTCTTTCAAAAATAAAAAGTTCTATACGTACTTTGAAGAAAATTTAAAATAATCAAATTAATCAATTTCAATACCCAAATTTCATATATATATATATATATATATGACCAAACAACCCTAATTGAAAACCCTTAATTCCAATTTTGAAATCCTAATTGAAAATTCTTAATTCCAAATTGAGAACTATATAACCAAACAATCCTAACTAAAAAACCCTAATTCCAATTTTTAAACTTTAATTGAAAACCACCCCTATTTCCAAATTGAAAACCCTAAAACTCCCAAAATTACATGCATAAAAATTAAAATTATTGCATAAATACCAACCTCAAAGAAGTCACCTGAGTGTTTGACTAAGATTGTGCTAATTAGTTTGAGTGTAATATTTTTTCCAATTTAATTAGCACAGTTGTTGTTATTATTATTATTATTATTTAGTTTTTATCCAAGTTAATTAGAATAGAGGTTGTCATCTCATGTTGGTACCAACAGTAATTGGAATTAGACATAAGAAAACACACAGATTGTAGCACTTCAAATTATTTATGTAATAATTTAATTAATTTGAGAAAGTACGTCAGAAAAAATATGTTAAGTTATTGTTACATTGAATATATACTTGTGATTGTGGCTTTTGTTTATAATTATTTATTTTATCAAAAGTTTTTTTTTTACCAGAGTTTGTAATTAATCAGAAAGAACTAAAGGGGTAACATCGCTACAATTTTGAAACCCTAATTGAAAAAGCCTACTTACAAATTGAAAAACCTAAAAATTCGTAAATTGCATGCATGAAATTAAAATTATTGCATAAATACACCAGTCTAATTGAAAACCCCTAATTCCAATTTTAAAACCCTAATAAAAAAATCATAATTCCAAATTGAAAAACCTTAAATTACATGCATCAAAATTAAAATTATTGTATAAATACACCAGTCTACTCAATTGAAATACGAGAAGTGTACTTAAGTTATTGTGAACAATAACAGATCTTCAACCCAATTATTAATTGTTATTTCACTGAAAAGATAAAAAATATATATTAAAATTGTGAAGCAATAGTACAATTGTTAGATGGTATTTAATATGATGTTACTTTATATCCTAATCTATCTAAGATTCCTAGTTCAGCTAGGACTTGGGTTATGTTCTATCCTAATCCATCTAGGATTCCTAGTTCAACTAGGACTAGGGTTTCTTATGTCCTAAGTAAACTTGGTCTCTAAGATTATGTGCCTATAAAAATAGGCATTTATGTATTCTTCATTAATATCAATTCAATATATATATATATATTTCATATATTTCTAACATGGTATCAGAGCCTACCAATTTCTGGTAGTTTTCACTGTCCATCACCGTCATCGTTGAGGATGACATCCCCATCTCTGGCAGTCAATCGTAGAAAATAGCTTTTGTTAAATCAACACCTAACCAACGTCGTTATACAATTGAACGTAAGAGTGGTCAAATAGTTCTTTCTCTCATTTACCCTAATTCAAAGGTGACTTAAAGCCCACTCTTCTCTAGCCGAGAAAATCATATTCGTGGTGTTTGAATCGTGGTCGCGAAGATTTAAAAATCCGGTTCGCACTTTTTTGCACAGCAAAACTGTTTTGGTCATAACTTCCTCCTTATTGATCCGAACGACCTGAGATGAATTCCAGAAGATAGGAAATTTAAAGAGCTTTGATTTGATATATTATATGTCTATATTCTGAGTAAAAAATGGTGGTTAAATATGTATTTGAAGTTACTATCCTTACTATGAATTTCTACGCTGGAATTCATCTTTTTCGACTTAGATTTGCGAAGAGATTCAGATTGTTCTTCGTCCAAAGCTGCCGACAAATTGGAGGCCACCTCCAAGACCCATGATCACTGCTGCCCTCACATTACTATCCGAGTATCCACAATTCCCTCGCTCACTGAGTCCTCATCCAGAAAGTTCCACTACCGCGTCTCCGCACGCCTTCAGTGGTAATCACATGCTTTTGTGATTGTGCTGTTTTTCACAGTTTCGTTATCGTGTCTCCGCACGCCTTCAATGGTAATCACAAGCTTTTGTGATTATGATGTTTTTCATAGTTCCGTTATCGCGTTTTCGCACGCTTTTAGTGGTGATCACATGCTTTTGTGATTGTGCTATATCTTCACAGTTCCGTTACCGTATTTTCGCACGTATTCAGTGGTTATCACATGCTTTTGTGATTGACCACCGCTCTTCCTTGCGCCCTCCAGCGTGATTGATCACAACACTTGCATGTGCCTCATGTGGTAATCACACGTATACTTGATTGGCTACTATCGTTGTAATACCCCGCTCCAACACATGGTATGATATTGTCCGTTTTGGGCCTGAGCCCGCACGGTTTTGCTATTGGGTTTACCCTAAAAGGCCTCATACCATTTGAAGAGAACATACTACATATAAGCACATCCCCTTTTCCACACCCAGGCGATGTGGGATTAAGCACCCTGTACCTTGTCAGTGTGGTAGCTCAGCCCAGTGTCTGTCTTCGCACCCGCCCACTCACACCCGTCCACGAGGGTTACTACAATCCACCCCCCCTACGAGGCCCGACGTCCTCGTCGGCACACTTACTTCCGGCTGGGTTCAGGCTCTGATACCAACTGTAATACCCCGCTCCAACACATGGTATGATATTGTCCGCTTTGGGCCTGAGCCCGCACGGTTTTGCTCTTGGGTTTTACCCCAAAAGGCCTCATACCATTTGAAGAGAACATACTACATATAAGCACATCCCCTTTTCCACACCCAGGCGATGTGGGATTGAGCACCCTGTACCCTGTCAGTGTGGTAGCTCAGCCCAGTGTCTGTCTTTGCACCCGCCCACTCACACCCGTCCACAAGGGTTACTACAATCCACCCCCCTACGAGGCCTATTGTGATGGAGTTTGGTTCGAGGTAGATGAATCTTCAGTCGAGGTGGAGCTATGGAGAAGTATGTTGATTGAATTTGAGCCAATGTGAAGATTGTTAGGAATTGTGATTCATATTCCTAATATAATTAGGTTTCTATATAGAGTTGTATTTTAATATGTATTTCTTCGAGGACAAGTTGTCTTGGGGTTTAAGGAATTGTATTCCTTATGAAACAAGGAATGTGTCTGGAGACTATAAATAGAGGTAGGGTTAAAGGAAAATGCAGATAGAGAGGAAAGATGTAAGGGGTTAGTGAGTGCCATGAGAAAATGAGAGAGTATATGTAATTTAGGGAGAAAGATGCCAAAAGAAAGAGTGAGAGCTAGAGTATGTGGTAGACATACTTTTCATGTATTGTATATTCAGTGTAGCCCTAAAATTAAGTAAACTGTATAAAATATTGTGTTGTGTGTGGATGCGTTTGATTGCTATATCTATATATAACTTTCTCAATTTATTTACTCGCATACTCAGCGTTATTATAAAGCCCCTTAACTTACCGGTAGTAGAAGAGAAGAAAAAAAAAAAAAACTTACCAGCAGCTTTGAAAATCGAACTAGCATAAAATGAAACCCCACTGGTCCCACCAAATTGTACCAGTAGCACAAGCCCAACCCCCGATCTAATGCAATTTTTAGTTTTATTAATAGAAAGGTTAGGCAAGCCGTGGAAAGGTAACATTGTACATTTATCATTTACTTAAAAGCTTACAATTAACGAATGAGCATATCTCCACTGGAACGAGTCTAAAAACCTAGATTCTGAGAGCCTCTGAACGATTTTCGTGTAATCCTGTAATACAAGAAGCAAATATCTTGTTGCTATGCCAAAAAACATTTTTTTTAAAAACAAAAAAACAAAAAAAAAAAAGCATGAAACTTTTTTCCCCTACTCGATAGTTTTTTTTGTTAACAAGTGAAGTTGAAACATTACTCTGATCTCAGCCACTTCTTCAGAAATATCAGCATTTTTTCCCCTTAGGCGTCGTAGAGAAGCTTCTAACTGTTTTTCTTGACCAACTTTTGCCTATAAACATTTGCACTCATCAAATGAGCACTCTAGAGGATTTTTTCCCCAATTTTTTGCATTAGCTCAAAATAAAAATAGAAGGAAAAACACAATCTATGTAAATTTGTATTGCAACTTTGGCTTCTGGTTTCACATATTAGCATAAAACCAAAAAGAAAAACAAACAACAAGAGCATTATATATATATATATCAAATAAGCAATCAAAGTTTTTAATATGATACTTATAGAACAGCCATAAGCGAAGCAACCACATGCAGTAACAAAATTGCTGAAGATAACAACAGGTGTGATGGAGGATGAAGCAGAGTCGTCGACCCTGTTGTTAATGTCAGCATCAGGCTGCTCTTCAACATTAAGCAGAGACCTTGTTGCTTCTTCCATGTGCTATTGCTGTTTCTCCAACACAGGAATAAATATTATATATATATATATATATATCTACACACAGACAGACATCTCTCACTCGAGCTCTCTTCTCATTATATATATATATATATATATATATATATAATGAGAAGAGAGCTCGAGTGAGAGATGTCTGTCTGTGTGTAGAGAGAGAGAACACTCCAAGAGGAAGTTGAGAATGGTTTTTCCTTCAATTTGTCATTACAAGAAATAGCCGAGATTTGCATAGAGTTGGGGCCCACGTTGACTCCCAACACTATGCAATCAAGGGGCATAGTATATACTCGCCCCCCATGATTTTGGTGATTCCCGTGATGATAAAAAAAATTGTTTATTTTTATAATTTTATATAATAATGGTGTATGGGTTAAAAAATATAAATACTTTTCTTCTCCCTCTTTCAATAGAATAAAACAAATGATCACAGTCGTACTTCAATCGAACTGAACCGTTCACTACGATTTCAAGTCAAAGAATCGAACCGGAACTGAAACCGTTAGAAAAAAATATATATATAATATATAAATGAATAATAATAATTTTTAAGTTCTAGTATTTTATATAAATATATAATATACAAAGTATAAAATAGATAATATATAAATAAATAATAATACATTCTAAATTCTAGTGTTCTATTTATATATAAAGTATAAAATATATAATATATAGATAAATACATTTAGTTTCTAACTTCTAATGTTTTATATATTTATATAATATAAGATATATAAATAAATACTAATAGTTTCTAATCTATTGTTATAATTAGGGGTGCACAAGTATGAATGTATATCTTGTCAATGTTTTAAAAAAAAAATTGACAAAGAACGGTTGAGGAACTACAAAGAATCAGAACAAAACCAAACTCAACGGTTCCGGTTCCAAAATTAAGAAACTGTTGAAAACGGTTCCGGTTCCACCAAGAACCGTAAGAAACCATACCGTGTGCATCCCTAACTTCATCCATCATTTTCACTATTCCTTTCATTTAATCAAATAAAAACTAAGGAGACACATTCTCTTCTCTAAAAATGTCTCATTCACCCATTATCATCTCTCTTTCATACAATTTTTTTCATCCTTCTAACCAAATGGAACATAAGATAAGAGTGTAAATGAAATAAAAAATCAAAAACTCTCCATTCATGAAAAAAAAAAAAAAAACTTAAAATGTTCATCATAATAATAACATATTATCAAGCACTAATTAAGTACAGAAACATGAATAAAAATACATCTAATCAATACACGTTGATCATTTAATTAATTTTTCATTTATTAGATACAGTCAATATTTTAAAGTCGTTATCCTGTAAAATATGTTTCGTTGTCCAAGGTGTCATATGTTATAATGGGTGCACGTTGTACTAGTTATTGAGATGTGACTTTTGTCACTTGGCATTACTATTTAGACATGACCAGCCGGTGTTGACTGGATTAATTATATTTTAATATATTTATAATTTTTTGTATTTATAAAATTATTTAAAATATATTTATTTAATTATTTGTTTGTGTTTTTTTCAACGGCTATTTTTCAACCACTTATATTTTGATTTTTTTTTATTAACATTTTTGTTAACAAAAAAAAATTTAATATAAAGACACTACATATTTTCTCACAAATAACTAAATAAAATAAAATAATATTATATATTTTTTTACAAATAAATAAATAAAATAAAAAGACATTACATTCCATAAAATAAATAACTTGCATAAAAAAAACAAGTAAAAAGATAAGAAAAAAGAAAAAAATAATAATAATAACAAAAAAAATTTGAACAATATAATACATCTTTTAGAGCAAATATTATGTTTATATAAACATATATTTATATATAATTAGAATAAAAAATCAAGTAAAAGGAAAGCAAAAAAAGAAAAGAAAAAATAAATATTTAAATCAAGAAAAGGAAGGGAAAAAAAAAGAGAAAAACAAAATTAGAATAAAAAAACACAAAAAAAGAGAAAAAAAGTGGAACAAGTCCACTTTTTGCTGGCTCTCTGCAGCCAGCGAAAGAGCTAGGAGACAGAGGCTGGCCCACCTCTGGCCAGCCCCATACCGGATGAAAAACTGGCTCAACAATGAGCCAGCTAGCCACAACAATCCAAACACTAGATCCAGAAGTCGCCATAACAGATTGACTAGTTGATTCGATGACTTGTTCGAATGAAAATGACTTTTGAACCCATTCACATTCCACTGTGTATTGATTTCCGACTGTTTGGTTCACTTGCTTAGCACTGATTTTTCGAAGGAAAATGTTCTTATTCTGATATATATATTTTTTTCATTTGAAATATACTTTGTGTTGACTTCTTGTTAGATAAAAATTTAGTGAAAATTATATTGACCTCTATGTAACTAGGCAAAATAACATATTCTTTATATTTTTAAAAATAATAATGCACTCTGTCAGAGTTGTCAAACACCAAAATGATAAAATAACAAATATGTCCATATACGATTTAATATTTTTTATTTGAAAAAAGTTGTGATGTTAAATTACCAAATGAGCATTTTGAAATTTTCAAGTAAAAAATGAGTAATTTTTGTATTTGTAAAACTGACAGGTGAGGTCAGTGTTACAAAAGATACACTGACAGGGGAGTATAGAGTTATTTTTGAAAACACGTGAGAGATATCTGTTATTTCTCTTATTTACAAGGGAGATCAGTATAATTTTTCCTTAAATTTATTTATTAAGTAAGTTTAATGGTGCAATAAATATAAAAATTTAAGTGATTGAGACTTCACATTAAACACTTAAAATACTAATAATAATAATAATAATAATTTTTAATTATCACTTAAAATTTAGATATTAGATTTTTAAGTACTTAATTTTTAATTTTTTCCAACAACAACTTAGTCTTAATAGTATTCTTTTCTACCATATCTTATATTTAAGTAGCAGAACCAAAATAGGAAAAAAAATACCAAAAAAAGTAGATGATGCAATAGTGGCACTCCAATTTCTTATACTTAGAGCATCCGTTGCAATGGTCATTTGGCCAGCGGTCACTTTTGTGGCGAGCATTTCTGCTAGTATGGGTCGGTCAAAGGTGGGCTAGCAACTCTCTCTCACTCTTCTTTATGCATTTTCTCTCTCTTTGTCATGTTTTTTTTACTTTATTCAATTATTTTATTCAATTAATTGTTTTGTATATATCACCATTCAATTAATATATTAATAAAATAATATAAAATTGGCCAGTTTAGTCACCATCATAACAATGTGGATGGACTGAACACATTTTAAAATTAATCACATTAGCATTTTTATTGACGTGACTAGGGAACAACATTGCACAGGAATTTAGTATAGTTGGAAGATATAAGTTCCTCTTACCCTCCGCTTCATTTTTTAATAAAAGTAATGATTAATTTACCCGCACTAAGGTGGAGTGTTGTATATGTATGTGTGTGTATATATATATATATATAATATTATATAGCGTGTGTGTGTGTGTGAGAGAGAGAGAGAGAGAGAGAGAGAGTGAGTGTGATTTTAAATAACTATTTTGTAATACTATAATATTAAACAATACTGTACTATATATAAGAACAATACTTATAAAATCAAACAATATTATTATAATAAGTGCCCTAGTCATCATTTGAGGAAAATAATACTATAAAAGTAAAGAGCAAATTATATTTTGACTTCTTAAAGTTTGTCGATACGTCAACCTGATCCTCTTCTTTTACATTTGTGTATCTTCATTTTCAGGTTTAAAATTATACATCACTTTAGTTCCTCATGTCATTGTCAACGGTCATATTACTTACATCATGCAAACAGTAACTAAAAAATACCCATAATGCCCTTCTACAATTTAGCCCCAATCCTTTGTATGTTTGACTCTTAATTTACACATCAACCCAGGTCTAATACACTAAAAATCCAATAGTTTTATAGATTTGAGGAAGATATATTCATATACATACATACATATATATATATATATATATATATATATCATCGTCGGCAGTAGGTTGTGATGCAACCGATTGTGGTATTTGAGGCTAGCGGTGGTTGTGGTGTGGGCATGGTGGTGGTTGTGGTTGTGGGTATGGATGGCGGTGGTGGTTGTGGAGATGGGGATGGTGGTGGTGGTGTTTATGGGAGTGGGATGGTGGCAGCGCTATTGCCAGGTCGGAAAGTGAGAGGCGGTGGTGGTTGTGGAGGTGGGGATGGTGGTTTCATTTTGGGGTGGGGGTTAAGGATGGTGGTTATGATGCAACAGAGATAAACCCCACTGGCATCAGAATGGTAGGCTCGCAGGCACTAGTGGCGCTCAGGGAATTGAACGGCACGTTAACCATGAAGACCTACAACATTAGCTCCTACAAATCGATCGTGCAGTAGGCAACGTCATGAGGATCTTTACGACGCTGACATTGGCGAAGAACACGACGGCAAAGAACACAACGACGGTGAACCAGGTGTGGTAGGTCGGTCACCGATGGCCATCCCGACAAGCACGAGTTCCAGCCGGCGAATCTGAATGTGAAGGGAACCGGTAGTGGCAAAAAAACCCAAGCTCTGGGAGTCTGAATTTCACTAATTTTCGAGAAAGCAATCTCATGAACAGTTTGCTTAAGAAACTCCATAACCACCACCGCCATCCATACCCACAACCATAGCCACCACCATGCCCATACCATAACCACCACTACGTATTCTGGTGGAATCATAGGTCCAGTGGAGATACGAGCTCAGATATGACATATTTGTATGAGTGTTGACGTGATAGAAGGGTGTTTGGGAGGCAGAGTAAATAAATCTTGGATAAGTACAGTGTATAAGTAGGGTAGTTTAGTCATTTTAGCACTTTGTTGACCAAAGTCAACCAAAAACTACTAATAGGGGGTGAAAATGAAAATTTGCAAACGTGAGGAAGGTCAGGTTGACGTATTGACAAACCTCAGGGGATCCAAATGTAATTTACCCAAAAGTAAACAATAGTATGGGGCTCCTATCCTTTTTTAAAACAAGTAAAGTTGGAGTGTAAAAACAAGCGAAAGCAAAAGATTCCGCCATCTTTGTCCATTCACGAGATTTTGATAGATAATGACACCCTGGATTCCGATAAAACAAAGTCGATATAATGGTCATTCGGCATAGAGGGTGTGTGGGTTGGTTGTGGAATAGATATTCAGTGCACATGGTGTATATGCATCGGGCGTATCTGAACTGTTGATACACTACACGTGTCGTGAGTCTCAACGTGCACACTAACAGTTCCAATGCATCCGGTGAACGGTGCATCGGATGCTATGAATACCTTATCGTTGGTTGTAATAGATGGCAGAGTAGTGAAATGTTGGCATGCCCACACATTGTGTTCACGATTTTTAAACGCGTTTACACACTTAGGAGACATCAGAGAGTGAAATGTCCAGAGGAGTGTGGATAGGACATAGTAGGTGATAGAGTACTGAAATGTCACTATGTTCACACACTTTTCGTGTTCACGTTTTGAAAATGCATCTACATAATTCGAATACATTCATACACACGTGTTAGAAAAAACTTCTCTCCCCAAGATGACGGGACGTCACATAAAATGCGGTGAATGTTAAAAATATAAAATGAATACACAAAATGACAAAAGTAATTTTATTACTTGTTTTGATTTATTTTTTTTTGAAAAAAGATGAGAACAAACTTATCTTTCTTCAAAGAAAAATAATATTTTCACTGTTTTAACTAATCTTTCCTTAAAGAAAAATGATATTTTTGTTGGGAATTAAATCCCTCTTCGTTCAGTACAACGGAAGCATATCATCAGATCAATAATCACACAAGTATATATGGAAATAACAATCAAACACATTCAAGCACAACACAATATTTTACATGGTTCACCCAACTCTAGGGTTACGCCCATAGAGAGATTTCACTATAATTGATAAAAGAATATACAACACGCGAAAAATATGCCTATCACACATACTCTTTCACTCTCTCTTGGCATCTTTCCCTCCCCCCCTCCCGCGAATTACATATATCCCTATCCTCTCCTTCGTCACAACATTCACTAACCCCTAACATCTTTCCTTTCTCTATTCTCTCCAACCCTACCTCTATTTATAAAGTCTTCAAACTCAATTTCCTCTTGAACAAAGATTCGCATACTTTATCTAACAAGAAGTTACCAAATCAATCACAACTCTAAAATAGTTGTATACAACTTCCTCCCCAAGTCTTCGGTCTTGCTCCATAAGTATTCAGGCTTCCAAAACGAAAAAAGAAACTGTCGTAACTAAATTTGAGCCACAAATCCAACAATTTTCACCTAGACGGCGGAACAAGGCCATGCAGCCTTGGGCTAGGGTTCTTGTTCCATCATTTGGGTGGTTATGGCATGGTCCTTCCTTAAAATAAGATGTGTGACACTTAATAATGTTTAAATTTCAGTGTCATGACACCTTATATTACCTTCGCATTTTAAAATAAGCCAACGGCATAAAGGCCTTAGCTTCCCAAATGAGGTAAGGATTCGAGCCTCAGTGGAGGCAGGTGTGTATGTGTGGTTTTACTTACCTGATAAAAAAAAAATGTTTTTATGTGATTTATTGGACCTATTTAATTCATTTGTTACAAGCCTTTTTGGACTTTGCCTTTTGGATTTTATTCTTGAGGATTTATTTTATTTTATTTTTCTTCCTTTTGTTCTTCATATACTTTCACATATTTATATATTTTATGGGTGATGAGATGAAGAATTGATCCTAGTGACGGACCAGAAGGTTTCATTTTGAAAATTTTGGAGAGGCCAAATGTCAAATTTATAGAGGTTCAATGTTTAATAGGGGCTCCTTAGTGAAATTTTGGGAATTTTTGGAAGGTTCAATGACAACTTGAATTTTTTCCCTAACTTTTGTGCTTTGGAGGGGAGTAATTTGCAACTTTTGATAAAGTGAGGAAGTTTGTTGCCAAAAAAATAGTAGGAGGAGGTAATTTGCAAATTTTTGATAGTAGAAGGGGATAAAGTGCAATTTGGCCTACAATATACTAGTAAAGCCAGGTGCCCCAACATATAAGTCCAATTTCTATATACATAGAGTCACTTGTACAATTTGGAGACTTTCTTGATAAATCTTATTCAACATATAAATGGCTAAACATAATAATGAACCAAATTCATTGAAAACATGAAGGAATGTTTGGTTTTCAAAACACATTTGATTCCTAAGAACCAGTTGATTTATCTCATTTGTGAAGATGTATCATGGATTCTTGTATTTCTTCTAATGTTCGTCCCTTTGTCTCCGGCACCAACTTGAAAACAAATAGAACAATTGATGCACAAATGATTCCAAATATGAAGAATACTCCTGAAGTAGTGTGTAGCCTTTATTAGTAGTGTCCCAAAACTAAAAACTTTTCAAATAAATACAAAAATGACAAACACAAACATGCATGAGAGAGAGAGAGAGAGAGTCATCACCTGCTGAACTCCATTCGAATATGAAGTTAAAAGTGTAAGAAACAATCCATGAGCTGAACCAGTTGACCAAAATCACTAGGCTTCCAGCAGAACCTTTTATGTTTATAGGAAATATCTAAAATGGGCAAACATTAGACAGTATGAAGCTATATATATATATATATATATATGACTTTCTTGTTATGTTAAGCTATGGTTACTAATTCCATCAAAGAAAAGAGAGTTCAGATCAATATATATATAGTTGACCCACCTCTGACATTATAATCCATGGTGTATTAGCCATGCCCATTGCAGCACATGCATCATATACCTGGTTGAAGAATCAAATAATTAAAACACACACAAAGACATTAGTTTATCTTGTTCCAGCAACATGTTAAAATTTTCTAAAACAATTAAAAATAAAAAAATAAAAGTTTTAATTAATTCGAATTAGGATTTCAGTCAGAAAATAAACACAAGAATTTATATGAATTGTGATGCTAGGGAATGTGGCTGCAGGTGCATAAACTCTACACACTCAGCCACACAGACACCCTTTTAGACTCCTGCATTATGGAGAGGCCACATGGAATGGGAGAATAAGTGAACACAAACGAAAACCAAAACGGAGAATTTGATTGGAATTGTTTTCTTTTCATATTTTAATTGGAATTCTTTTCATTTTATACCTATCGAGTAGAGAAGGTGAGTATCATTTGATTAAATAAGATTACCAGTATGCCAATCAGCACCAATATAGAAGTGACTTTCTCCTGTTGATGAAGATCCTGGAGATGATCGATTTATCTTTTAATATGAGAACGAAGCAAGTAATATAGAATTAAGTATGGGGGATCAGATTATTAGTTTTTGAGAAACCTGCAAAAGGAATGCCAATCCTACAAGGAAGTGTCCCAGGCACGCTCCGGTTGCAGCAACCTGCAAAGACTATATATCAGCATCGGCTTATCTACTAATTAAATCAGATACGTCAAAAAGCACTCTTTCACATTCTGACCATCAAAAGTCGTCGTCGTCCACATGTGTCCATTAAGATTACACTCGAAGCAGAAAATGGAATCTGCAAAAGAATATCTACGTTATCTAAGAAATGCAACAAGAAGAGTTTCAAATTCAAATTCCAATTTACAAGATCAGGAACCTGAATAATAGCCATTGCTGTAGTCCCAACACTTGCCGAGGCACCTGGACAAGAAATAGATGCGCATATATTCATTCCAACAACTAGCTTTTTCAAATTTCTAGTTACATATTAAGACCAAAGAAAAGATTAATTACTTTCATAAATTATTATAAAGCCCACAACTTACCAATAGCTTTAAAAATCGAACTTGCATAAAATGAGATCGCACTGGTCCCTCCAAATTGAACCAGTAACATAAGTCCAATTCCAACCTAGTGCAAATTGGTTTTATAAACGGAAAGGTTAGGCAAGTGGTGGAAAGGTAACATTGCACAGCTACCATTAACTCAAGGCTTACAACGAGTGGATGTGCATATCTCCACTTGAACAAGTCTAAAAATCCAGATTCTGAGAGCTTTTGAATGATTTCTGTGTAATCCTGTAAAACAACAAGCACATATCCTGTTTCTTGTTGGCTATTGTTATACAAAGAAATAAAATGAAAAATAAGCATAAACAAGTATTTTTCTTCTAAAAGTAACTTCCATTAATATGTAAAGTCGAAATGTTACTCTGATCTCAGCTACTTCTTCAGAAATATCGGCATTTTTTCCCCTTAGGCGTTGAAGAGATGCTTCTAAATCTTTTTCTCGACCAACCTTTGCCTGCAAAGGGTTGCACTCATCAAATGAGCATTTCAGGAGATCATTTTTTTCCCCAATTTGCAGCATTAGCTCAAATTAGAAATAGTAAAAGAAACACAATCTATTTAACTTGTGTTGTAACTATGGTTTTAACATGTTTTTGGCTCAAAAGTTTGGCAGGAAAACCAAAGCATTATAATAGACAAATGAAGAAAAGATTGAATTAGATCTCCCACCTAAGTATACACCATGAACAAACTTTTTGATAATGTCTTTTAAAAACATAATAATATACATTAGAAATCAATAATTTGATTACTGCATTTTCTTGCTTTCCTAGTTTGGACTGAGAATACTCCATGGTACATACCCAAGAACAACTTGAATAAAATTTTGAATCAAACTCACCAACCATCTTGGAGACTCTGGTATGAAGAATAGGCCTACAAATTGTACGATACACGGTATAGTTCCTGGAATGTCACGAAATGAAAGACGTTAAAATAAACTACCCTTGGACTATATAAAGAATAGATGAGTGAAGCAAGTTACCGATTAGAGCCAACGTGCGCCAAGCAATGATATTCCCAATGAAAAACATAAGTGATACACCACAGACCACCATAAACTGTAGGATTACGAGTACATGTGCACATAAACACAGAGTTGGTTCCCTAATTGAAACATATAATTGTATTGGTTTACCTCATTAGTTGCCGTAAATCCTCCTCGAATATTCTTGGGTGTGATTTCTGCAGAATAAATTGGCGCCTGTTTGTAATAGCAAAATAAGTTACATAGTACATTACAGAAAGACAATTCTCACATGTGAACTTTGTCGCAATTACCACATAACAAAGAAGCCCAATTCCAAATCCAATCAACAGCCTTCCAAAATCAAGCAACCAAGCACCCTTCCAAAAATCACTGAAAGTTTAATATTAACCATGCCCCACAATTAAAAAGGAAAACAGAAAAATATTCTGTTGATTTATAATGTGACTTCTTGTCCTTTTATTCACTGTTTTGGTGTTCCTAGGAACATCAAGAACAATACAATTTAACATGTTCCTGGAGCAACTTCATACAAGAATTACTTCTAATGCCAGTACAATGATGCCCGATTTCTAGTTTCTTATTTTCTTTCTTTCTTTTGGGGAAAAAAAAAACTTTTAACACTCTAGGTGAACATCAAGCCTCACCGTTTATGTTCAAAACAAAATCATATATATAAATATATCATGGCCATTGAATGAAGTAAGCTGAATTAAATTATGGCTGTACAAAAGAAATCAAGTGTAAGAAACCTTTGCGAAATATATTGCAAGCCACCCCATGATGAAAAAAATATCCAGTAGCCACATAGTCTGCATTGCAAGATCAACCAAACTTGAGAAAAGTTCAAGTGTTAAGATAATGTTTAGAATAAAATTTTGCAATAGGCCTACAATTTATGACAAGGAAAAAACTTACACCTCTCCGGCCAATCACATCGGCTACTTTGCCACTTACTATTGCACCTAACATTCCTCCAATTGTCATTATTGAACCGAAAACAGAGTACTGGACAACGAGGTAAAAGAATAAATAGTCAGTGAAATATAAGAACATATAACTTGTAATGACTGGAAAGTGTAAGCTAGTTAGTTGCATTGCTTGACTCCAGGCTATGTAAAAGTATTCAAATTTATTTAGTACCAAGAAGAAGAAGAACTTGAAGAATAATCATCATCTACTCCAAACTAATCTTCCAAATTCACCATCCTTTCTCAAAAGTAATACTAAGTTAACAATTTTATCCCAAATTTCAAAATGAAAAGAAAAATAAATAAAATCTGACTTCTCCAAAGACAAAAAATGCTTAGATTGAATTTGTCCAAATGCTCTCAAGTGCAAGTGTTTCTCTGTGGATCAGGTCTCCCAAAACCTGACCCAATTACATTCTAAACACCCATTTATTTGTTAAGTACTCACCTCTGAAGTAGAAAGGCCCAAGTCTTCCATGATACCAGATTCAGCAGGAGACGAAAATCCAGACTGTAAAAAAATCATAGACCAACATTTAGATGGATGCATCTTGAAACACATAATTAATCATCACTAGCTGATTAAATGATCCAAGCTGATGGGTCGAATTGTCTGATTTCTGATTACATTATATTTCAAAATAATTGTCCAATATAACTATGCAACCACATAATCTAAGATCAACATATTATATGTTACAACATTGTCCAGTTTTTTTTCTCTCTCGGTTTTGTGATTCTGTCTCACAACAATGTCCAATTCAATGGTCCACTCCAATCGGGCCAACAAACCAGGTGGGAATCAGATCCAGACTAGTTCAAGCAAGCCAGTTTTTGTCCTGTACTCGTCCCTCTGATCTGTACCTAATGTTTTTCCACCTTCTGATATATTGGAATTGATTGAAGTTAGAGATGTTGTGACATATTTGGGATTACAGATCGAAATATAACAGATAAAAGAAGAAAAAAAGATCACAATGGTTCATTTTAAAGCTTATGCCCATCTGCAAGACAACGCAAAAACTTCACTCTGAAGATGAAGGCCACAAGATGGTTGCCTTTCAACAACTCAACAAACATTAACCATCTTTATAGAAAATGAGTTCTCACACTCGAAACCCCCAAATCAGTCCTTACATATTTCTGTATTTCGGTCCAAAGAATACAACAGAAACTCATATTACAACCAAAACAGACATGTTAGGTTGCCACAATCCAATCTATTTAGGTAGAGGGTTAAGTCATGATAAAATCAATAAAACCAAACCATAACATGTACATTGATACCTCATCCATTTTCATAATGGTCCCCGGAATAGTAAAATGACATGAGTTACCAAAAGATACACCAAGGCACCTCCACCAGATAATATACTGCTATGAATCCAAATTATAAATCCAAAAAAACCCAAAATATACGTCCTAGGATTCTCTCAAAATTCTGCTAAAATTCATATTACTCAAAGCGAGCTCGAGATGGGACTATCATCTACTTCAACTAGAATAGTTGAAAGGTGAAAATAATGGCGTGAGCATGAACGCCCAGTAGAAAAATAACCAAGAAACCTAATATAGTTTAAATGTTCTGAGTAACCATCTCTTAACAATGTTCATAGCATGAATAGTACAAGCCATAATTGGGATTCAAGACAACATAATACAAATAAAACAATAGCCTCAGAAACATGACACTATAACTAGCAAGCAGGATTCCAGACAATGAATAAATATCATATCATAACTCCTAAAACATGATAATATAAACAATTTTGTCTAATAAACACAAAGCAAGAATCATAATCTGAGTTTTCCAAGACAATCCATAATGAAATTGAGCGTTGAATCCTAATATAATATGTATTACCCTCGACACTCTCTCAACTCAACTCAAAGTCTCAAACTAAACACAGCACACTGTGTGGTTCCATAACTGACTAATAGCTACTGGCCATATGAGATTGGTAGACATTAGCCTTCTCCACAAGTCATTCCCAGCATGAACACAGTCCTCTAAAAGGTTACCCCTATGGGATCTTTCTCAGAAGTTCACCGCCAAAATCATAATGAGGCCACTGAAACTGAGTTATTCCCTCTGAGGCCACCCCTAGCACCTAGTGCACGAGACCTTCTCCAGAGAGTCGCTTACAAAATTGTCCATTTTGAGTACAAGATCTTTCTCTCAAGTCACTCCTGGCATCATATACCCTCTGTCCCAACCAATACAATCATAAGTTAAATCTGGAAACATCTCAAACTCATATCATGCTCAAATCGTCACAATCACAAATCCAGAGTTAAACCAAAGCAATCCAATCCCAGACTAAACTGACCAAAACCACAATCCAGCCTCAAAGTATCAAAGTCCAATCCACATTCATTAATCATGCAGGACACATGTCCTGAAGGACCTAAGCCACGGCTGTTATTCAAATTCGTCATGAATGTATACATATATAAAAGTACATCTTATCCATCATCACATTTTTCATAACAAAGAATATTCCAGGTTAATAAACTCGTAAGGGGATCATATAATTTCCATCCGTGGTCTACAATCCAAACATAATCTCAAGTTCAATTACAATAATGCCTAACATTTTTTAGATCCTTCTAGTCAGGCCCACAATTTATAACCTCAAATTATAACAAGATTTCCAAATTAATTCACATAATAAGACAGAAATTCCAATTTTCATAAAACAATCTAAATTTTACATCAGATTTGTGTGAACCACTGTCAAAGTACACCACATTATTCCATGGTAAAAAATGTTGTCCCGGGTGAAAAAAAATGCATACAAATTCCTTTTTAAAAAAGCTCTAAATCCACGTTCACGGTAATTTTTTGTTTCTAAAATTGTGATTTCAAAATTTTATAAAATCCAGTGAAGTCTTTCTCAAGAAGTTTCAAACTCCCAAAATGCAAGATAGACGAGTTTTACCTGGAGCTTGAAGCTCAATCAACCAAGCCTGTGGTAGAAACCCAAAAATGTTCCAAATCTATCTTCTTTGTCCCAATTCATTTTCTTTTTCATTTTTAAGCTTTAGAGCATCAATTTTCTCATAATATATGATTCAAGGATAAAAAAAATTAAGAAAAAGGGTTAGCCCAGTGCATGAGACTCTCGTCCATGCAAGGTCTAGAGATGATCAAATATACTAAGTCTTACCTCTGCATATGGAGAGATTGAGAGACTTTTTTCCATTTCGAAGCCGTGACCCCCAGCTCATAACACACGGAGTAATCCTACCGTTGTGCCAAGTCCCACCCTCCAAAGATAAAAAAGTTAACCAAAAAAAAAAAAAACACAAAGTGCTTCTCAAATTCAATTTCCTATTGTTCATACTTTCTCATTGACCCCTAGCTTTAATATTAAATTTTGAATAAATTACATTAACCTTCCTTGAAATTTATCAAAACTACAGTACAGTGGATCCCCTGTTTTTTTTATAAAAAAAAATAAAATTGTTTGATAAGTCACATACACCAGAATTGTCTCTCATATGATTTGAACACTGACTTTCACTTTAAAAAAAATAATGAAATAACACTAGAACTAAACTCATACTAGGAATTGATATTTTCGCAACAACAAAAAAAAATTAAAAAATCCAGAAGGATGAGTGAGATAGAGACAGAGAAGGAAAAGATAATGGTTTGAGTCACAATAAAGAGGTGGAAAAAAATTAAAGGGAGTCAAAAAAGGGAGATGAAAATACTTCAATAATTATTATAAAGCATGTATACAAAATTAATATGAAAAAACTGAGTGGCTTCATGTTCTCTAGGACAAGTGGACGAGGAACAATAAATGATTATTTCCATGAATCTATACCTGGGTTTAAACTATCAGTGTATACAAACTCAAGAAAAAGTTATACTTACAGCACACCCATAACCGAAGCAACCACAGGCAGCAATAAAGTTGCTGAATACAACAACAGCTGTGACTGAGGATGAAGCGGAGACCTTGTTTTCAATGTCAGGTTGTTCTTCAACAAGCAGAGACCTTGTAGCTTCTTCCATGCTTTCTCTCTCCATACCCTCTTGATGTTTCTCCAACACAGGATAAGGAAAGAAAAAAACAGAGTGATATTTTGAGAACAGTTGAGGGAGAGAGACAGACAGACACAGAATATATTTCTATTTAGGAGAGAGAGAGAGAGAGAGAGAGAGAGAATAGTTTTTGGAATGATGGCTTGTTTGCCTTTAACAGTGTCTCTCTCACCCCCCAAAACTACCAAAAAATAAATAAATAAATAAATAAAATAAGAACAATGTTTCTCCTACTTTTATGTGTCATGTCAGACGCAGTCGAGTAATTGGAATGTCACTGTTAGCATGATAGCATCACCTTACAAGAGGCTGTTATTTTATATGAAATGAAAGGTTTATCTTTTCTGCCACTTGCAATCTCTTTTATCATATTTAATTTTTAATAATCTTATTTTATATTATTTTTAGTAAACAAGACACGGCTTAACATTTTCATCCGATGTTTTAAGACATTGTTCTTGACCCTTTCTAGGGCCCAAAACCCCAACTCATACAACTTTATAAAATTTTTTTTGCATTTAATGATAATATATATTGGGGTGTACAAGAATCGGAATTGAAAATAGAATCGTAAAAAATTGTAACTGAATCGAATCAAATCGAATCATTCACTACAATTTCGATTCTGATTTCATTTCTAAATTTTCTTAAACATCATTTGACATAATCATGATCCGAAGAACTTATAGGGGACATAATGAGGTGCACCTCATTATAGTTTTTTATTATTATTATATATTAAGGTACTATATTATTAGTAAAGAAAAATAAATAAAAAATTATGTTTTGTGTATCATGAAAGGTAAAGAAGATGAAAATGCAAGGACTTTCAAAGTGTATTTTTTTAATAAAAAAGAAAAGAAAAGAAAAGAAAGAAAAACTACCATTCACCCAAAACAATTTTTTCCTTCTCTCACTGCCTACCGGTCAAACAAAATAAAACATCAATCTCTCTTCCCCCTTTCCCTCAAAAAGAAAAAAAAAAAAAACGAGAGTGATAATAACATATTATTTTGCTAACATCATATAACCAACAAATTAAATGTGGTTATGCTCAACATACATTTCCATAAATTAAATACCAATAACATGTTGGGGAAAATTTTAGTCAAACTCATAATTCAATCTTTTAATCAAACAAAGTTTCTTTTATATATATTTCACATGAAATTGATTTAAAAAAATATGCAATAAAAATATAAATTTACCAAAATTTACATTATTGAATTTATTTACATGCTAATTAATAAACAATAAAAAATATTGAAGTCTAAAATCAAATACATAGTAACAGAATAGATGAAATTATAATTAAAATTAACAATTAAGAACAAAAATTAGAGTTATAAGTACTAATGGTACTAATTTGCCTTGGAGCATCACCAATGGGATAGCCAAACACACATTTGGAGATCAAATACACGCTGTAGCAACACAATTAGATAGTCAAATTTGTGGGACCCACTTGAGGTTAGCTAAGTGGTTAGCCGAATCCGGCGAACCACCTAGCTAACCAAAGGTATATATATATATATATATATAAATATATATATATATATATATATATTTATCTTTGCTTTTCTCGAAATTTGTGCCATGTATATATATATATATATGTATGTATCATTTACTTAAATGTCAATAACTTTCACTACAAATTAAATTTTTTGATGAAACTAATTCTGTTATAAAGATAATTTCGAGAGCTTTAATTTGAGTACCACTTAGGCTATTTTTTGACTTAAAACGAAAAAATTATGAATTTTTCAAGTTAAAAAAGTATAAAAAAAGTTAATATAAATATGTATATACATAAAATTTTAAAATTAATTTAATTGTGTAAGATTATTTAATTGTGTGGGTAATGAAAATTTGGAGAACCTGTTGTGGAGTTAAAATTAGAGATTATGATGTGGTTGGCTAAAATTCAAATTTGGGGTTGTGGAGTCAAAATTTAGAGATCCTGATATGATGATGTGGCTGACTAAATTTTTGAGATGACTAACTAAAATTCAAATTTATAGAATCAAATTTGGAGATCCGAGAGTGGATGCTCTTAAACTTCTAAATTATCAATCAAGCAAATGGAATGACTTACAGTATTTTCTGTTTTTATTTTCCATGGGCTAATGACGCGTGGCAAGAAATAAAAAAATGAATTTTGGAAAAAGGGTCCAAAGAAGAGAGAGTACAAACTACAAAGTAGTTGTTGTGTTATTGCCAAGAATGAGAGAAGAACTTTAGTTGAGGGTATTGTTTGGCATTTAATGTTGTTCTCGTACACTAGTGTTTAATAGTATCATTGTCGTATGCAAAAGGTGTCTCTGTTACTACAATAAAAACACCATACATTGAAGTGCACTTATTACCTATTTTAGGTAGGGTAAAGCAGTCTTACCAAAAATAAAAAAAATAAAAAATAAAACTATATGAAAGTTTTTTTTTTTTAAAAAAAAAAAACTCTATCCCTTTTATCATTGACAAAGACTCACCAATAGTTTATGTTTTTTACGTAACTCCTTTCAACTAATGATAAGCTTGCGAGGAGAGTTATTGCGGCGGAAATGCTCTCTCAAATAACTCTCCTCACAAGCTTATATATATAAAAGTGGATCAAACTCTTTACAATAAAAATATATATATTACTAAATTCAACTTTTTTGTTTGAATGATCATTTTTAATAATATCATTAATTCATATATTTTGATAGATATTTTTATATTAATTTTAAATTTTTCAAACTTTATTCTTTATAATTTGTAATGGAAGAAGGAAAATAAAATGTTTAGAAGGCAAGGGAGAGAAACTTAGGCAAGTGAATAAAATGAGGGAACAGGGAGTGTGGCAGATTCTTCAAGTATTACTAATGATTGTCTCCCATCATATCACTCTACAGTGTTGTTTATAGTACTCATGGCACGTGTTAGGCACATGATAACGTACGAACGCCTTCCACATAGTAACACATTTATGTGATGTGTGTCATTGTATCATAGTGTCACAAGTCCGTCAATTATTCTTGAATCTAGCCCAGGATTTAAGCGTCTCATCCGCATAAGTTATGGGTCACAGACCCATCTATGCTCCACCTACGTGAGCCACTTGTTAAAGCATTTATGTCTCAAAAACTCCTTTTTCCCGCCCTCTCCCCCTCATGGCTAGACCGGCACCAAATTTGGAGCTCTGAGCAATCACATTTTGTGCATAAATGTCAATATTCTCTCGGATAATGCTTCAACATAGGAGATAGTATAATGTGCTGCGGATGATATCCTCATATGCTTTTTGGTATTATCATCCTTCTTTAAGCTCTTTCTAGTAGTAGGTGGCCTCGAACCGTGTGTTTTTCCTTGTGCCTGTGTGATACACAAAGTCAATACTTGATACTTGCCCATTCTCAGTCCTATACCTGTAGCTCTCTCTCTCATACACAAGTATTTTTTTTTGTTAAACCGTACTCCATGTTGAGCACATTACATTTTTAATGTGACCTTGGCCCATATGCCTAAACAAATACTTCAAATTAGATGTCTTAAAGAGTATTTTTTCTTAGAACATCTATAAGAGACTTACCTTTTGAATTTTTTTTTTCAAGGCAATATAGGTTTTTTTGGATCGATTTTTTCAAAAGGGATGCAACACGAAGATTTCTTAAATAGTCACTCATTCTAATACTACTCTTGCTCAAACACGCTTAACAACAAAGTTTTAATGAAATTCGGTGCATTAGGCAATATAAGTTGTTAGTTAATTAAGGTGTTATTGAGAGAGAAGGAAATTGATCATGTACGTCCAAACGCAAAGCGCTGATTCCTATTCATTGAACCACGAGGAACTGCGCATACCTTTTGAAAATGGTGTTCGCCTGACAACAATATGCCTTGATAAAATTGAGTTTAGTTAGACAGATGCCTCAGCGATTGCCCGTGGCATCAAGGGGATGCCATTTAAGTAAGGCATCTGAGATTCCTTATTAGTTGCACATGCCATAGTAATTTAAATAAATTTTATTATATTATAATAATTATATACAGTATTACTGCCTTGAGTAAATAGCAAATCCAAAGTAAATATTAATATAATATTATATTATGCATATTCGCAATATGGCATCTGCCATTTTATATTTAGAAAAATATAATGAGGCACTTTCGGTTTGGCATAGGCGTGTATGCCTTTTGGTTTATAAACCCAAGTTCATTGAACTTTAACAAGGCAGATGCCTTAATGGAGGATTACACAGGGGTATGCCATAAGTAAATAACTATATATTTATACAGTTATATGACATGTATTTATATATATCATATTATATAGTAACATATATTAAGTTGTTGCCAAACAGTAGTGTCCACGCCTCCACCTCACTTGTGTTATCATTTTGCAAGTGGTGTTGTAAAAGTCTTACAGTTGGATTTGTTTGGCAACGTACATAAACATAATCGGTTGAGTGATGTACAGGGGTGCTAATTGCTGCAGCAAGGCAACATGTTTGCCTCTATATATATATATATATATATATATGTGGTTAATGGTACATAACATGAGATATATATCTTTTGGGAAAGAAGACAAAAACAATTCTCTCTCTTCTCTTCTTCTCTCTTAGTATTATAGTTACATTAATATATATCAACTCTTTCATCTTATATTTTTTTCTGAAATTACAACATCATACATTATATATATTGTGAGTGCATACTTTAATAAATCATTCTTACCTTTGACTACTACTATTACAATACGTTATCAGCACAAGGCTTTGACCATTTGAGGAGATAATTTCATTTTTTTATTCTCGAATCAAAGATACAAAAATTATTTATTTATATCTCTGATAATGATAGAGTATGCATATACTAATTTTAACTTAGCAAAATTCTTCCTAATATATATATATATATATATATATATATATATAAAGTTTTTCTCGATTGGAGAAACAACATGCTTATACTAATTTTAATTTAACATAACAAAATTCTTCATAATTTATGCTTATGTCATTTCAATATATATATATATAAAGTCTTTTTCGATTGAAGAAGTGACATGGTTATACTAATTTTAACTTAACGTAACAAAATTCTTTCTAATTTATACTTATGTCATTTCAATATTATACACACAAATTTCGAGTATGAAAATAAGATCAAAACATGTGGACAAATATATCAAATATATTAATTTCAAGAAATATGATTTACAAATCTCTGTAATTCTTTACAAAGGAAAGATAAATTCCTCTGATTGGATTTCCTTAGTGATCCGGATTCAAAAGCTATTGGAGCTTGATATTGAATTGGATTGAAACTTTGGTGAAGAACGACACATGAATGATGTGCTTGTTGTTTTTCTCCTTTAGGGTTTAGATGTTTTGGAGCTTTGGGTTTCAAGTGAAGAATGCTACAGAGTTTCAGCTTTCTTTAAGAGTCTTCTGGTTCCTCTTTCTTTTCACTATCTACCTTTATTTATAGACTTCTTGGAGGGGCAAACTAGTAACTTCTTGTACCATTGATAATTATCTTCGATGATAATTGATAATTATCCAATTAATATATATATATATATATAATTATCTTTGATGATAAATATTTATACATATATATATATCAATTATCCTTTGACCCGGTTTGGACTTCTTAGACAATTTGGATCAGTCCATGACCCATTTATTTGTGGTGGGTTTGGACTTTGAATTATCTGACTCATTGGGTCACATTCCAAAGTGGGCTAAACTGAAAATAAGCCCAAATTATATTTGGGCCCATCATGTAATTTTTTAATCTCTACAAATTGCCCCCACTTCAAGTCTCGTACTATATTGAGCTTGTCACGTATCTAAAGCGAGACTTGAAGTATTTAATTTTCGCAATACTTTTTTTCTTTTTGCGAAAATTCAATTGCAAAGAGGATGTATTCTTTGTCAAGTTGAATTGGAGTCTTGAAAACTTTATTGCAAATAAGATTTTTGTCCTTGTTCAAGCGAAATTGAAGACTTAATGGTCTTATTGCAAATAAAATTTTTTTTATTTGTCCAAGTGGAATTAAAGACTTGAGCATCATATTGCAAATAGGATTAATCTACAGTTATATATGTAACATACGCTTCAGACTCTTCTAATCAGAGAGAAATCTCATGAATTGCTATTGAACAATTGTAAGCTTTCTTTGACTTCCTTTTTTTTTTTTTGCTTTTTTCTCTTTTTCTTTCTCGTTTTTTGCCTTCTACCCCCTTTTTTGCTTTTTTTTTTCTTTCTCTTGTTCCTTCTTGCCGCTACGACCTTCTTTCATTTTTTTCTCTCTCTTTTTCTATATACGTACATGACATAATGTGTAAAAAAAATAAAAAGATTTTCATGCTGACTTCTGGTTTTGAACACCTCATGAATAATTATTAAAACACCACACCATCTCTTTTACACCACTCCATGTGTTCTAAATCCTTGAAACAAAGTATTCATGTTGCTGAATTTTGAAAATAACATTTTTTTTCAGGAACAACTCTGTTTTCTGTGATCGATATTTAACCATTTGTTTTCCTTTTTAGATTAGTTTCGACTTGAGGGCTCTGCTCGAGTTTTGTGTTGCTTCTGGAATAACATACAAATTTACCAAACTTATTGAGGAAGACAACTTTACGTGAGTCACTCAACTATTTTCTAGACAAGTTTCAAATTTTTTTTTTCAATTCTTGCAAGTCAAATCACTTCTCTCAGAATATGGAGTTTGGAACTGTGAGTTGCGCGGTGCGGAAGCGGTTGCGAAAAGTATTTTAGAACCTAGAAGGGGGGTGAATAGGATCACTTGCTCGTTTGCTTAATTTTTAATTAATTCAATTTTAAGTCCAATTAATTAAACAATTAAAGCAAGCAAATAAGTAAAGTGCAAGTAAAGAAAAGAATGCACCAGATATACGTGGAAACCCAAGGCGGGAAAAACCACGGAGGGAGGCGGCACGCCTCAGGGAACCAATTCACTATGATGAAGCAAAGTACAACAGACTCTGTCTCAGTCTCACACCCCTCTTCACTCTGTCAAGGCTCTGATGCGGAACACCTCAGGCTTATGATTGCGACAACACGTCCAACTGCTGCAGACTTCCGGCTAACGTCACCACCCTTACAGAAAGGTTGCTGGAAGAACCAAAATACTCAGCAAGTATTTTGTTCCCTTCGTAGTGCAATCTGGTCACCTTTCTTCCTCAGCAAGCAAGCAAGCGAAGAACCTTCAATCCAATGTTCTGATCAGCAAATAGTTTTGATGCAGTCTCTGAGCAACTAATCAGAAGTAGAACACCATCCTAAAAATCACTCGTGTAGTATGGATGTGTGTTCTTAAAAATATATAACCCTAATTATTATGTATATACTTTCTCTCTTTAAAACTAATATTTCAGGGCCTCTTTTTCACACACTTGTAGAGAAAATATGGATACATATATATAGGCAAGGAAGTCCTAATTCTACTTGGAAAAGAAGTTAAATACCAAAATAGAACTTTCCTAGAAGTTTTAAACCCAATAGGAATCAGAATTTTCGTCAAAATTTATTTCCTATTTGGAATAGGCTAAGTTGGACCGGTGCCAAATAAATAGGACCGGTGGGACTTTTTGAAAACCTGCAGAACCCATCTTACCGAGAAAAGTTGGACCGGTCCTAAATATTGGGGACCGGTCCTACTTTGAAAAACCCTAAAATTTTCATTTAAACCCTGGTTTTTCAAAATAGGCTCGGAACTACAAAGTGCAGAATGTCCTCACCATACTTACCTGTACTATATGGTGTTCTAACTGATTTGTCGGCTTCCATGTACTTGAGTGTCAGCTCGAAGATGTCGATGATCGGTTACATAAAATATCATGAAACTTACAACTCGATCATTCAGGTTTTGATCACCGAAATATGCCAATTACAAATTTATATGTCACAGGAACGTTATTCATTAGTCCCTTTGGAACATTTTATCATCCCTTTGGGATCCCTTAGTGCCCTTCGGGGTCATTTAGTTCATTTGGAACACTTTATCGTCCTTTTGAGGTCACTTAGTTCATTTGGAACATCTTATCGTCTCTTTGGGGTCCCTTAGTGCCCTTCGGGGTCACTTAGTGCCTTTGGAACATCTTATTGTCCTTTCGGGGTCCTTAATGTCTTTTCGGGTCACTTAGTTCCTTTGGAACATCTTATCATCCTTTCGGGGACCCTTAGTGCCATTCGGGGTCACTTAATTCCTTTGAAACACCTTATCGTCCCTTCGGGATCCTTAGTGTTCTTTCAGGTCACTTAGTTTCTTTGGAACACCTTATCGTCCATTCGGGGACCCTTAGTGCCCTTCAGGGTCTCTTAGTTCCTTTGTAACACCTTATCGTCCCTTTGAGATCTCTTAGTGCCATTCGGGGTTACTTAGTTTCTTTGAAACACTTTTATTAGTCCTTTTCAGACACTTTTTTTTTTATTAAATTTATCTCACACTTTTTTTCTTTCCAGTCAGGTAAACAACCTTTGACTTCTACCAATCATGGTTTTCTTCAAAAACTTCAAGGTAAACACCGTAACCATTTTAGAACGAGAAAATGATGTTATGGAGAAATGAACTACACTTGATGTAAGAATCCAACTAATTGGTCGTTTTATTCTACAGGCCAAATTAACATGGCGCGACGGGTGCTTTCAACATTTTGGTGGCAAGTCAAGTTACCACAGTGTGACAAACACCATTTAATATGTTTTGACGGTGAGCCAAGTCGTTACCATGGTGCGGCAAACATCATCAATATCTTGGCGGCCGGCTAAAAGATTTTTTTTTTTTTGAAGATAGTTTATACTTATATCAAAGAGTGCTTGTTTTTTTCCCCATACAAACAGTTTATACTAGTGTCAATGAGTGTTTGAATTTTTTTCATGAAAACAGTTTATACTCATGCCAATAAATGTTTGATTTTTTTTCCCCGGGATAGTTTAAACTCATGTCAAGGAGTTCTTGATTTTTTTTTCATGCAGACAGTTTATACTCATGTCAATAAGTTTTTTTTTTTTATAGACAGTTTATATTCATGTCAAGAAGTTTATTTTTTTGGTAGATAGTTTATACTCGTATCAAAAAGTTCTTTTTCATGGAGACAGTTTATACTCGTGTCAGAGAATATTTTTTTTTGTAGATAATTTATACTTGTGTTAAGGACTTTTTTTTTTGTAGACAGCTTATACTCGTGTCATATAGTGTCATCGATAGTTTAGGGTCGTATCAGGGAATACTTTAACTTTAATTACTCTTCAACTTTGCAAGACTCAAAAGACAGTCCAAGCTTGTGTTGAAAGGTGTGAACCAACTTGGCGTCAATTTAGAGATTTCCTTCTTACTTTGTTTATTCATTGTACTTTTTTTGTACTTGAGAAAAAACATCTCCTTTGAACTCATCTCCCTACCCATAAGGAAGAGGTATTTCATATTGGATGTAGAGGAGGATTTGGCTTATTGACGTGTTTAAGGGGGTAAAGGTGTTAAATCCCTTATCACGACGCAATACTTTATCGCTCTACTCCCGTGACATCCTGTCATACTTGGGGTCTCTATCTTCCTCATTGGAATGTCCCCCCTTTTCCGGTCTGCCTTTCTCACATCAAGGGCATCGTCTGCGTTCATATAATTTTGGGCCTTCATAAGAAGCTCAAACATGCTTTCTGGAGGGTGCTTAGAAATTGAATACAAGAATTTTGAAGGCAGCAAGCCCCCATGAATGCGGTAACTGCCACCTTATCGTCCAGAGCACCGACTTTAACATCTCCCTGTTAAATCGATTAATGTAGTCTTGCAATGACTCCCCCTTAGTCTGTCTTACGTTCAGGAGATAGGAGGCAGACTTTCTATGTCTTCAGGCTGTAATAAAATTGCCTACAAATAATTGGCTCAGTTATTTGAAGTAACGTACAAATGCCAGCTTCAGGTTGTTAAATCATGACCAAGCAGAACCCTTCAATGTAGTGAGAAATGCTTTGCACAGGATTTCATCTAGTACTCTTTGGAGGTGCATTAGAGCCTTGTAGGTCTCCAGATGATCTAGCAGGTCCTTAGTCCCATCAAAAATTTTAAGGGAAGGCATCTTGAACTTGTTGGGCAAAGGACAATTCATTATCCCAGTGGAGAAAGGGAGGTTGGTTTCCCTTTCATGGCGTGAGCCATGCTCTCTAGTCTCCACCTTGGTTTTGAGGTCCTGCATCTCTATATCATAATAGGTAGCCTCCATTAGATGCCCTGAGTCTCCATGAGTACGGGTCATAAACCTCGAATCCCTTTGGGCACGAGCTCTCTCTGATGAGACTAGGTGAATTGGATTCGTCCCTTCTCGGTCGCTTCTCACTAGGCTCTGGGCCGCGTTATCTTTCAGAACTCTACTGTCTCGCCCTGTGTCATCCCCTTCTAGATTAATCAACCTGAGGTGGCTCCGTGATGGCACTAGTGCAACAGGAGGAATGCACTACAGGATTGCTATAGTTTACTGGAGTACCTGGGTCAGACTCTGATTCAAGTTCTAAACCTGGTATTCCAATGTTGTGACTCGCTTCTGCTCATTTGGGATTCCAGGGTGTGCCCCAAGGAAGTCTCTTTGACCAGGTGGTTGCATGTCTCATTCTCCTACTATTAGCAAGTTGTGACCGGTAGGGTCTAGGATGACGGGTAGATTGTGGCCGGCAAGGGATCCTGTCCGATTGGAGGATTGCGACCGATAGGGGGATCCTGTCCGGTTGTAATCTCTAATCCAGATCATAGGTGCATCATACTTTGTTTATGCTTCGGGTAGAACAGTCAAGTTTGTGACAATTCCCACAGACGACACCAACTGATGAAGCAAAAATTCACCCCTGGACTGGTCAAACGCCAACCTGTAAAAAAACAAACAAAGGATAATCGAAAGGGCACCGGCGCAGTGCCGGCCGACTATGCTCCGATTATTAAGTCAACAATTGGAAGGGTTTTTGAAGCTGTAAAGGAACTTAGAGGGTATTAATTGCGTACCTTAGCATATGGACCGTCTCTGTATTTATAGTAGCCAAATGAGAACGTGTCTCAGTAGGAGACTGACTCTTAAATTTTCCAAACTTATGTGGGAGAGATCATTCATAGTCAAAGTATACTTTTTGTCCACATCATGTAGTCTTCAACTTTCACGTTTATACGTGGCACAATTGGAGTCAAATACTCTATCAACAATAAATTATTTAAATCAAAATAAATCTTTAATTGCAATACAAGTGATGCAAAATGCTTTCAAATGTATTATTATATCTTTTAAATATTCTTAATTTTTTAAATAGTCTTAGAATATTACAAATATATGATTCTCTATCACTATTTATTAATGAAGTATGTATTCATTTATTTCGATTTATGATGCAATTTTGAGTGACAGATGTAAAAGAATTAGCATATATAACAATGTTCGATGATTGTCAAGCATTAATAAATTGTTCAGTGGACGAGTTATTATAGTTAAAAGTTGAGGTAAAAACTTTTCCTCTCACAAAAATTACAGATAAAAAACAACTCATTTAAATCTATCAATATTTTTAAAGTAAATTTCTTTTTTTTTGTAGGATGATGAGATGGATGAATTCTATAGCAAAGTGACAAGCTACAAAGGAAAATCATTCTTTTTTTATGGCGAAGATAAATAATAGTAAAAATAAATTGATTATGAATTATTTTGTACCAGTAGCTGTCAAAGAAGTTTCAATTGAGAATCAATCATTTAAAGAATTATTGAGGGATACAAAAAGGATAAAACATTACGAATTTCCAAATGGAGATTAATAAATAGTTTAAGAATTGTTAGAATAGTATTTTTTACTTTCTTATTGTTTATCTTTAATTTTTTGCAATAGTAAGTAAGATGTGACTCATAGAAGATTTATTTTAGAAGTGATAAATTTAATTACAGAGTTATTCTGGAATTAATTGTTGACTGATGCTAAATTAATAGTATGAGCAGTATTATTATGTTTTTGATGTTTGATTATTGGGGGGAAAAAATCAATAATCTATATTAGATGCAATATTTTTTTACAGTGGGATAAAATACACACATATTTTGTTAATGTTATATTTTTTATTTAATGTCATTTTAGGTGTTATCCCTAATATATGTACATATATATAATTAGAGGCTCCCATGTGCATTTAAATTCATATATATATATATATATATATATATATATAATCAGGTTCACAAATCAAATTCAAAAATTAGGCTCCTCATATTAGCTACTTCGGTACGAGTTTGGGTTGGATTTCGGATTGCTCAAACACATGAATCTGTGATATATTCATAAAATAGAAATCTGTAGGGATCATATCAAATTACGGATTAGGGTCTTGAAAATTCGATACGATGTGTTAAGAATATGCCATATTTAAAATATTATATATATATATATATATATATATAATAATTATAATAATAATAAAAACATTAAGATTTGATCATTCAAACATTTTTGCTATAAAAAAAAATGATAAATTCACCTATTAGACTATGGTTAAAAAAAAAATTATTAGGTTGTTTAAAAAAACCCAAACTATAAATCTAATCCGATATTTCACGAATCAGATCAGATTATTCTATATATTCTATTATTCTATATTATATAAATACTTTATTTTATAAATTCGATTTGGTCTTGTAAGTCCTTGAACCAGAATCAAACTTTTTTGAAACACTTCTATATTTTTGGATCTGAGATTGACCAAATCATAAAAAAATGGGAGCAAACCAACCGGTCCGATTCAGTTTATTGGTTCAATTGGTCTTTTGCCCTAATTAGATCAATTAAAGTGGAACTACGTTGGTCTCATTTCTTTCAATTGATTCCATGGATGAAAAGTTGTTTGGCATTTTATTTTGGCTCGGTTGAATATATCACAGTTGTTTATCATTAGTGGATAAAATCTGATTTTTTGAAATTTTTTTGGATAAAACTATTTTATTTAATTTTTGGGCGAAAGGTCTACTAGATCAATTTCTACTATTGAAAAGTGTTTTTTTGTTTTTCATTACCAGAAGGTCCAAAACATAATAAAAAGTAAATTTCAACATGAAAACTTTTTTTAACTTTTTCAGTCGCAATGTCAAACAAAATTATCTTGTGCACAAATTATATATTACTAGAAAGAATAAAAATTCTCCCCAATGAATGTACTTGAGAAAATTTTGTTCTCTCAAAGAAAGTGACAAGAGAATCTGATAGGGATTAGAGGACTTTCATTGCGCGCACCATAAATTTATAATCTCCAAACAACCACCAGCCAAATCAAATCAAATCAAATCAGTAGGTACAATAACGTTACGTTCACATCACGTAAAATAAAATCAATTGTCCACACAGGAATATACTGTAGGAGGAGCACTAAAGTTTATGGCTAATCAAATTTTCATTTTTTTTTGGTAAGGAAGATGCAATCAAGTTAATCCTCCACTGACATGGATGGTACATATGTAAACAAGCCAAGGGTGGAGCCAGAAAATTTACTTTAAAAAGATTAAATTTACATTATGTTATTAAAATTTAAAAATATTAACAATCAATTATAATATAATTTTTTTAAATATTAGTTATAGTTTATGTATGTTGAGAAAATTGTTCCGGAAAAAAAAATTCAAAATTGAGAAAAATATAACTTAAATAATTAGACGAAAATTGATGTGAGAAAGAAAAAATTTGAAAAGATGAAACGATAAATTATAACTAAAAGTGAAGAGGTAAAGAAAAAAAAAATTAGGAAATCAATTTTCCTTCAACAATTAATTGTTTCAGTTTTTCAAAAATTCAACTTTTAGAAAAAGATTTTGAGTAATTTGATTCCACTTCGGAAAGATATATTTGATAAAAAAAAATAATGATTTTAACTAAACAAAATCTCACAAGTTCTAAGAAAACAAGATTATTTATTTAGTAACTTATACAGAAATTAGTCATATAATTTGTTATTTGTTAGTAAATGACCATTAAAAGTTTTAGTATATACGATCATTGTTATGGTTTACAATCTCACAACACTCGTTTTTCCTCCTTCCAATTTGTCATTTAGCAAATGAATATTGATATATAATTCTAAATGTTTTTCTTGTAAATGTCAATTTACAAAAAAGTTTGATAAGAAAGGTTCATGTATTTTTATTGAATATGAGGGGACATTAGTGTATTTCTTTTTTGAATTAATATAATAGATATTGTACATGTGTATATGTAAATGAAATAGCAATTTATTGTGGTAAGGATTACACTTAAATTTTTATTTTACAATATTTAGGCGTTCAAAAGTATGACTACAAGGTTTAAGTTCAAATTTTTTTAATAGTTTTCAAGGGGACACAAACTAAATTTATTTTCAAATTCTCTATTTGGGGTCAATATATGAGTGTTTTTAAAAGATTTGGGAGGGCTAAATTGAAAATTTTAATAAATTTTAGGGTACTATTTAAAATTAATTATCTTTTTTGGGAGTATAAAAAAAATTTAAATTTTTTTTGGAGGGGCCCACCTCTGTGTAAACCACTTGACCAAAAAATATGGTTGGCATTTTATTGCTTTGACGTTGATACATGATTTAAGAAGGGTGCAATCAGTCTATTCTGCAGTCGAACGAGTTTCAAGAGTCACTTCACTTAATAGGTTAAATTTTCAAATTGGATACCTAAATCTAATAACTGATATTAGAGTCAACTGTAGCAGCCGACGAGATGACTAGTGACGTACTATTCCTGGAGAGCCTTGTTCGAGGAATTGTTAAACAATCAAATGAGTCTCACATCGGTTGGTGAAGAGAAGAATTCGAGAAAGGTCACTCCACCTAATGAGTTAAATTTTTTGGATCGAATACCCAAACCCAACACAGTACACACACTTTAACTAAATACAAATGATAAGTGACAGATTTTTTTAAAAAAAATTTCCTATACACTTTATTGAATGGTGATTTAATCATCAAATTAAATTTAAGAACACCAAATTATGATAGATCAAAACTGCAACATTGGTAAAATAAAAATTAATACACTTTATAATGAAATTGGGAGTTATATTTTTTCACTGTTTTTCATGATTAACTCTCCATCAACATGTTTAATGGAATTTAATATTTCCATTATGATTATAGTAGAAGGTAAGGAATAGAAAAGATTAGAGAGTGAATTCGTGTATTAAATGAGATTAAGAGAAAGATGATAATGATTATTACAAATAGAACATATTTTATAATAAAAGGTTTATACCGAGGAAAGTAGAAAGGTGTCTCTTGTTCTTTTTGATGAAGGAAAGGAAACAAGATCTTGTGTGTTGGTTTCATTCTAACAACTTTACATCGTTAATGCAACTATTACGTTCATTCATGGTGTTTCTATGTATCAAAATTGAATCCTCCTGATTATTTTAGTGAATAATTTTGCACTTTTTAATTTACAAGTCTCAAATTGAATGCATGAAATGCATATATAATCTTGATTTCAATCATGAGTTTGCCTATATCTTTATTTATTGGGTAATTGAAATTCTAATTCAAAGTAGAATGAGGTATAATTTTTATTTATCATCATCCTTGCTTTTATTCCACACGAATCGGATTGACTACATAAATTCTCTCTTTTTTTAATTTTTTTTATTCTCACATTAGTGGTTGCTATTCCTTTTTACAGTTGTAATTTTTATTGTGATAGATTAATTAACACTTGTTGAATTCCTTTTTCGACATCAATTATATATTTCTTTAACTATATTATTTTTGTATTAATTTTACATTTGGACAAAGTTGTGCTGCGCAAAGGTGAAAATAGGTATAGAAAATGGTGATATAGAAAAAATGAAAATGGAGGATGATATAATTGTCTCTAATAATCTTACTATTGATGTTCCATAGTTGATGGCAGGGAATTTATTTTTTATTTTTTATTTTTTACCACAAACACCAATTAGGAAAGATCAAATAACACAATGAAAAGGACCTTTACTGGTAATTTTTGAATGGTCACAGTTACACTTCACATCTGTTAACCCCATTTTTGTATACCCTTGTGGTTGCTCAAAATGAAAGAAAATCTGACCTCAAATGGGTCGCCATGTTGGATGAAACCCGCTTGATAAACCGGGTTTAATCTTCCAAGAGAAGATGGGTCAGCATGGATAATTGATAATGGGCTTAGAAAGACATTTTGTTTTTACAAAGGCCCAATATCTTGTCAAATCTCCTACGATGATGATACAAAGGTTTTTATTATAACATTTATTTAATTATCCAACTGTATCTCGCTGGGGGAGATGGAGCATGGATGCTTGTATTTCTTCTAGTGTTCTTCCCTTTGTCTCTGGGACCAGCTTTGCAACAAATATGATAGTTAAAACGCTAATGCTTGCAAACATGAAGAATACTCCTGAAATAGTGTACCCCTTTTAGTTCTCCTAATATTGTAATTTGTAATTAAATGAGAAAAAACACTACACAAATTTGAAAAAAACACCACACACTCACAAACACACGCATATATATATATATATATATATATATAGAGAGAGAGAGAGAGAGAGAGAGAGAGAGAGAGAGAGAGAGAGAGCGGACCTGCTGAGCTCCATTCAAGAAAGAAATTAAAAGCGTAGCTAACAATCCAAGAACTGAAGCCGGTGGACAAATTCACAAGACTTCCAGCTGCACCTTTTATGTTTATAGGAAATATCTGAAATTATAAGAACTCAATTTTCAGTCTAAGCTATTGATTTTATAGATGTACTAATCTCTGGTTAGTATGTTCATAAAATAAAACAAAACAAAGTTCAGGCAATAAAATTTGAACTCACCTCTGACATGATAACCCATGGTATACCACCCAAGCCCATTGAAAAAAACGTAATATATACCTGGTTGCAGATATCAATCCAACAATGTTTCAAACTTTGGCTAATTTATATACAACAAAAATTATGTATAAATGACAAGCTTGGTGATTCAAATTAGTACTTTGTTTATAATTGTTACCTATGTTTCAAATTCTTATTAGGTTGGCCCTGAATTGTAATAGTTTGAGAATGTTTTACTAGACCTGGGCCCAAAAGTAATTGTACTTGAGCCTTAAGTAGCCGCATTCCTTGCCTAACAAGGATTTGTGTTACTTGCTCACCAAGCTAAGTTGTTCTATAAATAAAGGTGGAGTTGAGTGGAGAAGGTAGAAAAGAAAAGATAATGGAGGAGTGAGTGAGAAGAGAAGAAGATAGTGGATGCAAAGGGGCACCAAGAGTAGAGAGATGTAGCCTTAGAGAAATCAATCAGTATGTGGGGTAGAGATGATGAGTGGGTAGAACACTGATGACGACGAGTGGTAGACCGTGAAAGGCTTAGGTATCCGACACCATACCCTGAGCAGACAGTGTGCGTACATTGTTTGATGTTCAAAGTCTCTATCGGTGTAATTTTTCATGAGACAGTAAGTGAGTGTGCATTCTCAAGAGTTGCATCTCTTCTTCATTAATTATAGTAATTTTTTTTTTTATCTCCATGGACGTAGGTCGAGTTGAGCCAAACCACGTAGTTGAGTTTGATTGATTGTGTGTTAGGATTTATGAGAGGAAGAGGAGAAAAAGAAGAAGAAGAAGAGGAAGCAAAACAGATTGTCTGTATTCACATGTATGTAATACTTAGACCTAATACAAAAACACGTTATACTCACTTCAATAATAGAGAAACAGTAAGAAGACAAAAATACCCTTAATACAAGAAGTCCCAATAATCCGAACTCTCTAACACTCCCCCTCAAGTTAATGCATACAAGTTGAACATGCCTAGCTTGAAACACAATCTCTGAAAGGCACCATGAGCTAACGGCTTCGTAAAAATATCCCCCAACTGATTGTTGGAACAAATATAGGGGGTAACAATCTGTTTTTCCATCAACAAATCATGAATAAAATGACAATCAATCTCTATATGCTTGGTGCGCTCATGAAAAACAGGATTGATGGCAATAAAAAATAGTGGTCTTATTATCACAATACATAGGCATAAGAGTAGAAACATCAACACCCATCTTCTAAAGAAGAGAGCGAACCCACAACATCTCAAAAGCAGTGTGAGCTATAGCACGATACTCAGTTTCAGCACTAGAACGAGCAACAACAGTTTGCTTTTTACTGCGCCAAGTAACAAGATTACCACCAACAAACATGCAATAACCAAATTTAGAACGCCTATCAAAATGACTACTTGCCCAATCAGCATCACTAAAGCCTATTACAAATATTGAGGAAGAAGGTTTATACACCAACCCATTCCCAGGAGCACCTTTCAGATAACGCAAAATATGACAAATACCCTCAAAGTGGGGATGACAAGGAGCATGCATAAACTGACTAACCACAGTAACAACAGAGGTGATATCAAGACGAGTAACAGTGAGATAAATCAACTTTCCAACCAAATGACAATAGCGTCCAACATCAACAAATAACTCCCCCCGTTCACCATTCAGTTTAATGGTAGAGTCTATAGGAGTATCAATGGGTCGACCACCTAAGAGACCAGTCTCAGATAAAAAGTCAAGTACATATTTATGTTGAAAGAGAGATACCCTGAGCAGAACGAGTAACTTCAATACCAAGAAAATAGCGTAGGACACCCAAGTCTTTGGTATGGAACTATTAACCCAAATGCCATTTCAAGTCTACAATACCGACATAGTCACTAGCAGAAATGATAATATCTTCAACATAAACAATTAACACAATAATGGCAGCAGAAGAGCGACAAATAAAGACAGAATGGTCAAAAGTGGAACGCTGAAAACCAAAGGCAATAACCACAACACTGAATCTATCAAACCAAGCACGTGGTGACTGCTTCAGACCACAAAGAGCCTTGCGTAGTCTACAAACAAAGTGCTCAGAACCAACAACAACATAACCAGGAGGTTGGTCCATGTAAACTTCCCCTTGTAGATCTCTATGAAAAAATGCATTCTTTATATCAAGCTGATATAAAAGCCAATAACAACAAACTGTCACAGAAAGAAGGACTCGTACGGAATTAAGATGAGCAACAAGAGAGAAAGTCTCTAAGTAATCCACTCCATAAGTCTGTGTATACCTTTTTGCAACCAACCGCGCCTTAAGTTGCTCAACAGAACTATCAGGAAGATATTTGACAGTATAGACCCATCGACACCCGATGGTTTGTTTTCCCAAAGGAAGACTAGTAAGCTCCCAAGTCTGATTCTTGTGAAGGGCATTCATTTCCTCATCCATAGCGTGTTTCTATCCAGGCACGAAAAAAACTTGCTGATAAGATGAGGAACAGAGATAAAGGACAGGGTAAAAACAAAAGTTTGCAAAGAGAAAGAAATACGATCATAGGACAAATTATCAGTAGAAGAAGTGGGTAATGGAGGAATAGGAACCTCTGGTGAAGAAGATGTGGTGTTTAGACCAAAAGAAACAATGGGCTGAGATCTAGATCGCTGATAAACCTATAGTGGAGGATTATAAGGCAATGAAGGATCAAAAGATGAGGTAGCGACAAAGTTGGGGAGGATGAGGAAGGCTCCCCCTAATGGGCAAAGATGAGATCTATAGACAAACTTTGACCAGAGGATGAAAAACATATGGTAGATTCGAAAAAAGTAACATCGGCACTCACAAAGTTTTCAACGAGACTCGGGACTGTAACATCGATATCCCTTTTGAGCGTGAGAGTAGCCAAGAAAAACACATTTACGAGCACGATCAGACAATTTGTCACGATCAGGATCCAAAACATGAATAAAAGCAACACAGCCAAAAACACGAGTGAGCTGAAATGGAGAGATACTAGCATATAGAAGAAAAAAAGGAGTCTGATTATCCATAACAACATACGGCATACGGTTGATGATATAACAAGCAGTAAGAACCGCATCGGCCCAAAACTATTTGGGTACCGTCATATTGAATAACAAGATACGAGTAACATCCAACAGATGGCAATGCTTTCATTCAGTAACACCATTTTTTTAAGATGTATGAGCACAACTAGTCTGATGAATAATACCACGATCAACACAAAAAGAATTCATGATGGACTGCGTATATTGCAAGGCATTATCAGAGCAAAAAAAATTTAATGCGCTTACCAAATTAAGTAAAAATTTTATTATAAAATTTTGTAACAATACGAGGTAACTCAGAATGTTCTTTCATAAAAAATAACCATGTTATTCGAGAGTAATCATCAACAAAGATAACATAAAGAAATCTATTCAAACTAACAGTTTTAGAAGGACCCTAGATGTTCGTATGGACTACATCAAAAGAGTCAGTCTGACAACTATAACTACAACTCAGAAAGGAACTACGGTGATGCTTGCCCAACTGACAAGCCTCACATTCTAAAATAGACACATGACTCAACCCGGGAATAGTTAATCTCAACTTTGCCAATGATGGATGACCCAAACAAAAATACCACTAAAGAGGAGAGACTGTAGCACTCAAAGTCGATGACACGACCAAAGAAGGTTAATTGGAATCCAAATAATATAGTCTATTTTTCTCATGCCCCGAACCAATCATTTTCTTCGTCTATAGGTCCTGAAATACACAAGAAGTAGGCGAAAAGGTTATAGAATAATGTAAGGCTTTAGTCAATTAACTCACATAAAGCAAATTAAAAAAAAAAATAGGAACATATAGACTGGACGATAAAGACAATGAATTAGTAGGGTGAAAGAGACCTTTCCCAAGAACGAGCCTAGAGGAACCATCAGCTAGAATAATGTGATGGTTAATAGGTTTTAAAGCAAAGAAAAGAGATGGTTTACTAGACATATGTGAGCTAGCTCCGAAATCAAGAAGGAGAGGATTGAGCCACATATGTAATATTAACTGAATAGGTTAAGATAGCAGTGGATGGAAGAGCAGTGGAAGTGGATAGGGGTGACTACGGATTGGATCAAATTATGCATAATCCTACTCGATCCGCAGATTACAGATTGGCAAAAATTCAATCCGATCCGATCCGTGCCAATTTTTCAATCCGATCCGTGATTGAACGGATCGGATCGGATCGGATTAGCGGATTGAGCCTTTACTCCTATTTGAATTTTTTTTTGTTTACTTTAAAAATTCCAAGAAAAAAATTCACAACACTTTTTAATTCACATCTCAAATGAACACAATTGTTAAATAAACAAATATAATATATATTGAGTTTTTAGGTTTACTCATGTAAGTATGTAGCATATTATATTATTATACATATAATTACTAATTATATATATATATATATATATATATATATATATATATATAGCCACGGATTGCCACGGATCGGATTGAATTTCTGACCCTCTAATCTGTTATTCGATCCGTGGCTAACGGATTCTAATTTTTTAATCCTCCACCAATCCATTAGCTAACGGATCGGATTGGATTCGTCCGGATCGGACCGGATTCACGAATTCGCGAATTTTTTGTGCACCCTTAGAAGTGGATGGAAGAGCATCTTGTAGTTTTTGAATTAACTCGCTAAGTTGAGTAGTGAGTGCATCCCGAGAACCAAAATCAGAAGCTATATGTCCACGAGTTGTACTACGCTGAAGTGGCTGTGGAATACTATCAGTGGCCCAATGCACATAATCTGACTTCCCATATTTCATCCAACAATAAGGTTTAGTATGATTTGTACCACCACAATGATCGCACTTTCTGTCACCACGTCCACTAGAACGACCATCATCACGGAAACCACCACAAAAGCCATGACTGCCACGAAAACCACCACGAGAATTACCACAACCACCACTGCTAAAGACTAAGGCAGATGACTCAAAAGGAGTCACAATGAAGTTTTGCCCCAAGGAGGACCTTAATAATCAAGAATATGCATTAACAGTAGTAGAAAATTTCTCGCTAGCAAGAATCTGATCTTTAAAGCCACGAAGATCAGAGTCCAAATCAGACAACAATGAAACAATCATAAACTCTTCTCAATAACGCTTCTGTTGTTCTAAATCAGTGATAAACGGTCGATACTGCAATAATTGATCCCACAAAATTTTAAGTATGCTATAATACCCAGACAATAGTTTCTCGGACTTCTTAGAAGCAAAAATCTTCTCATACAACTCATAAATCCGAGAAACATTACTCTGCTGTGAAAAAGATTCTGCAAGAGATTCTCAAATCCTCTTAGAGGAATCACAAAAGGCAATTGTAGAGGCAATATTGGATTCCATACTATGCCACAACCATCCCATAACAATGGAATCCTCACAAATCCAATGCTCATATTTTTTTGTGTCTTCAGGAAGTTTGTTAGTTAAATACTTAATTTTCTTTCACCCATAAAGAAAAACTTGCACAACATGAGCCCGAGCAAGGTAATTAAGACTATTCAATTTTTCTGAGGTAATTGACCTAGGTATATCATCATTCTTGATGGGTTGTGGTTGATTATCAGTCATGATTATGTTTCAGATTCAATAAACAACTCAAGAATTAACAATTAAAAATATTTTCCAGTCTAAACACAACATATAAGATGAAGCTTTCATAAATAGAAGTGAGGGAAAAAAAACAGTAGAGAAATTTTGAAGTTTAGCCAGAATCCAAGAGAAAGAACATTGCCTTAGCAGAAATATAAGTCCAGAATTTACCAGCAATTGAAAATAGTAGAGAAATTTTGAAGTTGAACCAGAATCCAAGAGAAAGAACACTGCCTTAACAGAAATATGAATCCAGAATTTAGTTTCAAAAGCAAAATGGGATCAGATTCGATCTCAGAAGCAAGTAATCATAAAATCTGGACATGCCCAAGTCTCCATAACAGTTCTAGCAGACATTAAGAGCATATCATAGCAGCAAACTCAAGAAAAAATAGTAACAGGTCATAGCCGAGACTCATTTTGGGCCAAAATAACGATTCAAAAAGCTCTAAATCAACCAACAATCACCACAAGATCTCTTACCAGGTGCAGACGACACCCTTAGAGTGAATTCGAACCAACAAAAATAGCTTAAAAAGCTCTAAATAGCAGATCAAAAAATCTGAGATCCAAAGTCAGAAAAAGTTTTAAAAATTGAAAACATCTATTAATCTGCTTCAAATCACAAAACAAACACCAGCATAATCTCAAAAAAATCAAGCGAACCAGTTGGTATGGTTCTTGACCTAGAGATGTTAACCTTAGCATAATGTCAGCACCTGTACGCTGATGTCATCCCTCTCTGATGTTTACCAAGTGAATAAGAATGAGTTCTAGGCCTTAATTTGGCTCTAATTCCAAGTTGAGTTTGATTGATTGTGTGTTAGGGATTATGAAAGGAGAAGAAGAGGAGGAAGAAGCAAAATAAACTATCTGTATTCACATGTGTGTAATACATAGACCTAATACAAAAATACCTTATACTCTCTACAATAATAGAGAAACAGTAAGAAAACAAAAATACCCTTAAATCAAGAAGGCCAAACTCTCTAACACACATTAAATATTGTGTGCTTGTTTGTTATTTGCTTCCACTGTGCCGAACAATGGTTATTTTTCCCCAACAAGTATGAAGGACAAAAAATTGTAAGAAAGGGCAGTTAGGAGGGGTTAAAGGAAAGGTATTGTTTGAAGGACAAAAACATAAAAGAGAGGCTCCTTATATCACTCATTCCATCATCCTCTATGTCCACTTTTGAATGAAAAGATTGTGGTGGTTTAAGACTTAAGAGCGAATTAGGTTCCCTTCTCTTTCTTTTCCTCGTTTCCTTTCTGTCAAACAATAGAACTTCTATCCTACCCTTTTCTTTCCCTTTCCCTTTCCTTCCTTCAACTCTTTTCTTGAACCAAAGGGGCCATAAGAATTGATTCATTAGGAAATAAACAAAATGCTAGTAAAAAAGGCCACAGATTTAGAAACTCAAATAGCATCCAGCCCTACACACACACACACCCACACATTTAGGACCCCACAATATGGGAATGGAAGAAGAAATAAACCCAAAAATGAACTGAATTTTTTCACTTGGATTTATTTTATTTTTATTTTTCAAGTTCATAAATATAGAGCATAGACATTGAGTCACATACCAGGATACCAGCAATCACAAAAATGGAAGTGAGTTCCTGCTGTTGATGGAAGTCCTGCTCATAGTGAAGTAATGTTTTAGGAGATGAATATTTTCTAATATGAGAATGAAGCAAGTATTATAGAAGTTAGGAAAATGATATTAATTAGATTTTTTATTTTATTTTAATATATGAAGAAACCTTCAAGAGGAATGCAAATCCTGCAAGAATACAGCCCAAGCATGTTCCAGCTGCACCAACCTGCAAAGAGTACTCTTGAGTAACATAAATAGTCTATCCACCAACAACATAAACATCAAGAACTTATAGTAAAAATACAAACAAAAAGACCTTCACATTCTAACCATCAAAAGCGTCCGTCTTCCAAATTTATCCATTAAGAATACACACAAAATTGAAAATATAATCTGCAAAAGAATGTTCAAATCATCTGATAAATGCATCAAGCAAAATCCCATATTAAAATTACACTTATAACAGTCAATAACCTGAATAAAAGCCATTGATGTAGTCCCAACACTAACAGAACAACCTGCCATAACATATAGATAGATATATATTCATTCCTCAAACTAGTTTTTCTCAATTAATTACTCAAATAAATCATTACTAAAGTCACTTCGTTACCAGCTGATTCAAAAATTGAACTTGCATAATATCCAATTGCACTACTCCCTCCAAATTGTACCAGTAGCATTAGCCCAACTCCAACCTAATGCAATAAAGATATATTGAGCTTGTCTTGAAAATGCAACATGTCACAACTAGGATAAATTAAGGCCTAGCTTACAATGAGTGAATGGGCATATTTTCGCTTGAACAAGTCTAGAAATTTGGACTCTGAGAGCCGTTGAAGCATTTCCGTGTGATCCTGTAAAACATTATCTTATTTCTTGTTGTTTCATGCTTAAACAAATTAAAAACACACATAAAAAAGATAGTTTTTTATTTTGTTCGAGGTAGTCACTTTCTAATCAGAATATGAAGCTAAATTATTACTCTGATCTCGGTCAATTCTTTAGAAATATCAGCAGTTTTTCCCCTTAGGCGTTGTAGAGTTGCTTCTAACTCTTTTTCTTTACCAATCTTCGCCTGCAGAATGTTGCACTCATCAATTGTACATTCTAAGAGATGCTTTGCCACAGTTTCTGGCATTAGTTTAAAGAAAAATTAGAAAGAAAAAAAAACAAATTAAAAAAATTTATCTAAATTTTGTGCTGTTAAACTGGTTTAAACATGTTTTGGTTTAACATTATACCAGAAATGCAAAGAACTATTTTATGATAAACCATTGAACTAAACCAACCGTCTGTTTATTGACCTTTCCGATGATAAGCCATTTAAGAAGCCTAACGATAACAAGTTTAAGAAGAAAAAAAATTGATAATCCTTTTTTTGTTTTCTTTTTGGAATATTCGATGAAGTAACACAACTTTTGAACTTATCAATAGACCTTCTTGCTTCATTAAAATTGGAAACTTCATACATATAACAACTGCAGATAAAATTTTGAAATCAAACTCACCAAATATCTTGGAGACTCTGCTATGAAGAATAAGCCAACAACTTGTACCAAACATGGTATGATTCCTGAAATTGCAAGCCAGTTACAAGAAGAAAAAAGCTAATGTGAAGGCGAGAGCTCATGAGTGTGTGTCCTCATAATAGACTTGCTCTTACAAGAAAATACCATCACACTCATAAAATAGTAAAAGAATGAAGCAAGTTATATACCAATTACAGCCAAGGTGCGCCAAGTAAAAATGTTGCCGATGATATACATTAGTGCTACACCAAAGCCCACCATAAACTGTAGAATTGCCAATGCATATGCCCATGAACAAGAGTTGATTCTAATCTGAATCTATACATACTAGTTTTGATTTACCAGACTAGCTGTTGAACATCTCCCTCGAATATTGTGGGGAGTGATTTCTGCTATATATACAGGTACCTATTAGGCAATGGCAATGCACACATCATTACACATTATAAAGAGAAATCATCTATGTGTGATATGAAAAGCTTGTTGAATTACCACAAAACCATGAATACCAATCCCAAATCCTAATGATAGTCTTCCAAAGTCGAGCCACCAAGCACCCTTCCAACAAGCACAAAAATTTGAAATATTAATCATGCTCCAAAATGAGAAACAAAGGCGAAAAGGAGAAAGGATGTCATTAACTTGATTTAGAACGTGTCTTTCACTCTTCAATTTCTTTCCTTCTTTTATTTTTTCCTTCTATTTTCTGTTTTAGTTTCAGGGTCATTACATGGTAAACTAATTAACTCATGTGGTCAAGTGCGAAGAAATGGGTTCAAATACTCTGAGCATGCAGTCAATTTTTACAAATAATGTCAAAAGTTAAGTCAATATCTAATTTACCCTTTCCATGATCATCAATTAACAAGGGACCACACTGTTAATGACCTTTTTTCTGTTTTAGGAACACTTCAAATACATACATTATATGTTTTCAGAGCAACTTCATATAAGAATTACTTCCAAGGAATGATCCATCATTCTCTAATTCCTTTTTCATAGTCAAAGATCTAGGTATACATCGAACCTCGGCAGCTAAAAGTTTGACAAAATGAAAATTGTATACAAAATGAGTTTGATTACAAGTCATTGTGTTATAAGTTTCTTGGATAAGTGAATTTTCTTGAAAGTTGCATCCAAGGCAACACAAATGTTGCCCTTCATTTGTAAGCTATGTGAGATGGTACAAGAATTTGAAACATACATCAAATTCTCTCATCATAACACTACAATTAAGAAAAATGGACCAATCAGATATTACAAAGAAATTTGAACACGTGTTATGATTGGACTGGAGCACCAACTGGCCTATGGTCGAGGACTATCTAATAATTTCTCTCGTTATAAACTTGCCTATAACATGTATGGTTGTAGTGAAGGACTTAAACGAAATCACAAAAAACCTTAGCAAAGATTATTGCAAGCCACCCCATGATAAAAAATGTTTCCAATAACCACATAGCCTGCGTCCCAAAAGCAAACAAAAATGAGAATGGTTACAAAGTTGTATATAATGTTTGGAATAGAAAATTTGACATTTGATTTGAGACATCAAAAGGGGTATAAGGAAAGAGGAAATTAAAGAACTTACACCTTTCCGGCCAAGAAGATCAGCAGCTTTACCACTTATTGTTGCACCTAACATTGTTCCAATTGTCATTATGGAACCGAAAACTGAGTACTGTATAAGATGGAAAACGAACAGCAAATCAAATAGAGAAACAGAAAGCTTGAACTGACTGGAAACAAGGTACTCCTTTCACTGAGTCCATTGTCTTAGTGAGTGACTTCAAAATCAATCAGGCCATGTAAATTATCTGAATTGATATGGTAGTGACTAGCTAATAGGACTTAAATAAAGAGAGATTTTTCGTTATTTGTTTGTATATATGTGTGTGTGTATATGTATTTGGGTGTATGTATAGGCATACATGTACATGTAGGTGAAATAATGTCTACGAGGAGGGGTCATTGTATGAAGCAAATACAAGTTCGAATCTGAAAGTATATAATTTGCACAAAATAATACCAAATCTTAGTTCTGTTTGGTTTTGTTTTCTGATAACAACTTACTGTTTTTTAAGAACTGAAAATCAGAAGTTGTACAAAACTCTGTTTGGTAGACAGTTTTTAAAAATTATTTTCTGAAAACTCAGTTAAAAAAAAAAAAGTCTGTTTTTCATAAAACAGTTTTCTATTTTCTGAATTTTTAAAAAATTGAACACGAGCAGGATCTAGACTTTCTCTCACGACATCCCTTATCAGTAAAACTTGTCAATGGATCGAATTTGGATTGGATCTTGCTTGATCTGATTTGGATCCTATAAGAAATAGATGCTATCCGATATTTCGTCTGTTATTGAATCCATATCTAATTTTACAGTTTATAGATATCTGATTCAATAATCAACCAATTTGTTAAGGGGTGTAGCTTTTGTTAAAAATTTATAAATTAGAAAAAGTGAGAGAGAGAGAAAAGATTGAAAAATATGAAGAAAAAAAATGGAGAAGAAAAATCAGATATTTGATTCTTAGTTAAAGAAAAAAACAATAAAGAGATAAAAGAACCAATAGAGGGACAAATAGAACTAAAGAAATGAAGAAAAACTGAAATAATATAAACAATATTTTTGGTTAACTTTTTCATCAAATGCACCAATTGAATGATAGATAATATATTTATAACATAACATATATTACATTTTAGTTAGATCTGATTATTATCAGATCGGATTGACTATAACTCATATTCGATTTGAGAATTTAACAAATTCATAACCTATCTCTTGTTTCGGAACACACAAAGTATTTCTTGTACTTTAATACTGATATCCTATCCAAATCTTACTTGGGCCAACTTAACATGACTATTTGCGAAAGAGTTGTGCTTTACAGAAAGAGATACTATACATGATTTTGTACAGAATAAGGTGGCTCATTTGCTACCTATCACCTAACAACAAATTAAAAGACGCAACAAAATTTCGTATAAATTTCATGGATATGGATGGAATTTTTTTGACTCTCCCCTTGTTGAGCAAATAAGAAAGTTATTTTCTAAAAAAAAAAGAGATAAATTCTTCTTTAAAATCCCATGATGCCCTAAGAATGTAGACTATCCAACAACAATAGGCAATGTTCACAAACTTCTTATAAACAATCACCACTAATGGCATATGATAAATTTAAAAAAGAAACCATAAAGTACCACTCACTTCTTGGATAGAGAGGCCCAGGTCTTTCATGATACCAGACTCAGCAGGAGAAGAATATCCAGACTACAAAGCAATAATAAATCAATAATTAGTCAGATGTAAGCTCTATAAATCATATTATTTTATTTATTATTGATTGCTGATTAGTTGATCCAAGTTGATGGGTTTAATCATCTAATTACTAGTTAGATATATGTTATAAGTTGTACACCCCGACTTTGCATTGTTGCTGGCTAATTAGTGCATTAGACACTTTTGCATCCTTTTCTGGACTTTGTCCAAACCCTACCAAGAGTACCATTCTTCTTTCAGGTGTCAATGAACCTAACAGAACCTCCATCTCTAATCTTTTTTTAATTTCCCATTGGTAACCAGCCTCTGAAATACCTAGGTATCCCTCTCATTTCATCTAGGTTAACTTCAGGGAACTGTCAAACAATCATTGAAAGAATGCTCGGCAAAGCTTCTAACTGGTGCAACAAGGTTTTGTCATTTGCACGGAGATTACAATTGATCCAGGCAACTCTCAGCACTATTCACAACTAGTGGACCAATATTAAATATTTTGATTCTCCCAGCCAAGGTCATCACTCAGATCGACCAAATTCTTAACAAATTCCTATGGTCAGGCCCAGCATTAATTCAAGGAAAAGCAAAGATTGCTTTGGAAGAAGTTTGCAGGTTGAAGACAGAAGGTGGATTGGGTATACCTAACATGGAAATCTGGAACAAAGCAGCAGTAACCAGACATATATGGTACTTGTTTTCTAATCCTACAAATATTTGAGTGGAATGGGGTAATAAGCATCTTACCAAAGGAAAGAGTATATGGGATATCAAGATTCCCAGTGATGCTTATTGGTTCTGGAGGAAGCTTCTCCAAACAAGAGATATTGCTAGAATATTTATTCAACATATGGTTAACAATGGAAACAACACCTCAGTTCTCTTTGATCACTGGCTCCCTTGTGGCCCCTTGATCCAAGCTATTTCTCTGCAACCTAGACGAGGCTGGGCATCAACAGGTACTCCAAGGTTTCAACAATCATCTCTAATGATCAAAGGGCTATTCCTAGAAGGTTAGATAATCTTATCTCCTATTTATTCAACATCCCCAACCTTGCCAACCAACCAAACACTAACCAGGAGGATGTTATCTCTTGGAAACACACTCCTAATGGCCAGTACTCCCTTTCCCACACAACTAAAAACATTTCTCAACCTCATAACCCATTTCATTGGGTTTGGTTTAACATGAATATCCCAAAACACTCCTTTTGCTTGTGGCTAGCCATTCAAGATAAACCTAGATTAGATTACCTTATACAACCTAACGTTCGTGTTTTGTGCCTAAAGTCCCTGACTCTCACAATCATTTGTTCCACCAGTGTGAGTATTCTAATTGTATACGGTCTGAGCTTCAATATATAAATGCGGTTTCCACACAAATCCTAGAAAATTGGCATGAATTCCTGATTTGGGCCTCGTCCAATTGGAAGCAAAAGAGAAAATCGAGCAAAATTTTAGTTTGGAAGCTCACGTTGGCCAACTTTTTATATCACATCTGGAGAAGGAACAAAAAGCTAGGGTTTTCTCCAATGCTAGCAAATAACAATCGAAAACCCTAAATTCAATTTGCAAGCCCATTCGCAATCGCCTTTTCTCTATCAAACGCTCCAATTGTCCCCAAATCCTAGATTTCTTGGAAATGGTCATTTTCAGTTCTTCGATTTTATAGGGATGAGCTTTTGGATCGAGCAACAACTGGGGCTTGTTTGTTCGTGGCTGTTTTTTTTTTTTTGGGGCTCATGGGTTGGCCAAACCAGGAACAAATCCTACTATTCATTTACAACATCTTGGTTAAATAAACGGGTCTCATTCTTAGGGATGGCAATTTTGTCCCCCGCCGGGTTTTCGCCCCGTCCCGCCCAGTTTAGGGAGGGTATGGGAGCCATTTTTTTCCCGTAGGGACGGATTTGGAAAAAAAAATCAAAACCCGCCGCGGGTACGAGACGGGTTTGGGACTCTATAATAACCCGCCCCATACCCGCCCCGCCTATATATTTTATTATTATAAATATATTTATATGTATATATATATATATATATATACAAATTATAATTTTACTTTTGGCTGTATTAAGACTTATGTTTTCATTTTATCTTTTTGTTGTATTAAGATTTCTTTAATTGTTGGATCAAACTTGTTACTAAGTTATTTAGTTGTGAAATATATTTTCTGTAATAGACTATTTAATTGTGGAATCTTATCATTTACTTCTTAAACAGGGTTATACTATTTTGAATTTAATAGTATCAAACTTGGTACTATCCACTAGGCTCTTATTTTTTGAAAAAATTAATTTTTATTGATATTTGATGTGGTTACAATTTTGTGGGAAGAGGCCTCGCCTTGCCCCGTCTCGTCCCACCCCTTTTGAAATTTTAAATGGGGCGGGGTGGGGCGGGGACGGGGTGGGGTTTTTCCCAACGGGGCGGGGATGGGTTTTGAAATTCTGTTCCGTTTCAAACCCGCGGCGGGTTTGGTAATAGTGTTGAAGGCAGCGGGGCGGGGACGGGTTTAGGCAAACCCGTGCCGTACCCGCCCCGTTGCCATCCCTACTCATTCTTACTTGACTTAACGGGTCCCGCTCTTACTTGCCTAGTTACTTGTCAAGCATTTGTACTTTTAAAATATTTTTTGTCCGGAATAAATAAATATATATATATAAATTTATATTTTTTTCACTTAAATATTTATAATTTTTATTACACATTAAATTTTTTAATGAAACCATTTCTGTTATAAAGATAATTTTAAGAGCTTCAATTTGAATACCAATTATTTTATATTCTGACATAATTTAAAAAAATATTAAAATTTTATTATCATTGGTTAGGAGAAGCTGTTATGGAGCCAAATTTTAGAGATCCTAACATATTGATGTGACTGGCTAAAATACTGACATGACTCACCAGAATTTGAATTTAGAGAATCAAATATAAAGAACCCATTCTGAATGCCCTAATTAGGCTTATAAAGGAGAAAAGTGCAAAAAAAAAAAAACACTCTCAAATGAGCAAATATTGCTGATTTGTGCAAATAAGAAGAAATTTTCAATTTGGAAAAAAAATAAACAATGAAATGACTAAAATACCCTTACTTTATAAATATAAGGGTAAATATCAGTGACACCTTCTCGTATTTGACTTTATCTCACGCAGCTACAACTTTGTAAAATTTTATCGCAAACATTCCCTGTGATTTGTTCCGTATATCACAAACACTTCCTCTTGTCAAAAGTATATCGTGTTAGAGAACTTTTTTACGGTGAAATGACCTTACTACTTTTTGACTTCTAACTTAATCATTTTGAATACTAAATTTAGTCCTTTAACCCTGTGTAATTGACCAAAATACCCCTTTGAATACCCATTTCTCTTTCCTTTTCCTCTTTCTCTATCTATCTATATATGCTATAATATATATAACCTATATATATAATTATTTATTTCCATTAATAATAATATTAACATAAAATAAAAAAGTAACTGTGTTTCTCTTTCTTTTTCTTCATCCATCAATGTATATATACTATAACGAATATAACCTATATATATAATTATTTATTTTCAAAAATAATAATGTTAACATAACATAAAAAAGCAATTGAATTTCTCTTTCTTTTTCTCTACCTATATATATATATATATATATATATATATATATATATATATATATATATTTATTTTGATAAATAATAATGTTAACATAAAATAAAAAGTAATTGAATTTCTCTTTTTTCTTTCTCTATATATATATATATATAATAAAAAAGTTGAGCTGGATTATCAAGTATATAATAACAAACAGGCACATAAAATAAAAAAGTAATAAGTAATCAAACTCAATTGCCATAAATATAACAAAAAGCAACCAAATATCCAACATTCCAACATTTTATGCTTGGTTACCCATAAATTTAAAAAAAAAAAAAATCCAAAATATAAAAATACAAAAAATGGGAAATGTGAAGTTATCCTACTCCGTTAATATCAATTTACGTCACAGAGGGGTGTTTGCTCTATGATCAATTCTTCCTCTCTGGCAGCGATTCTTCCACTAGAATGTTGAATTTGTGTTTCTTAGTCCAAATGTAATATTAAGCCTAAGTTTGGTTGGATAGACTTACCTCCCCTATTCGGATCTTATTTTTCCAGACGTCAATCTCGCAAAACAACCTCTGTACCATCTAAGAGCTATTTATAAACGGTGTTGTTGGGTACAAAATGGTTCAAGATGAAGGATTACAACATGATTTTAGAATTCTAGTGAGAGAGAGAGAGTTTTATTTAGTAATTTACCAAATAATTTCAGAAACAAGAGGGTAGAGAGAGAGAGAGAGAGAGAGTCAAGAGTGCAGAAGATGGGAGGGGAAAGAGGGACGGTGAGTCTATGGGCTTTTAGGTAATTTAGCAACATTAAATATTTTACATTAAAAATTAATTAAATAATAAGAGCCAATCAAAACATTTCACATCATTTTTAAATCCAAAAGTGATAGGAGGTACAAAATTATACGAAATTGTATGCGTAAAATATAAACAAACCTCGTGGGAGGGTGTCAGTGATATTTATCATAAATATAAAAACAACAATGGTAAAACATTAAATGACAAAAATGATGCTTTTGATTTTTCAAAAAAATCTAACATCATTAAGGGTTATTTTCCAAGAGATATATGCAGTATGGAATAATTTGTTTCAAAATTTGAAATTATAGGAATTTATGCATAATACCAAATAGTAAAAGTGTTTCTCGCATATTTTTTTATAGACCATGCTACTTTGACAGAATTGTTAGGCAAAATTGCTATACCTAAATTTTTATATTCTTTCGATGCATGTGAGAGGTTCCACCATATACACTCACCACATACATCATATGGATGAGAAAATGTAGGTCTGACCATTCTCCTAACTATTATTTTTCATTTTTTATATAGCCCTTTTTTATTTGCATTTTATTAAAAAAAATAAAAAAAAATCTCCAATTCAATCATCCAATACTTTCTCTCAAGCGTGACAAATATTTGTCATATGGATCTATTGAAATAAAGCCAAGGGCGAAATACTTGCAGTTCCATATAAAACATTATTCTAGATTGGGTAGGGAATACAAAATTAGCGCTAAATAGACCCCGTTTTTTCATATCCCCTTAGTTTTTGTATTCATTGAGAATTTTTATTTTTATTACACCACATGAAAGTAAATAACCAAAATGTGTACCATATTCAAACCTCGTCAAATTATCAAATGTGGCGTAAAAGAATATACACGTACCTTACTCAAAAAGAAACATAGGTCAATAACATATGTAAGAAACTTAAAATTATTATTATTTTTTTAAAATGATAAACACCAAGAAATAGTTTTTGTGATTTTCAGTAATTAAAGTAATGGTGGATCCATAATTCCCATTATTTAATGAAGTTAATTTTTGAATAAAAGAAATTAATATAATATACCATATCAATTTATCATTCTAGATAAAAATCATAAAAATCATGAAAATTATTTTATGAAGTCTATCAAAATATATATATATTTTTTAAGAGAAACATGAAGTTATTACTATGGTTACTACTCATGCATGCTCGCTTAGTTCATTCGGTTTCAATTGATTTACGTATAAAAGGAGATGAGCTTATATAAACTCAACAAATTTTAAGTATATTTAAACTCTCTCTCTCTCTCTCTCTCTCTCTCTCTCTCTCTATATATATATATATATATGCTTACAGCGCATCCATAGCCCAAGGTAGCGCAGGACGCAATGAGGATGCTGAGGACAAGAGCAGCCGTGATGGGCGAGGAATCACTGGCTGTGGCGACACCCTCGTGGCCATCTGCCTTTTCTTCAACAATCAGAGAGCTTGTTATCAGTCCTTCTTCCATGCTGTCGGTGTAATAATATTCTCTCTCTCTCTATATATATATTTTAGAGAGTGGCAGTTGTTTGTCATTAAATATTCTCTTTTCTTTTGTGGCATATTAGTATAGCACGTAAGGTGTATTGGTTTGTTGAAATGCTGTGGTGTAATGTAAAAGGTGTATAAATTAGAGGTGCGTGCGGTTCGGTTTGATTTTGGAACCAAATCGTATTGTATGGTTCGATTCTACTAAAAATAAAATCGAATCAAACCGTGAAGATTAATAGAACCAGACTGTGAAGAACCAATTCGGTTTGGTCCAGTTCCACGATTATGACTCAAATTACAAAACTATTATGTTCCAAATTTTTCACATAAAAGAAACGACAGTAAATTTTAAGAAAAAATAGAAAAAAGTATAGATGAAGAACAATACAATTTTTAAATTAAATTTCAATAAAATTTATTAATTAAAAATAAATTAACATGTTCAAGCCATAGAAACAAAGGACGATACATCCCACATAAATCCACAGGCACACAAATACTTGTAGGGGAAGTAAATTTTTTTTTTTAAAAAAACACACATAAATTTGTTTGCTATATAATATAATGCAGAGACCCAAATACAGAGAAAGAAGAGAGATAGTGAATTAGTGAGTGAGAGAATGAGAATTGAGAACAATTAAGAAAGAACTAATAGTCAAGACAAAGTACACAGTAACATCCATCTCTTCACCGACGTAGACAAAGAGGTGGCCCTCTGGTACACCATCGGATCGAGCGACGGAGTGGCAGTGCAGAACCATACGATGCAGAGTTGTGGATGTTCGATTCAAAGTAGGATTTATATTTTATATGTTCTTTACAGATGTATAGAATGAATCGTAACTAGTAAGAACTATCGAATTGGTAAACCGTTGGATCGTAAGTGGTAAAGGAAATGGACTATCGACAAGGTAATATGACAAAGGACAATCAACAATGGCGAGGGATTGACAAACATCGGAGAGAGAGAGAAGAGGAAGTCACAGAGCTCGTGGTGCCAATTAGAATTTTTTTTTTTTTTTGGGTAAGTAGCCAGATATTATATATATATAATAGTATATAAAATGGTTCGGTTCGGTCCAGTCCTGAAACCAAAACCGAACCGTAAACTTACGGTTCCAAATTTTTGAAACCGTGATTGGACCGAACTATAAAAAAATCGGATTGAACTGTCCGGTTTGATTTTAGGTTCGGATGATATTTTGTGCACCCCTAACATAAATAGTCCAATTTTAAGTAATTAATCTCATTTAATATTTGTTAAAAAGAACAATGAATGACATTCGAATATATGATATAAAAATGCACATCATGATCTCATTTATTTTGCTTCACAATTTAACACCATTCATCATTTCATCGTATCGAGTAAGCCAGGAACAAAAAAACATATATATATATATATATATATATATATATATATAATTTTAGATGACAACCTTCTTGTAATTCTCTAAAAATTTGGTTGGACCAATTTAGCTTGTAATTAGGTGGGTTTTTTCCAGGTGGCATGGGTGTGATCAATGTGAAGTTGACTTGTATTACAAGACTTTGCGTGTGCTTATAATACCAAAACAACAGTAGTTACGTAAATACTTACTATGTCCTGATCTTCGATCACAATTAGACCAGTCACTCGTGAGTAACTACGCAAGTGTTGTCCGTACCAAAAATATGATGTTGAACCAATATTTATAGAACAAATTAAATTCTCTACCAGCCCGTGATATTACATGGTGTCCGGTTTAGATTCCCAATTCAGGGATTACTAGATTGTTGTTGAGAAGGTTGTGTCAAGACTAATGGTTTAATTACTCCAAATATATGGAGAACATCCTCCTCAATACAGCTGAAGTTCAATTGTGACAGCCCATTTAATCCTTCCAACCAAATCAGCTACCAATCTACCACCAATATTTTTTCCTCATAAATTCAATGAAGAAGAAAGCAGGGGTGCAATTTGGGATGACCAAATTAATTTGAGTGTAACTTGATTTTTTTTTGTACTTGAAAAAATCACATTTAAGTTAATTAAGAGTTGGGCCAAACTTAATTAGGGTTGAATTTAGATTGAAGTGTTAACAACTCGAGTTCAATCCGAACATGAATTTTAATTTTATTTTTTATATATATTTTTAATTTTAAATATATTAGATATATTTCAAATTGTTATCACATTTTTCTTTTTATTTTTATTTTTGTTAAAATCTTAATTTATTTATATATTAATAATTTGGAGAAGTAATTCCCAATGAATTTGTTTGTAACTTTTTAGAAAGAATTTTTTTTGCTTAGAAATAATCTAATCCAAACCTGAGATCAATTTAATTTTTAGCCTAATTCTCTAACCTAGGTCCAAACCAAAAACAAAAATTTGAACAGTGTATATCTCTGTATATTCACAAGTATATGTTTCTGCTATAGTGCAAGATCTTTTATCTGCAAAAATTGAATTGTTGTGAAAAAAAGATCAATTTAACTTAATTAGATATCAACCAGGCCAACTCGACTAACCCGACCATAATAGGGCTTGGCTTAGCTCTTCCTAACCCAAGGTTGGGTTCAACCCAAGCTTAGATAACATTACTCATAGCATAGGTTGGGCTAGGGTTGATCCTTTAACCCACCCAACTCGTCCAAATTGCATGCACCTCAAAAGGAAGCAAGTAAAGGGCTAATGTAATAGGTTAGACGCTTATCAATGATCTAAAAGCCTAAGCTATTAGGTAGTATTGCCTACCCGCCCATTTATACCCAATCACTTTCCCATCCGGATCCAATGCCCTCGTTGTAGTCGGACAACCCACCCTATCCGTCCTCGGACTCCACCCGGGTGGGCGCTAGGCGTGACACTGAATCAATGATTGAATCTGACTCTGATACAAACTGTAATAGGTCGGATGCTTACCAATGACCTAAAAGCTTAAGTTATTTAGTAATATTGCTTACCCACCCATTTATACCCAATAACTTTTCCATCCGAATCCAATGTGGGACAAGACCCTCTAACAGTTAATCACAAAGCAACACTTTTGCTCCATGCGCTCGCTATGAAACATGGGGACTTTTTAATTTCAGATTTATTTTTTCTTTGGCAAGAAAATCACACACTCATACTAGAATACTGTCCTTGATGATGGTAAGAAACGTGATAACTTGTATGGAAACACAGACTATGACCATCCGTACTAGTTAGATACAATGACAAAAGATAGAACATATATTTTTATCATTGTGTCCAAGGTTGCCTCGAGCCTTTGGTGACTTAGACGGTCACCTACGATCCAGTCAAGAGAGGGCCCTCAAAAATTTTATTTTCTTTTATAATATTAGACTTTCTAAAATTATTATTTTCGCATCTTTTTAGACTTCCTAAAATTTTTGTTTCCTTATATATATTATTAGATTAGAATCAAGAGTAAAGATATAATAGTGACACCAAACAATTTAATTCATTCTAAAACTCCAATTTCTATCCTTATCTCACCACCTCCCTTATTTAGATCTCTCTCTAGCGATTTTTTTCTCCTCATTACAATAGCCATATCAATTATTGAATGTATAACTAACAGTTAATTGTGAAAAGCTGGGAATTATAAAACTTTCTCCTGTTAATTTTTCTGGAAGCTACAAAATAGGATTGAAGAAGAATTTAATGAAAATGTACCTTATCAGAAAAAGAAAAAAAAAGAATTAAAAGAAAATGTTACCAGAACACTAAAAATTGGGATAATGGTCATACAATCAGTTAAAATTTTGGTTCTATATATCGTCAGAAATAATTAGTGTAATCATTCATTGTAAAAGGTATTGATTTTGTTTGCTAAGTTCTTTTTTTATTTATAAATATGTCTATTAGGAATTGAAATTCTAATAAAATTTACAAGGAAATTTAGTAAATCAACCACCAAAGGAATTAAATATCAAAAAGACTTCTTTCTTCGCCTAAGGCCTGAAGTTGTATTGAGTTGGCTCTAAATACACATATATTTGTTATTCTAGAACTCATAATTCTATAATAGCATAGTATGGGTGATTGATGCTTGTATTTCTTCAAGTGTCTGCCCCTTGGTTTCTGGCACCAACTTTGCAATGAATAGAACAGCACAACCACAAATGAATGAATATATAAAGAATGTGCCTGAAATTTTTTACAAAAAAATTATGTCCAAGTACAAAACCATACATAAAGATATACAGACCAATATATATATATATATATATATATATATATATAGAGAGAGAGAGAGAGAGAGAGAGAGAGAGAGCACCTGCTGAACTCCATTCATATGAGAAATTGAAAGTATAAGCAATAAGCCAAGAACCAAACCAGGAGACCAAAGTCACAAGACTTCCAGCTGAACCTTTAATGGTAATGGGATATATCTGAAATGAAAGGCTTGTAATGCAATTACAGCTGTAAACCATTTTTGTAATGTTATGATAAAAATTACATTTGAGCACTAATGTTTAAAGCCAAAAGAAAGTTCACTAACCTCTGACGTTATAATCCATGGTATACCTGCCATGCCTAATGCAAAAGATGCTAGATATACCTAAACAGGAATTAATCCTAATTCAGCCAATGACTCAATCAATTATTGATTAGCAAAAGCTCAGCCAAAACCAAAGAGCTTCAAGTATATGAAAATTACTATTAAACTGACTTAGTGCCCTTCGATCCCACATTCAAATCAATTAAGAGAAATAGGAAATAGAACAAAAGTCAGACAAAAACAAAACAGTTTTTTTCCGGACAATGTTAGTGTCATGCCTCTTAAAGCACCTAAGAGTCCCCCACCGGACAAATGCAGTCCCCATATCACATGCACTAGGCACTTACCTAGAATATATAGCCCTAAGGAGATTCGAACCCCCAACGTTCAAGATGTGAGTTGAGAGCCTTGCCGTTAGGCTAACCTTTTGGGGTTAATTTTCTTCAATTTACAACTTTTCCTTCTATGTTTATTGAAAAGTATGATTTTCAGTTACAGTACATTACCATTACACCACTAAATGCCAGAATGGGAGTGACCTCTTTCCACTGTTGAAGGTCCTACATGAGGCAAGTCATTCAATAAATAATAATTTGTAAAAATGACCATAAGGAAGAAAAAAAAAAGACAAAAACTATGGAGCTATATGAATTTTGATTTAGAAGAACCTGCAATAAGAATGCCAATCCTGTAAGGAGGCAACCCAAGCATGTTCCAGCTGCAGAAGCCTGCAGGCACAAATAGATTAGTCCCAACTTTTAGATCAACTACAAACAAACTCAAATAAAACTCTTTTACATTCTAACCATCAAAAGTGGTCGTCTTCCAGATCTATCCATTAAAAGAACGCTGAGGGTAAAAGTTGGAATCTGAATAGTAGAATAAGTACAATCTTTAAATTGCAAAGTTGCTCTAATGCCATGTTAACAGCCATCTACTCTAAAAGATCAAGCTATTAAAGATGGTATAACTTTAATATTTAAATCCTTCGACAAATTCAACATTCAAATCACATCAAAATTAAAGAACCTGGACAACAGCCACGGCCATGTCCCCAATATTATTATTAAAACCTGCCAAAAACCAAAGATTCAAATATTCTTCTTTTTTGTTTCATTAATAATTATTAGAAACTTTACTTCATAATGGCCATAGTTTTACCAGCTGATTCTAAAATTTCACTTGCATAAAATGCAAATCCATTCAGCCCATCAAATTGTTGAAACACCATTAGCCCAACTCCTACCTGTACCAATATTTGAATTTTATATAGATCAAACAAGTCATAAAATAAAAAATAAGGTATTCTTGTGATTCTTTTGTTGGGCTTACAATGACTGAATGTGCATATTTCCCTTGAAATAGGTCTATAAATCCAGCTTTTGATAATCGTAGGAGTGTTTGTGTGTAATCCTGTGCAAATGACAAGAAACTTATCACCTTTATTGTATATGCACCGAAAAATATATAAAAAGTAATACAAATTAGAAAATTTAAAATATTTCTTCCTGATTAGAAGTTATTACTTTAATCTCAGCAGCTTCTTGAGAAATATCAGTATTCTCTCCCCTAAAGCGCTGTAGAACAACTTTGTATTCCTCACGGCCAATCTTTGCCTGCAAGTGATAGCACTCAAGAATTGAGTCTCTTAAATTGCTGCTCTTGCTAGAAAAGTTGATCTACTGCCATGTATTTGCTAATGTTTTCAGCTAGAAAATGGCTCAAGAACCTTATAAACAGAATTAAGAGAAGTCCCTTTTTGTTTAAGTAGTCATTAAGGAACCACCTAAACATCAATTTTAACAAGATTTTGTTTCCAACTCACCAACCATCTCGGAGACTCTGGAATGAAGAACAGACCTAGAAGTTGTGCCATACACGGTAAAATTCCTGAAAACAAATGCAAATTAGAAGACGACTTCATATCCGTTATATGAGGGTAGACCCTAGCACAACTTTACTCCATTGTGACTTGGATGTCACAGATTCAAATAAGAAAACAGCTTCTTCCCATACGGGTAAGGCTGCTTCATCTGACCCTCCCAAAACTCAGGACTGGTCCTTTTTCTGAGGGCAGCCCTGGTGCAACAGTAAAGTTGCTCCATGTGGCCTGAAAGTCAATGTTCGAAACAGAAACAGTCTCTCCGTATGGGAAAGTAAGGCTGCGTATCTGACCCTCCCCAGATTCCGAGCAAGCCCTTTTACCTTCAGATTCATTATATAAGCAAAAAGAAGTTACCAATTAACGCCAAGGTGCGCCAGTTGACAAATAAGCCGATGAAGAATGTGAGTGACTGGCCACAGCCAACCATTAACTACAGAATTGTCAATACATAATTAAGTACATGAGAAAAATGTTTATCCTTTCATCCAGATTTATAATGTCAATATTTACCTGACTAAGTCCTGTAAATTCTCCCCTTTGATTCTTAGGTGTTATTTCTACAATATAAACAGGTACCTGTTCAACAATAAAATACAAATACTATAAGATCTGGTCTGCTACATAGATAATTAAATCAAATATGAAGTGTAAAAAGTTACTGGAAGTACCACGTAAGAAAGAAGCCCAATTCCATATCCCAATAGCAGTCTTCCAATGTCTAGCGACCAAGCATCCTTTCAACACGTTATACAAACCCACAAAAAAACACAAATAATATAGCAGAAGGTAAAAAAATTATGGTGACTTATGCTTAAACTATAACTTCTAGATATTATTTTTGCCATTTTAGCAATCTCCAGATCATCCAAAAAAAAAAAATCTTGTGCGTGTAGGGAAATTTTTAAGAAGGCGTCTAAGACTACAAAATTGGTTTTCAGTGTTGAAACATCTATTATAGTAGAACTTACAGATCATAGAACCTAAGCATGCAACACCATGCAATACAAATTATTTGTGAAAGATCATACTATATCTTATTCTTCCTAAGTTTATGTAGGAATCATTCTTCCTAAAGATGATCCATAGAGAGCTTAGGGCTCATAAAGATATTTTAGGAGGTTTGCAATACAAATTTTTGATTTTTTATTGTTCTCCTTGGTGATAGGATAAAGAAGAACTTAAATAAAGAAACCTTGTGGGGGAAATTAGAAGATCAGCAACCTTGGAAAATATTATTGCAAGCCACCCCATGAGGCAGAAAATTTCTGAAAACCACATTGCCTGCCATAAAAGTTCAATCAAGACTGAGAAAAGCTTGATGTTGGCACAATTGGGTTGCTCAAAATTAAAATAATCCTATAGATAATTGAAAGGCAAAACAGAACTTACGCCTCTCCGACCAAAGAAATCTGCTATTCGCCCACTTAATACTGCACCTAACATTCCCCCTATTGTCAGAATTGAACTAAAAACAGAATACTGCAAATGAGGAAAATAAGAAAGAAAGAAATATCAGTAAAAAATGAAGAAATGCATGAGGGAAATAACATAATGGAAAGGAAAATCTCAAAAGAATAATTTGTGCTTAAAGATGGACCAAACACAAGTGACTTTTGCATTGGTTAAAGTGACTTCAGACACAAACTGAACATATTAAATTTTTTGCTTGCATCTATGTATAAAGTCATTTGTTACATGTAAAGTGCTGAATTATTGTGATCAATTTTCTGTTCATTATATCTTTTTATATATATGAACTTTACATCAATTTACTCAATCATGTAACAGTTACTGCCTACAGTGATTATTGTAGTCTTAAGTCACAACCATGGTCATCAATGAAGTGTGGACAACACAATACAATAGACAGACATTGAACATGTGCCATTTTTGTCTGGGGACTATGAATGATAAGAATTTAAATTAGTTGAACTTATTGTGCACCATCTATAAGAGAAGGGTACAAGCCCACAACAAAATTCTACGAGTAATGGAGGAGTAAATCCCATTGTTCAAATTATTATGAAGCAAGGAAAAATAAAATAACATTAAACCATGATTTCACATGACTCAGTCATGTAGTTACCATAAATGAGATGAGATGGATTTCACTATGAGAAAAGTGAAGTTTTGACACACTATTAGCTGGTATTGAATTCGTGCTTGTTTGTGTTACTTTTTTGGACTTGTTCTATGAAGAATTGAAAACAAAGGGGAAAAGAAGGAGAGGAGCACTTAATACTTACCTCTGCCGATGAGAGGCCCAGGTCTTTCATGATTCCAGACTCAGCAGGAGATGAATATCCCAGCTACAAAGTGAGAATAGGTCACATGCCAAGTCAGTATCAGCTGATTACAAAGCTAGTGTTCAATGGAACAAAAAACCAACACTAACTGATAAGCTGACTCAACAATTGGTTCCATTGAATTTACTTTTGAAAGTGTAATACTGGCTGCTATGCATAACAGCATCAAAACCATTGATGTTTATCAAAGTGTGTTGTAATCATCCATAAAAACCACATCCACATCTACTATTGAGTGATGGTGACCTTAGAAGGCTCATCAGGAGGCAGAGTTCACTGGTTCTCATATAGCATTATAGTTGCATCACAATCCCAGGAGACCTTTAAAAGCTACTGGAAATTTCTTGAAATTTGTTCTCCAATAAACTAAAATTCTCAAAATTTGTTCTCCATAGAGCTAAAATCATTACATGGATATATGGAGGCTTTTAGGTAGTCTAGTTCTGATAGGACTTGTGACTTCAAACTTGGATAATATTGAATTTGAAAACTTTGCCATAAAACCAAAATTAGAACTACAAAAAGATTTACCATTGACCCTAAATGAAAGAAAATTAAAAAAATAACATAAAAATAGTATACTAGTTTAAAGAAAACATAAATTAAGGTTCAACTAAAACTACAACTTTGAGGCTCATGATAAACTTTCTGCACATATATCATTGTCTAATCTTCACTTTCTTGAGCTTTCTACAACTTGAGGTCCGGTTTTATGAAGTCGGTACTTAATTCTTGGATCTCTTTAAGTTCAAATTTCTTAGTCTTAATGACAGGAATGGAAATGGCAGTCATTGACATGGATGAAAGATGAAGCTGTTGCTTACAATTAGGTTAGGATAGTCATTGGTTGATGAACAATGTTGATTGTTTCTAAAAGTAGTCCCAATTCCATCAATTGACAAACAAAACCCAAAATTATCCGGATTTATTAGGACTAAATTTGCAGGAAAAAGAAAGTGATGTTCCACTGATCGTTACCAAAAAGAAATTGGGTTAATTGCGTAAAAACCCCCTGAACTAACAAAAATAGACACTTAACCCCACAGCAATGAAATTACCGTTTTGGACATTAATTGCGCCGAACCTTGTTCCTCCACCGTCTACGGCCACCACCACCCTCCTCTCTCTCTCTCTCTCTCTCTCTCCGATTCACCTCAACTCTGGCAAGCAACTGTGAACAAAAAGACGACCCAGAATTCATTGGATTCAAGGAAAGACCAGAATTTTCTCCTACTTCCAATACCCTCCATGCATTGTAATTTTACTTTTACCCCCAAACAGCTCCATTCATCTAACCCCACCACCACCACTCCTATATATCTCCCGTTTTGTAAGCGAATCTATACCCTCAATTAATCCAAGAAGAAGACTCGGAATTCATTGGATTCAAGGAAAGACCAGAATTTCCCTCTGTATATTGCTGCACACACTTGGTTCTAGATTGAATAGGAATGTGCAGAGGAGTGTTATCGGAGGAGGAAATGAGGTTCGCGGTCGTCGAGCATGAGAAAGAACGGCAGTGTTAGGGTTTGTTGCTCTGTTGGATTTCACACACACGTACGGACTCATACGGAAGGTCTTCGTGTGTGTGTGTGTGTGAGAGAGAGAGAGAGAGAGAGAGACCATTCAAAGGAGAAGGAAGAATGCATTCAATACGCTCCGTTCAGGTTCTAAACTTTAACAACCGTTTGAAATCATGACCGCAATACGTTTGGACGGAGGGATTTGGAAACACAAGGGAGAAAAGAAATGAGAATCGGACTTGTTGTGTTGGACAGATTTCATTAAAAGAAAAGAAAAGATAAAAATGGTTCGTATCATATTTTTTCAAAAATAAAAGTATTAGGAGAAAAATAACACTGTTTAAATAATACTTTTATAATTTTAAATCTGTCCTCAATAATTAAAAAAAAAATTGTTATTTTACTTATATTTCATAAATATAAAAGGATTTCTCTCTCTTATCTTATCCAAATAAGAATACTATCAACTCCTTTTTTATCTCTTATTTATTCAAACATGAATGGAGTTCATTCCTATCATCTCCTTTCTTTCTTTTTTTTTCATTATTAATGTTATCATTTCATTTCTTTTCTCACGTGTCTATCCAAAGAGAGCCTAACCGTTAGGAACATTATACATGAATCTTGTACTTGATTTATAATTTCAGTTTTAACAAATATGCAGTGCTTTTCCAATAAAAGTATTTTTATAATTTTTATTATATACTTATAAATTTTATAACTTCAGTGTTAATAATTTCATGTACAAGAGTTAATTTTTGTAATTTATGTACAACTTAGGTGTTAATATATTAATATAACTAACTACCTATAACTTTTATTCTAATCATTATTGTGACACGATAAAATGAAAACGAGAACAAACAATAGACGCACAATAAGAAAGAAGTATTTCATGATTTTCTTTATTCTTTTTAATACAAAAAAAAAAACACATCAAAATAATTTCAAAATTAAATTAAAAGATAGAATCGGAACCATAAGGAACTGAATCGAACCGAATTCAGTTTCAATTTCGGTTCCAAAATTAACGAACCTTTCGAATTGATTTCGATTCTGCCGAAAGTCATAAAGAACCGAATCATATGCCTTCTAATTATGGCTTCAAAACGAGTTAAATGTCGGTATTAAATAAACACTTTGTAAAAGAAAGAAATTATTTTATTCTATAAAATAAAATAGAAACATTAGATAACACGTAGTTGTGTCTATATGTCCTTTCATTTGATAATTTGATATGTCTAACGTTTGAATATATTTTTTTACCCAACACATACAACTCGAGTCCATACTTTTAGTGAGCACCTAGAAAGCACGGACACTTATTATAGGGGTGTCGTGCCGGTGTCAGACACTCAGACACTTCTCGGATACTCCTAGAACACGTATTGGACACTCCTTAGAAGTGTCTTGGATTTTTTTTTTAGACATGCGGGGGACACGCGGGGTACATTTTGTAATTTTTAAAAGTGCAAAAAAACCCCTGAACTTTTTCAAAGTTACAAAAGGACCCATTTGAACTATTTTTTTGAGCATTTCAGTCCATCATCTTCTAAAAGTTGATATCTTGACCCCTTGAAATAACTTTAATGACATATATACCACTTAATATGACTATTATGCGTTTTCTCTATAAATATAGTATTTTCTAAAATAAAAAATTTTAAAAATAAAAAATAGTTAGATAAAATTTCTAAATAATAAATTTAGAAACAAAAAATTAAAAAAGCCAATAGAACTTTATTTAACATAAAGCCATGTTGGTTTATTTAGTATTTTGTATTTAAATTTATTTGTTTCTTATTTAAAAAAATGAGTAATGTGCAAGATTTTAGTAATGAGTTTGAATATAATGAATACCCTTTTTGAAAATACATTAATTGCTTGATAATAAATTAAAGTATTTGTGAAATTTATTCTTTTTTTATTGTTAGATTTATGGTATTGTGGATATTGTTTAACTTGTTGAATATATATTAATATATTATTTCATAGCTATACCTTACTGTGTCTGTGTCCTATTTTTTTGAAATTTGTTATGTTGTTGTATTCGTGTCGTGTCGTACCCGTGTCCGTGTCCATATTTCTTAGGTGAGCACAATAATACATGAGGATAAAAAAAAATTATTATTAAAAAGATTAGGATAAATTTCTAAAAACTTGGGCATTTCTGGCTAAATTTTCAGGCCCTTAAAATTCCTCAGTTTTCACTGCCGACTAAGATGATCAAACATTCTCCTAAAATTAATTAGGAAAAGCTCCATTTTATATGATGATTAGACTCTTAAAATAAAGAAAAGAAAAGAAATAATAGGAAAAGCACCATTTTATATTTTTATGGTTGCAGAGGCATGAAAGTTATTAGGAAGTTATTTTAGTTGCCCAAATTGCACATATTTATATCAAGAATAGTAATCCTAAAATTAAAATTAAAGACATTAGTTTTAAATCAATCACCTACCGTCCAAGTTAAACTTGCATGTGGTCTAATGGTTCAACTCCAAAGAGTTGGCTTTAGTGAAGTTTTTGGGCCCAGATGAGGTCTTATGTATGAATCATATTGAATACAAACATCATATTCAATACAAACAGTTTCTTAAGAAGCACCGACATTAATAATATGTGTGAATAACACGTTTTACACGGTGTCGTGAAATTAGTGGGGACAAAATTACTTACGCTAATTTTAAATAAATACAAATATAATACTCAATCCTCTACTTACCTTAAAGTTTAGCTTTTCTTATTATTCAAACTCCTATAAAATTGGAATTTTTTTTCTCTATATTATGCACTTTGATAGAGCCTAACAATTCATTTGGATTGGTGGAAATAAAAGGAAAAGAAAGTGATGGGGAGTATGAAAGAAAGCTTAGCTTGTGTTTGGTTTAAAAGACAAATGGAAAAGAAATGATAAGGAGGAAAGAGGAGAGGACAAGGAGCTCACTATCGAAGATCCTTTTCAAAAGGAGAAGATTTAAGGATTACTATGCTCTTCTATTACTTCTAATTCTCTCAACATAAATTACTCACATCATAGCTTACTCTTTAGCCGCCTTCTTTTGGATATGATCTTAATTTGGTACTCACTTACTCCTTGAAAGCTTATGTTTGGTTTAAAAGATAAATGGAAAAGAAAGAACAAAGAGGAAAGAGGAGTGGACTAGGAGCTCATGAGTTACCCTTTGAAGTAATTTTCTTCGATCTACTATTTTTTCAATCAAGATGAAGGTTATTTACTATCATTTTCTGTCACTCATTTCTCATCCCGTCTACTTTAACCCGATTCCGATCATTTATGAGAAAAGTTTCACTTTCTAAATTTATCCTAGAAACCAAAAATAGGGTTGATTTCAAGTCAACGGAATAGACAAAATATATATATATATATATATAGAACTGAGTGCTTATACTTGAAGACCCAAAAATGAAATAAAATATTAAATACTCACAGCTGTACCAAAACCAAAGGAGCCACAGATAGCAACCAAGGTACTGAAAACAAGAGGAACCGTGACTGAGCTGCAGCCATTCCCACCATCTGTTTCTTTCACAACAAGCAAATGATCCGTTAACTGTCCTGCTTCATCACTTTCCATATATATATATATATTCTGTATACAACGAAGAGAGATACAGGAACGAAAAAAAAAGAAAAATAAAGATGGTACTCTAGCTGAGAGTGAGAGAGAAAAGAATCATAAAAGATGGTACTCTAGCTGAGAGTGAGAGAGAAAAGAATCATAACTGATACTCTGTGTGTGTGTGTGTGTATGGAGAGAGAGAGAGAGAGTACTTGTTTGTTTTCAGTGAGACTGTGAGAGTAGAATGTTAGGTATGAAATCTAGCACATGCAGCTAGCTATGACAGAAAATTAAAATATATTTTCAACACATAAATGTGCGTTCAATAATTATTAATAACAAAAACACATATATTCCTTAATTTACATATAAAAAAACATGAAAAAAAAGATGTTTTAAGCCTTTTGACTCACTCAATGATGCATTTATGGGAACTTGGTATAATATATTCTAAGGGTTAGATTTAACTTGTAAAGTGAATCTCATTTTATCTATACAAAAGTTTCCTTTCACTTATCAAAAAAATAATAATAATAAAAGAAAAAAAAATGTGTGTACATGCATTGACCGATGTGTATTATTATATGGTTTAGAGTAAAAGTGTAAAAAAAAGAAACTGCTGAATTATTTTGTTACAATTAAGGACATACTTACAAAAGATAATTTACTCTCTTAAAAAAATATTAATTATATAATTTACCTTAATTTTATTATTGTTATTAATTTATCATTACAGTGAAAAAAATACACAGAGTTATAATTACTACTAAATTCAGCAATTTATTTTAAAAATTAACTTATTATTAAAACTTTACTATTTATAATAAAACTTATTATACTATGTTTACGATAAAAAAATAGTTTTTTTTCATACAATATATTCATGAAAAATTAAGAAATTACTTTAAAAAAAATTTAAAATTACTTAAGATTTTTGTTAAAAAATTAATTTCAAGAATTAAAGGTAAATTTATGCAAATTTAATGAAGAATATGTGATCAAAATATTATGAAATTTTTTCATAATTTATTTTAATAAGAAAAATAGGTTAAATCTAATTCAATAAGAAAAAACATTATGGTCATTTAATAAAAAAATAACTAGGCATGAGAGGTATTTTGTAACAAAATGTAATAGTTCAAAGAGTTTTGTGTACAAAATACAATTTAGAAGAGATATTAATAAATTTGGACAACGCCTTTAATTTTAGCCTTTTTTTTTTTTTTGGCACTTTACTCTATTATTTATATGTACTTTATTGTTACGAGACGATTATTATATATATCCTTCTACAATAATGTGCAAAAAAATCTATTCGACAACAACCATCTTTGATGGATTGAGTTTTGTTTAAGATCTATCGATTGTGACACTGTTGACGCCTAAAAGTGGGGCTGAGACTTTGGTGTTGACAAACGACAATATAGAAATAACCTTTGGTGTATGACATCAACAAGGCCTTTTACCAAATTGCCCATATTTATATCAAGAATAGTATTCCTAAAATTAAAGGCGTTTGTCTTAAATCAATCCTCTATTGCCCAATTGTTTATGCTCATTTTAAATAAATACAATTATATAGTTTAAAAATATAAATACCATGATACGCTTGGAATCTCATACACATAGAGAGAGAAAAAAAAAAGTCAAGAAAAAATACATTTTTGTAATTTTCCAGAATGGAGAAGGTCATGAAATATAAACTCTTTTATTTGGTTTTTAGAGAAAATTGGAGGCTAGGGATTTTTTTGGAAACAAGCAGCGGAATCCTACTGGTTGAAAGTGAAAGTAAAAGAAAGTGAAGAAAGAAAATTAAGTTTCCAACATGCATTTGGTTAGCATGAAAAGAAAGTTGTGAGAAAATATTATTTGGTTAGTTTAGATAACATGAAAGTTAAAAGAAAATGACCGTGATTACCAAAACTAATTTTTTTTTTTTTGCACGGTAAGAAGAGAGAATTTTATTGAAAAGAAAAACACCAAAATACACATCAATACATCTTTTTGTGCTAGACTTCTAATTTTGTTAGGAAATTTGTCTTTATAAACTTGGTCCAATCTAGTATTAATAGCTTATAGGTAAATTTTTGGCTTGTGTTTAACGTGGGCAGTGAGCTGGGTAACAGATGGAGAAACAATTGATAAAGGCATAATAGGAAAATAAAATATAAAAGTTAAATTTTTACTAGAAACCAAAAATTTTTGGTGCTGTATGCGGTAATTGTTTTGGAAAAAATCAACAAATTCAATTTTTCTAAAAAAATTCGGTTTCTTACTATTCAAACTCTTAAAAAGTTTTTTTTTTTTTCCGTAAAGTTGTGCTTTTCTTATTATTCAAACTCTTATAAATTGGAAATGTTTCTATATTTTGCATTTTGAAAAACTTTGATAGACCTAACAATTCATTTGGATTGGTGGAAATGAAAGGAAAAAGAAAGTGACTGGAGCATGAAAGAAAGTTTAGCTTGTGTTTGGTTTAAAAGATAAATGAAAAAGAAGGGATGAGGAGGAAAGAGACGTGGAGCTGACTGTCAAAGATCATATTCAAAAGGAGAAGATTAAGATTAAGTTATGCCTGTGTTCTCCTGTTACTTCTCTGAATAGATATCTCTTGATCACGGTGAAGGTTATTCACTCTAGGTCTCTTTGGCATGCATTTTATTTTTATTTTTCTGTTTTGTTTCGGTATTGTAAAAACAAAACATATTTAGTGTAATACCCCGCTCCAACACATGGTATGATATTGTCCGCTTTGGGTCAGAGCCCGCACGGTTTTGCTCTTGGATTTACCCCAAAAGGCCTCATACCATTTGAAGAGAACATACTACATATAAGCACATCCCCTTTTCCATACCCAGGCGATGTGGGATTGAGCACCCTGTACCCTGTCAGTGTGGTAGCTCAGCCCAGTGTCTGTCTTCGCACCCGCCTACTCACACCCGTCCACAAGGGTTACTACAATCCACAATGGTTAGTATGCTTGGCATTAAATTATCATTTAAATTATGTTGTATAAGAAGTTTGCGTTGTTGTAGTTGATATTGTGTATAGATGTATAACTGGTTGTGGGTTCTGAATTAAAGAGAAATCATGTTAAATATATATATATATATATACACTAGTATATTGGTGTACATATGCACGGCAGTGAATGTCTAGTTGAGAATTAGTGGATAAAAATAATGATGTTTATGGTTGAAAAACTGATTGTTAAATTAGAAAGTTTGTTTAAATTAGAAAGTTAATACTCTTGAATGCTCGTGGTGACTCTGTTTGAATTGAGGAACTAGTGTAGATTGAAGAAATATTGTGTAGATTGGGAAAAGTGATGGCTGATGGGTGGGTAGTAGACTTGTGTGGTTTATAAATATATATATATATATATATATATATATATATATTTGTGAGTGTATGTATCCTGTGATAGAAATGATTGTTTTGTTTGCTTTTTCTATTTTATTAGATTAGTAGTATATGAATGAGGATGGTGAAACAGGAGGTTATTTGGGTGTACGGAAATCAAGAAAATGGAATTTGGGTTCTTAATTCAAATCATAGATCAGTGGAAGATTTATATTAAATGCAAGATTGGGTTATGAGTAGTGTTTTGTGAAATTTTTGGATTGATTAGAGGCAAGAGATTGTAGATATTGGCGCTGGAAGAAGTGACAGCGTGAGAAATAGAACTGGGGCGTGAAAAGTGAGTGGAGAAGATGATGAATAGGGAGTGCAAGGGCCCACGCGCGCCGTCGGCGCGTGAGGCGCGTGGGCCATGTTCCGGCGACCATCCGGGACCGGAAAAAGGCTAGGACGGTCCCACTCCCGAGCCCCAACCCCTAAACCCAGCCGGAAGTAAGTGTGCCGACGAGGGCGTCGGGCCTCATAGGGGGGTGGATTGTAATAATCCTTGTGGACGGGTGTGAGTGGGCTGGTGCGAAGACAGATACTGGGCTGAACTACCACACTGACAGGGTATAGGGTGCTCAATCCCACATCGCCTGGGTATGGAAAAGGGAATGTGCTTATATGTAGTATGTTCTCTTCAAATGGTACGAGGCCTTTTGTGGTAAACCCAATAGCAAAACCGTGCGGGCTATGGCCCAAAGCGGACAATATCATACCATGTGTTGGAGCGGGGTATTACAAATGGTATCAGAGCCTGACCCAGCGGGAAGTGTGTCGACGGGGACGTCGGGCCTCCTAGGGGGGTGGATTGTGGTGACCCTTGTGGGCGGGTGTGATGTGGGCGGGTGCGAGACACTGGGCGAGCTACCACACTGGCAGGCTACAGGGTGCTCAATCCCATATCGCCTGGGTGTGGAATGGGGAAGTATTATATGTATGTTTATCACCCTTCTATGACACAACGCGTTTTAAAGCCGTGATGGTTGTGAACCCATCAGAACTCCACAGTTAAGCGTGACCCCCTGGCAAGTCTCTGGTCCGGGGGAACCAAAAGCCGACAATATTGTGTCGGGAGAGGGTGGGGCGTTACATTTAGTATCGTTCATTATTGTATTTGAATAGTGTTAAAACGTTTCAAAATTTTGACCCAAAATTGAAAATACCATTTTAATGTTTTTATTGTGTTTTAGCAACTGTAATTGAAAAAATAAAAATAAAAACAATAAATACTTAAAACAAAATTTTCTTGTTAAACGTATTTTTGATTCTATTTAAAATGCACTTATAATAAAATACTTATTCTATTTTAAGCAAAAACAAAACAACAAAAATAAAACGCTACTGAAACTGGTCTGTCATTTTCTTTAAATCATGCATTATACACTGTAATTACCACCGAGACCAATGTTGTGAACAACACGAGCAATGCCATAATGACACTGACATTATTGCCATAATGCACAACTATATTATGAATTGGTATGTACAATCTTCACAGTCACAATAAATGAAAAAAAAAAGTCATCCATTAAATCATGCATTATACACGGTAATTATAAATAATCATATACATATAAAAAACACAACAAAAAATCATACAGAGTATGAATACAGATTGGTAGTTACTGTAAGACAAATGTTTTTAATAATAACAAGTCCTAATGTTTATTAGAAATTTTTTATCAAAATTTTCTTAAAAAAACAAAAATGATGGAATAATTTTAAGCAAAATAGAGAACAGTTTGATTAACAGTTCACTAGAAAGTGTTTTCAGAAACCAAGTTAAAAAAGAAATCCACCCAAAACTTCAAAATATTCATTTCCATCACCGTCAGTTATTATATCACTTATATCTTGTTTTTTTAAGAAAATGAAAATCAAGTATGGAGTTATATATACCAATTGTTTCAAGGCTGGAAAAAGACAATTTTTTTTTTATAATTTCTAATTTAGTAAAGCCCCAATTGTACACAAATCCTAATTTAAAAAATTAACCCTAATTTCATAAAAGCCCATTTTGTACAAAAACTAACCCAATTTGTTTAACATATCTTTCCAAGCCCCCTAACTTTTTTTTTTTTTTTGGTATTCTTCAATAAATTAATCAGTTTTTTTATTTATATTTTTTTTATTTGTGAGGGTATTTTTGTCATTTTAAGTTGATTTTTAATCCAAATAGAGGCAAATTGCACCAATTTGTCAGTTGGAGGGTATTTGTTGCGCCAAAAAAAAAGAAGAGGAAAGTATTGTGCACCATTTTGAAATCAGAGAGGGGTTAATTGCACTTTGACCTTTAAATAATAGTATTTTTATAATAACAAGGATATAAGTGTAATTTTACATGCACAGTTAACGGCAATTAACGTTCCGTTACTTAGAGGGGGTAAATGTTACATGCCAAAACACAGGAGATGTAAGTGTCATAAACCCAATCTAGAAGGGAGGTAGGTGTAATTTGCCTTTTTTTTTTGTTTTTTGTGATGTTGGGTGGTTGTTTCCAGCGACATCAAAACTTGATTGGATTCAAACAATCATTTCTTCCTACCAAATAGAAAAAATGTGACCATGATGGCCGGGTGCTGGCAAGGTACACTTCGACAATCAAATCAGTACTTGATATACTATAAAATAGAAGTTAATTATGTATTAAATTGTGACGTATCTTTTGATATGTCATTTGGTAATCGTATTCTAGTAGAAGACCCTTCAATTACCTTTTCCAATTCAACTAGAAGAGATATTAGAATATAAAATTATTATTATCTTCCAAAGGTAACTTACCTCGTCCATTTGACTCTTTTGCTTTGGAAATTTTTCGTATCAATAATTATGTATGTTATACCACAAATAATATATTATAATTAAAATAATTATATATTTTATCACATATAAGATATATTATTTAACATAATCATTTATCATAATATACTAAATGTTAAATATATTATACCTATGGTAACGGATCGGACACTTACCAATGACCCAAAATCGTAAGATCCGATGTGGGACAAAGAAGACCCCTCTAACATTCTCTCTCACCCGAACGCCCTCATTGCAGTAGTGGTCATTATGGTAGTGTTGCCTACCTTTATACCCATAATGCCCTCATTGACCCCTCTAACATTCTCCACCATCCGAACGCCTCTAACATTCTCCTTACCCAAACATCCTCATTTCATTGACCCCTCTAACATTGTCCATTGGTCATTGTCGTAGTGTTGCCTACCTTTATACCCATAATGCCCTCATTGACCCATCTGACATTCTCCGCCACCTGAACTCCCTTATTGCGATAGTGTTGCCTACCTTTATACCCATTTTTTTTTTCTCATTCACGCCCTCGTTGCGGTAGCCCTCATTGCAGTAGTGTTGCTTACCTTTATACCCATTCATGCCTTCATTACGGTAGTGTTGCCTACCTTTATACCCATTCTTTTTCCCATTCACACCCTCATTGTGTAGTGTTGCCTACATTTATACCTATTTTCTTTCCTATTCACGTTGCTCTCATTAACTCCAAAGACCCCCTCTAACATTCTCTTCCACCCGAACATTCTCATTGCGGCAACACTACCCATTCTCTTTTCTATTTGGATCCAATGTGGGACAAACGCCCTCTTTGCGGTAGTGTTTTTTCCCATTCACGCTGCCTTCATTGACCCCGAAGAATCCTTTAGCATTCTCCCCCACCTGAACGCCCTCATTGCGGCAACACTAACCATTCTCTTTCCCCATTTGGATTTGATGTGAGACAAACGCCTTCATTGCATTAGTGTTGCTTACCTTTATACCCAAAGAAGACCCCTTTATCATTCTCCCCCACTCGAACGCCCTCATTGCTGTGGGACAAAGAAGACCCCTCTAACATTCTCCCCCACCCAACGCCTTCATTCCGATAGTGTTACCTACCTTTATACCTATTCTCTTTCCCATTCAGATCCAATGTGGTACAAAGAAGACCCCTCTAACATTCTCTCCCACTTGAATGCTTTCATTGCGGTTGGACCACCCTGCCTTCCTATCCCCTCTAACAATGGGATGACCTAGTAACGACCCGAACCCAGACCTTAACTTCACTCGGGTAGGTGCTAGTCGTGGCATTAGATCAAGAACTGGGTCTAACTCTGATACCAACTGTAACGAGTCATAAGTTGTTCCTAAAGCTGGCCTAACTTTTTATGACCATACGCATTCCTTCTAAGTTCTAAGGTCTTGTTTGGCAAAGCTTTTGCTTCGGCTTTTACGCAGAACAAAAAGAGAAGCAGAAGCTAAATTAGAAAGTTGGTACCCACCAGCTTCCTTTAAACGCTTTTTTGAATTTCAAAACTCTTCCGCTTTACCAATCCAAACACTCTCTCTTTTTGGACTCCGAAACTCTTCCGCCTTACCAATCCAAACACTCTCCAGAACGACTTTTGAGCTTGAAAAGCCGAAAGCCGCTTTTCAAAAATCAATCCAAACCGGGCCTAAATAGATTAAAGTAAAGATAAAACTCATGGAACAAGGCGAGAGAGGTTCCGCATAGCCCAACTTTTTCCTCTTTTCTCTGTATTTTCTCTTCACTCAATCCTTTCACATTTTTCTTTTTTTATCTTCCCAATTCACTTGTTAACTTAAATCTACTTTTGGGAGAAAAATTACTCCATATTTTTTTTCAAATTGATAAATTGTTTGAAATCGGCAAAATATAAAAGCATCACAACTGTTGCTACAAGAATTTTTCTGGAAGCTACAAAATAGGATTGAAGAATTTAATGAAAATGTACCTTATCAGAAAAAAAAGAAAAAAGAAAAAAAATATTTAAAGCATCACAACTGTATCCTACATATATTTGTTATTCTAGAACTCATAATCCTATAATAGCATATATGCATGCTAGGTTCCTCTTAGTGAAGTATGGTGATTGATGCCTGTATTTCTTCAAGTGTCTGACCCTTGGTTTCTGGCACCAACTTTGCAATGAATAGAACACCACAACCACAAATGGATGAATATATAAAGAATGTTCCTGAAAAAAATTATGTCCAAGTAAAAAACCATACATAAGACACACACCAAATATATATATATATATATATATATATATATAAAAAGAGAGAGAGAGAGAGAGCACCTGCTGAACTCCATTCAAATAAGAAATTGAAAGTGTAAGCAACAAGCCAAGAACCAAACCAGGAGACCAAAGTCACAAGACTTCCAGCCGAACCTTTAATGTTAATGGGAAATATCTGAAATGGAAGGCTTGTAAGCAATTACAGCTGTAAACCATTTTTGTAATGTTAGGATAAAAATTACATTTGAGCATGTTCCATGCAGAGTTAAAGCCAAAAGAATGTTCACTAACCTCTGATGTTATAATCCATGGTATACCTGCCATGCCTAATGCAAAAGATGCTAGATACACCTGAACAAGGAATTACTCATGAGTCAGCCAATGCCTCAATAACAGCTAAAACCAAAGAGCTTCAAGTATATGTAAATTACTTTTAAACTTCTAAAACTCATAATTTAACACCCTAGCACAAACTTAGTGCCCTTCAATCCCACATTCAAATCAATTAAGAGAAATAGGAAATAGGACTGGGTAGAACCAAAAAAAAAAAAAAAAATCCGGACAATGGTAGTGTCAGGCCTCTTAAAGCACCTCATAGTCCACCACTGGGCAAATGTAGTCCCCCATCACACATGCACCAGGCAATTACCTAGAATATATAGCCCTAAGGAGATTCGAACCCCTGACGTTCAAGATGTGAGTTGAGAGTCTTGCCATTAGGCTATCCCTTTGGGGTTAATTTTCTCCAATTTACAACTTTTCCTTCTATGTTTATTGAGAAGAATGATTTTCAGTTACAATACATTACCATTACACCACTAAATGCCAGAATGGGAGTGACCTCCTTCCACTGTTGAAAGTCCTACATGAGGCAAGTCATTCAATAAATAATAATTTGTAAAAATGACCAAAAGGAATAATAAATAAAAAAAAGACAAACTATGGAGCTATATGAATTTTGAATTAGAAGAAACCTGAAATAAGAATGCCAATCCTGTAAGGAGGCAACCCAAGCATGTTCCAGCTGCAGAAGCCTGCAGGCACAAATATATCAGTACCAACTTTTTGATCAACTAAATACAAACTCAAACAAAGCTCTTTTACATTCTAACCATCAGAAGTGGCCGTCTTCCAGATCTATCCATTAAAATGACACACAGAGTAAAAGTTGGAATCTGAAACAATGATTAAATTGCATTGTCCATAAATTTCAATATATATATATATATATATTCGACATTCAAAATAGATGAAAATTAAAGAACCTGGACAACAGCCACTGCCATGTCCCCAATATTATTATTAAAACCTGCCAAAAACCAAAGCTTCAAATATATCTTCTTTTTTGTTTCATTAATAATTATTAGAAACTTAACTTCATAATGGCCATAGTTTTACCAGCTGATTCTAAAATTTCACTTGCATAAAACGCAAATCCATTCAGCCCACCAAATTGTAGAAATACCATTAGCCCAACTCCTACCTGTAGCAAATTTTGAATTTTATATAGATCTAGCAAGTCATAAAATAAAAACACAGCACATTCTGGATTCTTTTGTTGCACTCACAATGACTGAATGCACATATTTCCTTTGAAATAAGTCCAGAAATCCAGCTTTTGATAATCTTTGGAGAGTTTCTGTGTAATCCTGTACAAATGACAAGAAACTTATCACCTTTATTTACATGCACCAAAAAATACATAAAAAATAAAATAAATTATAAAACTAAAAATATCTCTTCAAAATTGGTAGTTATTACTTTAATCTCAGCAGCTTCATGAGAAATATCAGTATTCTCTCCCCTAAAGCGTTGTAGAACAGCTTTGTATTCCTCACGGCCAATCTTTGCCTGCAAGTGATTGCACTCAAATAATTGAGTCTCTTAAATTGATGCTTGTGCTAGAAAAGTTGATCTATTGCTATGTATTTGTTAGTTTTCGGCTGAAAAATGGCTCAAGAACCTTACAAACAGAATTAAGAGAAGTCCCTTTTGTTTGTTTAAGTAGTCACTAAGGAACCACCTAAAAAATCAATTTTAACAAGATTTGTCTCCAACTCACCAACCATCTCGGAGACTCTGGAATGAAGAATAGACCTAGAAGTTGTGCCATACACGGTAAAGTTCCTGAAAAAGAATTCAAATTAGAAGACAACTTCAGATCGATTAAATGAGGGTAGGTCTTGGCACAACGTTACTCCATTGTGACCTGGAGGTCAAGAGTTCAAATAAGAAAATAGCCTCTTCCTGTACAGGTAAGACTGAGTCATCTAACCCTCCCTAGACTCCGGACTAGCACTTTTTCTGAGGGTGGACTTTAGTGCAACGATAAAGTTGCTCCATTGTGACCGGGAGGTCAAGGTTCGAAACAAAAACAACCTCTTCGTATGTGAAAAAAAGGTCGCATACATGCATCTGACCCTCCCCAGACCCTAAGGTAGCCCTTTTACCTCCTTAAGATTCATTATATAAGCAAAAAGAAGTTACCAATTAACGCCAAGGTGCGCCAGTTGACAAATAAGCCGATGAAGAATGTGAGTGACTGGCCACAGCCTACCATTAACTACAAAATTGTCAATACATAATTAAGCACATGAGCAAAAATTTTATCCATTCCTTCAGATTTATAATGCCAATGTTTACCTGACTAAGTCCTGTAAATTCTCCTCTTTGATTCTTAGGTGTTATTTCTACAATATAAACAGGTACCTGTTCAGCAATAAAATACAAATACTATATAAGATCTGCTACATAGATAATTAAATCAAATATGAAATGTAAAAAGTTACAGGAAGTACCACATAAGAAAGAACCCCAACTCCATATCCCAATAGCAGCCTTCCAATGTCTAGCCACCAAGCATCCTTTCAACAAGTTTTACAAATCCACAAAAAAACATAAATAAAATAGCAGAAGGAAAAAAAATTATGGTGACTTATGCTTAAACTATAACTTCTAGATATTATTTTCGCCATTTTAGCAATCTCCAGATCATCCAAAAAAAAAACATATGTGTGTGTAGGGAAATTTTAAAGAAGACGTCTAATACTACAAAATTGGTTTTCAGTGTTGAAACATCTTTTCTAGTAGAACTTACAGATCATAAAACCTAAGCATGCAACACCACACAATACAAATTATTTGTGAAAGATCATACTAAATCTTATTCTTCCTAAAGCTGATTCACAGAGATCAAAAAGATATTTTAGAAGGTATGCAATACAAATTTTTGATTTTTTATTGTTCTCCTTGGTTATTGGATAAAGAAGAACTTAAATAAAGGAACCTTGTGGGGGAAATTAGAAGATTAGCCACCTTGGAAAATATTATTGCAAGCCACCCCATGAGGCAGAAAATTTCTGAAAACCACATTGCCTGTCATAAAAGTTCAATCAAGACTGAGAAAAGCTTGATGTTGGCACAATTGGGTCGCTGAAAATAAAAATAAACCTATAGATAATTGAAAGGAAAAAAAGAACTTACGCCTCTCCGACCAAAGAAATCTGCTATTCGGCCACTTAATACTGCACCTAACATTCCCCCTATTGTCAGTATCGAACTAAAAAAAGAATACTGCAAATGAGGAAAATAAGAAAGAAAGAAATATCAGTAAAAGATGAAGAAATGCACGAGGAAAATAACAGAATGGAAAGGAAAAGCTTAAAAGAATAATTTGTGCTTAAAGCTAGACCAAACACAAGTGACTTTTGCATTAGTTAAAGTGACTTCAGACACAAACTGAACATACTAAATTTTTTGCTGGCATCTATGTACAATGTCATTTGTTACATGTAAAGTGCTGAATTATTGTGATCAATTTTCTGTTCATTATATCTTTTTATATATATATATATATATGAAATTTACATCAATTTACTCAGTCATGTGAACAGTCACTGCCTACAGTGATTATCGTAGTCTTAAGTCACAACCATGATCATCAATGAAGTGTGGACAACACAATACAATAGATAGAGGACATTGAACATGTGCCATTTTTGGCTGGGGACTATGAATGATAAGAATTTAAATTAGTTGAACTTAGTGTGCACCATCAATAAGAGAAGGGTACAAGCCCACAACAAAATTATATGACTAATGGAGGAGTAAATCCCATTGTTTTATCTATATTATGAAGCAAAGAAAAATAAATAACATTGAACCATGATTTCAAATGATTCAGTCGTATAGATACCATAAATGAGATGAGATGAATTTCACTATGAGAAAAGTGAAGTTTTGACACACTATTAGCAGGTTCAATTCTTTCTTGCACTGAATTCAGGCTTGTTTGTGTTACTTTTTTGCTAGAAATCATGGTTTTGAACTAAAAAGTTTATGGACTTGTTCTACGAAGAACTGAAAACAGGGGGGAAAATAAGAGGAGCTCTTAATACTTACCTCTGTCGACGAGAGGCCCAGGTCTTTCATGATTCCAGACTCAGCAGGAGATGAATATCCCAGCTACAAAGTGAGAATAGGCCACATGCCAAGTCAGTGTCAGCTGATTACAAAGCTAGTGTTCAATGGAACAAAATGCCAACACTAACGGATAAGATGACTCAACAATTAGTTCCGTTGATTTTACATTTCAAAGTGTAATACTGGCTGCTAAGCAGAACAGCATAAAAACCATTGATGTTTATCAACGTGTGTTGCAATCATCCATAAAAACCACATCCGCATCTACCATGTGAGTGATGGTGACCTTAGAAGGCTCATCAGGAGGCAGAGTGCAGTTCAGCCTTCCACTGATTCTCATATAGCATTATAGTTGCATCACAATCCAGGAACCCTTTAAAAGCTACTGGAAATTTCTTGAAACTTGTTCTCCAATAGACTAAAATTCTCAAAATATGTTCTCCATGGTACTAAAATCTTGATATGGATATATAGAGGCTTCTAGGTAGTCTAGTTCTGATAGGACTTATGACTTCAAACTTAGATAATATTGAATTTTAAAACTTTGACCATAAAATCAATCTTAGAAGCACAAAAAGATGCACCAACATGACTTGAGGAAATAAAGCATGTGGATCTCAACTACAGCCAATGTTGGAAGGAAAAAAAGAAAAAGAAAGAAGAAGAAAAAGAAAATCGGAAAATTATTAAAACGCCATTGACCCTAAAATGAAAGAAAGTTCAAAAAATAACATAGAAGTAGTATACTAGTTTAAAGAAAACATAAAATAAGGTTCAACTAAAACTACATCTTGAGGCTCACGATGAACTTCCTAAACATATATCATTGTCTAATTTTCACTTGCTTGAGCTTTCTAAGGCATGCATCATTTTGTATGTCATAAAATTTTCATATTCAACTCAATGAAGCATTTTTCCAACTTCCAGAACATTGCACAATAACCATGAAAAGATGATTGTGATCATTCACTTTTGGTCTCAAAAGCTGTTAGAATTTGTTTATTTAAGATTTGGTTAAATGACTACAGGCCCATTTCTTTCTGTAATGTCATAAACAATTGCATCTCAGAGCTTCTTGCCAATAAACTTCAACAAACACTCCCCCACATCATTGATCCAACCCAAGCAGCCTTTGTTCAAGGGAGAAAAATCACTGATTCTATCATGTTGGCTCAGGAACTGTTCAGAGGATACCACACAACTTCTTCCTCCCCTAGATGTGCCCTTAAGATTTATCTTAAGAAGGCATTTGTTTCAGTTAGTTGGGATTTTATTCTAGACTGCCTTACTCTTCTCAAATTCCCACCTAAATTCAATTCTTTGATCCAAGCTTGCATTTTAGCCCTCATTCACCATTTCTATAAATTGTGAATTCCATGGATTTTTCAAGGGGAAGAGAGGACTCAGACAGGGGGACCACCCCCTCTCCCCTTCCCTCTTTGTTATAGTTATGGATGCCTTTTCTGCCATGGTTAAAAACTTTTATCTCTAGAGCTCCTAAATTTAAATAGCATCGGAGATGTAAAGCTCTTGGTATCTCCCATCTGTCATTTGCAGATGACTTGCTGCTTCTGTGCCATGGAGACATTGCCTCTGTCTCTATTCTCAAAGCATCCATTTTGAGATACATATGGGAGCTCCTAACAGGGAACCAACAAAGGATTTGGGTTCAGTGGTAGTGGTGCAGGACATATCTTATCAGAGGTAGATGCTTATGGTCTCTAAAAATCTCCCAATCCTGTTCTTGGTGCTGGAGGAAGATCCTCCAGTTGCGGTATCCAGCAAGAACAATCATCGACCACAAAGTAGGAAATGGCGCAACAGAGGGCCCATCCCTTTGCTTCCCAGCACAAAACATTCAGTAGTCCCTTGGATTTTCACAAGATACGCTTCTAAGGCCCTGTTTGGATTGACTTTTGAAAAGCGGTTTTCGGCTTTTTAGGCTCAAAAGCCGTTTTGGAGAGTATTCGGATTGGTAAGGCGAAAGAGTTTCGGAGTCCAAAAAGAGCGTTTAAAGAAAGCTGGAGGGTACCAACTTCCTGATTTAGCTTCTACTTCTCTTTTTCTTCTTCGCCCATTTGGGAGGATATTAATCTTGAGCCAATATTTGGGCTTTGCTTTTTGTTAAATTGTTGTTGCAAGTCCAAGTCCGGGCTTGCTTTTGGTTTGGGCTATTTGTTCCCACTTTTGCCGCATTCCCCGTAAATATTACTTTATTTATACAACTTACTTAACCTTTTAGTAAAAAAATATATATCAAAGTATAGCACTGACCCCAGTACCTTTTGCAATTGAATATTTTAATCTCAATCTGAGTCAGCATAATTTTTTTTAAAAGAGTTCGCTCTCATGCTATGCCGGCTCGATCCGATTATGTTATTTTTTTATGTATAATATAAAATTTGACGTTTTAATGTTTTCATTCTCACTTATAGTCATTGGTTGTTGAACATCATCGATTGTTTTTAAAAGTAATCCCAATTTCAAAATAACCCCAACCCAAATTTATTAGAACTAGATTTGGAAGGAAAAAGAAAAAAAAGAAAAGAAAGGGATGTTCCACTGATCATTACCGAAAAGAAATTTCAGATTTTTTAACTGTTGGTTGGAAGATCACTATAATGTTCAAACTTAAACCAAAAACGTATAGTGATCTCTTGGCGTAAGGACTAAGGAGGGAACACAAACACGAGCTTTTTTTAACACTATAACCATTGAAAGGAGGAGGAAGAATGCAATCACAGGCTTGGAGAATATATTGTGAAGGTGTTTGGGTTGAGGACAAAGTTTGATCAAGTGAAGAATTGAAGAGTATGTGAAGTACTTATGTGAAACACACCATACTCTAACGTGAGTATGAAATATGTGACCGCTACTTTCGGTTGCATATACATGAAAAAAAAAAAATCTCCAATGATTTAATTATATCATATTATTACTTCAAAATAAGTGGCATACTTATATTAAACACTTTGTAACATAAATAAATTAATTTACTCTATAAAAGATAATAAAAATATTAGATAATACGAATATTTAATGGTGTTTATGGTGTCTTTTGATTTGATAATTTGATACGACTGACACTTGGATATATACATATTGCTGCCTGACTCATGGGTAGTAGTATTTTCAAAGGCACCCATTATTTTCAGCAAGAATATATTGCAGTACATTCTGGTTGTTCAACAAAGGCGGGCAGTATTTTCAGCACCATTTTCTAGTATTATCATCATACCGTTTTCGTTGAACAAACAGAATTTGGTAACTTCAACGCCGCATGCTATTTTCAGCACAATTTTCTTTTAAGAAAAGGAAAAATTAGATTTTGATGACCAAAATTAAAAAAAAATTGATTTACAGTGACTTTAAACTCAATAAAAGGTAAATAGTGACCAATCTTGAAAAGTAATTGCCAATGAGTGACCAATTAACTTTAATGTCCAAAATACCCTCTTTTTTATTTTGAAATTCTCAATCTCTTATTCATCTTCTCCAATTTCAATTCTAAATATCAAATCTTCAAAAGACATACAAAGATTCTATAAAAGAAAGTATATATAGAGAGAATCTCTCTCTATATATATATATTTAGACATATATGTTTATCTTACAATTAATGCATGTGCATATATGAATTTTTTTTTCTTCGGTAGATTTTAGGGCTCCAAAAATAATGCAAGAGTTATAACTTGAAATGAATTAACTATGGGATACCTGATATAAAAAAAAAAGAAAGATATGAAACAGTAGGTAATATGTTTATTAGCCAAGTCTATTTATATCCTCTAATATTCCTTATTAATAATTAACTGCACCCAAATTAGGGTTTTATTTTTATTTTTTTGTTAATGAGATATTAATATACAAGAATATATATATATATATATATATATATATTATATCTTCTTTAGAATGTATATATGTTCATATATTGTATACAAGTCATTAGATTTTTTAAATTTTTTGATATTTGGGTTTAAAAAAAATGAAGAAAAGATGGGGATTTATGGACATAATGAAGGGTATTTTGGGCTTTAAGATTAAATGGTCACTTATTAGCAATTATTTTTTAAGTTTGGTCACTATTTACCTTTTATTGAGTTTAAGGTCACTAAAGAGCAATATTTTTTCAATTTTGGTCACTAAAATCTAATTTTCCCAAAAAAAAATTAGTCCTACCTAAATACTACTAAAACTGAGGCTTACTAAATAAGAAGCACACTTAAAAAGAGTAATTTTTTTTTTCCTATATTGTGCACTTTGAAGTACTTTTATGTTTTGCATTTTAGAACTTTGATATAGCCTAACAATTCATTTGGATTTGGTGGAAATGAAAGGAAAACGAAAGTGAATGGGAGCATGAAATAAAGCTAAGCTCGTGTTTGGTTTTAAAGATAAATGGAAAAGAAAGGAGAGGAAAGAAAGAGGAGTTCATTACAAAGATGATATCCAAAAGAAGAAGACTAAAGATTAAACTATGTTTATCTATTTTTATTACTTCTCTCAGTTGAATTCTTTCTTAACAGAGCTTAATCTTCAAGCTTCTCCTTTTAGATATGATCTTCAATACTCACCGACCCTTCCAAAGCTTGTGTTTGATTTAAAAGAAAAAGAAAGAATCAAGAGAAAAGAGGAGCTCACTTACCCCCAGGTAAAAAATAAAATAAAAAAATTCCCTTTTTTCCTACTATTTTTTCAAACATGATGCAAGATCTTTTTACTATGATTTTCTTGTTTTCTCTTTACAATTATACAAGCGTAACAAATATATATATATTATCTCATTTTCTCTCTCTCTCCTTTCTTTTGCAAGTGTACTTTATTCAAGCACGTGATAAAGAAAATCATTATCATGAAAGGACAGCGAAAGAGACATATGAGTAAAATATAAATTTTTTCTTATCACATTGTCCCACTCAATTTCTAAAATTTTTGAATTGGACGCCTGTATTACTAGTCTCAAAAAAAAAAAAAATATATATATATATATATATATATATATTGTTTTGAAATTTTATGCAGAAACCAAAAATAGGGTTATTTCAAGTCAACGAAATAATAGACAGTAGAACTTAACTACCTCCAAATGAAATAGTAAATATTTACTCACAGCGGTTCCAAAACCAAAAGATCCACAGATAGCAACCAAGGTGCTGAAAACAAGAGGAATCGTGACTGAGCTGTAGCCATTCCCATCATCATCATCATCTCCATCGCCTCGTTCTTGTACATCAAGCAGACGCTTCGTTACCTGTCCTGCTTCGTTGCTTTCCACATCCATATATATATACAAATATATATATATTTCTGGATACAAAGAAAATCGATACAAGAGGGGAAAAAAAATAAAAATAAAGATGGTACTACTACACCTGAGAGAGAGAAGAGTGTAACTGATACATATATATAAAGAGAGAGAGAGAGAGAGAGTGTGTTTGTGTTTTCAGTGAGACGGATAGAGAGTAGAATGTTAGGTATGAAATATGGCACATCTATGACAGAAAAAAAATAATTATTAATTACTTCTATTGTGATTATGGTTTGGCTTAGTGAATTTGTATAGTATTATTATTGACAAAAACATGTGTGTGGCTTAGTGGATTTGTATAGTATTATTATTGACAAAAACGTGTGTGTGTGTGTGTGTATATATATATATATATATATATATATATGTATGTATGTATGTATGTATTCCTTTGCATATAAAAAATAGTATGAAAAAAGATATTTTAAACTTTTTGATTCACTCAATGATGCATTTATGTAAACTTATATATATTTAACTTGCAAAATGAATCTTATTTTATCAGACAAAAAAGGTACATGCATTGAAAAGCGTGTATTATATTATTTATATATTATATCCATACATGATCACAACTGTTGAACGTCTGTGTCTTGGAAGAGCATCTGTGTTAATTTCTAAATTATTTCGAAAGCGTCGGTCAAATAAACCATCAAAAACTATTAGAAAAAATAAACTGTGTGATGCAACTTCAACAAAAAAAAAAAAAAAAAAGATAGTCATGACTAGTACTTTTAGTGTAAAAAAATATCTCTCACTAAAGCCCAATAGCAAGCCATGTTTGACTGAAGGACTGAGTTTTGATTGAGATCGATGGACTCAAGCCAAAAAAAAGGCGCATCAGTTGAGAATTGAACTCGGAGTCTAGGACTACGCAGATGAGGGCATTTTTGTCATATCATAAAGAGTATATCAGTCATTACAAACAACTACAAGGCTACTTTTGTAATTTAAACCTACATAAGGGCAATATTGACATTTTAGTCTATCTTTTTTAATGGCTCTAACCAACTTTAGTTTGTGATTTTTTAAAACCTCGGAAAGGGTGATCACCATAAATTTGACTAAGGTTTAATTTATGGGTAGCTGCAATAGTTGATTAGTAGCATCATTTATACATTTATACTGGTTTTTGTTTTTATATGCATGTATGTAATGGCAAAGCACCCCTTTCCGTTGGGTATCTGTGACCAGTAGCACCATTTATATATATATATATATATATATATATATATGTGTGTGTGTGTGTATAATGGGAAAACACTCATCTGGTCGGCTATCTGCCTTGCTCCATCCTGTATGGAACAATTATGGAAGTCGTTAAATGATTTTTGGCGAAAATGAAATTATGATTGAAAATTCGCATGGTTGCATGGTGGGAATGGAAAAAAGTTACCTCTCCCTAATCTCGCCCTATCCTGTTTATATGAAAAATTACAATTTTACTGTTTTAATATATTTTATATTAAAAATATTAGGTATATATATTAAGCAAACCCTAAGTCCCTATTCCAATTACTTCTATTGCTCAACTCACCTCTCTCTTCTCATATTGCATCTCTCTTTGCAATATTAATAATATTATGTACTTTTAATATTCTTTTGTATTACTCTTATTTGAGAATCTCTATGTATTATTCTAATGTTCCTGTAATAATATTAAATCTCAAGTTCTAATTGAGAATTTGAATAATTTGGTTCTTATCTACATAAAAGAGAAAAAATTATCATCATAGTTGAAAATTTGTTTCATTATCTTTCTTTACATTTGTAATATAATTACAAAAGTATTCTCCTAACTCTATCCTTGTCTCGCCCCCACCCTGCTTCTTTAATAAACGATTTTGGGTGAAGACGAAGAAAACTCTGTTGAATAAGGGTGGGGATGAGGGTTGAGGTCCCTGCCCCAAACCCGTCCCCTTATCACCCCTATGTAAGTTATTCAATCTTTTACCAAAATCATTAAGGATAGTTTGAATGATTTTTCTTATAAATACAAGGATAAATTGCCAAAAAATCTATTTTAACTTTTATGATTTTGTAGTTAGCTTGATCCCTCAACTTTTTTTTTTGCACATAACCCTCTAAAAAGTATTAAAAATATTACAAATCACCCTCTGCCCTTTGGGATTGACGGAATAGTATCATGTGTATAGCACATGCGATTTTAAATTGTAAAATTCCTATAATACCCTTTTAGATAAACTGCAAAAAAAAAAAAAAAAAATGTAACTTTCATGATTTTGCACACAACCCCCTTAAAGATAAATTAGAAGCACTTTAACAGATTGGAGGTTAGTTGCAACTTTTAGCGTATTTGCAAGTACTTGAAAGCTGGAGGGCAGGGTTTGTAGTTTACCCTAAATATATAATCAAAAGTTGAACATCAATCAACTACTGATCGAGGTAGCGAACTGGAGGAATGTCTCTAGATAAATGACTTAATAAGAAATAAAATGAACACAAATGTCAGGAGATACATAGTGCATTTTTCATAGGGTAAAGTGTGAAAAAATGCATGTGACATACATCTAGTGCATATACCCGAGTATAAACAAAAAATTGAAATTATATTTTATGTTAATGGCCAGAGGCAATATAAGTTACTATTTTTAGATATCTATTTGTTGTTCATGTAGTGCATATAGCCCTGGTGAATAAACACCCCGTATTAAAATTGTGCAAATAAGGACGTATGTGTTTCAAAATATTAAAACGATCTTATATTAGTATAATAAACTAATACTAAAAAAAAAAAAGTTCAAGTGAAATGACCATTCGAGACAAAGTAACCAAAATTGAAATTGGAATGAATATAAGTTACTATTTTTACCTATTTGTTGTTCAGTGGTAATCGTGGAAATTTTTTTAGTTCTACGATTTGAATACCTATAATGTTCATTCTCCTCACACATTTGTGTGTATATATATATATTTTTTGCAAGTTTCTTTTTGTGGACCTTGAGACTGTCTTTTATTATCATTTCAAGATTTCATATCTACTTGTTGAATAAATATTTAGTAAACTCGGCCCACAATGTGTCGGGCAATCATAGTCTTGCGTGTATAACACGCACTATGAGTTTTACCGTGCGTATTATGCACGTAGGACAATGATGCGTCCGGTGCACTACACCCACCAAATATGGATGCATATGGTGCACCACACCCACCAAATATCTTCTCCTAGTTGTTATGGTCTTACTATACCTATACCCATATAAACCGCAAGCAAAATGACATATATATATATATTTTTTTTATCAGAGTTTTGCATTGTGGTATTCTATTTGATAATATTATTGAACCCATGAATTATTAATAATTTTGTATTTGATTTATTTGTAGATCACCATAGACCTCCAAAGGTTAACTTTTGGCAAGACCCAATGAGTCCATGTAGATGGAAGGAAGAGCATGTGAGTCTGATGCCTGTTCTTTGAAATGTAAAATTTGATTTCTATCTACCCATGATGGTGTGTTGTTAGTTTTCCAAATAGATTAATGAAACTGGTAAAAATTGTTGGAACTTCACATGGAGTTTGAGTATCATTAATTTCGCATGACTGACCTTTAATTTTTACATATGCAGGCCTCATAGTTTCACAGTTTGCTCTCTCTCTCTCTCTCTCTCTCTCACACACACACACACAAACCATTTGAAAGTCTTACCAGATATATTATTCTTTGTCTACTTTATGTCTAGTATAATTATACTGGGGCTACTAAACTTAGGGCCCGTTTGATAACCGTTTATGTTTAGTGTTTATTGTTTATAAAAACAAATTTTTACGGTAAACATGTTTGATAAATTTTGTTTTGTTTATAAATTGTCAAAACGCTTTTAAAACAACACTGTTCATAAGCCTTCAAATCCTAAACAACAAAATGATGTTTATTGTTTATGTTTATTAAAAAAAAAAAAAAAAAAATTTCTTTTTTTATCTAAAATGGTGATTATATTATTTTAATTAAAAATTAAAACTAAAAGTGAGAAAATGAAAAGAAAAAAATTATAAAAGATTATTGTTTGATACAACGATAAAAATATTAGAATTATCAAGTGTGGACAGAATTAAAGAGATAGTTACTTAAGGAAACCTATGCTAAAAAAAAAATCTTATTTGATGAAAAAAAACAAAGAAGTCTCAACTATCTCCTTATCAAAGAAACAAGAATGACATTTTGTACTCATATCATTCATTCATTTTCAGTGTTGAAAGAAAAATAGAAATCAAAAAAATGAAAAAGAAAGTAGTAGCATAAGAAGTTTAAGAGAAAGAGTATGTCTTCCAAATCCCTCTTCTCAGTCCATACAAATTGGACCGAATCGAATCGTTCATTACGATTCCGATTCCAGCTCTAAATTTTAGGAATCATTCACTACGATTCCAGTTCCAAGTCTTGAATATATATATATATATATATATATATATACATAATAACATTTTGTTATTTAAAAAATTTTAGACAATGAAGTTATTATAACTATTATAAGGTTAAATACAACTCCTATAATAACCGAATTAAACCGAACTTATTTATTTCGGTTTCCAAATTAAAGAACCGTTGGGAACGGTTCTAGTTCTGGTTCTCCCAATAACTGAAAAGAACCAAATCGTGTGCATCCCCCTACTTGTTAGAGCCTTTTGGGTTGTGGGTCATTCTAGAAATACAGTATCATGTGCAGTGTGTAGATATATATATAACTCAATATTATTATTATTTTTTTTTATGCATATTTTTTGCTTTATTATTACTGTATAGATTTGTTGTAGCATAAACTTGACTTTTTACGCAGTTTATTGTGTTGATTTTTTTTATAAAAAAAAATAGTTTAGGTTAACATACATGTTTTTCTGTTTATGATTTTTAAAATAAGTCAAACGTTTTTTCGTTATCAAACAACACTCATGTTTATGAATAAACAAAATTATAATATAAACACTATTTATATAAATACTTAAACAATAAACATTAAATATAAACGGTTATCAAACGGCCCTTAGTCAAGAATAAAATGATTTATATTAAGCATAATTCCAGAAGAAGAGTCAAATGCATAAAATGTCTTCTTTAGAAAAATTTGGTCCTCTGGAATAGAGATATGGAAATAATGTAAATTGATGGGTAGAAATTTTCCTAAAATTGACTTTTTAATTTGGTCCCCTCTTTCTTCATTTCTCTTTTCAAAGCTGTGCAATAATAATAATAATAATAATAATTTGAGGCGGAAAGTTTTGGAGGGAGAGACGTACCAAGAGAGAGGGGGGATGAGAATGTGTAAAAATTAAGTATTTAATAAAACATTTGCAAGAGAGAGGGGATGAGAATGTGTAAAAATTGGGTATTTAATAAAACATTTGCAAGAGGGGTGTTTTGGGTATGTTAAAATAGCAAAACCAGAATAAAACTGCTACTTTATGCAAAAAGTGGTCGGGGAGAAAGTACATGATTTTTTTTTTTTTTTTTGTAAAATTAGAGACTAATACAACTAATTTTAAAAAAGTATGGAATGATTTTGTACAAAATGTTACATCACACTTCACCATTTTTAATAACATGACAATGGAAGAAGAGAAAGGAAAGAAAATTTGTGAACTGCAGGAAAATGATTTCTTTGGAAACAAACAGCCGATTGCATTCACATAACTGAGACTTCCAAACTGAAACGACATTTGAAGCTCACAATTACACAATCTCCTTTCACCAACACAAGAACACATGTACAAGAGGGTCATTTCACATGGAAGCAAGAATTTTTTCCATCTTTAACATGTAAACAATAGCAAGTTCACAGAACAAATGTCTCCCCCCCTTCTACATTTCTATGAATTCATGGATGCATGAATTTCTTCGAGGCTTCGACCTTTCGTTTCAGGAACCAACTTGAAGATGAAAATGATAGCAAATGCGCACACAATAGCATCAATGTAAAATGTACCTGAAGAACCACAACAAACCAAACACAAATTTCTATCATCAAGCACATTCGTTGTTGTTAATATTCGATTCGTTCAATCCCATCACCATGAATAGCAATTATGGTCTAACACACACACAAAAAAGTCCCAAATTCCTCAAATCTTGTAAAGAAAATTAAAATGTTTTTAATTTGTGATACTAATATCTCACCATATGAGCTCCATAGCATGAGAAAGTTGAAGGAGAAAGAAACAGCCCAAGCACCAAACCAGTTCATCAATGTCACCATGCCTCCACCCAATCCCTTCACGTGTAGAGGGAACACCTGCATCGAAGCAGAGATCGATAAAAACTTAAAGAAATCCATCTTTAACTTCATGGTTTTATGATCATCACAGTTTTTTTTACATTCTTGACTTTACTTCACCTCACTCATAATAAGCCATGGTCCTGCACCCATTCCTATTGAAAAGGAGCCTATATAAACCTGAAAGTTTGAAACACAGACTTGACATTAAGTAAATTAAGCTATGTACAATAAATAGAACATACAACCATTGACAATGTCTGTCTCATGGTAAGATTTTGAGAATTATTTCGGAGAATCAAACAAATGCAGCCTAAGTCGAACTATATGCCAAAATTGGAACTCTTTGTTATGGTTGTGCTAGCACATATCAATCCAGTGACAAAGCCAAATGACCATTGTTGAGTTTAAATACAAAAGGGTTGTTCATTTACCATAACACCAACGACTGCAGCAACCGGAACCCAATCAGCTGCCAATTGATGAGTCTGGTAACAAATATCAAACGCGTTATGAGGAAGTGAAGGAATCAAAGACATGAAGTTTGATCTAATGCAAGCTTGATGTCTACCTTAAATAGGAAGGACGTCGCAATTATTAGACTGCCAAGGAGCATCCCAGATGCAGATGCCTGAAATGGGACATGATGAGGAACTTACTTTTCATCAAAAATAAATAAATTTTTTTTTCCATTATTTTTAGTTTTTTCAATCTTTATTGAGAGGGTTAAATGGGAACTCAAAAGATAGATAATTTCCAATAATGTACCAATAGAACTGGTCTTCTCCCTGCACTGTCTATTATGCTTGCGCCAAACGCAGTAACAACAACCTGGCAAAGGGAATAAAATCATTTATATAACTCAAACAAACACAGACACACACACACAGAAGGAGAGGTGGAGATGGCAAAGTTAAACCTGTAGACAAGAATAGGTAATACTTCCAATGTTGGGATCAAAACCTGATGCCAAAGAACCAAAAGCAATCAGCATAGGGATGCGAAAGAACCAAAAGCAATCAGCATAGGGAGTTTCAGTAACAAAGCTTGATCAACAGTGAGCTTAATCAATGTGAATTCACCTGCTGATACAAAAATTTTGCTAGCATAGAACACTATTCCATTGATTCCCACAAACTGTTGAAATGCCATCAATCCAACCGCGACCTATTGATCAAGTGTATAGAAGGAGGAAACTTAAGCAATTGCTTAAAGAAGCAAATTAACAAAGAAAGAAGAGTCATTCAATGAGATAGAGAGAGATATGATGCTTACAATAACTGAGCGGATATTACTTTTGTCGAACAAGTTTAGTATTGTAACTTTTGGGAGTGTTTCAAGAGTCTCCAAGTACTCCTGTTTAATAACAAAACTAGGAGATGAGAAATGTAAGAGAGAGAAAAAAATCACTTTTCACCAAACCATAGATAAATAAAAGAGAGAGGAGCTATAGAGGGTTTAAACGCGTTCTTATGCTTTTGTGCCAAAAAAGCTAACAAAAGTAAACGAGGATCTCAACAAAATTGAATTCCAAATCTTAAACAAGATAAAGAGAAGGTTTAAATGAAATTGACAAATCAAGAAGCAGAAGACATACTTGTATTTGAGCCATTTCATGAGAAATGTCAGCATTTGGTCCTCGAAGCTTTCTTAATGCAGCTTCAGACTCCTTCTGTTGACCAACCATTGCCTACAGCACAGATTGTGGTTAGTTTTTATCAGTAATATCATCATATTTCTAGTCCCTCTTATGGAAGCGAAATAAGTTACTTAAAATGTAAAATCTTCCTCAGAGAATTAAGTATGGTCATGGCACATCAGGTCATGAATAATGGTGAACCAAAAATCATATATACATACATTTATATATGTATTTTTCAAAGAATGGAAATTTGTAGAGGCTGAATTTGAAACTTTTTTGGTTCATTACAAAAGGCTCAAAATTCAGAAGAAAAAAAGTTAAGATCTTTGAAATTCTGACAATCTTACTAGCCATCTCGGGGATTCTGGAATGAGAAAGAGCCCCACAAACAGAATCACACATGGGATAACTCCTGCCAAAAAACCCAATGCAAACAAATGTGTAAGCAATTATGTATATATATGTATTCAAATCACTTGCTATATGTATGTGTGTGTGTGTGTGTGTGTGTGTGTGTATGTATCATCCGAGAATATTTGATTGTACCAGTTAAAGCAAGTGTCCTCCATGTTACAAATGCACCTACTACATAGGAGGTGGACAAGCCAATAACAATAAAGAGCTGCGAGGTAAGTAAGCAGTAAGTAAATTGCAGACAATGATAAAAGAAAAATTAACTAATAACCCATTAATCTTTTGCATGTGTTTTTCATAGAAACTTCAAGAAATGGATGGCAGGACTTCTTTACAGGTATTGACATCAATATCATCTTCTTAGTTAATTATAAGTATTTCCACTTTAATGGCTCTAAATTTCACCTATCTGATGCTTTAAAAAGACACAAATCAAAAGAGTGATTTTATGAATTTGTACAAAATGACTTTGATACAATCTTTATTCAACCTGATTTGATGCTGCTAGTCCTCCTCGAATGCTAATTGGACTTATCTCACCAATAAACATAGGCACCTATTCGAGAGAGAAAGAGAGAGAGAGTTGCTTAAGAATGAATATCTTATAGTAGTGTTTATGTAAAAGAAATAGAAGCAGCACACAGAAACAAATGCATACCACATATGAAATAGTTCCTGCAGCATAGCCTGTTAAAAATCTTGCAAAGTCTAGCAAAACAGATTCCTTCAGAAAAGGCCACATATAGAGTATTAGAGAATGTTGTTATTATATATATATATATATATATTATTGAATGAATGGAGATATCACTAACATAGGCAGCATAGATTGCAACCCATCCTATAATGCAGATAATGGCTGTCAACTTCATTGCCTGCTTGCACACAACAAAAGAAATGCAAAACATTTTTGTGAAAAAACAACAAACAAAATTAACTATAGACATAAGAAAATGATATTTTTGCTCGACTGGTCAAATAAAGTGAACAAGAGAAAAATAATAAAGCTAACACATTTGATTATGTGATACCTTGTGATTAACTGAAAATATCTAATAATTTCTTTAAAAAACAACTTAGATGACATACTTGAATGCATTCGTTCGTATATTTCTTTGGCATATATGTTTGTATACTATAACTGATGGATATATTCATGTAAGTCTTACATGATATTATATATATATATATATATATATATATATATATATATAATCAATTTGGTTATTCGGTTTAGTTTTTCATTTTGAAAAGTAAATTTTCAATAATAAATTTGCACAGTATACTTACCCCTTTCCTACCTAAATAATCTGCAGTGCGACCACAGGTGATTGCACCCAGCATTGCACCGATGTTCAATATGGATCCAAAAACCGAGTACTGCAATTAACAATGACATTTCTCATCAAAAACTAATATTTGGCTGGTGGATAAATTTGTTAGACATAAGTGCATTAGATGATTTTTCTGGTAGTCTAAGAGTAAATAAATTTTTTTAAAAAAGAAAAAACTGTTATTTATGCCTACAAATATATCATATGTATATTACTAACAACCGTGGTACAAAGATCAAATTCAAAGTTTTCGATGAAATCATATGAATGACGGATGACGTCATGACCCTCTACTCACACAATCTCATTGGAAACTTTCAAATTTGGAGGATACATGCAATGACTATTTTTGGCTACATGAAAATACAATGAACAATTTTTTTCTCCAATTCCACTAATTCTAATTCCAAAACTCGAATTCCTTGATAGTCTAAGGAGACTTTATTCAATAGTTTTTATGATTTAGGTCCCTAATAATGAACAAATATTGAGACGTATGTCACCATTTGAAAAAGAATAGTATAAGGAGCATATAATTAAAATTTTGTATCAAAATTCATTTATAATAAATTAGAATGATTTACTCATAAATAAATGATTATTGAAGTTATAATTTATTGAAGTGATAGAAAAACCTGAGAATAAGATAGGTGAAGTTCCTCCATTATAGCGTATTGCACAGGTGATGAGTATCCAACCTGCAAAGTCCATATTTAACTTATTCTTATTAAGATATAATTACAAACGTACTGACATTTATCATTAATTGATATAGTGCTGTTAAATCAAATATATATGGTTAAAAATATAAGGGTAAATTACTCTTACTTCTTATCAGGTTTGGTTTAATTACTTTCAAATTAAAAAATTTATAAAATTACTCTGACACATCTGTGAGACTAACTATCACATCTAATATACAATTACAAAAGTACCGTCAACTTATAATATTTTTGTGCAAAAATAATTTCAATTTCTAATCATTTGACTGAAATTAACATATTTTATATACATATTTTTTCTATCAATGTCACACCAACACTACCGCTACCGAGAGTAGTTTTAATATTTTGATTTTTTTTATATTAATTGACTTTAACGGAGTTGACTGTCAATTAACGGTAGGAGTATCCGAAATAAATTCAACCAACCTCACTGGGAGATTGACCACTATATTTTAAATTTTTTAATCCGAAGGTAATTAGACAAAACTTCAAGAGGACAAAGTAATTTACCCAAAATATAATGTTTGGTATGATTTAGAAATGAAGCATTCACATATTATAACATGAACAAAATGTGTAGAACAACCTCATCGCCAATCACTAGGAATTGGAAATACCATTAAAAAGGGAAGCCATTAGAAGTCCCATTAGCTAATTCAAACTCATATTCCTTTTCTTTTCTTTTTTTTAAAATTTCTGCACTAAATTTTAACATGATTAAAAAACTTATAAAGTATAAGATTATAAAAAATTGAAAGTACTATAAAATATACAAGTTATAAGTATATACAGTACACTTATAAAGTATAAGATGATATATTTATAATTTATAAGACATATTATGAAGTTATAATAATTATATAAAGTATACTTTAAACACTTATACATGTATATAAAAAGTATTTATATAAATTTTTGTGCTTTTTAAATTCACATATATACATCTCTTAAGTATTATATTAATTTTTAGAGTCAAACATGGATCTTAATTTCGCATCATGGTAGTACGTCTACAATACAACTGATGTAAATACATCAGGTGAATCTAAATCGTGTGTGAAAAATACACAAAGTGAGTTCTATTACGCGTTACAATACGCAAAGTTTAGATTCACCCGGTATATTACACCGGATGTATTGTAGATCTTCTTACGATACCGGCCATTGGTCATTTTTATTATCCCTACTCATTTTGCACATACTTTCATGTTATGCAGTCACAACCTTGAAATGAAAATGGTGTGACATTTTTCAACCCCTCCTTATAATTGGCAATAAATATGGCATACCATGGGACATAATTTAGTGATAATTTTTTAAGTTTAAAAAGTAAAAAATTTAAAAATAAAAATAAAAAATAAATATGATATTGCATTACATTACAAGAACTTTTTCCTAATCAAAATTAAAAAGGGTTTTACCTTTCCCAAAAAACAAAAAAAATAAAATCAAAAAGGGTTACTAATACAAATGACTAATTACATTTTTTTTTTAAGATGCGAGCTTAATGTAATTATATATTTATATATATACAGTCTCTAGAAATCTAAATACTTACACAATTCCCGAACGAAAAAGAACCACAAACAGCCACAAACGTGCTAAGAAGAACAAACCATAGCTCACTAAGACTATTATTGCTCTGCGATTCTTTTACTCGTGTCTTTTCCTCAATAAGGGGCTCTGATAATTTGACATGAGTCTCATGAACATTCTCTACATCTTTCCTGGGGTCCATTTCTTCTTCCTTTGTTTCTATATCTAACAACAATAACAATAACAAAAACAAAAACAAAAAAACCCACAAAGATTAGGTTAAAAACTGTATGAAGGTGAAGAAATATGAAAAACCACATGGTCGAAATAAAAAAAAAAGGCATGACCCATGTAAGAGGTGGCTCACTTGATCCAATGCCTTGAATCCTTTGAACACAATTGCAGTAACAAAGGAAGAATAGGGCTTCCCTGGTCTCTAACAACCCCCACACATATATCAAAATGTATAAATGAAAGAAAAGGCAGAAGATTATGGTGTATGTGTCTATATATATATATATATCAAAATACACAAATCGAATGCATGGAGTATTTATGTATATATGGATATATCAAAATGTACAAAGGGAAGAAAAGACCATAAAGGACTAGATTAGTGGATATGAAATCAACAAAAGGGTGTTCTATTTTTATCAAATCTGAATTATCGGCAATTTATGAGTTGATAGTTTTATTTCTACTCATTAATAGAAAATTTCAAACTTTGCTGATATCACTTGTAATGGGAGGCTTTTTCATGTAATGATTTAAAAAAAAATGTGCCCAATTTAAATTCTTGGATATGGATAAAGAAACGTGGGCCATCTTCGTAGCTAAGTTGGTTATCTCTTAGTGTTCAAATGTCACGAGTATGTTTTGATACATGTTAGATGTGATAGTGTTAATCTGATTAGTTGGTATCGATTTATTTTTCAACCACTTTTAATTCAAGAGCAAATTGTAATTTTGTTTCGATATGTTTGGTGATGGAAAAAAAAGGCTATAGAGAGTAGGTAAAAAAAAATTTGTTTTTTTATGAAGCTAAAAAGTTGGAGGTTTTAAAATTACGTTACGAATAGATGTACAATATTTTAGGTATTTTTTTTTTTTTTTTTTTGTTAAGTTAAGTTGTCTTTATTGTTACAAATGAGACTGATCCATTACAATAATGTTAATATTCCGTTCTACAATTATCTATCTAAATATCTACGACATATTTACAAATTATCTACTCTTCTAGAATCTTTTCTAGTTTATCAATTTTTATAAATTCTTAATATTTTAGAATCCTAGTCTCTCTACAACACTCCATATTTTCTTATTATTTTTAAGCAAGATAAACAAATTATATTTGTACGTTTACGAACATGTATTTGTAATATACAAAAATGATCTCGGGTATGCCAAAAACCTGTCCCACCCCCATCAAGAAAATACCCAATCCATCTCTCATTAATAACTCTAATGGGTTTGTGACAAGAATAATCACTGCCCCATTTAGAGAAAGAGAGGAATAACAGAATCCTTAAAATTCTTTGCTTTATTTGCTTAATTCTTACAGTCAAAATCCCAATATATAAGACCAAATAAAATGCACAAACATACATATGTAGATGGAGATAGAAACAGTTTTGATCTTCAAGAAATTTTTTATTATAGATCTATTATGTACACAAGATAGAGAGAGTTATCTTTTTGTCACAAGATAAAGAGAGGAATAGAGCAGAACAAGATAAAGAGAGAGTACTTTCACGGTTTCACCGGAAAAAAATTGTCATCAAGAGATCTCTAAAGTTTCAAATAACTTATAAGTTCTCTCTTTCTCGTTTTGTTGTTCAATCAGACTCATGAATGAAATTTGAAAATTATTTTTTACTGAATAGAATAAACCCTAGTGGCTGTCATATATCTAGTATACTATATTTATATAAGTAATATAATAATAAAAGAAATGGCATATTCCATACAATTATTTCATTATATATATATATATATATAATCGGGGCGGGGCGGGGCGGGTACTAGGCGAATTTTCTTAAAAAAATCATACCCGCCCCTACTCCTATTAGGGGCATACCAAATCCCCCCCCCCCATTGGGGGCGGAGCGGGGCGAAAATCTGTCGGAGCAGAGAAAATTGTCACTCCTACCGGTGAACGAGAAATTCTTTCATACCTTGGAAGTTACTTTTTTTACACTTACATCATATCTAACAGTACTATGTTTGATGTGTAGAAAATTTCTTGCTCACCGGTGAGCAAGAGATCATTACTCATATATATATATATATATATATATATATAATTAAAATTCTGGTTCGGGTTAGGCTTAAGTTGTTAGCACCTCAATCTAACCCTAATTAAGTTTGAATTGAAAATTTACAAACCAGATCCAACTCTAATTGTAAAAATGGTTGTCCAAATCGGTGAAAAATTGAACTGGGTTCGAGTTAGCCTACCCAAATTGCATCTCTAGACTAATACACATGTTTATTATTGTATGGGTAAAATAATAAAATTAGTAATAAAAGTGCTTTAAATAACATTAATTGTTACCAAATAAATTTAAAAGTACTTTAAGTATAGAAAGTGCTCTATAGAATATATCAACAAATGCCTAATATGTTTTTTACTAGCTACAGTTTTATAACAATTTTATAAATAAAAGTGTTTTCATCATTACAACAGCAACGCCAAATGAATACTTATTTTTCAATTCGACTTTCATAATCTAGAATGATGCATGTTATCTCCCCGGACTTAGTGACATTTTTCCATCTTTTCAAGTAGAAGTTGGATTTTAGTTTTCATAAAAGTAAAAGGCAAAAGGGCCCAAAACCTCCATGTGATTTTAAAAAGGTACAATAAACCCTCCTATGCTATATTTTAGACCATATCACACTCACTTTTGCAAAAATGAGCAAAGTATCTCTTTTGTACATGTTCTCATTTTCTATGATCATTTTTCCCTTTCCATTATTATAAAAAATAAAGAACAACAGAGAGAAGATATGTTTTTTTATATTAAGTTTTTTTTTACCTTACTGAAAAAAAAGATGAGTTTTTTTCTGTAAAAAAAAAACTAAAAATGCACAATTACATAATAAAAACTTTTTGAATTTTTTTTTGTTTTCCGAAAATTTTTCCATTAGAAAGAGATGGTTTTTCTATATTAAGTTTTTTTTTTACCTTTTAAAAAAAATAGGAGTTTTTTTTTGGGAAAAAAATTCCGAAAATAATTTCTGGGGAAAAAACTAAATATGCACAATTACTTAATAAAAAATTTAGATTTTTTTTTTTGTTTTCCAAAAATTTTTTCCATTAGAAAGAGAGAGAATTTATGAAAATTAAACAATTTTCGAAAAAACAAAAAAAAAATTCCAGAATTTTGTATGATTGTGCATGTTTAATTTTTTTTCCTAAAAATTATTTTCAGAAAATTTTCCCCAGAAAAAAACTCCTCTTTTTTTTTATTAAGGTAAAGAAAAACTTAATATAAAAAAACACCTCTTTCTAATGGAAAAATTTTAAGTAACAATTTCCGGAAAAAAAGAATCTGAAAATTTTTATTATGTAATTGTGCATTTTTAATTTTCTTTTGAAATAAATTTTCCCGGAAAAAATGTAACGACTGGATTCCCCCTTGGGAGTTAAAGTCCATAACCAATCTCATTCAACATTAATGCGGAAGCAAAATTATATAATCGAGCTTATTGCTTATACAAATCAAACCCATAAGCAATTTAAATCATACATGACCTCGATATAAATTTCTTACCTCAATATCATTCAATTTTATTGAGATCACAATTCCATACCTATCGTACATCATCTCAAAATAAATACAATTCCCATGATATTTATAAAAATAAACAAGTCTCTCAAGTGCAAGGATCACCCATCACCCCGAACTCCAAAGTCTTCAATCTGCCAATGGTACCTGAAACTGGGGGTGGTGAGACGAATTGTCCCACTGGGATAGACACTAACCAAAGACCCTAAGAGAGTTTTTATGCACCTGATGCATGCCACAGAAAAAGAGCCTCATGTGTGCATATGATACTATACCATAACACACTTTAGCATTTCCATAGATAAACAAGAATTTCATAAAAATCATCTAAATTTACATACTTTTTATGATAAACATGCCAAGTAGTTGAAGGAAAATCCACATGGGAACAATAGGTATAACTTAAAAACAGAATCTACCTTGTCAAGAGGAATGAACAACAAATCTTAAAAATAAATTTATACGCAATAGACGTTCAAAAATTTACATAAAATTCAATACTCATCAAAATGATACACATTAAAAATTTGCGGAAAGTAGAATTACAATACCACATATATGAAAATTTTCATAATATTACGATGTCATAAAGTTAGTCAAATAAATGTTCCAAAATCTGTTCACAACCAGCGATAAGAAAACGGACAACAGGTACTAACAGATTTTTAATAAATAATCTACCTATCCAGGTTCTCACAGCATAAAATTTTCTAATAGCAACATCTCTTATAGTATATATAAATAATCCATGTTTCAAGTCAACCAACTTAGGAAGCAAATCAAAACCCAACAAAATCTCTTTATGAATGAATTATAGAAAACTCAAAATAATTAAAAAGCCCTCAAGTTAGCATGATAGTGTCATAATTATCTAAATGAAATCAAGATAAACCAATATGAACAAGTTCGTATATCATATCACATCTACATAACCAAACATGATGTAATGAACATATATCTATAAGATTATACTTTGTGAAAAATCTACTCAGAGAATATAAGATTAGGGTAAATATCATTGATACCCCCTGAAGTTTGATATATTAATAGGCGGCTACAACTTTGTGAATTTTCGTCACTAACACCCCATGCAATTTTTTAAATTTTTTTTATAAGTGAAATGTCTTGATTGCTGTAGGGGAGAAATCCCCCAGCCAAAAAAAAAAATAAAACAAGCCCATAAAATAAGACGACCCACTTGTAGTGAGGGTTTAGGCCCACTCACAAATGAAATGCGAGTTAGGTTTTATCATCAGCCCAGTGTGACAAAAGCAGGTTAAGTAGCCCATGTGGCCCATAGTAAAGGATGACTTGCCTAGTTTAAAAGGAAATTCGAATCCTATTTGGAATCCAGCAAACTTGGAAGAAAAGAAAGCTGTAAATAAAGAAATTCAAATCGTAAAAGAATTCAAATGATAACTTGTATAAAGAGGGGCATCTTTTTTTAGGACGATTGAAATATATATCTCAGAAGAATTAATGGTGTAGGCAATAGGTTGGCTTGGTGGAAACCAACCGAGTAATTTTTTGTACTAACATTTTGGAGCTGTCTATGGGAAACGTTTGAACGTTTTCTTTTTAAAAACAAGAAAAAGCCATAGCCATGGTGGATACACGAAAAAACACTTACGATGTGGCAGACTTGGGTTGACCTCATATAAATCAAAGGGAGGAACCACCAATACAATCGGACATCCAACAACTGATCTGGCAGAACAAAGACTTTCTTTAGCAGATTGGTGCTCTCCAAGCAAGGGTGGAATGCGCAGAAAACATAAGAGGTCCTAATCGACAAAGGAATGAGGGGACCAATTCGAGGAACCATTCGCTAGGTGCATCTCATCACAACCAAACTGTGAGCAGTGATCTATAGCTTGACTGGGTTAATGACAAACAGATTAATCCTGCACAAGTCTACCCAGAGTGGAGAGCCCATATACAATGGGAGATCGATGAATTAAGGGGTGATAGAGCTCGCCATCTAGCCGATCGAACGTTCGCAACCAGTAGATTGGTCGAATCCCCTTTCATAGAAAATATAATCAGAGTCCAAAGGTTGAGAAGGTTTACTATGCCTACATTCACCACCTTCAATGACAGAACAGATTCTGTAGAACACATCTACCAGTACTAGTAGAAAATGACTTTATATGCGGAGAATGATGCGCTCATGTGCAAAATTTTTCTGTCCAGCCTTTTAGGATCGGCGTTATTATGGTTTAAGCAACAACTGCCTTGTTCGATCCCGAACTTCGTAAGACTTTGCAAGCTTTTCATCGCTCAGTACGCTGGAAATCAAGAACGAATGAGGACTATCTTTTCCTTGTTCACCATAAGACAGGTTCAGGAATAAACAAGCCTTTCTGACTCACTTTAATTTGGAGATGTCTATGATAGACCAATGCGATCAAACTGTAGCGGTAAAGGCTTTCAAAATAGCAATACTACTTGAGGAGGGCTTTCACAGATCTCTCGTGAAAAGTGCTACAAGTAATATGAGAAAACTAAATTTTCGGGCTCAAAAGTACCTAAGAATAGAAAAAGATGAAGCCGCTAGGAAATAACGATCAACCTTGATCACTGTCGGTCAGCAGACGAAAAGTCAAATTAATAAGACTAAGCCATCTCAAGCCACTCCGTCATCTATATAAGAACCAGTAAAGAAGTAAAGGGTCGAATGAAAAGTCACTCCATTAAAAATTCTCTAGCTAGGCTTTATTAGGAGAACAATCACCAACCCCCAGTTATTAGACAACCGTTAGGGCTAAGAGATAAAAAAAAAAAAACATTGTGCATTCCATAATGGCTTTGGCTACACAACCAACAAATGTAGAAGTTTGAAGCAGCAAGTAGAGGTTTTGATCTCCAAAGGAAGCTTATCGGAGTATATCTTTCATGGGGACCAAACCAAATAGCCCAATCAGCCTCAATAGAAGCAGAACAGACAGCAGAATCCTGCTCTCATTTAGATCATTAACGCCATTCATGGTCGACCGACATCAAATCGAGAAAGTGAATCAGAGAAGCGATCGCACTTAAGAAATGCCCAGAAGATGTAGAGGATTGCAAAAGTTCATTCAGTGTGTAATCGATCCACCAAAGTATCAATCGTCTTCACAGATGAAGATATGAACATGATTCAAGTACCCTACAATGATCCGTTGGTGATTAGTCTCATCATATCCAATTGCGAAATAAATAGGGGTGCAACTTGGGTTGGGCAACCCGAACCCAACCCATGCCCAGCCTAATTTTTTACGGGCTTGGGCAACTATTTTTACAATTAGGGTTGAGCTTGGGTTGAAAAACCTCAGCCCGAACTTAATTAGGGTCGGGCTTGGGTTAAGGTGCCAACAACCTTACCTGAACCCGAATTGTAATATTATTTTTATACATATTTTTTATTTTAAATATATTATATATAATATTCAAATTATGATAACCTTTTTTCTTTTCAACTTCCTTTGTTTAAATCTTAATTTATTGTAAGTTAACCTTTTTATTTTGTTTGTAATTTTTTAGAAATTTACATTAAGTTCTTAATTTTTTATGTATTTAGGAGTAATCAAATGTGAAACTTATTAAAAATCACTTTAAATTTTTAACATGGAGATTGGTGATATAGATAACCCGAATTAACCCGACTTTCTAACCCGAAATCTCAACCCGAGTTTAAAACTTTAAGGATGAGTTGGGCTAGGGTTGAGTAGTTAGGGTTGAAAGTAGGGTTAGGGTTAGACATTTCATATGCCTAAGTGGTACCTTTAACCCACCTAATTCGCCCGAGTTGCAACCCTAGAAATAAAGAGGGTCTTGGTTGATGTGGGGAACAACGTAAATGTTCTAACCCTATGGGTTTTTTCAGCAGATGGGCCTAGAGGCAAAACATCTCAAACCAACGATTGAGCCACTGATCGGGTTTGATGGAAGGCAAGTCATCCCGACCGGGGTAGTGGAACTCCCGGTAACAGCAATAACCAGAACCTTGATAGAATATTTTGTTGTTGTTAACTTCAACTCTTCATATAATCTGATAATGGGAAGAGGTTGGATAAATCGTATTCAATGGATTCCGTCAACATTTCACTAGTTGATGAGATGTATAGTTCCTAACAGAAGAGGTACGATCGATATCCTTGGGGACCAAGTGGCGGCAAAGAAATGTTACGCTCTTGCGCTAAAAGAAAAGATCGTGGAAGACGGACATGACAAATAACAGTCATAGAAATCCCTGCCTAACGGCATTTCAGCAGATAAGCTAACTGAAAAATCTCTTGAATCAGTTGAGATCGTTCCCAGGAAAGACCCCACGAATCTTGGGACTTTTTTTAGCAAAGAGGAAAAGGTACATCTAATGGAATTACTAAAAAAAATGTAGATATCTTTGTATGGGACCATGTGGATATGCAAAGGATTGATCCATTAATGGCGTGTTACACACTTAATGTTAATCCAAACTATCTACCTTTTAAGCAAAGGCAATGACGATTCGCTCCTGAGAAAAATCAAATCATAGCAGCAGAAGTAGATCAACTTCTGCAAGCTAGGTTTATCAGGGAAGTCCAATTTTTGGATTGGCTATCTAATTTGGTGGTAATGTAGAAAAGAATGGCAAGTGGCGGATTTGCATTGATTTCACCAATTTGAATAAGCTTGCCCCAAAGATAGTTTTTCGCTTCCTAAAATTAATCAAATGGTTGATGCCACAACTGGTTATGAATGACTAACGTTCCTTGATGCATATACTGGATACAATCAAATTCTAAATAATCGCAAGGATGAAGAAAAGACATCTTTTATCACCGAGAAGATAATTTATTGTTATAAAGTGATGTCTTTCAGATTGAGAAATGCTGGAGCGACTTACCAATGTCTAATCAACAAGGTTTGTAAAAGACTAATAGGCTGAAAGGTGGAAACATATATAGATGACATGGTAGTAAAGAGTCTCAAAAAGGAAGATCACTCGAAGCATCTCTAGGAAGTTTTTGACACTCTACGAAACTATAATATGAAGCTGAACCCCTCAAAATGTTCTTTTGGGGTGTCTTCAGGGAAATTTTTGGGGCACGTTGTTAATCGAATGGGAATAGAAGCAAGCCCATTCAGGTCAAAACTCTCCTTCAGAATGAAGAACCAAAGACTCATAAGGATATCCAGATCCTAATAGGGCACATCGCTGCTTTGAACATGTTTATCTCTCAATTATCTGATAGATGTAAATCCTTCTTTGACAGTATCAGAACGGGAGGAAAGAAAGTATAAGGATCAGAACAAAACGAGGCTTTGGCAAAACTTAAACAGTATTTGGTTCATCTGCTAACACTTTTAGTGCCTAATGGAAGAGAGCCATTGTACTTATACCTTATGGTATCTCGAATAGCCACAAGTGCAGTTCTGATCAGAGAATTCGATAGAAAGCAGCACTCGGTATTCTACTCAAGTAAAACCATAACCGAGGCCAAGAAAAAGTACTCAAAAGTTGAGAAGATAGTACTAGCCCTAATACAAGCAAAAAGAAAATCGAGGCATTACTTTGAAGCTCATCTTATTGTTGTCCCAACTAAATTTCTGATTAAAGAGATTCTCCACAAACTTGATCAGTCAGGACGAATTACCAAATAGGCAATTAAGTTGGGAGCCTATGACATAACTTATGAACCTCGAACCATAATAAAGGGGTAGGCAGTGGAAAATTTCCTACTTAATTATGAGCCAGAAGATGATGTGGAACCAGAAGTCTCAACTCCATCTGATGGAAGCTTTACGTCGATGGGTCATCAACACAGAGAGAATCGAGTATCGGTATAGACATTTAAACTCCTGACGGAACTACTTTATAGTAAGTAATCCACTTAGAGTTTCCTGCATCAAATAATGAAACTGAGTATGAAGCTCTTTTAGCAGGACTAAGGCTAGCAAAGATACACCAGGTAAAAAATCTGCAAGTTTTTAGCAACTTTTAGTTGATTATAAGGCAGGTTAGTGGAGATTATTTTCCAAAAGATGACTGTATAAAAACTTACAAAGATTTGACAGAAAGAGAGCTCAGAGAATTTAACCAAGTTAATGTTTCTTAGATCCCTAAGGAGTAGAACCTGGAAGCTGATAAGCTAGCATATTCGGCTTCAACAACCCGATCTGATCTAATTAGGGTGGTCCCGATGGATATATTGGATGCACCAAGTATTTTTGCCCAAAAAAAAAAATTGGTTCTACAAGTAGAACCCAATTGGATGAATCCCATAAAGACTTATCTCATCAACAAAGCTCTACTGATGTCAAAAGAAGAACCAAGGAAGATCATGATGAATTCACCAAGATATGCAATAATTGGCAAACATCTTTACAGAAGGTCATTCTCAAGACCATACCTGAGGTGTGTTGCACCATCGGAAGCAAAAAAAGTACTCCCCAGAATCCATGGAGGTGTATGTGGAAATCTTCAGGAGGAAAGTCGTTGGCTCACAAGGCTATTACTCAAGTATATTTTTGGCCATACATGGCTCGAGATGCCAAAAAATACACTAGAAGATATGACAAGTGCTAGCAACATTCAAGAATACCCTATTAGCCCCCCGAAGATCTTACCACTATGGCCAGTCACAAGCTGTTTACAAAATAGGGAATGAACTCAGTGGGATCGCTCGCCAACAGCAAAAAAGTTTGTTTTGTTAGCTACGGTTTATTTCACAAAATAGGTTGAGGCATAAACTTATACCACAATTACTCATGTGTAAGTAAAAATATTCACATATAGTAATATAATATGTCGGTTCAGTCTACCAGAATCCATTGTCATGGATAATGCCAAAAACTGTGACAATCAATCGATACAAAGATTTTTTAGAGAATATGGAATAAACCAAAAGTTCTCCTTAAGGTCGTATCCACAAGGGAACGACCGGGCATAAATAATAAACAAAACTATCTTCGAATGTATCTGAAAGAAACTGGAAGCTCGAAGGGTAAATGGCTAAATGAATTGCCTAAAGTGCGTTGGGCTTACCGAACAACACCCAGGCGACCAACGGGAGAGAGCCCGTTCTTCCTGGCTTATGGATCTGAAGTAGTGATACCAATTGAGCTATCTACCCCAACGATCAGATCAGAAGTGCTGGAGAATGGGCATAACGATCAGCAACTAAAACGAAACCTAGATTTTCTAGAAGAAAAAAGGGAGGCAGCTCAAATCAGATTAACATCATATAAAAGGATGATAAAAAATAATTATGACAAAAAGGTGAAACACCGAGTATTTGGAGTCGGAGACTGGGTGTTAAGGAAAGCCACTGACAACACAAGAGAGATTAATGCTGAAAAATTTGGAGCAAGTTGGGAAGGACTATATGAAATCACAGAAGTGATTGGAAAGATGGTATACAAGCTTCGCAGAGCTAGTGACTCCGAGTCAATTCGCAAGCCTTGGAATGTAACCCATTTGAAGAGATACTATATTTAAATTCATTTTATTAGAGGTAGATTATTCTTTTTGGCAATATAATTCTCATTTTGTCTGACAATAAGGAAGTGTCATGATAAAATTTATGCCAAAATCAACTTCAAAAATAATAAGATTCTTTTTTAAATATCTCACTGTCAGAAAGAGGAACAAACATGGTCCCACATCGAGGAAAAAGTTTCGTACATTATAATAAATAAAGAGTAAAAACAAACTAAAAAAGTTGTGGTAAGGCAAGGCACTGTGCAAGAAGATATGCGCCACTCTCTTGTCGATTTTTTCTAATGAAAAAAGTCGATCGCCCATAAAATGATCATTCAAAGAGGAAAGTAGTGTTAGGAGCCGATCGCCCAAAGACGATCAAGTATCAATCGCTTACAAAATCATGCTAAAGCCTCAAGTGTCGATCGCTTACAAAATCAAGCTAAGGCCCTACGTGCCGATCACTTGCCAAAACTAAATTAAGGCCATAAGTGCTGATTGCTTGTGAAACAATACTAAAGCCCTAAGTGCCAGTTGATTGACAAAAGCATGTTTAGGTTATCAGCATCAAAAGTCTAGCAAATCAAGTTGAGTTCTTGAATGACGAAAGTTTGTTGAACTGGGGTAAGGTCCATAAGACTGATAGTTTATTCATTTTTTGTGATAAATCTGAATGTAAGTTGTTTGACTCAACAGGATAGGCACAAGATGTTAAGAGAATTAACACAAATAAAAATTTGTTATATTCATTATATATCATTCAAAACATGTACATATATAGTTTAAGGTAAAAAAAAAAGGAAAAATTTATTGTTCTTTTGCAGCTGCCCTGTCTTCCTTCTTAAAATCTTGATCGAATGCGTCGACTATTTTGGTACCTTTCCTAGTTTGCATCAGTGCCTCTGGAGCAATCTGATCAAACCGAGAGGAGTTGGAAGGAGCAGTAGCAGGGACATCAGAAGTTAAGGGAGAACTCTTAAGGAAGTTAGCAAACCTCTTCTATGCGTCACTGGGTTTAGGAATACTGTAAGCCTCGAGAGGTTCAATCCCCTGGTCAACATCAAAATCGTCAGGGTCTTGATAATCTCGTTCAACCTCCAGCTTCTTGCTTTGCTCAAAGCCATATCTGAAGCCATCAACAAACTTTAGAGTTGAGATCCTCAAAAAGCGCTGATGCATGTCAATGCCACCAGACCTACAAACTTGTAGAAGAGACTGCAATTTAGATGGGCAAAAATGTCATTTTATATATATAAATATTTTAATTTTTATATCAATATAATATTAAGGGTGTAATAGACATTTCACCCAAAAGTTAACATCGGTTAGTTCATTTCTGTTACAGGGGATTGAAAACCCAGTGAACGATAGAGAGAGACTAGAAAGGAGAAAATCAGAGAGAGAGAGAGAGGGGGGAGAGAGAAAGAAATGGTATTCTTGTCCAAATAAAATAAAAAAATAAGGGTAGTTTTGGCATTTAAAAATTATTGCATTGAAGTCGGAGTAAGTATTAGTTGCGTCCGACACACTCAATATCTATTCATTGAAGTAAGGGTGGTCACAAAGGAGGTTGACCATATTTTTTCATATAGTTTCATCTATGAATAATTTGAACAAGACTATAAAAAAAAGTCAGAGTAATTTACCCTAAATTAAATCATCATGTTGCAAAAATTTTACACACTTCATTTTCTGGCAATTTGCAAATGTTTCTCAAACAAGATCATTAAAATGTTAAAAGGAGGAAACATCTTGGCATATAAGATTTTTTATTTTTTTTAAAACATGTTGCAAGATAAATGTTTTTTATCTTGTAAATACCTTAGATGGACGAAAGTTCTCAATTCTTTACGTCTCAAAACTATATCTTATCGATCATTATTTATTCTCTTATTTTCATTATTTTTCACAATTTTTTGATTTCAAATACAAAAAATAAGAAATTTATGCATATATATATTTTTATTGAATATAGAAAATGGCTTGGATCTGTCTGGAACCTTACTTGGGGCATATATCTGGTTTGTCGCAAGAGCAACGTGTTGTGATATTATTGGCTTTGGGAATTGATGAAATCAACAAACACGACACGTAAGGATGAGAGTGTCATAACTCTTAAGAGCACCGTTAAGTTAGCATTCTCTCTCTAGATTATGACATGTTTGGCAACACGCGTATTGCATATGAGTAAATCTCCTGTGCAATATAAGCTAGCATATCATAACATAGCATAGCATAGCATAGCCGTAAATTCTTTCATAGCTTCAGCATCTCATTTTAAGATATTCTCGTCCAATGTCGTGACGTAAAGAGTATTCCTGATCTGTTTTCTCTCACATACATCTTTCGGATTATTACAAAAGCATACTCTAATCTTTTCAAAATAACACTATAACCTTCTTTCCAATTGCCACATAGTTCAATTTCTAATCTATGTAATCTAAAACACAATTATGATTCAAGAGAAAGAAGCAACTCATGAACTCCTCAACCTATGGGTGCCCAGTTCGGATTGGATCGAATTAGAAGTATTTTGAAATTAAGTTGGTTCTAAATATTTCATAAAAACTAAAATCGAACCAAACTGAATTAAAAAATTAATAGAACTGAATTAATCTGAACATTTCGATTCTATGATTTTGAACTGAAAATGAAATACATATTATATATAATATAACATTCTATTATATATATCATAATTATTCTATATTATATAATAATATATATTATGTATAATATGTAAATATATATTATATGTAGTTATAAATGTATAAATATTTATATAATGGTTTGGTTTAATCGTCTATAAATAATTTTATGTTTTTGGAATCGAAATTGGATCAAATCGTAAAAAAGAAATGAACCAAATCGATCAATTTAACTGGTCTTTTTACACCCCTAGCTCAATCCTTTCAATTTTTTTTTTTTTTCTGTCTAATATCTAGTATGGAAAACTAACATGTTATGTCAGTCATTTATTGAGAAAAAATGTTATGTGATAATTTGATAATCAATAGTGTTGTTTAATCCCAACTCTTCATCTTTCTCCCTTGTGCAGTTTTGAAATTTTTATTGATTGGTCAAATAAGAACATAAAGTGGGGTTTACTTAGAACCTAAAATATATAAGAATTATTTTTTAAACTTATCAGTTGAGTGATTATTTTTATTTATTTATTTTCATGTAAATTCTTTCCAAAAGTCTCCTATCAACTTTCTATTTAATGTGATAAATATAAGTGTAAATTTGGACTTCACAGTATTTACGGAATGACAGATATATTTTAATTATTTGATTTGTTTATAAAAATAAATAGTTTATAGTTGTATTGAAGTTATCTAGAATTAAAATAGTGTGTAAAATGATGGAAGTGTCTAACAGGAGCTTTGCTTCATTTAGATGTCTAACTTATTACTATATTAAAATGGAAAAAAAAACAAATCTTGTGGGAGGACAAAATTGTAACTTTAATTTTTGGCTAGTGGAGGTTTCTGAGATTATAAGAACATCAGAGGAGGTGTCTGATATTTTCCAGAAGTTGCTCACAGCTCAATTAACAAGCACTTTAGACAAAGAGACGTAGAGAGAGAGAGAGAGAGAGAGAGAGGAACCGTCTCTGTTAAGGTCAAACCTAACACAACAAACAACAGAGACACCAAAATCTAGCCGGTGTTATCTCCGTTTGTGTGTCAGATTTTTTTGGCTTCTGATTTAATGCTCTATCTGATCGTCAGTCTTCGTCGGCGGCCGGTGGCTGGAGGAGGCGGTGGCGGAGGAGGGGGCGGAGGAGGGGGCGGAGGTGTAGATATTTCCGGCAACTCTTCGGTAACCAGAAAAACCTGTGGGGGTCTTCGATTATGAAGAAAAACCTTAATAATAACAACAATAAGGCCAAGACCAATAACATTAATGGCGTTATCCCCAATTCTATCAGGTTCATCTCCTCTTGCATCAAGACCGTGTCCTCGAACGTTCGCTCCGCCGGAGCTTCTGTAGCTGGTTCGATCTCCGGCGACTCCGATGAGCACCACAAGGACCAGGTGTTGTTGACGATTGTTTATCGATTAATCATTGATAGATTTTTAATTAGAACTTAATTTTTATCTGACTATGCATGTTGGTCATTATTGTTCGATTTTTAAAATATTAATATTTGATAGAGTGCTTTTGTTGATAATAGTTTGGATTTTGATTCAATAGTTGAAACTTTTGAATGTTTCCGGGGGAATTATTTGAGGTTGTGTTTGGTTGCTAGTAAAACTGAGGAAAAGGAGACGAAAACTTTCTTTTTGGTTTCTGAGAATTCGAAATGTCAGTTCAAGTAAGCCATATAGTTGATTGTGTTTGTTGCAAATGGTGGTTTACTATTGAATGATTTGTTTAAGTGTAAAGATTTAGTTTACTCCTGAATCCTGATCAATGAATAACAGAAATCAGACCGTACATTAATGAAATGAAAAATAAAGCATCGTTTTTCAGTTTGTAAAAGATGAAAAGGTCAGTTGGAACATGACATATCTTTACCTACCAAAGAAAAGGTTAATTTCTGCTAAGCAAACAGTTAGATTGTGGTTAGTTATATAAAGGTTCTTGGAGGTTCTTTATTTATTTATTTTTTTAATTGGGAACCCACTAATTGAGCTTTTTTGTTGGTTAATGTTGTTTGCATTAGTAACCAGATGGGCTTTGATTGTGTTAGTTGCTGACTGTTTTTTTTTTTATCCGTTCAATTATTTGAGGAGGAATTAAACTCCTGATTAACTAAAAGAACAAATGAAAAAAAAAGCATAACATTTCATCTGGCACTTGTTGATATGTAGTTGGTTACATATATTGCACTTTCTATGTGATTGTGTTGGAAAATTTTAATTAGTAAGAATTTTATACACTACAATCTATAAAGCTTTTGACTTTTTCAATTGTGAATTACTTTCTTGTTTTATTTATTTATTATCACTTGAAAATTTACTATGATCTGTGGGTTGAGTGCCTAAAATTACAAGAAAACCTATTAATTTGAACCACACAAGTTACAGTTCTAATACTTGATTGGCATTTTTTTTACTAGGAGCTTTCTCTTATTCAACTAGTCTCGGAAATGTGTAGATGTATGAAGAAAAAGATAAAAGTGAAGGAGATAATCTTAGTTGTCTTCAAGCCAATGTAGCCATGTTACTGTTTTTCTTCATCACTCTTCCCCTTCATTTTCTGTTCTCAGTTCAAAAGACTCCTCCTTCCTCTGGTATTACTTCTCCATCTTTTAACTTCTGTTTCTTGTTACCCAGAAGTATTACAACTTACTGGTTGTTAAAGTACACAGAATGATAGATACAGAGGTTGAATGTGTTGATGAATCTTGGTCACAGGATGCTAGTACCAGTTTGAGTACCAAGCATAAATGTCCATGTGCATGCCTGTTCTTGTACTGTTTTTTTATGATAAGAGATGGTATTCAGACATGGTTCACATTGGAACATGGGTGTTTGCTTGATAATCGGATTCAATTTTATACTCAAATCTTAGTACATGCGATATGGTTAGATTGTTCAACTGTCAAGGGTTCTTCTATTTTTTAGGGTAGGTCACATGTTTATGTGACATAATGACTTCAAAAAGTGCTACAGTTATCATGAAATATCCATGTGATATTGAAGTTAAGAAAGTATTTCATTGAAAAACCTCTAGTGAAAGGGAACTAGTGGAAGACAGTTTTTGGTTCCTAGTCTGATTTTATTAGTAGCCATGATTGGGGCTATAGTACTGACTATGCATAGAGCTAAGGTGAAAAGACAGGATGTCTGTGCACATTTTCATGTTGTGCCAATTCTTAGTTGAATATCTCACACATATTGAAGTGTCCGTGTAACATGGTGTCGAATAAACATCCCAAAGTCATTTTCTCCATGGTAAATTGATAGTTGTGGGCATTGTGGCAGTTCCAATTTTCAAGAAGAATTTGGAAATTAGTGTGAGAGGAGAACGATGATGCAAGAATTTTTATGGAAGTCACAATTAGATTCCCTTCCTTCACCAGAATTGAGCAATATAGATTACCATTTGCTAGTTACTAGATGACCTTTTAATTTTCTTGTATTAGTTTTGAGAACTTGGCCTCCCCAGAACATAAATAATATGATCATAGGTTGTTAAATACCCAGTGTACAAATCAAACCTGGCTCCTCACTCTTTTGTGTTGAAGTGAAACATACATTATTTAACAACCCTGCATCCAAATTCTGCCTCAAACCTAGAAAGGTATTTCCGAAGCCATTTTCTACACCATTCTTTGAGACAAGATGCCAACACCTTCGTAAAGAGCTTTTCAATTCATTCCAAGAGACTAATCGACCTAAAGCCCCTGATGTAATCTGTCGTGCTCTTCTGTGGAATCAAATTGGTGAAAATGCATTTAAGTTTTTCTCATATTCCTGAGTGGAAAAAGTTACCCGTGGATCTTATCACCTCCTTTACCATTCTACAACACCTCTGAGGAAACATCATAGTCATTCCATCCTGATTGGGTTTTACTGCTGTTAGGTGATACAATAGTTCCATCATTCCTGTCTCGAAAAAATGGTCATTCTACCCATTCTTTGCCCTCTCTATCAATCTGGTTAAAATCCATACTATTTTTTCTTGGTCAGTTAGCCTTGTGTATACAACCATAGATAAAATCGACGATTTTATCTATGGTTTACTTCTCTCTATCCTCAAATTTTTAACTCTAAACTTTCAAATATGATTATAAAGCCGGTAAGCATTCTCCATCCCATGTAAAAACTGTGTTCCTATCCCCCTGTTTGAGCCATAATTCCCTTGATTTTTATCTACAATTTATATGATCTTCATGTTTTTTATATTTTCTCACTACCTCCTTCACATATTTTTGTGTATTTCTAAAATTGTTGTAGATTCCTTATTGCTTTAAGAAAATTTAACTAAATGATGACATCAATCTTCACAATAACCTACATAACACAAGAATATATCATAATATATGAAAGAAATTGCTGCCTCCAGACACTCCATTGTTGAAACATGAGATTTATGCTTGTTTTGTTACACAGGCTCTCCTGTTTCCTTTCATGTGCATGTGTCGATATAACACGACATGGGTATGGGTACATGATATGTGTTCGACATTCGTACCCAAGTTGAACACTTGGATCCTCTACTTGTGATGATGGAAGAAGGGGGAAAGTTCAAGTTTGATATGGAATCCCCCTTTTTATCCTCATCCTGTTGAATTTAAATTAGTGCATATGTTACAATTAGCATAACCTATTATGTTTAGAATGTGTCCAGGTATCCGTACCTAAATTTTGGACATGTTTCACACCAATTCTGCGTTTAAGATTTGGGATGATTAGAGTTCCACATGTACCCGTATGCAATATACGTGCCCAAGTCCATTTAAAATATCTTACAAGGTGTAAATTATAGTTGGTGATTTATTCCTTTAGTCATGTTGATATGGACTGTTGGCGCATGATTAATGATGGTTTAGCTTAATTGATGAAGAATAAGTAGTGATTTGTTTCAAATAACTCATTTTCCAAATGTTGAAGGCTGATGTGTTATGAGATGGCTACAAGACTAGCTATTCTTTATGGTATCTACAATGAAGAATCAACCTTTGAAAATAAGTGTCGCTGAAACAAGTATGATAAGATGAATGGATAGCCATACAAGAAAAAGATAGGACAAGATGATGCATTTATGAGAAGTTGGAGGTTGCACCAATTGAAATCAAAATGAGGGTCACTCTTCAAGTTTGTATAATTACGTCATGCAACTATGATAACTGGACTCTTCAAAAGTATATGAGGGACCTATGTTGGACACAAACTTTTAGGACAAAGATATGGAATGTGTTTGGCGCATTTGGTTGGACATGTACCTAAAAATCATACCTAATAATTCAATTTCATTAGATTATAGCTTCAAAACGAGATAAATGCCTATTTGGAACACTATTTTACATAAAATGTTATCTTTTTCTAGATAAAATAAAAATATATAAATAAAATGAACATTTAGCGGTACCCTTTTGTTTGGGAATTTCATTCATCCAACGCTCAGACACATACCCATACCTGTCACACATGCCCAGTTCCAGGTCATAGCTGATAAACCAATGAAAGGAACATGATTTATGTGTATGTATGTATTTGTATATGACTAATATAAAACAGGTGGTTGCATTTTTCCTTCCATGTAACTCTCCTATTTTGTCATTTTGCCCTCCATCCTACTTATAATTACACTACAACATTGCTTACTGAATGGTGGACAAGGTAGCCACAGGTGACATGGATAAAATTAGTGAGAAAATATCTTGTTCATGCCCTAAAAGAAGATTTGAATTTCTAGAAGTAGGAGTGGTAGGTTCAAAATTGTGCCTTTTGGCTTCACTTTGTTACATATCTGCAGCTGAGTCAATGGTTTGTTCTAACTTCTAACATAATTTGTGTTGATAGATTTGATAAATCCACGCCTTTTCTTGTTCTGTTTCATTCTGCTTGCATGAATTCCAGTTTTTCTGCTATCTTTGTATTTATCTTATATTCATCATGTTTTGGCCAAACAGGTGTTATGGGCTTGCTTTGACAGACTAGAACTTGGTTCTTCTTCCATCAATCGTGTCCTCTTACTTGGTTATTCCAATGGCTTTCAAGTTCTTGATATTGAAGATACATCGAATGTCCGTGAACTGGTTTCAAGGCGTGATGATCCAGTTACTTTTTTACAGATACAGCCCATCCCTGCAAAATCTGAAGGTTGTGAAGGATTTGGAGCATCACATCCTTTGCTCTTAGTTGTTGCAAGTGATGAAACAAGAAGCTCAAGTACAATGCAAAATGGGAGAGATGGTTTGGTCAGAGACAGTTGTATCGAACCTCAAATAGGAAACTTTATTAACTCTCCTACAGCTGTTCGGTTTTACTCATTAAGGTCTCATAATTATGTTCATGTTCTTAGATTCCGGTCAGCTGTTTATATGGTTAGATGTAGTCCACGAATAGTGGCCGTGGGTCTCGCAGCACAAGTAAGCATATACTTGTATTAGTTATTATCTTATTTGGGTAGTAATTTTGGTTATTATTTGAATATCATATCTGGTAAGTCATCTACTACAGATCCAATAGTGATGATTATTTTATACATAAATCTTAGTTTGGGACTATTTAATTATAATCTACATGGGAAAATATTCTGGACAAAATTGAACGGACCAATGTTTATTGCTATCTGATGGAAACTTTGGGGGACTGTTAATTATTGAAAAAGAAAAAGAAATTTCAAGGGACTGTTCATTGAGTCTCTTTGACATACCAGAAGAATGAGATAGGACATTTACAGGACCACTAGTTGTTAAATAGAATGTTCACTGAAGGAATGTTCTACCATCTAGAAACAAAGCTTTCATGATTTTGATTGCTACTGGTGCCAACAATCAAGATATGGCTAATCTATTTTTATGTTTTCTGGCAGATATACTGCTTTGATGCACTCACCCTTGAGAATAAATTCAGTGTCCTTACTTATCCTGTTCCTCAGTTGGGAGGCCAAGGAATGGTTGGAGTTAATATTGGCTATGGTCCAATGGCTGTGGGCACCAGGTGGTTAGCTTATGCCTCCAACAACCCATTATTGTCAAACACAGGACGCCTTAGTCCCCAAAGTCTTAGTCCTTCTCCAGGTGTCAGTCCTTCTACTTCACCTGGCAGTGGAAATTTGGTAGCTCGGTACGCCATGGAATCAAGTAAGCAATTAGCTGCGGGGTTAATTAATCTGGGGGATATGGGCTACAAAACTTTCTCTAAATACTGTCACGAGCTTCGTCCTGATGTTTCTAGTTCTCCTACGTCGACAAATTCCAGCTGGAAAGTTGGTAGGATTGCAGCGCACTCAACCGAAACAGATATCGCTGGGATGGTTCGTCTTTTACACAGTTTACAACCAGTATAATAAAATCTTACTTGAAAAAACTCATGCTTGTTACAATTTATGTTTATGAAGAAAAAAACTCAATATCAAATTGTTATGCACAAAAGTAATTTTTTTAATCTTTATGAAATATAATTAATATTGTTGTTGTTTTATAATAGAAAATTCAATTTTAAATGTACTGGCGGGAATCCGCAATTTCACCATTGGGTCATCTTTTCAAGGCTAGCTTACCCCCACAATATATGTAGAAGAAATAAATTGTTTTGTGAATCTGATTACTTTTCTCTAGATGTTAAAGCCTCTCTGAACACTGGAGATTTACAAATTACGAGAGAGATTAAAGGCCATTACCTAATGTGGTCGCTGGTGACTGAGGGTGGTGGAGGGTGGGACTAGATATAAACCTTACTTTTGACATATTTGTACAAAAGGCTGCCCTTCTTGAACACACATTCTCACAGCCCTAGTGGAATTTAATGTCCTAAGTGATGTGGTTTTATGCTCTGGCCAACAACTAGAATCATTAAAGCAAGCATGAGAATATTCTTTCTTATCGTTAATTGCAGGTTGTTATAAAAGATTTTGTATCAAGAGCTGTTGTGTCACAATTTAGGGCTCATACCAGTCCTATATCTGCTCTATGTTTTGACCCAAGTGGGACCCTTCTGGTTACTGCCTCCATACATGGGAACAATATAAATATCTTTCGGATCATGCCGTCTTACTCCCAAAATGGGTCTGGCACTCAAAGCTATGATTGGAGTTCTTCTCATGTGCACCTTTACAAGCTTCATCGTGGGATGACTTCAGCTGTAAGTTCATGCCCTTGCTGTTTCATATTCCTTATTTTTCTATATATTAATTGGATATTTATTTATTTATTTTTGTTTATGTAACAGCTTATATGAGAATTAATTAACTTGTGCTTGTATAACAGGTAATTCAAGACATTTGCTTTAGTCATTATAGTCAGTGGATATCAATTGTTTCATCCAAGGGGACCTGCCATATTTTTGTTTTATCCCCTTTTGGTGGAGAGACTGGCCTTCAAATACAAAATTCTTATGCTGATGGGCCCACCCTTATTCCTATTCTATCCCCACCATGGTGGTCTGCTTCATCTCTTATGATGAGCCAGCAGTCAGTTCCTCCACCACTGCCTGTTACTCTTTCTGTGGTTGGCAGGATAAGAACGGGTAATTCTGGTTGGCTTAATACAGTGAGTAATGCTGCAAACTCTGCAGCTGGAAAGGTCTCTGCGTCATCTGGTGTAGTTGCTGCAGTTTTTCACAATTCTTTACGAACTTATTTACAGCCTACTCTCTTAAATACGAATGCTTTGGAACATCTATTGGTTTATACTCCTTCTGGTAATGTAATTAAATATGAACTTCTGCCTTCAATGGTGGGAGAACAAGGTGAATCTGTTTCAAGAACTGGAACAGGTTCATCAGCGCAGATGCAAGAGGAGGAGTTACGGGTGAAAGGTGAACCTGTTCAATGGTGGGATGTCTGCCGAAGAGCAGATTGGCCTGAAAGGGAGGAATCCATTTATGAGGTTGCTCTTTGCGGACAACATGCTGCAGAGACAGTTATGAATACTTCTGATTGTGAAGATAATGATATTGGGGAAACAGATTCGGTAAAGACACAGGAACGATCCCATTGGTATCTCTCCAATGCAGAGGTACAGGTGCGGACTGGGAGAACACCTATTTGGCTAAAGTCTAAGGTAATAATTGTAGTTTTCATTCTAGTTATCACAAAATGAATTATAGTTTTGATTCTGAAATGCTCATATGTTTGACTCTTTCTATGTATGATTGTGATCCTTCAATGTTTATTCTAGATATATTTCTTGACTATGAGTCCACTGGGGGGTGAGGAGCAGAATCTCGCTAAAGCTTATACTGGTGGAGAGATTGAAATTGAAAAAATTCCAATTCACGAGGTTGAAATGAAGAGAAAGGATTTACTGCCTGTTTTTGACAATTTCCAGAGGATTCAGTCCGATCAGAGTGATGATAGGTAATTGTTAGTTATATTTGTGCATGTTCTAACTTGTTAACATATATATGATATGTTACCTTAGTCATTAGCATATGAGTGAAGGATTCCTACTTGAGCATTCTACAAAAGCCTGTTTTGGATAAAGCATGAGATTCTACATTTTGCTAACAATGGCAGTTTTGTTGTTCCAGGTCATTTTACTGGTGTTGTTCTAGCCTTACTTGTTTACATACTTTCCATATCATTCTCTCTCCTGCTGTCAGATTTCAAAGATCTCATGCTTAAAGATTTGGTTAAGATGGAATGCAATCTGTACATTTTTGGATGTGAACATTTGCTATTGGTATTAGTTCTGGTCGTTTGAATCTAGCTTGAGCATTTAGTAATTATCTTAGAACTCCTCTTGGATAAGAATTCACTTTCCTTTTTCTTTTGATATGAAGAAAAAATACGATAATTATTTACTTGATAATTCATTCACTGGATACTAGTTTTAAGCTTTATACCTGATATTTTTTTTTGTTGCTAAGACTCTTTAATTGGCAACTCAACCCAAATCAAGCAGGCCTTGCCCAAACTTTTTGGGATCGGCTACATGAATCATGTTTCTCCATTATGCTCTACTGAGGCTGTAATTTTGGTTAAGTCACACATCCTATCATCTCTCTTTCTAATATCTCAGTTCATGTTAATTTTAGTCTTCCCATTCTCTAGCATTACTTGCAATATATACCACATCAATCTTCTTCACTGGTGTAATTTTTTTTTTTATAAGTATGCTTCACCGTGTAACTACATTATCTTAATTAATTTTCTCCCATTTTATCTTCAAAAGATGCTTTTTTGACCTTTTCACAAATGTAATAATATAAGATATTTTCGGTAGATGCTTTTGGTGTATATAACTTCAATATCTTAATTATTGGTTTTCGTTGTATATAATTACACATCATGAAGAACGGTTGATCTAATAACTGTTTTTAGAATTTGCCTTTTAGTCTTCGAGATATAGATTGATTACACGATATGATAGAAGTACTCTTTCATTTAACTCATCTTGCATTAATTATGTGAGAAACATTGCATGAGTGTGAACAATCAAGCTTAGGTGAAATTATTGCTTTCTGTATCTTGTAATCATCGACCTTCAGTATAACCCCCACTTGCATTTCTAGCTTTGCTTATTTTCTTTCCGTATATGCAGTCTTATTTCTACTTGTCTTAAATTCTCTTGATTCCAGAATTTCTATCCAGACCTCTAATTTAGCCCTTATTCATCTGTTAGTTTCATCAATCAAAACATTGAATCCGTGACTGCTAGGTAGCCAATAGTAGTAGAAGCTCCAAGGCCATACATCATCAGTAAATAGAGTACACCATAAACAGTCATTATGATCATTCATAAGCAAGGCAAAAAAAGATAGGGAATTTATGTGGTTTCCTAATCAACTGAAACTTTTAAGTAATTGAAAATTCATTTCTTTCTCCTGCTACCATTCTTATTATAATCACATTCCTATCATAAATATTTTTCATTATATCAACATATCTATTCGTGACTTGTTTGTTTTCTAAATCCATCATAATATTATTTGTCTGGGGACTCTCATATGCTTTCCTTGAATCAATGACTCCATATGGAGATCTATTTTCTTTTCTTAATATCTTTCAATTAATACTCTTAGTAGGTAAATAGCTCCCATATAGTGTTAAGTTGAACACCGAAGTCAAGGATTAATGTACTAAAGTCAACTAATTAAATGATTAACATATCAATAATTTAAGTACTATTCACTTAGGATTTAAGTACTATTAAACAACTAAGTTCCCAGAGTAAAAAATTGACTAAATTATAAAATAGAAAAGTATAATAATCAGAATATAGCTAAACTAAAAATGAGGAAAAATCTTATGTAAGAAGGTTACAGTTTCAATAACGAGATTCAACGAATCATGGCTCTCAATGAAAAATCACTTTGGAATTTTTTTTTTCTTCAAAGTAATATATTTTGGCAATCCTTGCAGCCCAATCACATAGTTCGAGTTTAATATTAGATTTTAATTTTAACCTTCGGACTAGTGAATTTTGCTTGAAGCTGATTGTATGTTTTCCCTTCCACTTAGTGTGTAACAAGTGAACCTCAAATTCCCATTGCCTAATGGCTGTTTGGTACTTTGGTTTATGTATAACTTAAAACAATAAATATTGTGCATATGATACTTGCACAGATACCTGTATTTGGTGGTATAAACCAGAAAGGTATTTGAAAAGTTGTTGCTCTAGCTATCAGTTATGGGTATGTACTGGCTACTAACGTTATCAGTCATAGGTATATGCCACATTAAGCTTTACTAACATGAGCTAAGACCATAATCAGCTTGGGTGGCTCCCAGTGGGTGTTGGATGGTTGATTTATTTATTTGATGCCTACTATGTGTTTCTGCAGGAGCCTTGTGGGGGGTAGATATTCACCTGCATCTTCATATTCTCACAGTGGCGTTGTTTATTCAACTACATCTTCTAATTCTCATGGTGGTAAAAATAAGTTTTCAGAAGAATCTGTAGTTTCCCACCCCAAGCAGGTGTCACCTGGCTCTGTTGAAAAAATAGTAGTTGGTAAGACACTCATTTGGTTCTGAAATGCACCTTATGTTTTTACATAATTCTGTTAACAATTGATTATTAGTATGACTTTATTATTGGCATTTCCATCAGGGTCACCAAGAACTTCTGCACCTGTGCGTGGTTTAGATAAAATAGATATAGGGAAGTCTTATCCTTATATTGTTCCAACTGCAAATGGGAAGGATGGGGTAAAAAGTCGGAGTGCAATTTTAGCATCACCTCCACTGAACCAGAGCTCCTTTAGCAGAGGTGATACTTTAACTTCTCCTGAACGTTCTGGAACTGGAGTTTCTTCTGGTAGAGAAAGTCATGATGTAAATAGTCCATCTTCTCCAAAGAGTGGCTCACTTTCTACTGGAAAAACTGATGCCGGAAAAGTTCAGTCTTCAAATAGTATTGTGACCAGCAAAGTTTTAAACACAAGTTCTAATCCTTCTGACTCGAGTACGAAAATTCTTGATAACGGGCCAGTGCATGAAGATGTGCATGGCCCACTAGATTTTGGACAGTATTTTCAAGAGGGGTACTGTAAAGCATCAACTCTTGGTGAATACTGTGTATCAACAGAAGTTGTTACTGATGTTGACAGCAGCAATAGTCCTTGTGACAAGGAGAAAGCTGAGGAAGAGGAGGACAACGATGACATGCTTGGAGGTGTATTTGCCTTCTCTGAAGAAGGTAGGGATCTGAAGGAAATTACAGTTTGATTATCTTACATCTTTAGTTGTTTGCAATTGTTAACATCGTATCCTTGTTTATTTCAAACTGGATTATGTTTCATTATTTTATGCATATCATGCTAATGAATGGAGCCAAAACGTGAGATCTTTTAGAGGCATAAAAATTGTGACTTGTGATCCCTGGGCCTCCGAAGTGGAAAAACATATGAACTAATTAGCAACTTTTAGGCTTGACTTGAGTACGTACTAGTTACCAAAAAAGACTCTGAGTTACAATGCGTGTGCCTTTCATACACACTAGCCACTAGGTTATTCTGACAAACCTAATGCTTAAACTTAATTTTGTTACTTGTTTTTTAACTTATGGATGTTGAAAGGATTGTTAGTTTGATTGCATGCAACTTAGTTCTCTCAACTGTGTTGCAGGTATTACCCAGTGGTATAAATCACAGAAATTAATTCACAATCTGGAGCTATTGATTTATAGGCCCTGCCCTGAAGCTCCATACTTAAAATTTATAGTTTTGAACTAAACATTTGTTTCTTACTGCAGGTTGACTCCTGCCTTCCTGCGGCTAGCCTCATGACACCCCAAAATTCGCACTAAAATTTTTGTTGAAAGGTTGGTTAGAGATCAGCCGAATGAAGGTTGCGATTTATTTGTAAATAGTGCTGCTATCGCTGCTGTAGAACCAAATGCTGCTAATTGACGGAAGTTGTGACACCTATTCTTTGCTCATCGCAGTGTCGCCAGAGGGAAAAAAAAATGCCTAGTCTTCTTTCCCTTCTAATGGTCATGTACATGGTTGTATATAAAAATTCATGATACATAATTTGTGTAACACCATTTGTTTTCAAAGAAAATGAAAATAAGAAGTAAACCAAAAAAAGATCTCATTCTGATTTACATTGCACTCTTCAAGTCTTTCATGCAGTGGAAGAATATTTTTGCGGAAAAGATAAAGCCTTGAAAGAAGCAATCATCTTGCATATAGGAAATGGGTGTTTGATATCCAGTTCGAAATGGGAAATCAATTCTCCATGTGTAGGTAAAGCTGTGTACATTCAATCCTCCCCAGATTCCGTAATGGCGGGAGCCTTACTCTGTGTGTGTCTAGCCTCACTGTGTGTGTGTGTGTGTGTGTGTGTGTGTGTGTGTGTGTGTGCATATATCGCACTTCTCAGCAAAATATTTTAACTTACACCTGAGAACTGATTTCAGTTGTTTTTGGGTGGTGTATTCCAGAGTCTTTTCTGTTCATCAAAGCTTCCTATAACAGCAGAATTCCTCTTATCACCAAATACATTGGCAAAATGAGCATAATATGCCTTTTGATCAACACTTTCTAGTACTCTGACAGATTTTCCTTGTTTTCCATCTGTAATTATATGTCCATCTCTTGAAATGTCACCAGTTGCCGAGACCTCGAGCTGCTTGAATTGGAAGGTTTGGTTTAGATGATGGTTGCCACCCAGCATCACTGCACCAAGAATTTCTCCCAAGAAAGTATCCTGTGAAGTGTCAATCAGATAAAAGTAAGTATGTAGAATTCCAGAAATTATTAGCCGGTCCGGGACTACATGGTCCCGGCCAATCATAGAGTAACACATCACCAAATGTGTCAGCTTTATTCAATTTTTTTAGTGATGTATACCAAAGAGATGTTAGTCTAGTTTAGTTTTAAAAGAGCTTTTACCATGTGATGATATCTATGATGCTTCTGTTGCAACTGCCATAGCGTAGAAAGGAGATTCCGAGCAAACACGGCTTCTGGAGTCCCATTAGTAAGCTGCAGTTTTTCAAGAATTTCTCTGAAAGAAGTAACTGTCCTTTGAGTTTTTAGAGGAATGAGTGTGATGTCCATGTCTGAGTCGAAAACTGCCTTTGCAGCTAAAGGATCAAGGAACATGTTGAATTCTGCATAATCATTTGCAGGAACAGTGAAGAGATTTCCTTTTTCCTTAATGTCACGGGCCTCATGGCTAATGTGTCCCCCAACTATATACAAATCCTGCAACACGAATTAAGTTTCATCTACTCTCGGAGATGAACGTTATTCTAATGCAGACCTGCCTCTAAGTCTTGGATTAGAAAGCACAGACCATTTTGCAAACTCACTCCTTACAACTACAAATAAGAAAACTAACCTGAATAGTGGAGCTAATATTATCTGAACTGATGATTTGGGCTAAATTGGTCAATGGTCCATTGGTCAGCACAGTGATTCTGGATCCTGGCTGCAGGGATTTTATGATGGACTTCCAGACATCTAATGCTAATGGTTGTCTAAGTTGAGGGTGGTCAGTATCTCGAGGAGCTCCAAATTTTACAGAGTTCTCTGCCGTGTACCTGAATCATCAATTCAGAGTCAGACATACAGATGAACAACAAGGTAAGTCCTAAAAGCAATTTTAATTGCAGCATATACCCAAAGTAAGAAAAGAGACTTAAGAATACGACCTCCGAGGACTACGAGGCAAGTAACGAGCAAGACCATAGAGTGTATCGGAGTCTAAGAAGCCACCGGAACCATATGGGATAGCCTTGTTATACTTACAGTCTCCAATTGAAGGGAAAGATGGATCTGCTTGGCCAGTTGCAAATACATCTCCCAGACCAACTGGAATGTCGTCACGATTCATCATATGAAGTACATCATATATGACATCTATTGTTGCAGCATTTGCCCAACCAGTTGAAGTTACCAATATTCCCTGGACAAAAATTGAAATGCCATGCCATAATGAACGACTTGGTTACTTCAAACAAAATTATATATAAAAAAATGGAATATATTCCACCATCCATAATTCCATACCTTTAGGTCTACAAGTTCCTTTGGTAGTTTCAGGAGATAGAGAAGAGCCAGAAAGTCTCCAGCACTCATATCCATGTCAAAAACAATTGGTTTTCCAGTTTTCCTTGTTTCAGAATCTGGCTTGCGAGTAATGCTCTGATCATAATAGGGAAACTGTGTTGCAAAATCAAACCTCCCACTTTGCTCGGGACGGTTTAGAACCTGCATCCAACAAAAATATCAGAAACATATACATTGAGAATTTGCTTGTCATGCGCAGAGAAACAAGTAGAAGCAAATTGATGTGCTCGGAAGTTGCATGTAGAGATCTTACCTCCAAGAAGTTTTGGTAAAACTTTTGGCTAAGCACGCTGTTGAAATCATCAGTATGTTTGGCTGCTGTTGCAACAAGAACACGCACTGCTTCTGGACCATTTACCTCTTTTGTGTAACCATCCTGTGAGAATTAATTGTATCAATCAATATAACAAAATCAATTTGGCTTGATCTGGAAACTTGAGTCAGAACACTTGAAACTAGCTTATTGCTACAATCTGCAAAATCAATACCTGACACCTCCCTTTCCCATTAAGCACAAGGCAGAAAGGATCTCGCATTCCCATCTGCACATGACCACTTTGCACTCCGTTCTCTAGCAAATTAAACTTTGGGATTGCTCGGCCATCGAAGAAAGGATTTGAACCATCTGATATTCCATAAGGTTTATTCGAAGTAACTACTGTAATATTCATATATTCCATTTGAGAAAATTCGTTTTCTCCATGTTGATGATGGTGTGAGTTGCGCATAATTGATATTGCTACACCAGCCATAAAAGAGTCCCACATGTAGAAATTCTGCACATATATATATATATATATATATATTCACCAAATCAAATTGTCAGGACGAACACATTCTAGACTAGTTTTAAATAAGAGTAAGCATTTGTATTTACATTATAATAGGTATATTTATTATATACAAAATACAGAATAATATGAATCAACTAGGAAATTACTTCATGAAAATGGTCGTTGAACCAGGTGTCGTGAGCCATTTTTAAGGATTGGAAGCAATATTTTGCTTCATATGTAATCTGTTTCTCTTGAAATGCCTTGTAGAAATCCACACTCACAGGAACTGTATTTGTTGCATCTAAAGGAATGAGTGTGACTGGAATGCCAGAATGTAAAACCTACAACAAAAGAAACTATTACAGGTTCATAGCTTCAGCAATGCTGATACTATACGAGTTATGTATGACAAGCAATATGGGAATATATATATACATATAATGAAATGATCCAAAGAACTTGTATTACCATGTATGCAGCAAAAGGGTCTCCAAAGATATTGAACTCGGCATATGGATTGCTGTGATCAGGAAACAAATTACCAACGTTGCCACACTGGCCTGATTTGGGACAGTTTGGCCTAATAGAACCACCCATGACATAGATATGCTTGATATTTTTCTTCAAATGAGGATGCTTCATAAGAAAAATGGCCAAATTTGTGTGGGCTCCCATAAGAAAAACAACAATAGGACCTGCAGATATGGCATCTGTCATCACTTGTTGCGCAGTGGGTTGCCGAAGAGGATCATATTTCCTGCCACCCTGTTCCGTCACAAATTTTACCAGCTACATACATTACTTCTTTTCAAGGCAAGAAAAACAATGTCTCTAATGCATAAACTTCAGTCATCATTTTAGACTTTCAGTCACAAGATAAGAATACTATTAAATTAAAAATGCAAACAAGAGAATTCTATGATTGGTACAAAGAATATACTTAATGTCACATCTCATGTCCTTTGGTAAAGGTGTACAAAGAACTGGTAAAATCAAAACCGAAATCGTAGCCGAATCTAACGGTTCACTACGGTTCTGAATCAAGTTTCAAATTTTAGGAATCGTTTACTACGGTTCCGGTTTCATGACTTGAAACCGGAACCTAAAACCGTTAGAGAAAAAAATATAATATATAATATAAATGAATAATAATAGCTTCAAAGTTCTAATGTTCTATATATATATATATATATATAAATACTAATACCTTCTAAATTCTAGTGTTCTATTTATATATAAAGTATAAAATATATAATATATAGATAAATACATTTAGCTTCTAAGCTCTAATGTACTATATATTTATATAATATAAGATAGGGTTAAGTACATTAAACCCTCCTAAACTATCACCAGATTGCAATAAACCCCCCTGAACTACAAATTGCCCCCCTGAACTATAAGAAACACACACTTAAGGACAAACTATTAACTAACATTTAATGAAAAAGCTAAATTACTTTTTTGTCCTTAGTTAATATGTATGTTTGTTGGTGAAGTAGACTAAGGCCCTATTTGGTAACACTTTCAATTCCATATTTCAGCTTTCATTTTCATTTTTTTTGGAAGGCAGTTTTCATTATTAAAAAATGAAAGTGATGTCAAAATTTTGTTACTCAAAATTAGAAAATACAATAAAAAAAATTAGTTACTCAAAAAATATAAATGTAACAAAATAAAATACAATAAATAAAAAATATAAATATAAATAAAATACAATAAATACAAAATTATAAGTCAATAGGAATAAAAATATTTTATAAAATACAATAAATAAAAAATATATATATATAGGAAGAAAATACAATAAAATAAGAGCTATATATAAATACAATTATATATAATATAATAAATACAAAATTATAAGTCAATAAGAATAAAAAACTTTTATAAAATAATATATATATATATATATATATATTATTTTATAAAAGTTTTTTATTCTTATTGACTTATAATATATATATATATAAGAAGAAAATACAATAAAATAAGATATGCTATTTATGTTGGTTGTAGAGACTGAGATATAAGGTGTATTTATATATATAATGAGTCATAAGGGCATTTTTGGCATTTTAAATTTGGGGTAGGTCATGTGTGTTAACTAAGATTAGATTTTGGATGGTAATTTAATGATTTGGGGTTTATTGCAGAGAGAGAAAATAGTTCAGGAGGTTAAGTATTCAAATGATAGTTCAGGGGGGTTTTTTGAGAGAGAGAAGATAGTTCAGGGGGGTTTAATGCACTTAACCCTATAAGATATATAAATAAATACTAATAGCTTCTAATCTATTATTATAACTAGGAGTGCACAAGTATGAGTGTGTATCTCGCAAATGTTTTTTTTTTTTAAAAAAAAAGTTGACAAAGAACTGTTGGGAACTGAAATCGAACCGAACTCAATAGTTCTGGTTCCAAAATTAAGGAACCGTTGGGAACGGTTCAAGTTCTAGTTCCACCGAGAACCGTAATGAACTGTACTGCGTGCAACCTTATCATCTGGTTGAAAAAATTGTTGGCATTTATATGTATAGAGATGTTTTAATTGTATAAATGCGTTTTGAAAATTATGAGCACCTTGGATTACCAAAATTCAAACAATCCGAGTCCGTTTCGACATCTTACAAAATTTTCAAAATCTCCCAAAATTGCAATTGTGTCAGTCATGTTCAACATCAGAACTAACACAAAATCTATATAGATTGTGCTATTATTTATTAACTTGTTTTTATGTTTGGTTAGCTAATGAGAGGAGAAAAGGTTTACAAGACATTTGAAAAGATACCTCATTTAAGGATATCTTATCCTTCCAAATGTCTCTCAGTTTTTTATATCCTTCCAAAAAAGAAAATTTATAGAGAAAGGATAGCTTCGGTAAAACTTTCAAAATGACAAAAATAGTCTCAACATTTTAAGGTAGAAAATTTTAATGGCATTTGAGTCCCATCTTCACTTTTAATGACAGTCTATATATATACACTGTCATTGCACAACTCCATCGGCTCCCCCGGGAATTCACTTACCTTCTTTCCCATTTTTTCTTCTAAAAAATATAATTTTTTCTTTTCTACTCTTTTCTTTCCTATTTATCCAAACATAGCCTTAATCATCTATTTGACAATGCAAACCAGACAAAATATGATAAAATCAACTTCAAAATCAACTTTAAATAAAAACCCATGTCATATCATCTACAATATACCAAGAAAATCTCACTATAACAAATAAATAGAGAACAAAAATCACCAAACATTTGCATTTTTGGTACCTGAGGAAGAAACCCTTTTCGTAGGCCGTAGCTGGTACTGATATCCAAACGACCTCTGGAGCCCACTGGAATTGCTTGTCTGTATCTACATCCACCATCTGTTGAAGTCTCCTGTATTTGTATGGAAATTGTCATATAGATCCAAGCCCAGTTAAGTGCAATTCTCAGGGACATGAATTTTTCTTGGCCCAATTATAGAAATTCTTGAAATGTAAACCCAAAATGGAGCCCAAATTATCACTACTTTTATGATGGAAGAAAAGTGAGAGAAAGTATTGGAAAATAATATAGTTGGGTGTAGGGCATGAAATGGTACGGTTTGACCTGAGACCTAATCCAATTCAGAATCCATTTCATTGGGATTGGATTATAATTTTGAATTCAAATTATAAACTGGGTCGGATAGTAGACTTCTTTAGGATCGTCCTAAATCTTGATCGCACATCAATAAATGTGCCCGCATCAAAAATAAAAAACAAAACCCGATCAAATTGAGTTCATTTTATAAATTACATGGGTCAAACATGAATTATGTCCATCGGATTCTACTTCATTCGGATCTGAATATGGATTCTGACATTAAAATATGAATATTATGTTACAAGCAACCATATTTTTATTTAAATTTTCCTCTCTTTCACGAAGTTACGCTGCCTAAGCCCAACACATCAATTGAATGGGATGCATTCAAGTCCATGTGTGGAAACGCGGTTAATATATCTACCAACATTACTAGGATGTGAAAGTAATTATTTACTTATGGCTAAACTTCATTGAGACTCTTGAAATTTTATGTATTATCGCATAACTATAATTTTGTCACCAATACCCTCTGAAAATTTGTATCGTATATCACATACATCTCTTTCTGTTAAAAGTAAACCGTGTTAGATAACTTTTTGATGGTGAAAAGACCATGCTATCTTTTGACTTTTGACTCAACATTTTTGAATACTAAAATTACCTATTTAACCCTGCTTAATGGATCAAAATGCTCCCAACTATACCCTATTATTACATACCCACTTCACTGTTATTACATTATATATATATATTTACCACCACTGCCACCAACCACAACCATAACCACTGCCACCAACCACCACCACAGATGGCAAAACCACCACGATCACTGTTGAACAAAAAACCAACTGCCACTAACCACAACCACAATCACCACCACCATTGCCACCAACCATTGTCGAATAAAAGACCAACTGCCACCAACCACCACCACAAGTCGACAACCATCATCACCACTGCCACCAACCATCATTGCCATAGGCGACAAAACCACCACCATTGTCAAACAAAAAATTAACTGCCACTAACCACGACCCAAGCCAACTGCCACTAACCACAACCACCACCACCACCACCACTGTCGAACAAAAATTGGGGATCGAATATGAAGAAGAATATATCCACACAAACATACATATATACACACAAACGTATATATATATACACACACACAAACACGCACGCGCACACATACACACACCCAAACCAGCGGCGCCAGCACCACCCCAACCATCCCAACCCCTCAACGACGAAAAATTATATTTTCGATCATCAACCTTCAAGCTCTTCCCTCCACCTGAGGTTTAATCTTAACACAACAACAACACACACACACACACACACACACACACACACACAAAAACTTGCGAAATTAAAAATCACCGATCGTGGGTTTTGTTTGGATGGTGAATGGATTAGGGGTTTTGATTGATATGAGAAAGATTGTGGTAGTTGTAGTTAACTGGTAGTGGTGGTTGTGGTTGGTGTTGGTGGTGGTGGTGGTGGTGGTTAGAGGAAAAAAAAAGATTTTCAGGGGTGGTGATTGTGGTTAACTGGCGATGGTGGTTGTGGTTGCTGGCGGTGGTAGTTGGAGGAGAAGATGAGAGAGAAAGAAGCGATGGTGGTGGTTGTGGTTGGTGGTCGTGGTTGTGGTTGTGGTTGGTGGCTGTGGTGGTTGGAGGAGGAGATGAGAAAGAAAGAAGCGGTGGTGGTGGATGTGGTTAACTGGTGGTGGTGGTTGTGGTTGGTGGCAGTGGTGGTTGGTAGCGATAGTTAGAGTTTCTGATTGTGGTTGAAGAAGGTAAAAAGAAAAATGGCGGGCATATAAAATTGAGGGCAATTTTGTCATTTTTCAATTCTAATATTTTTATATTAAAGTTCATTTAAATAATCAGGGGCAATTATGACATTTCACTTATTAAAAAATTAAAAATTCTGACAGGGGGTGTTGGTGACGAAAAATCACAAAGTTGTAGTTGTGTGATAATACATCAAATCTTAGGGGGTGTCAATGATATTTTTCCTTTATTTATATATAAGCCTAAGAGCAATTTGTGTTGAGGGACACAATGGTGTTGTGTCGATGTATCAGTTACACATTTAATAATCGTGTTAGAAACCCTTAATACGAACACGATTCGTTTATTAAACGAGTTACACGAATTGACCTGTTTAATCGGTTTATTAACTTAAGCATAAAATTCATATTAAATTTATATTGAAATAATAGATATGTCAAACACCAACACAACACAATTAATTAAACCGGTTAAACAAGTTGATACGATTAAGGTCAACTTAAATTCGCTAACTTTGCGTTGTGTTAGCGGGCCATGTAAAATTTTGCCACCCTTATATAAACCATTTCAATACATCTAATACCTGTTAGATACCAGAGTCAAGTTCTTTATCTACTTGAGCCAATCTCTTGAGAGTAAACCCATCTTTTTCTTCTATATCACATATTTCTATACAATTTTTGCGAAGTGAAGAATTTTGAAATCTATAACATTACTCTTTATGTCATGTCTCACATTATCTGATAAGTGATTGTTGACATTTATATGTGTAGATAGACATGAGACGTATTTTAAAAATCGTAAACACCAATCAAAGAGTGTAAAACGGACAATATTTATATAACTACTGACAGATCATGACACTTCAATTAACGACAAAGTAAGTACTAGTGAGCACCTATCTGCTCCTGACACTTTAATAGACGACAAACTAAAAAGTAGTGATGGACCTACCTGGTCGATAATAGGAAGATATCCGCCAATGTCACCAACAATAGTACCATCCTGCAATATGCCACCTTCACCTCCAACTCCAACAGGAATGTCATCACGACCCATCATGAACAGAATGTCATATACATGATTAATGGCATGTCCAGCATCACTCCATTCATTTGCATTAATAGTAATTGCCTGCAATGATATATATGTATAGGCAGTACCATATATATCATCATATTGTAGTTTTGATTGAAATGATGAAGCATGGATTAAAAGATTGAAAAGTGAGACCTGCAAGTTGAATTCTGATTTATTTTGCTTCAACAGATAAAAGAGAGCAAAGACATCATCCAAATTGACATCAGTATCTACCAGAATCCTATGAGGCCTAGCATCCACTAAGTTGCTTGAATCTCCAACAAGTAGTAGTACTGCAATCAGAACCAACATCTCAAGGACTCTCCTCAGCATCATTGCTCTGTCTCACTGCCAGAAACTAAAAAGGTAATTCTTCATTTCAGAACCTTAGTTGAATAATTTTATTCAAATTCAATCAACAAAATGTTTTATATATATATATATATATATATATATATATATATATATATGTCATGAAAGAAAAATCATTTAGTTATGATTTTTTCATTCTTTTGTATCGCATGTATGTGCAATTGAGAACAAATATAGAATTTGAAAGTATGAGAAATTAAGAAGAATTAAGAAGAAAAATTAGAATAAAGAATGAAAGAAAGTAACATCTCAAAATATATAGCAACTCTGAGACTTTGTCATTTAAACAATGATGAGTTGATGTTTTTATACAAGAGTAATGATACATTATTTAAATGTGAATGGAGTAAAAGCGTGTGGGGGTGGTGGGTTCCATTCATGACATCATTTTTAAATCATTTTAATTTGAAAAATAAATTATTATTCTTTATTTAATTGTATCTTGTAATCTTATCACAAACCATTGAATATTTTATAAGAACTTTCATGAGTTGATGTCAAATGATGGTAAAATTAGGATTAATATCCTCTCTGGAGACGGTTTCATAGGAGAAAATATTCGGTGCATCTGTCACACCGTGCATTAAATAATCACAGTCATGTGCATGGTGGGTTGGAGGTACAGAATCGTTTCAAAGTAGAAAAGAAAACATTTTAAAAGTAAGTGAGAGTTTTGCTTACCAAAAACAAGAGAGCCAAAATCACATCCTATTACTGTCTTTAAAATTCAATACTCTCTCTCAAATTGCTTTGAAGTCATGGGTAAGAGAGTTTCATCCAAGAAGAAAGGTCATCTTATCTTCTGCGAAGAAATTGTGAACGAGGCCGGTTACTTCTCCTTTTTCTCTTTTCTCTCTCTCTCTCTCTCTATATATATTTTTCATTCTATTTTATACAACAATTTGTGGGTCGATATACAGCTTCATCTATATCTATACATCTTCAAAAGTCTTCACTGTAGGTTCAGTCAAGATGATATAAAACCATTGACATTGGGATCTCTTCATCTTCTCTCCTCTAGAAGAGGTTGAAAATGTGAAGAGAGAGAGAGAGAGAGAGATTTGGAGTGAGGTGAATTGATTTTTCTGAGAATTTTCTTGACAATTTCTTGGCAGTACTCATGAGTCCTCGCGGTCAATAATTGCCAGCTTGACATGAGAACCAAGACAATCCACACATGCTTGGAGACCATGGGCTTAGACCAAGTGATTTCACCTCCTCCATACAAATGAAAGATTGATTATATATATATATATTATTTGTTATGAATTAAAGAGAGTGACACTTGAACTATTATAAAATGTGTAATCATCATTAGTGACTGCGTGCAACGATATATTTTTATCAAGGTGGTGGTGAGAAATCATGATCAGAAAGTTGCATGCTTCGAATCATGTTAAATACGTACTATTTACTCCAAAATTTTAACGTAATAAAAGAAGATAAAAAAACAAAAAAAAACTAATGTAAGCAATTTCAACGTAAATATAATTCATGATCCAATGCATAAATCTGAATAGGAGACTAATCATGGATGCATTTCATGAAGAAGAGATTGAAAATCGAAAATATTGCATAGTTGATCCTTAGATAGGGCTGCAACTCGAGTAGGTTCGGCAGATTAGAGGTACAGGTTCATTCTTACATATGAAATGTTCAACCTTAATCTAACTCTAACCTTACTTTCAACCCTAACTCAACCTATCCTTAAATTTTTAAACTCAAATTTGCAACTTGGGTTGAGATTTCGGATTAGAAAATCGAGTTAATTCGGGTTATCTCTATCACCAATCTCCATGTTAAAAATTTAAAGTGATGTTTAATAAGTTTCACATTAGATTACTCCCAAACACACGAAAAATTAAGAACTTAATATAAATTTTTTTAAAATTACAAGCAAATTTTTAAAAAATTACAAACAAATTTTTAGGAAATTAATTATCCAAAGTGTTAACATACAATAAATTAAGATTTAAATAAAGGAAGTTGAAAAGAAAAAAGTTATCATAATTTGAATATTATATATAATATATTTAAAATAAAAAATATGCATAAAAATAATATTACAATTCAAATTCGAGTTGGGTTTGGGTTGTTGACACATCAACCCAAACTTAACCCTAATTAAGTTCGGGTTGAGATTTTTTAACTCAAACTCAACTTTAATTGTAAAAATAATTGTTCAAGTTTGTAAAAAATCGGACTGAACTCGAGTTGAATTCGAATTGCCTAACCCAAGTTGCACCCTATCCTTGATTCTTCTCAAGTGTCTATTAATATTAATTCATATCTATATTACATTTTAACAGTTATGTCAGTTAATATTAATTCATATCTATATTACATTTAAGATTTCTTTTACATTGACAGTGACAGAGCATACACTAGTATATATATAGAATAGGATTCCAATGAACAGTTGTGGCCGTTTGATTTAGGTATATATTCCAGTTAGGTCGGAATTACCAACCGCAACAAATAATGTAAATATGTATATTCATATATACTAGTATAATTAACGTGCGCTGCACGTTATGAAGATGGAGAGATAGCAAGAGATGGGGAGAGAGAGAGATTGTGTTTTTACAATTTTTAAATGTCAGGCAACGTTACTAAAGTGTGTGTATAGAAATTATAAATTTTACCGTTAATTTTTAAATTTCTCAATTTAACCGCCCATTTGTAAAATAATAATTACTTTGTTAAAAAAAAAGATTTCAACAGAATATGTAGAGTTCAATAGAATAAGTATTTTAATTTGGGGTCAACTCTTTGAAAAATGAAAACTAATGCATATAAAAAATATACGATAGTTTAGCCAAATATGTGTTTAAATTTGCAAATGACTCTTTGAGACCATGATTTCAAAAAGTCATGGTAAAATATTTATATAAATATTAAAAAAATTAGGCACTTTTATAAGGGATATAGATACACATATATATGTATATTCATATACGGTTCTCATCCAACCCCAAAAAAAAGGAACTTATAATGCGTTTGGTACGTAGAAATAAAATAGAATGGAATGTCCATTCCAACAATTAATTTGGTATGGATTTTGAATAAAATAAAATGGAATGCACATTCCAACCATTCATTTGTTTGGTATGAATTTTAAGGTGAGAATGAAAATTCATTCCATAATTAAACCTATGGAATGAAATAGAATGAAATGTCCATTCCATTGGTATGAATTTTGAATGAAATAGAATGGAATGTCCATTCCAATTATTCATTTGTTTGATATGAATTTTAAAATGAAAATGAAAATTCATTCCATAGTTAAACTTACGGAATGAGCATTCCATTCCCAATAAAATTTTTAAAAAAAATCATATGACCAAAAAACCTTTCACCTCCATCACCATCACCACCATTTCCACAACCACACTGGCTCTACCACCACCACCATTACCATCAGTTCTACCACCACCTCCACCCCCACATCCCCACCTTCCTACTCCACCACACCACCACCTTCATATCACCACATTCCTCTACCACCACCACCACCACCGTTGCCGCCGCCATGACATCGCATCGCCGCCACCTTCCTGTTAGAAAAATTGAATGAAACATTGAATATTCTATTAGACGAGTTAGGCTAGGATATTAATTCATATCAAATAAACACTATTAGTGTTGGTTGAAGGTGAAACAGTGCGATTCACACTGAATAGACACCAAAAATGTCTGTTAATATCGAATAAACACTATTAGTATTGTTTAAAGTTAAAAACAGTACGAGTCGCAACCTTTTGCACCAAACAACATGTCTCATGGTTATTCAGGTGCTTTTGAAAATGTACTAGTATGCCTATAAATATGTCATTTACCTTCATTTGTAAAAAATATTTTTCAGACTTCTTCTTCTCTCTACGTCTGAGGTCTCCCTCCCTACAAAACCTATATAACCTAACCAAGTTGTAGTCTAGTGAGTCTTTGTGGTTTGGTCTTCGCCAACTGGTTAGGAGAGTTAAATCTAAGAGAGTACTAACACATAAGTGGTTCGCAGAAGCTTAGTTGGTTTGAATTGTTGCTACCAATTGAGAGAAAGATCGTTATATCCTGGGAGACAATAGCCAAGGGTCCGTTCAACATTATTGCGGGGTGATAATTGTCTTAAGAACATAGAATTTAACTCTAGCCTCGATCTACAGGTTCGCCAACGGGTTAGGAGAGTCAAGTCCAAGAGAGTACTAACTGTTAGGAAGTGTGGAGTCTGATTATACTGTATACCTTAGCCCAACTTTGCGGATCTAACTTCGTTGTAAGTTGGCGGGGGCAGCGCCCCTTTGCTTGGAAGGTGGGGGTTCGGGAGCTTGCTTTTGACCCGAATTTTTTATAGGGGTATTTTGATAATTTCACATTTTATTATGTAGCCCTAGGAGGTGTCTATATATACAATTTAAACTCTCTGTAATTGTATCCCGTTTTCTCATCATAGTGAAAATCCTGCAACACCAAGGACGTAACCCTAGATTTTAGGTGAACCTTATAAATCTGTGTGTCTTTGCTTGCGTGTTTGATCTTCTTTTCTGTTAATTTTTGCAACAACTAGTATCAGAACCTTAGGTTCGAGTGGGAGCGATGGGTGCAGAAGAAGGAAAGATCAGGATCGAAGGAAAATTCAACGGAACAGATTTTGGGTTTTGGAAGATGCAGATTGAAGACTATCTGTATCAGAAAAATCTGTATTAGCCTCTTTCAGGAACGAAACCAGAAGACATGACAGATGCTGATTGGGCTATTCTTGATTGACGGGTTCTAGGAGTTATTCGATTAACTTTGTCTCGCAACGTCGCCTTCAACATAGCGAAGGAGAAGACAACGACAAGTTTGATGGCAGCCATTGCAGATATGTATGAGAAACCCTCTGTATCCAACAAGGTATATTTGATGCGACGTTTATTCAATCTAAGGATGTTAGAAGGTGTGTCAGTGGCGAACCATCTGAACAAGTTCAACACAGTTACGACTCAGTTGAGCTCTATGGAAATCGATTTTGATGATGAGATCAGGGCGTTGATTTTATTATCCTCTTCACTAGAAAGTTAGAACGGTACTGTACGGCAATGAGCAGTTCTTCTAGAAAAAAGGGAAGTTGAAGTTTGATGATGTTCAAGACTTGATTCTCAGTGAAGAAATTCGTAGGAGAGAAATAGGCGAACCATCTGGATCTGCTCTAAATACAGATAGTAGAGGAAGAACTTCTGAAAGAATAGGCACGGATCGTAGTAAATTGAAATCCAAAAGTAAAGGTAAGTCGAGTACTGAAAAATTTTCTGGCAATTGTTAGAATTGTGGAAAGAATGGACGTTTAAAAAAAGACTGTCGGGCACCAAGGAAGAACAACAAAGGGGAGCAGGAATCTGTAAACGCAGCCATAGAATATATTGCTAATGCTCTAATTTTGAGCATAGATAGTCCAGTTGACTCATGGGTTCTTGACTCGGGTGCATCATTTCACTCTACTCCAAATCGTGAAATCATGGAGAACTATGTTAGTGGTGATTTTGGAAAGGTTTATTTAGCTGATGATGAACCTTTGAATATTGTGGGTAAGGGAGATGTTTGGATCAAGTAATCTAATGAGACCATTTGGAATATTCAAAATGTGAGACACGTTTCTGGTTTAAAGAGAAACTTGATTTCTGTGGGACAACTTGATGACGAAGGGCATGCAGTAAACTTCGTGGGTGGTTTGTGAAAAATCATCAAAGTAGCTATGGTTGTGGCTCGTGGAAACAAGATTGGTACTCTCTACATGGCAACAAACACCAGGAATGCCGTTGCAATTACTGATTCAGACGTTGATTCAAACTTGTCGCACCATAGGCTGGGTCATATGAGTGAGAAGGGGATGAAGACACTTCTGTCAAAGGGGAAACTGTTGGGAATTAAATCAGTGAAAATTGGTTTATGTGAGGATTACATCTTTAGAAAATAGAAAAGGGTTAGTTTTTCAAATGCTGGTAGGAAATCTAAGACAAAAATTAGAGTTGGTTCATACAGATGTGTGGGGACCTTCTCCAGTTTCATCTCTTGGCGGCTCATCATATTATGTTACATTCATCGATGATTCGATAAGAAAGGTATGGATTTATTTTCTAAAAAATAAATCTGATGTATTTGACACTTTTAAGAAGTGGAAGGCCATGGTGGAGAATGAAACATGATTGAAAATAAAGTGTTTGAGGTCTAATAATGGAGGTGAGTATGATGACAGAGGCTTCAAAGAGTTCTGTGCTACTAGTGGGATCAGAATGGATAAGATTGTTCCTGGAACACCGCAGCAAAATGATGTCGCAGAGCGCATGAACAGAACCTTGAATGAGTGTTCTCGAAGTATAAAGATACATGCTGGGTTGCCTAAGATGTTTTGAGCTGATGCAGTTAACACTGCAGCATACTTGATCAACTGGGGACCTTCTGTTCCTTTAGATGGAGACTTGCTAGAGGAGACTTAGAGCGAAAAAGAGGTAAACCTTTCACACCTGAAAGTGTTTGGCTTTGTTTCGTATGTGCACATAAGTTCTGATGCTAGAAGCAAGCTTGATCCAAAATCCAAAAAGTGTACTTTTATTGGGTATAACACTAATGAGTTTGGTTATCGATTTTGGGATGATCAAAATCAGAAGATTATTAAAAGCAGAGATGTCATATTCAATGAGAAAGTAATGTAAAAGGACATATCAACAGTAAAATCTACTGATATAGATGTTCATGCTGAAAGTGATGGGTTTGTTGAGTTGGAGGAAATCATTAAGGATGATATGCAGAGGAGAGTTCAGAATAATCCAGAAAATATAGTTCCACGGGTGGAACACGGCACACCTACGACTGCGGTGAGATGATCATCCAGAATCTCTAGACCTACACAACGGTATTCACCCTCTTTACATTATTTGTTGTTATCTGATGGTGGTGAGCCAGAGTGTTATGATGAAGCAGTGCAGGTTGATGATTCAATCAAGTGGGAGGTAGCTATGTAGGATGAGATGGACTCACTCATGTCCAATGAAACGTGGGAGCTAACTGAGCTACCAAACGGTAAGAAGGCTTTACATAACAAGTGGGTTTACCGGACTAAGGAAGAACATGATGGCGGCAAACGCTACAAAGCCAGATTGGTTGTGAAGGGATTTCAACAGAAGGAAGGTGTTTAGTACATTGAGATTTTCTCTCCGATTGTGAAGCTGACTACAATTAGATTGGTACTAGGAATCGTGGCTATAAAAGACTTGCATCTTGAGCAGTTAGATGTGAAGACTGTTTTCCTTCATGGTGATTTAGAGGAGGACATCTACATGAGACAACCATAGGGATTCATAGTGACTGGTAAGGAGGGTTTGGTATGCAAGCTGAAAAAGAGCTTGTATGATTTGAAGTAGGCCCTGAGACAGTCGTACAAGAAGTTCGATGGATTCATGTGTAGTAGTGGCTACAAAATGTGCCAGGTAGATCACTGTTGTTATGTAAAGAGGTTTGACAGCAGTTATATTATTTTGTTTTTGTATGTGGATGATATGTTGATTGCAGGTTCAAGCTTTGATGAGATTAATAATCTGAAGAGACAGTTGTTTGAGCACTTTGCAATGAAAGACCTGGGTGATGCAAAACAAATTCTTGGTATGAGGATTTGCAGGGATAGATTAGGTGGTACTCTAAAGTTGTCACAAGCAGAGTATGTTAAAAAGGTTCTTAACCGATTTATCATGCAAGATGCAAAATCAGTGAGCACCCTATTAACTAGTCTTTTTAGACTAACTAAAGAGCAATCACCTAAGATAGAAGTAGAACGAGCACACATGAAAAAGGTTCCATATGCTTCAGCTATTGGCAGTTTGATGTATCCATGGTTTGTACTAGGCCAGACATAGCACATGGAGTGGGAGTTGTGAGCATGTACATAAGTAATCCAGGCAAACAACATTGGGAGGCAGCAAAATAGATCTTTAGATACTTGAAGGGTACCATAGATACATCATTATATTTCACTGGGTTAGGTATTGCGTTGCAGGGTTATGTTGATTCAGACTTGTGTGGTGATATGGATAATAGGAAGAGTACTACTGGGTATGTGTATACTTTGGGTGGTACGATAGTGAGTTGGGTCTCTCAGTTGCAAAAGATTATGGCTCTATAGACCACAAAAACTGAATATGTTGCAGTTAGAGAAATGAGTAAAGAGATGGTTTGGCTACAGAAGTTCTTGGATGAGTTGGGTAAGGGGCGAGAGAACAGTATTCTACACAGTGACAGTCAACGTGTTATTCATCTTGCTAAGAATTTGGCGTATCATTACAGAATGAAATATATACAGTTGAGGTAGCACTTCATTCGTTCGCTTTTAGATGACAAGGTGTTATCATTTGAGAAGATCCATGAAAGTCAGAATCCAACAGATATGTTAACCAAGGCAGTGACTATTGAGAAACTGAAGCAATGTTTAGCTTCAGTTGGTGTTTGAGCTTGAGGGCAGAGAAAATAGCTGTTGCGGTGTTTTGCTATGGTTTGGGGTATGAACATGAGGGAATTTGTAGATTGATATTATCAGTCTCCAAGTGGGAGATTGTTAGGAAGTGTGGAGCCTAATTATACTGTACACCTTAGCCCAACTTTATGGATCCAACTTTGTTGTAAGTTGGCAGAAGGTTGTAGGGGGGCAGCGCCCCTTTTCCCGTAAGGTGGGGGTTCGGGGGCTTGTCCCCGACCCAAATTTTTTAAAAGGGTATTTTGGTAATTTTACACTTTGTTATGTAGGCTTAGGAGGTCCTTATATATATAGTTGAAACTCTCTGTAATTGTATCCCATTTTTCTCATCATAGTGAAACCCTGCAACACCAAGGACATAACCCTAGATTTTGGTGAACCTTGTAAATCTGTGTGTCTTTGCTTACGCGTTTGATCTTTTTTTCTGTTAATTTTTGTGACACTAACACACAGGTGGTTCGTAGAAGCTCAGTTGGTTTGAAAAGATCGTTGTATCTTAGGAGACAGTCGTCAAGAGTCCGTTCAACACTATTGCGGGGCGATAATTGTCTTAAGGACATAGAGTTTAACTCTAGCCTTGATCTACAGGTTCTTTAGTATTTATGTATTTTACAATTATTTTATATCTTAAATAGTATCATATACGCATATATTTTTCAACAATCTTAAGACGATTATAGTGCTCTGCTGTTGTATATATGCCACTATTTAAGATAGTGATATTATACTAAGTAGAAAATATTGATGAATTCAATATTAGTTAAATATTTTTGAAATATTTGTACCACATAGAGTATTGTTTATTTTGTGAAATTCAATATTTGTGATATAATATTGTTTAAGTTTGTGTTATGCCTTAATTCAATATTGGTGCGATATTGAATATGCATTTTATTATTTTATAAATTCATCTATATGTAAATCATCTGATTTGAGTTGAATGTCTTTATTATAGTATGAATTTGATATTACATAGTTGGTAGTTTTATGATTTACATTTAGTATGTTTATATCTTGGTGATAAATTTAAGTATGATACATGTTATTGAAATATTGATCTAGTATTACATTTAAATTAATGTTGTATTTATCAATATTTCTATAATGTGATGAATGACAAGTGTAACAGAGATAATTATTCTTGTTGAGAATAAGGAGAAATTTTCAGACATTCTCCAAGGCACATGTTGTGCTAGAGGAATAATGGGGTATGAAAGAGTTATACACCATATAAGACCATTGATGGTACACATGATAAATGGTATTTATCATGATTTCTAAAATCAACTTGGTAGTCAAATAAGAGGGTGATGAGTCGATATTCCTCATATCTGCTCCGATAAGAGGATTGTATTATTTATCAAATATGAATGTTAAATCTTTTTAAGAAAATCCTCTACTACCATAATAAGATTGTATGAAAAATAACCTTAGGGAGAGAACTCTTTCTTCAATGAGTATTAAATCTAAGGGTATATAAGAGATATATTTTAAATATGGAATTAAGTTAATTTTCATACTTGTGTGAATGTCCTAACTCAAATTTGTCACATGTGAAAGGAAATTAATTAGAGTTTATTTTCAATCGTATAAAAGAATGTTGTACCTCTAGCGTTAAATCACAATGATATATATATGTGACTTAATATATGTGCACATGAGAGATATAAAAAGTATTTAATACTTTGATAGGAATTACACAAGATACTGTGAATCAAAACTTGAGAATGAGGTTGAGAGTCAATATAGCGATTTTAATGAAATGGTGTTGCTAAAATGCAAGAACCATAAAATACAAATGATTTGTATATAAATTCTGGATTACCCATAAGTTGTGGGGGAAACTCAACTATCCTTAAATTTAGTCTTATACCTCATTAAGAAAATTATTAAGATACCAGTTGATTGATATATAAAAAGACGACCTTATTTCTTTCTATAAATACTTTGAAATTCGGGGGTGTCTATATAATGTGATAATATTTAAATCATAAAACTATTAGAATATTAATGGGACATATCTTGTGCATAATTCAAGAAATATATAATGAGATTCTATTAATAAAAAATTGATTTGAAATAACCAAGGAGGGTTCACAGTTTTAGATCATGAACAAAGAGTGTGTAAACTTGAAAAATCTACGTGTAGATTGAAACAAACACTAAAACAATGACATTGTTTAGGTGGTTAGATGTTAATGAGTATGATGCATGCTAAAGATACTCTAGATGGATATGTTTTCTAACTATGTTGTTGTGATCTAAATTACAAGTTGCACATAACTTGATATACAAGCAATCTAAGAGAATACTAAGTGTATTGAGGTGGTTAAAATCCATCTTGAAATTAATGATTACATTTATCAATGATTGACATTGGAATTAAGGGATATAAAAGGCTTTAGATCCATGAATAAACATGTTTTTAATATTAAAGGTGTAGTCATGGAATATAAGCTAGTTGCTGTAAATAAAACAAGAATGATTAAGAAGTTTTGAAAATTCTTAAAGGATATTTCAAATTGGCTAACACTTGTGTCACTGCTCTCAAATGAGAAAATCTCTATAGAGTATATAAATCAAATAACAACCTAGTGGCCACATATATGAAAGGTTAAATCAGAGAGCTAGTGGCGATGTTATTGAGGAAAATGGGCTTAAAGCCTAAAACTAACGAATCACCTTAATAGAAACCCTATCTAGCTGACTGAAGATCCCAATATCTAGATTCAAAGGGATAACTAAAATTTTGAGTGACTCAATAGTAGCACTAGAAGATTTTATCTTCTACCTATTCCTTTGATGACACAGTGTTGTCTGTCGTGGGTATCATGTTAAGCAAATACTTTTAGTGATTCCTATATCTTAAAAATCCAAGTGGAGTATGGTAGGATATTCTTAATAGAGAATCACCTATATGAGTGTGAAGTTGGCCACTTCTATGAGAATGACAAGGCTAAGTTCTCTAGAGCACTCATGAATACCAGGATTTGTTCAAGGCCAAAATGAACACAAACGAAAGAACCAACTTTGTGCGGAAAGGTATTATGTGTATACTATTATCTGATTTTACACAAACAACTGAATAGTTCAAGACTTTATGTCACTAGTTAACCAAGTAAATCCGATAGTATTACACTAAGGAATATTCAAGGCCAAAAGCTATCTATCCCAATACAATAATTTTCCAATTGTACTCTCTAGTGTTAGTCGAGTCTGTTTTCTATTTGAAACTAATTTTCATTCATGTGGGGAATTGTTAGAAAAATTGAATGAAAAATTGAATATTATATTACACGAGTTAGAATAGGATATTAATTCGTAGCAAATAAACAATATTAGTGTTGGTTGAAGGTGGCGATTCACACTAAATAGACATAAAAAATGTCTGTTAATATCGAATAGACATTGTTTAAAGTTGAAATTGTACGAGTCGTAACCTTTTGCACCAAACAACATGTCCCATGACTATTCAAGTACTTTTGAAAGGGTACTAGTATGCCTATAGAGCAATGCTACACGTCTCGAATAAATATCATGAATTTTAACTCGAATCTATGTGGCATGTGATATAGTCTATTATTTTAGGAGATAAAATTAAATGGTAAGTTATTATTGATGGGATTCCCCCATACACGGAGTCCCTACGATACTATCACCTGCCACATAAATTTGAGTTAAAATTTGTGAAATAAAATTGTGACGTTTAGCATTTCTCATGCCTATAAATAGGCATTTACCTTCATTTGTAAAAAAATATTTTTCAAACTTTTTTTTCTCTTTACGTCTGAGGTCTCCCTCCCTACAAAACCTATATAGCTTAACCAAGTTGTAGCCCAGTAAGCCTTTGTGGTCTGGTCTTCACCAACGGGTTAGGAGAATCAAGTCCAAGAGAGTACTAACACACATGTGGTTCGCGGAAACTTAGTTGGTTTGAAGTGTTGCTACCAATTAAGAAAAAGATCGTTATATAGTGTTGCTACCAGTTGAGAAAAAGATCGTTATATCCTGGGAGACAGTCGCCAATGGTCCGTTCAACACTATTGCGGGGCGATAATTATCTTAAGAATATAGAGTCTAAGTCTAGCCTCGATGTACAGGTTCTTTAGTATTTATGTATTTTACAATTACTTTATATTTTAAATAGTATCATATACGCATATATTTTTCAACACTTCCTCTACCACCATGTCCACCGCTACCCCCACCACACCACTCCACCACCTCCACATCGCTGCCACCACCCCTACTACACCACTGCCACATCGTCACTACCACCCCCATCACACCACTCCATCACCTTTACATCGCCACCTTCCTCCACCACCACCTCCACATCGCCACCTTCCTCCACCGCCACCACTTTCACATCACCACCTCCACTATCACTACCTCCACATCATCACATTCCTCCACCACCATATATTTGTTAGTTTAATTTATTTATCACTAGGAGGGGTATTTTGAAAATTTTGATTTAAAATTTATATCATTTCCACTTCATTTCATATTTACAATCAAATAATAGAATGAGAATGACCATTCCATTTCATTCTCATTCTCATTCCATTTTCAATTTTATTTTATTTTATTCCCTTCACGCGTATCAATCGCAACATTATTTACTTCAACTTGGATTCTCTTAGTCTGTCTTCATAAGTGATGATGCAAAAATCCGCCCCGATCTGGTCAAACGCCAACCTGTAAAATAGACAAGAGAAGAGTGATCGAGAGGGCACCGGTGCAGTGCCGGCCGAACACGCTCCGACGATCAAGTTAGAACTCGGGATGGTGTTTCAATGGATGTATAGGAACTCAGAGGGTATATCTTGCGTACCTGGCATATGAGTCACTCCTGTATTTATAGCAGTGAAAACGAAGCCATGTCATAGTAGGGGTCTGCCTCTTGAAGATAGAGAAGTCCCGATACAATTAGATTTCCTGTCTATATCAACTTGGGCCCATCAATTACGCTACACGTTTCATCCTTTCAGTCAACCACTCTATCAGATGCCCCCTGTTCATGAGGGTCAAATGCTGGGCCTTATGAACATTTTGGATTACTCATTGGGCGTTTCTAATATATATTTTTCTTTTTTTTCTTTTTCTTTTTTTCTTTCTTTTTCTTTTCTTTTTTTTCTTTTTCTTTTCTTTTTCTTTTTCTTTTCTTTTTTTTCTTTTTCTTTTCTTTTTTTCTTTTTCTTTTTTTCTTTCTTTTTCTTTTCTTTTTTTTCTTTTTCTTTTCTTTTCTGCGCGTGGCCCAGGTGGGCCCGGCCGCGCCCGGCCGAGGCCGGGTAGCGCCCGGCCGAGGCCAGGCAGCGCCCGGCCAAGGCCGGTCGAGCGCCCGGCCAAGGCCGGCCGAGCCAGGCCTGGCAGCGTCCGGATTGGTGTGCCTGTCTTCGCCTGGCGTACTCGCTCTGTGCTGGCTCCCTTGCGACCGTTTGGCTTGTGAACGTTACTAAAAGGTGCCTTTTTGTGCTTGAGGACCGTTGGAAAGAGACGTTGGGGGCATTTTGCAACGACTGGCTTCCATTGCCTATATAAGCACAATTACCTTCATTCATTCCTCACTCCATCATACCTTGTCACTAGCTCTCCTTCTTCCTTCAGCTTGTTTCTCTAGCTCATGCCCTGCACTATTTTATCTTCTCTCTCTCGTTGTCTGTACACTGTTGATCACAACTTCAACAAACCGGATCCAGAACTCTTTGCCCCTGGCTCTCCTCTGGTCCAAGTATTCAACTTTCTTCATTCCATAATGGCAGACTACAGAGAATGCCAAGATATTACCTCTACAATGACGGATGCTGATGTCGAAGAGTTGGCTACCTCATTTTCTTTTCCAGACGGGGTGGTAGCCAGGGCTCCCTTGCCAGCAGAGAGGGCCTTTTCCATTTGCCCAGGAGAGACGTGCTTCTATGAAGGCTACTTTCTTTCAGGTCTGCGTTTCCCCGTCCCAGACTTTGCGAAAGAGTTGCTCCGATACCTCAACCTTTGCCCTTCTCAGCTTACGCCTAATTCTTGGCGTATTATTATGGCTACCCTGGTCCTTTGGAGGTCCAGCAAGCTCACTCCTCAACCAACTATGAACGAGTTTCTTTCTTGTTATACTATCTTAAAAAGCAAGGACTGGCGTCATATTCAAGGCCGGTCTCGCGGCGCAGGCAGCCTTCCCAAAGGACTTGTGATTCTCGACAATGGTCATCGGATAAAGAACTGGAAGGAACGGTTCTTCTTCGTTTCGGGTGATTGGGAGCTTCCTCCTTGCCGCATCCCCCGCACTTGGACCGACGGGGTCGTGAGTGGTACGCTTTTTTCTATCCTTTCTTTTCAAGTCATCCTTTCTTTCTCACGTACGTTATAGAAACTGGCGTATTTTCATAAACCAGCTGTCACGGTGGAGCCCGAGATAAGCCAGGAAGAGGAAGATAGGTTAGACCTTATCTATGATTTTGGGATGAGGGATGCGGTGACCTTGACTTCTGATGCAGGATTGAGAACACTTGGTTACCTGCCTCGCTTGCTTGGGGAGAGGAGAGGTACACCTTTATATTTTTTGACCCCTTATTCCCTTTTCTTCCTGGATTTGAAAAATATAAATTTTACCGTATACATCGTGCAGGACCTCGGAGGAGGCCCGACCAAGACATCCGCATGTTGGCGAAAGGGAAGGGCGTTGAGGGATCTTCGTCCCCTGCTCAGAAAAGACGACGCCAACCCGTCCTCAGGAGCCTCGGTGCATCTACAGGTGGGGGCTTATCCTCTCCCCCCTCTATCGGGAATTCTCCCCTTGCAGCCACCATGAGTACCCCAGCTCCTGGCGCCAACCCCTTTGTGATACCTTACCCCCCTTTGTTCACGGGTAGTAACCTGGCTGACCCAGGAACCTTTGGGGTGCCGTCGACTCAACTCTTTGGCGGAGACAGCTTGCATGTATCGTTCTCCCCAGCCACCAGCCACACCGGGTTATTAACCCCATCGGTCGGCCATACAGGTTCATTGCTGGGTGACACATCCTTTGCTATAAAAAGGGCTGGGGAGTTTGCTCTCCCTCGTGATCTGGAAAAGATGGACGCCCTTGATGCTGTTTCCTCCACCGGATACTTACTGGCCAATATGGCTCAGGTATGCCTCTCACCTATCTATCGTGTTTGGGCGAGACTCTGATACCTCTCCTTCTTAACTCTGTGATGCCCTTGTGTATTTGATAGGGCCTGACGATTGCCCATGGTCTCTCCAACCGCTACCTATGTGCAGAGGAGGAGTTAGGGAAGCAAAGAGCAGCCTTTGCTACGGAACGCGCTTCCTTTGCCAGTGAGCGTACCGGCTTTAACTCCCAGCTTGAGACCCTTCGCGCTTCTCATAGTGAGGAAATAAACACCCTCAACTCCCAGCTCAGCCATGAACGGGAGGAGAGAGAGCTGGCCGTGGAGAACTTCAAGGAGTCGCCTGATTTTGACAGGGCCCTCAACCAGTCGTACATTGATGGCTTTGAATATTTTCGTGAAGTAGCGCAGGGTCAATGGCCTGACATGAACTTCTCCGGTCTGCAACTTGGAGATCCCGACCCTTGAGCTGGGGTCTTTTTTTTTTCTCTTTCGGTATCCATGTAGTGTTCCTCGGTGTAGAGGCTCCATGTACCTTTGTCCTTATTTACCTAATGAAAGATTGCGTGTTTTCTTATTGAATATGGATCATTGTGTAAAGGTTACTTCCACACTATTTGAGTTTCTTGATTCACTTAAAGAGACCCTCCGTAGAGACGTGCCCATGTAAGGTTCCGCCCACCTAGTGTTTCATCTTTTATCAGGATTCATTCATCCCCCCTTTTTCCTTTACAGGCCCTCCGTGGAAGTGTGCCCCCGTAGGGTTCTGCCCACATAGGGTTTTATCTTTTCTCGGGATTCATCCATCCCGCCTTTTTCCTTTAAAGGCCCTCCGTGGAGGTGTGCCCCCGTAGGGTTCTGCCCACATAGGGTTTTATCTTTTCTCGGGATTTATCCATCCCGCCTTTTTCCTTTAAAGGCCCTCCGTGGAGGTGTGCCCCCGTAGGGTTCTGCCCACATAGGGTTTTATCTTTTCTCGGGATTTATTCATCCCGCCTTTTTCCTTTAAAGGCCCTCCGTGGAGGTGTGCCCCCGTAGGGTTCTGCCCACATAGGGTTTTATCTTTTCTCGGGATTTATTCATCCCGCCTTTTTCCTTTAAAGGCCCTCCGTGGAGGTGTGCCCCCGTAGGGTTCTGCAGCAACAATGTCTAGGGAATAACAGTTTTATTTCATGATAATAAAAAATTACAAGAGATCAGCTCGAACTGGACAGGAATTCTATCCTGAGGTCTTGGGCATTAGCGCCAACCTCTCAAATGACACTTAAAGTGTGGCGTGGAGCCAAATTTTACAATAATACTTGCTCAAAACCAATGCAAGCTAAAAAACCAAAAGATGATGGGGGCATAAAATCAAATCAGGACAAAAAAAAAAAACCTTACTGATAGAACTTCCTTAAATGCTCAGCGTTCCAAGGATGGGCTAGCTGCCTTCCTTCTAACGTTTCCAGCCAGTAGGTGCCTCGCCTTTGAGTCTTAATCACTTTGTACGGGCCCTCCCAGTTAGGGGCCAGTTTTCCCGTGCCGTGAGGCTTGGTGGCCTGAGTAACCTCTCGCAAGACTAAATCACCAGGCTGAAAACTCCTGTGCTTGACCTTGGTGTTATAATATCGGGACATGGCTTGTTGATATGCGGCCATTCGCACCTGCGCCTGCTCCCTATTCTCGTCGATGAAATCAACACTGGCCCTTAGCTCTCCTTCTTCTTCTCGTATCAGCGCGGAACTGATTGCTGCAGGGGAGACAGCTAAGTACAAGTACAACTCCTCTCCTACGCGTGCGCATGACAGCAGTGGGGGTGAACTGAGGTATTGTTTTAACTCACTTAAGGCCTGCTCACATTCTGGAGTCCACTCGAAGGCCCGCTTGAGGACTTGAAAGAACGGGAGGCACCTGTCTGTAGCCCGGGAAATCAACCGGCTTAGCGCCGCCACTTTACCCGTCAGCTTTTGAACTTCTTTAATATTTCTGGGCGACCTCGTATCCAGGATGGCCTGCACCTTCTGAGGGTTGGCCTCTATTCCCCTCTTGCTGACCAGATAGCCCAAGAACTTCCCGGAGGATACTCCAAAAGCACACTTGCTCGGATTAAGCTTCATCCTATACTTCCGAAGAACCTCAAAGGTTTCCTGTAAATCAACCAAATGGTTGGCAGCTTCCTGACTTTTGACAAGCATATCATCGACATATACCTCCATGTTTCTACCAATTTGCTCCTTGAACATTCTATTTACCAACCTTTGATATGTTGCGCCGGCATTCTTCAGGCCAAATGGCATCACCGTGTAGCAGTATAATCCCCTTTCTGTTATAAAGGAGGTTCTTTCCTGATCCGACGGCCACATCGGAATTTGATTATATCCTGAGTAGGCATCCATAAAACTGAGCCGTTCATACCCCGCCGTCCCTTCTACGAGCATGTCAATTCGGGGGAGGGGGAAGCTATCTTTCGGACAAGCTTTATTCAGGTCGGTGAAGTCGACACACATGCGCCACTTTCCATTAGATTTTTTAACCAGTACCACATTTGATAACCAGTCTGGGTAGCTGGTTTCTCGCACAAAGTTAGCCTTCAACAACTTCTCCACCTCCTCGGAAATTGCCACGTTTCTTTCTGGGGCAAAGACTCTCCGTCTTTGTCTTACTGGCTTGGCGATGGGGTCGATGTTCAGTCGATGCACGGCAATGTTTGGATCAATCCCTGGCATATCCTGATGGGACCATGCGAACACATCCTCATTCGCTCTGAGGAATCGCACCATCTCCTCCCTGGAGGTGGGTGAGAGTGATGACCCCAAACTTACCCTTTTTCCCGTGCCTTTTTCATTCAAGTTGACCTCAATTAATTCTTCCATCGGTTCTGCATGACGGACTTCTTCTTTTTCCTCCATCTCCTGTCCCTCAATGTTTAGGGTTTCTGTCATCTTCCTTTCCCTTAGGGAGGTGGCATAACATTCTCTGGCTGTGACCTGATCCCCTCTCAGTTCCCCGACACCATGCTCCGTGGGGAACCGGACAAGGAGGTGGTAGGTGGAGGTCACAGCTCTCATAGCATTCAACGTGGCCCTTCCCAGGATGATGTTATACGTGGTTGGGCAATCTACCACAAAGAAAGTCACCATCTTGGTGACTTGTCTGGGACTTGAACCAGCTGTAACCGGGAGGTCAATGGTGCCCAAGGGGAGGAGTTTCTCTCCGGAGAAACCCACAAGTGGCGACTGAGTGATCTTGAGTTTGCTTCTTCCAATCTTCATCTGATCAAATGCATCTACAAAGAGGATATCTGCAGAGCTACCGCTGTCAATCAACACCCGCCTAATTGTGAAGTTGGCGATGGTTAATGTGACTACGAGGGCATCATCATGGGGTTGCTGAACTTTTTTGGCATCGTCCTCTGAAAAAGTTATGACTTGGTCGCTCAGTCTCGGGCACTTGGCGGGCGAATGGCTTACTTCCCCGACTTCAGAGAAACTCCTTGCTTTCCTAGTATGTGCTTTGCGAGCGGCGTTAGACTCCCCGCCTCCTGCTACTCCTCCCGAGATGACTCTAATTTCCCCTACTGGGGGGTTCCTGCGAGTCGTTCCCTCATTTATATCCTGTGCTTGATTCTGCGTTCTCTGTCCTCCACCAGCCACAAACCTCCGTAACTGGCCCCTTTGAATTAAACTTTCAATCTGCCTTTTCAAATCTATGCATTCATTGGTATCATGGCCATGATCGCGGTGGAACCTACAATACTTGTCACGAGATCTCCTGGCAGGATCAGTTCTCAATTTCGGAGGCCACGACACAGCCGGATCGTCTTGGATGTGTAGGAGGATCTGGCCTATGGGAGCGTTCAACGGGGTGAAACTAAACCCCTTTTCGCGGCGCACAGTCCTGTCACTTTGTTCCTGTGATACTCTATTATACTTGGGGTTTCGTTCTTCCCTGCTTGGTTGTCCCCCCCTCTTCCTGTCCACTTTTTTGTCGCTATCACCTTTTTCCCTACGGGCATCAAGGGCGTCCTCGGCATTCATGTATTTCTAGGCCTTCACAAGTAATTCGGACATGCTTTCAGGGGGATGCTTAGAAACAGAATATAGGAACTTGGAGGGTAATAATCCTCCCATGAACGCAGTAACGGCCACTTTGTCATCCAAGGCATCTACTTGTAACATTTCTCTGTTAAATCGATTAATATAGTCTCGCAACGATTCTCCTTTAGCTTGCCTTACATTCAGGAGATAGGTAGCGGGTTTTCTGTGTCTCCGGGCAGCAATGAAATTGCCAACAAATAGTTGGCTCAGCTCGTTAAAAGAACGGACAGTTGATGGCTTTAAACTATTGAACCAAGACCTGGCGGAGCCCTTCAATGTAGTGGGAAAGGCTCTGCACATGATTTCGTCGGGTACTGCCTGAAGATGCATTAAGGCCTTGTAAGTTTCCAGGTGATCTAGCGGGTCCTTAGTCCCGTCAAAGCTCTCCACTGTTGGCATCTTGAACCTGGGGGGCAGCGGACAATTCATTACCCCTGCAGAGAAAGGAAGGTTGGTTTGCTGGACCAAATCCTCTATCGTGGCAGGGCCTCTTCCTCTTATGGCATGGGCCATACTTTCTACCCTGGCTCTCAGGTCTTGTATTTCCATATCGTGGTAAGCGATGGATGCTGAATCCCCACGGGGTTGGCTTCTCTCAGGGAGGACCGAGCGGTCTGGATTCGTCCCGCCTCTTACGTGACTCTGGGCCGCGTCCTCCGTTGGTACTTCACTTTCCCTCCGACCGTCATTCTCCTCAGGATCGACAGTCCTTTCGTAACTTGGTGGCGGTATCGGCGCCACAGGAGGGAGGCGTTGCAGAATCGCCGCATTTTGTTGGAGCAGTTGGACCAGACTTTGGTTTAAGTTCTGGACCTGGTGCTCTAACGCTGCGACACGCCCTTGGTCATTTGGGACTTCGGGGTGAGTCCCCGTGAAGTCCGTCTGTCCAAGGGGTTGCGTACCCCCTTGTCCTGCGGGCGGATCGGCTGCTGGGTCCTGTGCATTTGGGGGGTCGGTACCAATGGGAAGATCCTGAGCGACCGAGGGGTCGCCTTGGCTAGGTAGGTCATGTACCGGAGGACCTTGGCCAACAGGGGGATCCTGTATGGCCGTGGTCTCCAGTCCAGATCGAAGGTGCATCATGCTTCGTGTATGCTTTAGATAGGACAAATCGTGGGTTCGTTTCCCACAGACGGCGCCAACTGATGATGCAAAAATCCGCCCCGATCTGGTCAAACGCCAACCTGTAAAATAGACAAGAGAAGAGTGATCGAGAGGGCACCGGTGCAGTGCCGGCCGAACACGCTCCGACGATCAAGTTAGAACTCGGGATGGTGTTTCAATGGATGTATAGGAACTCAGAGGGTATATCTTGCGTACCTGGCATATGAGTCACTCCTGTATTTATAGCAGTGAAAACGAAGCCATGTCATAGTAGGGGTCTGCCTCTTGAAGATAGAGAAGTCCCGATACAATTAGATTTCCTGTCCATATCAGCTTGGGCCCATCAATTACGCTACACGTTTCATCCTTTCAGTCAACCACTCTATCAATAAGTAACCATGCATACAAGGACAAGGTTAACTAATAATACCCTCTAATCAGCGTGCCTCACGATATATATATATATATATAATTTGGCAGTATATTGAACACTGTACGCCAGATGTACGTTCATGCGTACACACTGTTGTTAAATCAACAAAATTTAAATTCTACCAAAACTTATATTCCATGTCCTTTTCTATTAGAAATTTCCGAACACTAAGACTAGCTTCCACGGTTAATATCAAAATTTTATGCATAAGAGTCCATATTGGCTCTGATTAATTTTAACGTAAATAAATCCGAAATATTCATATAGGAGATTGCCTTCAACCCTCTAATCTTTCTCTGCGAATCATTCTAAGCTTCTTTCACATTTATAGACGAGGGTTGGGACCGTTCCAATAGACATTAAGAGTTGTGTTGGTTCCATCAATCAACACAGCTCTTCATACTATTTTGTCACCATTTATTCAAATTAAACTACTTTTAAGAATTTATGAGAATTGATACAGTGTAATGAATCTCTATTAAATAGGGTGCAACCTTTCTCAAGTATGTGGATAACCATTTATTTAATATTAATTAATTATTGTTAGAATATTATTTTGCTTACATTAACACGATAAGAGAAATTTAACATATTAAGAAATTTATGAGACAAATAAAGAAACTAATAGTACAACAAAGTAATAATAATTTATTTCTTTTTTTTAATATACTTGATCTTCTTTCTAATTGAGATTTTCAAATTAATATTAATTATTTTTTGTTAAACTAGCCAAATAAGGAAAGAAGGTTGATGTTTTATTTAATTGTATGCTTTATATTCCACCATAAACCAATCAATATTTTTGTAAGGATCTTAATGAGTTGATGGCAAATGATGATGAAACTGATGCCTTTTGGTTGACTTAATTTTCTTATTCAGGCACAAGTCCTTAAATGTATCCTCCAACACATTTAATACATTTAAAACGATAATGCGAGGCTGACAATAATATTAAATAAAAAATGTAATAACGTAGATAAGAAATAAATGTGTTGCATTCTTGATTTATTAGTGTTATAACTCATTATAACGGATTTATATAGAAAAATAATAAGTATATTACGAAATTATACATTTAATAAATTTAAAACGACAATGCAACGCTGACAATAATATGAAATCAAAAATGTAACAACGTAAATAAGAAATAAATGTGTTTTCTTGATTTATTAGTGTTATAAGTCATTATAACGGATTTATATAAAAAAAACAATAAGTATATTACGAAATTATACATTTAATACATTTAAAACGACAATGCAACGCTGACAATAATATTAAATCAAAAATGTAACAATGTACATAAGAAATAAATGTGTTTTTCATTCTTGATTTATTAGTGTTATAACTCATTATAACGGATTTATATAGAAAAATAATAAGTATATTACGAAATTAGTACTCTCACTAAGCTTCTCATAACTATTGGTGTTGTGACTCGATCCTTTGGAAAAAAAATGAAAAATAAGGAAATTAATATACAATAGGATAGGATAAAAGGTTGAGTCCATTGAAATCCTTTGGATCATTTCTGTATTTGCTCTTGGACTGTCTTTGATTTCCTAAATATTCTCCAAAATTACTATCCATGGTCTACCATCTTAATTTGATAGCACTCTTTTAATTTCTTTTTTTTAAGTTCACTTGATCTTCTCATTTTCTAAAATACTTGATCTTATCTCGACTTTGTATCTTTGATAGAATCTAAATAACTTTGCAATGAAGTGGTTAGTTAATTTCTTCTTTACAAAATAGTACTCGTTTGCCCAATAACCTTAGAAACATGAAATACTTTATTAACACATATCATAGGAATACGGGTATAGGGTAATAAACCCTGAACTATTACTCTTTTGTAAACAACTTCTCAGAATTACAAATTGTCCCTTTGAACTAATAATTTATTATTATTAAGGACATACTCATCACAAAAGACAATTTTACCCTTTCTCTTTATTATTAAATTACCTTCTTTATCTTTTCTCTTATAAAATATTAATTATACCATTTGCCTTAATTTTATTATTGATATTAATTTATCATTACAATGGAAAAAAAATACACAAAGTTATAATTACTACTAAATTTAGCTATTTTCTACAATAATTAACTTATTATTAAAACTTTACTATTTATAATAAAACTTATTATACCTGTTTTAAACTTTTTTATGGTAAAAAAAATACTTTTTTTATACAATACATTTATGAAAAAAATTACTTAAGTAAAAAATACATTTTTTTTCATGCAGTATATTCATGAAAAAGTAAGAAATTACTTTAAAAAATTAAAAATTTTACTTAAGATTTAAAAAAAATTAATTTCAAGAATTAAAAGTAAATTTATGACAATTTGATAGAGAATATGTCATCAAAATATTATGAATATTTTTTTATAATTTATTTTAATAAGAAAACTAAGTTAAGTGTAATTCAATAAGAAAGGACATTATGACCATTTAATGAAAATTAATTAGACATGGGGGGCATTTTGCAACAAAATTGATGGCTGAGGGGCTTTTGTGTACAGGAATTATTTGTAAATTTGCACTTTACCCTAGAAACTCTAATATGGGACAAAGATAGTAGGTGTAGCCCCTTCGACTTTCTTCCATTCAATAGTCATTTTTATAATCTCAACTTAGGATGCACATTTCAACTATCAATCCGTTAATCGGTCCAATTCCAATCTACACACTCCCAATTCTCCGGACACAGGAATATAGCCAGAAATTTATTTCAAGAGCGCAATGAACATGATTAAATATTTTTATTTTTCAATTTAAAGTGGAGTAGAACAACAAGACAAAAAATAAAATTACATTCAAATACGATGTCATTACAACACATTGAAATTTTAAGGACAAGAGGGAAACAAAGAATAAGAAGACAGAAAAATGTTATTGCACATGAATCATATATAAGTGCAAGAATAAAAAAATTTAAGAGAAAAAAAGAAGAAGAAGAAGAAGAAGAAGAAGAAAATAAAAAGAAAAGAAAAATGAAAGAACTTTGAAGAAGAAAATAGGGTTTAATTGATGAAAGTGAATGCAATTTTTTTTTTTTTTTGAAGGGATCAAAGAAACTTGAAAAAGCAAAAATGTAAAAGTGAAAAAAAAAAAGAAAAAAAGAGTTAGAGAGATTTTTAGAAAGGGAGAATTTTTGAGGGACATCTTGTAAAATTTTTAAAAATTACATATCCAAAAGTAAATAGTATATATATATATATATATATATATACTGACTCCTACCTCAATTCCAAGCCTTTAAATACAAATCCTACAATCACCAATCTTCAAACTTCACCAATAAATATAATTATATTTGAATTATATTCCACACCCAACTATAACCTTGTTACAACATGCACATTGGGCCAGAGGACAAATTAGAAATGGAGAATTTTAGGGCGGAAGTTATATAAAATTTTAAAAATATATATATATACTAATATAAAATTATATATATATATATATATATATGGAGGAGCCACATTGAGCTCCCTGCACACACACACACACACACACTTATACTCTCACTCTTTTGTCTTTCGGCTCAAGGATTTAATAACAGGCTAAATGGTTAAATGTCCAAACCGTTCTCCTACATCAAGATTGGGCCAGTTTAGATGGTTTGATTAGTTCAGTTTGAGACTAGTAGTTCCAGTTCCTCTTAAAACTAATCCAATATGAACCGTGTGCACTCACTCTTCATTTCTATTTTTAGTTTACTTCATCTTTTCTTGTCTTGTATCCTTCGTAGAATCTATAAATTTTCAACAATTTCGTGCCATCTACACTTTATACAAATAGGAAGTGCTTTATTTCCTAGTTCCTTAAAAGTTTTTTTTTTGGCAAGGCTAGTTACTTAAAAAATGGAATTTTTGCACATTTAATATGGGACAAAATAGAAACTCTAGTATGGGATGGAGATAATATCTCCATCATTTTTAACTTTCTTTCATTTAAGGGTAAGATTGGTAGGTATGAATGGAATGAAATGAAATGTAATTGGAAATGGAATGAGAATGAGAATAGAATGAAATGGTATGATCATTCTCATTATACTATTTGATTACAAATATGAAATAATATAGGAATGGAATGAATTTCAAATTGAATTATTCAAAATATTCCTGTCAATAACAAATAAACTAAACTAACAAATTAAATAACATTCTTTTATAATTTTTTTAAAAGAAATGGTGGTAGTGGTGGAAGGCGACAGTGGTGGTGGTGGAAGGCGACATCGACGGTGGTGGTGGAAGGTAACAACGGTAGAGGAAGACAATAAAGGTGGCGGCGGTGGTAGTGACAGTGGAAGACAGTGGTGGTGGTGGAAGTGGGGGTTGTGATGGTGGTGGCGACAATGGTGGTTGGTGGAAGAGGGTGATGGTGCAAGGCAATGGAGGTGGCGGTATTGACGATGGCGACAATGGTGGTTTCTGGACTGAAACGTGAGTTTTTTTTTTAAAAAAAATTTTACCTGGAAATGGAATAATAATTTCATTGGTTGAAACGTGGAATGAATTTTCATTCTTTTTCATTCCAGATAATGGGCTTGGAATGCTCATTCTCACTTTAATTTTTTTATCAAACAAAATAATAGTTGGAATGGACATTCCACTCCATTCCATTCATCCGTACTAACGTACCATTATATATATATATATATATATATATATATATTCTCTTGATTAATCCTATTTTTAGTTTACTTGATATTAGTATATACTTGACTTGTATCTTGAATTTATGATTTTTTCTACATATTCTTGGAATTTAGACTTTCTATATGTATCTATAGAGGAAATATTTAGCTTTCCTGTTTATACAATAGCATTTTTGTAATATCCAGAATTTTAAATAAAATTCTCTGATTAGTAGTGGTGGTGAAATATGAAAAATTGTAAGCCTAAAACAAATAGGTAATGGGAGTTAGAATGGAAATAAAGAAAAGTATATAAAATTCTCTCCTTGTCGCGGCCTTCCTCCTCCTCGCCACCACCATGCTCCGCCACTGAGGATGGCCTTTGAGAACATTGGTCACCGCGTCCCTCATTTCCATTGATTGACACTCTCATTATTTGCATTATATGATTGGGTATTCAATCTTCTCATAAGCTTTCCATTTACACCCTTACTAAATTAAGTAGAATTTTATAATTATAAATTTATTAAAGAATTGATATATATATCTATATATATATATATATATATATATATATATATATATATATATATATTATACATTCCTTAACGTTTTAGTTACCGAATAATATTGTATTATGAATTTAATATATTTTTTTTATACATTCCTTTAATTTTTAGTTACTTAATAAAATTGCATAATGAATTTAACTAATAGTTCATCTAATATAAATTCAATTCATAAACTCGTGTAAAATACATAATTTTAGTATAAAAAATTAATAAAATTCAATTTTTTCTTTTCATTCAAATTTTATGTCTAATTTTTTAAGGGTATATACAAAAATTTGAGTCTAAATTTTGAATCTAATGAAGTACAAGTATATAATAAGGGGTTAATTCATAAAACTTCCTCTATTATAAATTTTAATTACATAATTTTCTTATACTACTTAAATCTATTAAACCTTCCATGACGTTTTAAAAAATTCATTAATATACTCTTAAATCTGTCGATTCACGAGCAAACTGTCCCTTACACATGGGTTTTGATCACTTTAGCTGTAAAACTGTTGGGCTTCATTTAAATTTGGAAAAAATTTGTTTTATTGGCTTTTATGATATGCTAACAGAATGAAAACCCTTTGTTCGTTTGCAAACCCTTTCTGGCTTTTATGTGTGTGTATGTGTATCCTTCCTGGCATATCGATTTCACAAAGGTAAGATGTTATAATATTTCCATGGAGTCGTTATACTTCGGCTAAACTAAACATTGAATCTATACAAATAAAGGCTACATTAAAGATGAAGTTGAGTGAAACTTGGATTCTAGAAAGGTTGACGTTAATACGCTACAATCACGGACTGCTGAAGACATAGAGCATTGGAATGTGGTTGGAGGTGACTGCCAGGGTGGTGAAGCTCAACTGGATCTTCATGGCAGTGGTCAGGCTAGCTATGAGGTGGTCTGAGGAGGCAACTGGATGCCTATGGCTAGAGAGAGAGAGAGAGGGGGACGGAAGCTGTCGAAGAAGACAATTGCAGAGATATGGAGTTTGGTCGACCGATAGATTACTTCGGTCGGCCGAAACTACCATTTCGATCGGTTGAAGTGATCCACCAGCCGACTGATAGTTACAAGATGACTTTGTGGACGGCTTTGGATGGTTTCATGGCTGTGGGTGTGTGATGGGTCTTCACCTGAGCTTGTCGGGAATATGAGTTTGAGGTTGCTACAGTGGTCGATTGTGGGGCTATTCGGCAACTCGGTAGGTGATGGCGATGAGGTTGTTGATACCGAAAATGGAGCTGGTTGGTGCGAGCGGCTGTCCACGGTGGTGAGTAGCGGCTGTTTTTAGTTTGGAGGTTGTGACCCCCATGGAGGTCCAACCATGGTGTCTCGGTAGATAATAGTGGCCTTGTGGTGTTAAGCCTTCACGACCATGATGGTGGACTAAATGGTGGTTCCCGATGGGTTATTTGGGTCTTCATGAAGCTCACGGTTTAGGCAAAGCGGTCGGGCATTCGGCTAGTGGATTGTTCATGGTGGCTGGGTTCGGCTGTGGTGAAATGATACCGTGAGATTTTGGGTTCGGTTTTGACAGCCTGTTTGATAGTCGGTTTCAATGGTGTTCGGCGGCATTAGCTTGGACAGCCATGATGTTTCGGTGGTGGAGTTGGTTGGCTGTGTAAGGGGCTCTTTTTGGTTTGGGTTAAGACTCCCATGGTGGCCGACAGTTTGGTTCAGCTGGTGGTGATGGGTCTTAAGAAGATCTAATTCTCTATTACTAAAGATGTGAATCTTAGTTAATAAAATGATAGAAAGCAAATGGAAGATTAGAAATGGGCTGCCGTTTTGGATCAATAATTGGGTTGGATTTGAAATGGAGTTTGGGTACTAGATCATTTAAATGGGGCCTTAATATTGGGCATATATAATTGGACCTTGAATTTGGATCCAATTGGACTATGTTTGGACTACCTTGGTGGGATTAATTATTTGGGCTTGGACTTTGAAGATGGTTCAAAAGATTGTTTACGTGGGCTTGGGCACGGGAATGGACGGGGCTTGGTATGGACTGCTTTGCAGGCGCGATCACAGTAAAAACGAGACTTAAGGCAAGTTGACTCTTGCCTCTATCTCCTACGTATATATTTTAATTATATTGATTAATTTACATATACTCTTAATTTAATCATATGTAACATTTATATATATATATATATATATATATATATATATATATATATGTTGGAGATGAAAGTATGTCTAGTTAAATGCTTGTTTACATTGTGGTATGTATATGAAGTAGGTGAAACCATGCGAAGTATGCTAAATTATTTATGTTTAGCTATGTGTACGTTGTTGCGTATGCATAGGTGGATTTTATTCATGTGTTAAATATATATATATATGTAATTATATATTGGTGTAGAAGTAGAAATGTATGATATATATATAAACATAGTACTGGCGATCATTTGATAAGCATGATTACGATGTGCTAAGTGTTATATATGTCCTTCTTACATATATAGGTGACAGAATGTATATGTGGTTATATTGTGGGTGAATAGCATGCTAGTTACTTGTAGTAAATGCATGCCTTGAGTGGAAGCATGATTAGATTTATACTAGTTACGTGCATATAAGGCTTATTTGCAGGAATTGACATATACGTGATTATATGTGGGTTTATGTAAGTTAAATGCATGCTATCTATACATAGAAAATATGTGCATTGGTGAAGCATAGTTAAAATGTGCTTAAGTGAATTTTGTGACCATATATGAAATATATGCTAAGTTTTACATTTATAGGTAATTATACGTGTGACTTTGTAGGAATGTAATGCATGATATGTACTCTTAACTGGCTTATGCATTGTGAAGTGTGAAATTTAAGATGCTTGATTCATATATGTCTGAAATGCATGTATGGGGTCGTTGTGAGGAGAACGGGAAAATGTGGGAGAGTAACCTATTCGCCTTGGAGTATATGATGACTCGGTGATAACACATTAAATCACCTTGAAGTATGTGATGACTCGGTGATGATCCATTTAATCACCTTGGAGTATGTGATGACTCGGTGATGATCCATTTAACCACCTTGGAGTATGTGATGACTCGTTGATGATCCATTTAATCACCTCAGAGTATGTGATGACTCGGTGATAAACTATCTAACCACCTTGGAGTATGTACGACTCGGTGATGAATTCCAAAATCAACTAATCACCTTGGAGTATGTGATGACTCGGTGGCGGTGTTGGAATTATGTAGGAAGTGTCTCGGTCACATGATAGGTTAAGAATCATGTTGGGTTATCGGGTTGAGTCTGAGAGAAATACAAATGTGTGATCTTGCTTACATTATCTATTGCGAAGCATGCTATATGTTTAATGTATTTTTATATTTGCATTGCTTGTGAGTGAACATGATATATGTTGGATGTCTATTACTTTTAAGCATGCTGAAAATGATTTCAAAAATCATGTGTAGTAGAATTATATGTTTATATGTGCTAAAATTATCATATGCATTGTTGGTTCACTTATACTAGGTGGAGCATGATTTAGATATTGTGATATATTTAAATGTGTATATTTTTTAGAATATGTGAGGATCGACCTGCTGCAGCAGTGATAGTATGGTTTTATATACCTTCTTGAGCTTTTGAGCTCATCCCCTCCTAGGTTTTGCAGGTATTGCTGATTGTGGAGTCAGTTAGGAGGATTGATAGTACAGGATGCGGATGTGGTAATTGAATTATTTAGAATTTAATGTATGTCTAGGATAATGGATAGATAGACGCATTACATTTGGATTAAATGAATGGAGCGATTATATTGATTCAATTCCTTCAGTTGTATTTTATTCATGTGATTTATGTATATGAGATGGATATTCAGGGACTGATTTATATTTAATTTGGAGATGTATAATTTTCTTGATACAATAGAAAATTGGGATTGTATGGATATGTATGATCAGGTGATGGTTATATTGTGAGAATAATCTCATGGAGTCCACACCCCGGCTCTTGGGACTCAGGGATCGGGGCATGACAGTTGATATTTCAGGTCCCAGGTAATTCTCACCTCAAGGTTAAAACGTGGGGTTCGAAGAGTGTGGCGGTTATCTATTCCTTACCAGACTTCAGTGTAGTGACTTAGATTTTTTTCGGAACATTAGGTACTTTTGTTATTTTTGGTTATGGGGTCCTTGACTTACGGGGCTTCCAAGTTGTAACGTTCATACTTCAGTTTGGTATTATATTTATTTTAACGTTATTTATTTATTTCAGTTGGACTTTTTTTTCAGTATTTAAAATTCTTTCTTCTTGTCTTTGTATTATATATTTGTTTGTTATCAGTTGTAAGTATCCCTTACGTTTTATGTGTGAGACTGACCATCTCATGTGTGAAATTTTGTATGGGGTATTTCAGTTGGTATCAGAGCATTACAAGTTCAAGTATTCTCGGGTCCTTAGGGTCTGTCGTATGATATCTTTCGCGTTGCGTATTTTAATAAATATAATCTAAGTATAGGACTCATCGTACTCTATAGAAAGTTATTGGGGTATTATTCAGATGACACCCCGTAGGAGGAGGGATGTGAACCAAAACCAGGGTCAATTATGATAAATAAAACTCGGTCGTGATTTACTCGATATCGGTGCATTCCACTCGTTTATATCTCGGTCATTGGTTAGACTATCTGGTATAGTCATCAACCGTGTCATTTTCCATTTATCATTTCTACACCATTCGAAATTAGTATGTTTTACAGGGAAGTTGTGAGCATATCACCATAGATATTGCTAGATTTTGATATTGAAAATTTTATTTTCCGCTTTGTGAGTTTGTTTATAATAATAGTTATTAGAAAACTATTTGCATGACACCATTTGAGGCTTTGTATGAACGACCATATCGGTCTCCTATTTGTTGGATACAAGTTAGTGATAAACGATATTTTTGGTCTGAAGTTCATTAAGGATACATTAGGAAAAGTTTCTCTCATTAGGGATCGTATGCACACTGCCCAGAGTAGGCAGAAGTGTTATGATGGTCGTCAAAGTCATGCATTTGAGTTCAAAGTGGGGGAGCAGATGTTGCTTAAGGTCTATCCCATGAAGGGAGTAATGTGGTTTGGGAAGAAGGGAAAGTTGTCACCTCGTTTTGTGGGTCCTTTCATGATCACAGACAGGATTGGGGTAGTAGCGTATAGATTGGTGTTACCAGACACAATGCATAGGGTGCATAATGTCTTTCATGTGTCTATATTATGGAACTTCCTTAGAGATGAGGATGCCTATCAGTATATTGAGGTTGGGGAGATTGAGTTACAGCCAGATGCAACATATGTGGAGAAAATTTACTGTATTTTTTTTACCGTAGGAATCAGGTCCATCGTTCCAAGACCATTCCTTTAGTTCGAGTTCAGTGGAGCCACCATAATAAAGCAGAGTCCACTTGGGAAAGGGAGGATGAAATAAAGACAAAATATTCAGAGGTTTTATTTCAGGTATGAGATGAATTCCGATGACGTAATTCCTTTTCTTAGGGGGGAAGAATGTAATACCCCAAAATTTTAGGATATTTAATTTGGGGTTTTAATTATTCAAATTGTTCATTTTGAGGTGTTAATGCATGTTCCTCTTTGTTTAATGTGAATGTTGATTTGTTGTTAAGTGTTGATTGATTTTAAATGCTTGTGAAATATTTGTTTTAGATATAAATTTTTTTAAAATCATTTTGTTGAATTTTTGGGCTGAAATTCCTTTTATTTATTTTTAATTTTTGTCGGATTGGGCTAGACTTTTGGATTTGGGCCACATTTATATATATACATTTATATAAATGGAGTATATATATTTAGGTTTATTATTTGAATTATTTAGGGATTTATTTTAATAATTTTTAGAAAAGAAAATATAAATAAAAGAAAGAGAAAATAAGATTAGGGTTCAGTCATTCATACGCATAGAGAATTGCTACGCATAGACAGGGAGAGAACATGAGATGCCAAAAAAAGAGAGAAAAAGTTATTTTGCTCAAAATTATAAGGCAAGTTCGAACTCTTCTCTTCCCCTTTGAACTGTAACATCAATTATATTAATTTATTTATTTTTATATATGATGCTTGAATATACGCATATACATGTATATAACTATGTGATTGTATGATTATGCATGCTAAGGGATCTTCTGTGGATTAAACGTGAGTAATCTGTGGGTTTGGTACAACTATGGGAAAAATTTTCATATGTATATGCATGTATATATGAGTGTATATGCGGATGTGTGTGTGTGTGTATATATATATATATATATATATATATATATGTCTGAAAATGAGATTTGTGTTTAATGTAATCAATGTTTTTGAAGGTTTTTGTTCTGATAAATATGTTGATCTTGCTCTCCCGAATAGACTCTGTAAGTTTTGTTGCGAATTGTTAAATAGATTGACGGGAATTTGAGTTTGAAATTTTATATCCCTAAAATTTGAATTTGGGCGTTTTTTATTTAAGCCACGAGAGGGGGGCGATTTTGGTACTAATGCGTAGCTTAGATTGAGAGGAGTTGGATGGCATATTCATATGCGAGATTCTGTGTCCGGAGGTGGCCAAAAAATGGTTGAAAAGTTTTGGAAACATGGTTGTTTCGTTAGTTGCAGAGAAAAGAAAAAAAAAGGAAGAAGAAGAAGAGAGGGGCAGCGTCCCCCACGCGCGCTATCGGTGCATGGGGGCTCATGCCACCAATGTTGGGGAAAATTTTGTTGGGCCCCACTCGCCAGGGCCCACCTTTGGGCCCAGTCCAGAATAATTTAGATTTTTTTAAAAAAAAATTAATTCATTTTTAAAATGTAGAAAATTAAGAAAAAAATGTTCTAAAATGCTTTTAAATTCCAAAAATTTAAGTAACCTTTTAGGGACAGAATACTCTTGGGTATTAAATTTCAAGTTGAAATGAGTTTCTCTCATGGTTAAATTAGTTCAGAAAGTATGCCTCAAAATTGGTTTTTCACTTTCTTTTATTTTTGGAAATACATTAAAATTTTTGAAAAATTTCATAAAATTCTTGAAAATTAAAATATACCTTTTTAGGACAGAATATACCCAAAACTTTAATTTCAAGATGAAATAAGTTCGCCTCGTTGTTGATTTAGTTCAAAAGTGTCCTTTAAGTTGAGACTTTTATATTTTAAATTACCAAAAAATTTCTGAAGATTTAGTTGAGACTTTTAAAGACAGAATATGAATGGAAACCTAGGTTAAACCTATGTTTAGATACACTGGATGTTACTTTGCATTGTATGATTATTTATGTGGGGTTTTTTTTTTATATTTTAATTGTTTATTTATTTCTCGTTAATTGATTTCTTTGCATTCTTAAATGTTCATGTTAAATGTTGATGCTTTATTTCAGTATATAAATTAGTGTGATTATTTGAATGTTTGTAGGTAGGTTAGATTTTTATTTAAAAGGAATATAAGAGGCATGTGAGGATTGTCAGAGAGCATGTATGGATTGCCAATACCTAATAAGATATTTAATAGGCTTATAGAGTAGGCATGTATGATTGCCAATACTTAATAAGATATTTAATAGGATTATAACGAAAGCATGTAAGATTGCCAATAAGGTATTAAGGTTAATTAGAAAGGCATGTGAGAATTGCCAGGAGGAATTGCCAATAAAATATTTAAGTTTAATTAGGGAGACATGTCAGAATTTTCAGACATGTCAGGATTACCAAATATTAATAAGCTCATTTATATAACACTAGTAACGCCTGAACTTAGTTCTCGACGCGCTGCAACGATATACTCATTTCACAATAGTAAACCAACCGAATAACAGAAAACAAGAATCAGATAAAAGGTCAAGCAATCAGAGGGAGCTTTATCTCTAACGAAATCTTCACGTAAGTCCCTGTTAGTTAGTTTTTTTTATTTTTCCTTCTTTATCTTCGTATTATTCGTCTGATTATCATTTTAAAGTGTTGATTCCATGTAATATGCCATTTTCGTTTGTTTTTCTAGCATTTTTTTCTTAGTTTTTCAATCTGAGTTTTATCTGAATTTAGATTACAAGAAATTTGTAAGTATTTGTTTTGTCTTTATAACAAAGAACCAGAAGAGCAGAGAAGAAAATAGAAGAAAATGGAAGAGCAGAGAAGAAAATAGAAGAGCAGAGAAGAAAATAGAGGAGCTATCATCACTCTTCGTTTGTTTTGCATTTTACATCTACAATTCCATCTAGTTTATAAATACAGGAAATTCATAATGTTCTTACATGTTTTTGGTTCCTTGTGATATTACTTATCTCTCTATATATATCCATGCTTTTATCATGACATTCATCTGAGATTTTAAATCTTTTGTTCTTTGCCCATTGTACGGTCTATCATCCCCGTTCTCCAGAATCACTTGCATCGTACCACTCCTTGACAACCAACGCATCCAACCATCAACATTCTCGCTGAATTTTATAATACAGCAAAGTGGAGCATCAGAACCTTATCAATAAAGCGCACAAACCTATAACTTCCGACCATAAGAGCTCTTTGCAGCTTTCAAACTGCTCTGTGTCGAATTTGCACTAAGCTTGTATAGAAAGTCCAAGCATACCTCCACTTTGCTGACAAGATGGAGGTTAATAGTTTTTGGCAGCAAGGAATGTACCAAGGAAGCTTCCCACTAATTGTAACCGGCTGTTGAAGCATTTTCATATCCATAAATTTGGATATTGCGATATGGCTCAGATTGCATGCCTTCTCACCTTGATTAGGAGTTCTCCTAACTTGCAGACAATTGAAATGGTAAGGGTGAGAAGATATTTAAAATTTCAAAGGTGGGGTTGTTTGATTATTAAAACTAAGTAAGTTAATCCATACAGGCTGCTCCAATTAGTGTTACTCCAGATAAGCTGCAACTTGGACAACCATCAAACCGTGTTTGGAGGGAAGGTGACCATGCAAGTACTAGCTTGATGAAAAGCAACTCAACACTTAAATCCTTACAGAAGGATCAACACGGTTTGATGCTTGTCGATTTAAGTGTTGAGTTGCTTTTCATCAAGCTAGTACTTGCATGGTCACCTTCCCTCCAAACGATGAATATTGAACAAATCTAACCTCAACAAGAGGTTTCGAATTTCAAAAGAATTGATGCGATTCTCTCGAGCATCAGCGGGAACGGAAGTTATGTGGTTGGCCCGAGGTAGTCCAAGGGAGAAATCTCTGTTTCTGTCGATATGATGATAGATAAAGGAAAGATGTAGTAATGAAAAAATTAGTTGTTCATGTTTGATAGATAAAGGAAAGATGTAGTAGTGAAAAACTTGTTCTCTCTAATGAGTTCTAAATGCTAGAAACTTTTTTCTTCTTCTCATTAGAGTATGAAGCTTGCAAAAATGTCCATAGTTTCAATGACATGGTTTCAATGATGCTAGAATACTGTAATGTATTTCCATTGATGGAAATGCCACAGTCGAGTTATGTAAATCACACATGAGATTGTATTGATGGATTGACACAGCCATTCTTTAGGGTTTAACTATCTCACTATTCACAATTCATATGCATGTTAGATTACACTGCAAATATTGATTTAAATATAGTGTGGGTAGTTAGATTCAAGTAGTTACATAATAAAAATGAACCCAAGAACTCTATGACTAATTTGGGGTAAGCATACGTATGCAAATGGAATAACAAATTTAAGAGGAACAGTGATCTAAAAAAGTTATACTTAAAAAAGAAAAACACACACATCAAAGACATTTTATATTAATAAAAGAAGTTATCAAATCCCAATTTAGCTTAAAAGAAGTGGGAACCAATACAAGGTTTTTGAAAAAACAAAAGAGTATGTTCCTACAAATTAGTCTAATGAACACCACTTTTATTAGAGGTCGCAACTTTGTGTGATAGCAAGTGCCTTCGTCCAAAAAGTGATAGGTTTCGGATTCGAGACTTGGAAGCAGCCTCTCCAAAAATGAGAGTAAGGCTAGTTGACATCTACCTCTCCTAGACCCCGCTCAAGCGGGAGCCTTATGCACTCCAAATATGGGAATAAGACCAGCCGAGATCTACTTCTCCTAAACCTCTCTCAAACTGAGCCTTGTGCACTGAATACAATGTTTTTAGTCTTAATGAAACTTTAGATAGATACTTTAGGTTGATATATAGTTTGTACTTTGAAAATGGAAGATCCATGAGGACTATATAACTATAATTCTTCTAGTATACACTAGTATCTAAAGCAACCTTCATCAAATTTAATGCACCAAGTACTATAAATTTTCACACTTTAAATCCCCACATGCCCCAAGAATTGAAAATATTTGCATATAAAGAAGGCAAAAGTGCATACTACCCCCCTGAAGTTTGACTATATGAACAAAATATCCCCCTGAAGTATAAAAGTGAACAAGTTAGTCTTTGTAGTTTCAAAAGTGAGTAACTTACCCCCTCCAAACATTGTAGTACCAAAAATACTCCCAATATGACCATTATACCCCTTCACTCTATAAAACTGTTTTTACAGCCAAATCAAACCCATTATTCTGCTAAAATTTATTTTTTTACTTTGAGTTTTTTGTAATTTTGCCGACCAAAATTTAAACAGAATAATAAATATTAGAGAAAAGAAATTTAAGAAAAAATGTATTTCACACAAATTTTCAAAAAAATTAAATATTAGAGAAAACTGTATTTCATGAAAATTCCTTTAAAATAAATGACAGAATAATATATAGATTTCATGATAAATCAATTATCCTTTGCTAGTTTTTTTTTAAAAAAATAATCTAAATACAGTAACGTGTTTACTTTTTGTTTAATCTCCTGAATAATTTTAATATACCATACTTTATTTATCAATTTATTGAAGATCTATTTATTCCATAAAAGTCCCTACCAACAAGCATAAGACAAAAATACACACATGCATGCCAATGGTTTAAATTTTGTTCAGCAAAATTACTAAAAAATATTAAATTTTGGCAATATAATGGGTTTGATTTGGCTGCAAAAATATTTTTATATAGTGAAGGGGTATAATGGTTATATTGGGTGTATTTTTGGTACTACATTGTTTGGAGGGAGGTAAGTTGCTTACTTTTGAAACTACAAGGACCAACTTGTTCACTTTTATAGTTAAGGGGAGTATTTTGTTCACATGGTCAAACTTTAGGGGTTAGTTTGCTCTTTTTCCTATAAAGAATTCATGATTGTTTCATTGTCTTGTTACTCAGTAATTCAAATTAAATATAAACTATTCATTCAATATTGGGACCACTAAATCACATTAAATTTCAAAGTTTCAATGCTTAATTCTTTTAATAGAACACACACACACACTACTCTTTCTTGAAAGTGAACGTTGTAAAATTGCATAAAACAATCCACAACAAATAAGGGAGGCTCTACTTGGTTTGTCACTCAAAAAACAGTTGTTAAGAATTCATAGAACATAAAACTATTTCACTCAAAAAACAGTTTTCTAAAGAAAAAAAATTTTAATTGAGTTTTCAAAACAAAATTCTTGGAAACTATCAACCAAATAGCTTTTTGTTCAATTTTTTGATTTTTCAGCTCTCAAAAAGAAACCATAAAACGATTTTCAGAAACTGACCAAGCAAACCTTTGTATTTGGAGTAATGATTCTGCTACAGGTCAATGAAAGAAGTATTTGCGAATGAAACTTCTATTACTCCATAAAAATTTTTGAAAAATGTTCAGAATTGAAGAAAGTAGAAGTTACCTTGGAAAATCTTTATAGGTCTGCGTGGTTTCTCATTGGAATTAGGAAATCAACAGTGAGAAACTACAAAATGGGTTGTGAACTGTGGTCTCATTCCATTTATATTTCTCATTGTTAGATTATGAGTCGTACTCATATTTGTACAAAATAACCTTGTACTACTAGTGTACTATCCACCTACCCCAACCTACTATTGTACTATATACTCATATTTTACACATGTGTATTAACCTAGACAGACGTTAAGGCTAGTTACATTTCACCTACTTCTTACCTTGTATAGCCCCACATACTACTCTCCTTGTTTTTCCTTAGCAACTAGCCTATATATAGGGCTTTATGCACTGTTCATTTAGTATTAATTCAATATACCATTACATTCAACATGGTATCAAAGCCACTATTTTAAATTTTCTTTCATTTTTTTTTTTTGGTCTTTCCATTCCACCATTACTCCGACCTTCAACCTACGCTGCCCAATCTTAAAATCTGGTCTTACGAGTGTCTGTTCCAGTTTTTTGACCACATCACTTGAAATAACTCAAAAAGGCCACTTGAACGTTGCCGGAGCCACCGCAAAATACGATCCCATGTTCCCTCACGTGCCACCAAAAGATTCTAAAAATTTTCCCGCACTCTAACACACCACCAACAAAGTCCACTCGTCTCCACGTGCCTGCACATGCCTGCACCACTATTCTGCCACGTCATCAACACGCCAGTAACCACGTTACTATACACATCAACATCTATCACGTCATCCTATAACCCGTATTTTCAGCCACATCAGCACATCAACACCATTTTGATGATTTGTCACCACATCAACTGCCACATAGTAAAGTCTGCCACCTCAATTGCCACATCAGCCAAAACATCAGATCGTTGAAAAGGTGTTTCCCACCCATTTTTTCACGCTAATTTTAGATTCTTAGTCTATTTTTTCATTTGAGATTTCTAAATGGCATAAATGAAACAAAACGAGGTTACACACCATATTCAAATTATTCTTGATTGGGATAATTACTCCTTTTGGAGTAAATCCAATGCGCAGTTTTCTCAAAGGTCCTATGTTAATGGGGATCACTAGGCACCAGTGCAAAGCAAAGATAAAGTTGTAAATGACTTTATCACTTGTGTCAAGGATTAGGATATCAACAATCATAAGATCATCTCATGGTTATGCAACATAGTTAATCCCTCAATTGTTATGGAATTTGGGAGTTACGGCAGTGCTAAAGAAATCTGGGACATGCTTGCTTTTTGATACTCCAGATTTGATGGTTCTCGCCAACATCAGCTTATGGTCCAACTCTATAATCTCAAGCAAAAACCATATTAGCGTATTAATGAATTCTTTGCACGTATGAAAGTTCTTTGGGATCAACTGGCACTTTTAAAACTATTATGGGAAGATCCTTCTGAGGCCAAGAAATTTTTTGAGTATCGCAATCAGCTTCGATTTCATCAGTTTCTGATGAGTCTTTATGAAGAATTTAAGTCAGTACACAGTTAGCTTCTTCAACGTTCTCCTTTGCCCTCATTTGATTAAGCTTTCAATGAACTTGTTTGAGAGGAAACTCGCATACAGACTCTCCGTTTTCAGAATAGTCAGAGTGTTTTAGCTACAGCATCATTAGCTCCTCAGTCAATGTCTTCCCAGTTTGGACCTGATCCATTTGCAGCACCTTCCCATTATAATGGGCACAAAAACTAATCAGGCGACTCTTGGAAATCAAAGTATGATGGCTCTTTCTATTGTACATTTTATCGAATCAAAGGACACTCTATTGATCAGTGTTGCACTCGTGCTGGTCTACTGTAATTATGGCTAGTACTGATGTTATATTATCACTAGCACTACTCCCAACACCAGTCATTAGCACTTCTAACAAGTCAACATCTTCTCCATTTGCATTATCTGTAACTGACCTTAAGGCACTTCCCAACCAAGTTTTGTCTTGATATCAAGGTGCATCTTCCTCTGCTCTTTTTGTCACACCAGGTAAATATTTCTCTTATTTTTTTATTCTGCTTGTTGCAATCACATGACATCAAACTTTACTTTTCTCACCACTCAAACCCCAACTCCTCATTCACCTACCATATATACTGTTAATGGATCCACCATGGCCATTAGTCATATCGGAACTGTTTCTCATTCACAATTGACTGTTTATGATATTTATCTTGTACCTAACATTTCTCTTAATCTTTTATCTATTGGCCAACTAACTAAACTAGGCTTGAGCATAACATTTTCTTCCAATAGTTATGTTGTACAAAAGCCTTAGATAGGTCAGATCATTGGGACAGGCCGTAAGACAAGACGATTGTTTGAACTTTCCTCTCTTCATCTGTCTACTCCTATTACATCTGCTACTTCCACACAACTCACATCCCCTTCTCTTAACTATGACATTCTCGATTGGTCATGTTTCTTTATCTCATGTCAAAATCTTAGCAACTCAAGTTTTGTTGGGATAAGTAAAAGTTGAGTCTTTTGATTGTATTTCATTTCAATTAAGCAAACAACCTGCTTTACCACTTAATAAAAGTGAGTCTTTTGCTTCTGCTCCTTTTAATTTGATTCATTCTGATATTTGGGGGTCCTTCACCCGTGCCTACTATTGGGGGAACATGATTATTTGTCATATTTTTTGAAAATTTCTCATGATTCACATGGATATTCTTAATGGAAAATCATTCTGAAACATTTTTTGAGATTTTGCTACAATGATTGTAACTCAGTTTTTCAAAAACATCAAAAATTTTCATTCTAACAATACTTCTGAATATCGATAAAATAACTTTCAGCAAATTCTCAAACATTATGGCATTATCTTTCACACTTCCTGTTTAGCCACATCACAACAAAATGGTTAAGCTGAACGCAAACTTCAACATATTCTAAACTCAGATCGCTCACTTGTTCTTTCTGCTTCTATTCCTTCCTCATTATGGGGTGAAGTTGCACTCATTTCTATTTATACAATCCATCATCATCGTTACTCTACTAGCACCTATGATTCTTCCTTGTTTATTCGACGCACTGACTATGGTATCATCCTTCTCCTACTTTATGTCGATGATATGATTATCACTGAAAATGACTTACAAGGTATTCAGGAGCTTAAATAGTTTCTCAATCATCACTTTTAGATGAAAGACCTTAGATCACTCAACTATTTCCTTGGTCTTGAGATCACTACAACTACCAACATGTATTATTTTACTCAAGCAAAGTACAGCTCCAATCTCTTTTCAAAAGCTGGGATAACTGACAACAAGATTGTATACACACCACTCAAGTCCAACACGAGACTCACTCCATATGATGGTGAGCCTCTTCGTGATGTCACATTATATCAACAGTTGGTTGGTAGTCTGGTATACCTCACTGTCACCAGTCCAAACATCTCTCATGCCGTTCATATAGTTAGTCAGTTCATAACTACATAAAGATCCACTCATTTTGCAGCAGTTCTTTGGATCATTCGTTATCTTAAGGGTATTATGTTTCATAGACTTCATTTCTCTTCTCAATCACCACTTGTTCTTCGTGCTTACATTGATGCAGATTAGGCAGGAGATCTCACAGATCATTATTCCATTACAGGATTTTGCTTCTTTTTTGGTGATTCACTTATCTTTTGGCATAGCAAAAAGTAAACTGTGGTTGCTTGATCTAGTACAAAAACTGAATACATAGCACTTGTTAATACTAGATTTGAACTTTTATGGTTGTGTTGGCTCCTTCATGACATGGGAGTTTCATTTACAACTGCTACTCCTATCTACTGTGACAATAGAAATGCAATTCAAATAGCATATAATGACATTTTTCATGAATGTACAAAACACATTGAGATTGATTGTCACTTTGTTCGTCATCATCTTCTTAGGAATGTCTTATAGTTACGGTCTGTTATTTCTCATGCTCAGATAGCCGACATCTTCACCAAATCTCTTCCAACATGTCGCTTTCGTGATCTTGTCTCCAAACTCAAGATGACTTCATATAATCCACCTTGAGTTTTAAGGGCGCTATTAGATTATGAGTTATACTCACAACTGTACAGAATGTACCTTGTACTACTAGTGTACTATCCACCTACCCCCACCTACCATTGTACTATATACTCATATTCTAGACATGTGTATTAATCTAGAAAGACATTAAGGCTAGATACATTACTCTTACGTCTTACCTTAAATAGCCTCACTTGGTACTCTCCTTGTTTAACCTTAGCAACTAGCCTATATATAGGATCTTATGTACTATTTATTTAGTATCAATTCAATATACCATTACATTCAACACTCATTATCATTAATTCAATAAGAGAAGACTCTTAAGTCTCTTTGATCTAGGACCAAGTGAGTCTAACATGAGCCATGGATGCAGGATAGACCCAAGTTACGTAATTTTTTTAAATAAGTGTCGCTCTTGTATTCCGTGCACTCTTGTTTTGTCACTTTCTGTATATATTTATATCTGTAACTATATTCCTATAAATTTTTAGTTTTTTTAAGTGTATAATTTTTTTATTTTTATAGTCCAAGAGTTACACTCCTAGACTTCTTGCAATTTCCAAATTGTTAAGACATTTGTACCCCACGTATTTGGTTACCACTTCAATTAGTCAAAGCAGTGCAACATCTCAATTGAAAAATGTTTTGCTTCTAATAAAACAATCTTGAGACAACAATAAATCTGTAATTTATGTCATCTATTGTTGACTTTCAATACTTCTATTATTCTTATGTAGTTATTTTGAATAGGATGTACTTGTGCAAGAGCAAACACCAAATTATCAATCTGTAATTGAAACAGGCCTTTGTGAAGTAAAACCAAATCTTTGACGACATCATTAAACATGTGAGACTTTTTTTTTTTTGAAAAATTCGTTATAACTTTTACTTTTCAATTGTAATATCCAATAGAGGAGTGCTAGAGACAGTCGTTCTATTCATTGGTGGAAACCAATTAGAGTAATTAATGTTTTTTTATGTAATAAATTTTTTACTTTTTCATCTAAGAAAATGCCCTTTTAGTTTTAAGATATTTACACTAGTGCCATAAATAAACAAATAAAGTTGCTACCATTAGTGTTACAACAGATGATCTATAACAAGCTTTAGATTATGTAGAATCACTAGACTGTATGGACCAGACACCGGATCAATTTCGAATCGTAAGAATAGTTTTTAGCAAGAATTTGAGTACTGAAGCTATTACTCACATATGCAGCAGCAATATGAAGATTGAGTCGAGAGGAGAATTTGATCTCTGATGTATTAAACATTATGGCTGCTGCCTCTTCCATGCACCAACTAGCTACTTTTTCATTCTGCTGAACGCACCTTTAATTTCAAATCTTCCTCATTTTGTTTTGACTCTGACAACTTCTTTTCGAGATCTAGCTCTCTTGCAATAGATTTCTCCAACATCCTTGGTATATGCCTTTGTAGATCAACATTCTACCATTTTGGCTTGAGGGTAAGTAATCCCGTGACAATGTCAATGGAATAACAAATATAAAAAGCACATGTACAGTGAAAAAAATAAGGGAAAATTACACCTAGGGTTACTCACGGGTCCTGGCAGAATCGAAATCGATACCAACGGTTCCTTGATTTTGGAACCGGAACCGTTGGGAACAGAACCATGAGACGCGGTTCGGTTCCAGTTCCAAACTACGGTTCCTTTGTGTAGTAACCCTTATGGACGGGTGTGAGTGGGCGGGTGCGAAGACAGACACTGGACTGAACTACCACACTGACAGGGTACATGGTATTCAATCCCACATCGCCTGGGTGTGAAAAAGGGGATGTGCTTATATGTAGTATATTCTTTTCAAATGGTATGAGGCCTTTTGGGGTAAAATTCAAGAGCAAAATTGTGCGGGCTCAGGCCCAAAGCGGACGATATCATACCATGTGTTGGAGCGGGGTATTACAGTTGGTATTAGAGCCTGAACCTAGCCGGAAGTGTGCCGACGAGGACGTCGGGCCTCGTAGGGGGGTGGATTGTAGTAACCCTTGTGGACGGGTGTGAGTGGGCGGGTGCGAAGACAAACACTGGGCTGAGCTACCACACTGACAAGGTACAGGGTGCTCAATCTCACATCGCCTGGGTGTGGAAAAGGTGATGTGCTTATATGTAGTATGTTCTCTTCAAATGGTATGAGGCCTTTTGGGGTAAAACCCAAGAGTAAAACCATGCGGACTCAGGCCCAAAGCGGACAATATCATACCATGTGTTGGAGCGGGGTATTACACTTTGTATACATAGATGACCGAATAGGTTATCAAGTCACTACTCGATAGAAAGAGCAACAAGCATAGAAGAATCAATGACTTGAATTCAATCATCATGTGAGTGAACATCAATATGCAATTTTTTAGTTTTTGAAAGTTTTGCAGATTTATGTATCATTTGCTATTGTAGAATATAGAATAAAGAAAAAGATGAATAAGAAAGAAGCTTGCCTAATATTTGATTGAGTCATTATTGCAACATTCTCCAATTTCTTCATGAATTGAAAACTTTGCTGGCATAACATAAATTGTAGTAATCTTAAATCCAGACCTAATTCAACGAAATGAATTCCACAGCCAATTTCTTTTCATTTGAAATCATCCTCAAATCTAGACCCAATTCAACGAGAATAAGCTTTTGAGAGCTCTCCAAATGTCAATTCTGCAGCAATTGAGAGTGAATTTAGGATCTCCTGTTTCATCTACAGTATGCCACCATGTGGTAGGCGGGCTCAGGAAAATGCTTAGGGTAGAAATGTTGAACTTCCTTCAAATTTGGCAACCATTATTGCTTAGGTTGTAGCTGCAGGAGTGGCGACTACTCTTCAGAATCAACAGCCACCACAGATGGCAAATGTTCCATTACTAGTGGAGCAGCCTAACACTTGGGAGAGAGTACGAAATTCCTTCACAAAACATGAGAGTTGGTCATGTGTTGAATATAAACTAGAATCTTTGATTTTGTTGAGAATTTCACCATCGGAGTTCAGAGATGTCAAGATACAATACATTCATATATATATATATAGAGAGAGAGAGAGGAGTTACTGAATGAGTTCGTGATGGAGAGTTGTGAGAGAGTGTCGATGACCAAAGTGGAGTGCCAGAGACTGGAGTGGTCTACTATTACGATTTGCTCACTTGTTCCCAATCGCCGCGTCGTGAGGTGAAGGAATGAACAAAACAGAATAAGAATGAAAACCTAGGTTATAAATTAGACGGTATGTATATTATATATATAATTTACAACGGTTCGATTTGACTTTAATGGGTCTGGAATCGGAACCGGAACCGTTGAAAACAGTTCCTAAATTTTGGAACCGGCACTACGGTTCGGTTCGGTTTAGTTACGGTTTTTTACGGTTCCAGTTCCACCGGTTCTTTGTGTACCCCTAATTACACCCTAGTCCCACTTTTGCATCTTAAAGACAACTAAATTCTAAAAAAAATTCATTATGATAAAGAAATCCTACTTTTGAAAACTATTTTCAAATGAGTTCAAATTTAAATTTTTTTTTCACGTTTACCCTTATTACTAAAGTACAAAGTATAAAACTCATTAATCTTTTTTCTTTAGATCACACTATAATTATAGCAATATCAAATAGCAAATGACATCTCTCAAAATTAATATAATATATTTTTATATTTATTGTTTTTAGTGTTCTTATTGATACTTTACTAACTAATGCGTGCTTGATCTAACGAGTAATAAAAAGAAAAGGAAAAAAAAATAACAAAGGAATATAAATAAAAGGGGAACCTTTTAACCAAAGATAAAAATATTTATATATATATATGTCATTACAATGTGGCTTGCGGAGGATGTTGTATCAAACCAAACAAAAGTAACTTTATCATATATCCTATGTATTTAATCAAGATAGGCTTTTAAATGTTCCATAGGAAGAGGTCTTAGGTAAGTTCTTTTTGAAACTGTACACCATACAAATTTAATTTTCTATATAAAAATGTTTTAGGTAGGTTCTACTTTAAATGAAGCATCACACAAATGTAACAGAGCCAATTTTTAAATGCAGTGGTCTTGGACAATATGACAGTACTATTGCTTAATTAATTTGAAAGCGACTGTTTGCATTGGATTCTAAAGGAAGCAAATAACATATACAACTATATTTTGCCATGAAAAATAAAAATAAAGTGTGACATGGGTATTTGGATGGAGGTTTTATTAATGTAGAAAGAAACGTGAAGACAAAGTGAAAAAACGCTGTTTGTGCTTTTAAATTTATATCATATAAAAATTTGTGGTAAATTTTAATTAATATTTACAAAAGAAAATATAATTGTCATTAGATTAAAATAGGAACCCTAAAGGAATTGGAAATATAATATAATTTATATCATATTAAGAAAAGAACTAATTAGTTTGATATTTGCTATTTCAAGTAATAAGGGTAATACTCGAAAAAAAAGTTAAAATTTGAACTCATTTGAAAATACTTATCAAAAGTAGGACTTCTTTATTTTAATGAATTTATTTTAGGACTCAATTGTCTTTAAGATCTAAAAGTACTAAATTGGATGGAATTGTTAGTGATAATTAAATATATCTCTATATTTATACTACTAGTAAAAGTGTATAAATATTTGGTTTTTTAAGTGTGTAAATGTTTTAATTTTTATAAAAAAAAATTATCAAATAATATGTTAGTTTTGCAATGCAAGACATGTATTGATTTTCCTTTAACTTAATATTTTTAGTGTTTTATGATTATTATACCTATTATATTTGCAATTTCTCATTTATTTAATGATCCCACTCGCTTATTAACAGGCTGTGACTCAATATTGACCCGTTTCTTTGTGATCCGGCCCAAACCGGTCCATTTGACACCCCTATCAGTAATTTACTACTCTTCGCGCCACAATGCACTCTTGAGTCCACATGAATAACTTTTGGCGAAACGATGCAATTCAGTGAATTTTTATTGTCGATAAGGAGAATCTAAAACCCTTCAAAACCCTAACCTCTCGTTTCATTTCAGTCTGGCTCACTGGTTGAGGCAGTCTCTAACCCCTATGTTATCCTGCCTTACGCGACATCTCATTCTCCACCGTAGAAAAACTATACAAAAACCCTAGACACCTCTTATCTACCATCTCGTTTTCTGCACCATACACCACATAAAACCATACTTCCAAGCCCAACCTGTTAATCCATGGCCAAAACGAAGGTAGCACCCAGCAGCGAAGAACAGACCCATCAAACCACAGCCATGGACGACGACGCTTCAGAGAAGCTTCAAAGCTTGAAGTCCCTCAACACTATGCTTCTCAAAGAGACCGTTGATCGCCGCCAACAACTGAACTCACTCCTCCAGGCAAAAGGGTCTCTTGAATCGGAGCTGACTCGGTCTGAAACAGAAAAGGAGGTTTTGCGGGGCGAGTTGACTCAGTTGCAGGACATTACACTACAGCTGGAGTTAGAGGGGAACTTGGTTTTTGAATTTGTTTCTGTGCAAGTCAATCAACAGGTTGAAGTGATTGAGGAGGAGAGAAATGGGTTTGTGATAGAGAGAGCAGAGATCGAGGAGAGATTGCAGAATCTAGAGAGAGAAATGAGAGAAGTTTTGAGGGAGAAGAGTGAGATTGAGAAGGCGAAGAGGGAGAAAGAGACTGAGATTGGGTTGTTGGAGAAGAAGTTGAGCGAGCTTATTGTTGAAATTGAAAAAGAGAGAGATGTATCCAAACTTTTGTGTCAAGAGAGGGATGTGGTGAGGACTGAACTTGTTGTTCAAATTGAGGAGACAAATGGGTTGAAAGAAGAACTTGTTGAGACAGTGAAGAGAGAGAAAAAAACTCAAGAAGAGGTTCAGAAACTAGAGACAGGGTATAATAGCGTAATGGTGGAAAAGGAAGAGAGAGAAAGAAGGATTGAATCGATGACGAGGGACATGGATGCTATTGAGAGAAGCTTGGCGGAGGCAAATAGGGTAATTGAGGAATTGAAGAGAGAGATTGAGAGAATTTTGAGAGAGAAGGAAGGGATTGAGGGGGAGAGAGATGTGGAAGTGAGAAAGAAAATTGAGTTGGAAAATGCAGTGTCTGAGCTCAATAAGATGGTACTGAGTCTACAAAAGGAGGAAGAGAGGTTGCGTGTGAGCGTTGCTGAATCGGAGAAGAGGTGTGTTGAAGGTGTGGAGAAGGAAAAGCAGATGGCGATGGAGATTGATGTATTGGTGGAAGAAAAGAAAGAGAAGGAAAAGAGCTTTGAGAGTTTAATTGAAGAAAAAGGTTTGGTCATGAAAGATTTAGATGATGCTTTGAAGCAATTAGATTCTCAGAAGCAAAAGTTGGATGAAATTTTTAGAGAGAAAATTGAGATTGAGGATGTGAAAGTTACAAGGGAGAGTGAAATTGTTGAAATGCAGAAAGAGATTGCGGAACTTAGGGATGTTGTATCAGTTTTGGAAGAGTCAATCAGGGATCAAGTAGAGAAAAATGGGCAATTACAATCTGAGATTATCCATTGTAGAGATGCATTCAATTTAGTTACAATTGAAAGGGATGAGACTAGAAAAGGACTTGATGAGGAGAAAAAGAATGGTACAAGCTTGAGAGCAAAAATATTAGAAATAGAGAACAATATTGAAGAAGCCCTCAAGACAGTAAGGCAAGTGAAGGCTGAAAATTGTAGCCTAACGCGGGAAAAGGAAGAGTCGCAAAGCCATTGTACAATGTTGATGAAGGAAATAGCTTCACTGAAGAACACACTTTCAAAAACCCAAAAAGATTTTGATGATATGCAGGCCAAAGTGAAAGTGGCAGATGGTAACTCGGAGCTTAAGTTAAACATGTTGAGGAACACTGCTTCATTGGTTTGTGGGATTAAAGATGGAGGGGGCATTATGGAGGAAAGTTTGCTCAGCAATGAAGAGAAGGTAGGAGAAGAGATGAAGCTTTATGCAGCGGAATTGGAAGCAATCAAGAATTCTTTCGAGAACAGAGAGAGTAAGGTAGAGGACTTGAATCGACAAGTTGAGTTTTTGCAAAATTCTGTAGCAGAAGCTCATAAGAAGAAGAGTTTCTGGGCTTTGGTGTCCTCTGCAACAACAATTTTTGCTGCAGCTTCTGTTGCATATGTTGCTCGTGGCCGCTAAGTGAATCTGTTGGTTCTGTCACCAGCTGTAGTCTGTTGGCATCAACATCAACTAGATGGCAAACCGAGTCAATTGGTTCTTTAGGAACATTTTTTCTTGCGGTAAGAAGATACTAATAATCATGGATGTGGAAATCATGTTCTTGATCCCTTCTTAAATATAACTGTAGTTGTCCTGTGCTTTTCATATGTTGTGATGCAATATTTTGATGTTATCTTTGCTCGTTCAAATCCTACAAAGTTATACTATTCACTTGCATTTAATATATATATATATATATATATATATATATATATATATATATATATATATTCACTTGCATTAATGTGCTTATATCCCTCTTTTTGCTCATGGGGAAAGGAATTAGTCCATTGAATAGTTGACTCTCTCTCTCAAACTTTGTTTTGTGGATTATGGTAGTTTTTCAAATATTGCTTTTATTCAATCAATGTAGTTGATGTTCAATCAATCACATAATCAATTAAAGCAAGATATAAAGCATAAACTTTATCACTGCAAACAGACAACAAGATTTGTACATCGAAGACCTAAAGGAAAATTTTATGAGATTTAATTCAGGTGCAACACTCCTAGGTTCCATATTATTATTATCTTTTGTTGATTTGTCTTTGATCGAGATTTATGATAGATTTAAAGCTGATGATCAACGAATTTGTCTCCACGCGGTTGGACATTTTCTGGTGATTGTTCATTCAATCTTGCTTTTCTACAGATAATCTATTTTTACTCGATCTCATTGTCTAAAAGAGTGCCAAAAAGTTAACAACTTTCTCATAAATCTTCTCATGAATAGTTGAAAGAGCAAGCATAGTATTCCTGAATAAAGTCTCTAGCCTTTACATAAGCTTTAAGGAACCCTATGTGAACTTTCTGTTCAATTGTTCAGAATAAGTGTTTGGACACATGACATGAGTCACATGATCATTGTGTCTACCAGATTGAGTGAGAAGCCTAATGTTAGGGTTAGCATTTTAGCCCTTAGCCCTTAGCCCAAACTCAGACTGAGCAAAGGAAATAGATGTGTGTGTGTGTTCTTACCAAACTTTATTTGGAATTCCATCACCCACAAATGATCTTGTTAAACTTTGTTCAGCTAAAATTTCAACCTGGTCTAGTTGCAGTCCTAGTCATTTTCCATTATTTTAAACAATACTCATTTGATGACAAGAACTTCCATATACTGTCAGCCAATGATCATCATATAAAGCGGAGAAGAATTATAACTTGATGGATTCATTCTTTTTCCCTCAATTATATACACAGACTTACAGGTATATCCAAGCCAAACATAGGTTTGCATGTCTCTGTCCAAAGCTCACTGTTCATAGCCCATTTGAACAAATATTCTATTGTCATTTTCGAAAAGCATATCCCACCAGCATAAAAGCAATGCGTGTGGCTCTGATGTGGTCCCTTTAATACATTTAAATTTCAACCACTACCAATCCCAAGTTCCAGATCACTCTACAACAGCATTGACAAGAATAAAGATCCACACAAAGGTTGAAAATAAGGGTGCGTCTTGACGCAACGGTAAAGTTAGTCACAAGTTTCATTCACAAGTTGTTTCATTGTTACCGAAAGATGGTGAGTTCGACCTCTCTATCCGGGCTAACCCTTTTTTAAAAAAGGTTGAAAATATAAATCGATTGTCGACTTTAGTGCTCAATTGCCAAGACACAATCAACAAAATCTTATCCCAACTGTTCCAATAATGCAAGTCCAGCAGCGTTGACGCTTTCACATCAACATTTTTTTCTTTTCTACTTTCCTTTTCTTCAGGTTTATGCCTTTTGCATCGACTTCAACATTCTAACCTGATTCGCATATCCATTGCCACAAAGAAGAACAAAAAGTTGTGCTCTAACATTGTCCCTGGAACAATCAAACCTTCCTTTTCAACGCATGCTGTATCACCTCCTTGTAGAGTCATGACACTGAATGCATCCATCCATTCACACATCTGTGAACCTATTTTGACACATATTAGAAACTTTCCATATAAGAAAAGTTCCGAAGCTGAAGATCCAAAACTTCTCAAGACTTATTACCTGTCAAATCCCATATTCCTCGTCATGGAATACTATTAGAAGTATAGAAGTCCCTCCGTCTCCACAAATACTGTTAGTGAAAAACGAAAGAGAAGCACCCCATCAAAGTTCCCCAATCTTTTAACTTGGATAACAAAAAACTAGAAAGAATTGAGTTCAAATAAGAAGCTTCAGCTATAATCTTAATGAGCCTGAGGTTAAATTCATTACATTCTATTACATTTCATCTGAATCCCAAAATATAGTTTGAAAACTTTGCATCTTTGATTCAAGCATACAATGAAAATGACTTCACTTTTCCATACAATTGCCAAAAATGAATAACAACTGCAGAAGAAGTGCGGCATATAGAGACAAGATCAGAGGAAATCAAGAGAAACAGTAAACAGCATATAAGCAAACATCTTTATATAATTCTAGAACACGTGTATAAACATCGTACAAGTTCACAATACCAAAAGGATGTTTCCCATCCATGTCCTAAAATTAGCTATATAACATTAGTTAGGAACCGATTCCAAATTGATCGGTCACCAAACATTATCCCCATATTCCTGTCTTCCACTCCTTTGGTGCCAGAAGTCAGAAAGGGTAATCTTGAATGGGTGGATATGCTAAACTTAGTTAAATGGCTTTACCAGACCAGAACTATTTTAATTCAAACCATATATAACCCAAAGTCCAGATACCTGGGTACCAACAGGAAAGACAACATGCCAATCGAGCTAGATGCTGAACCATGCTTTCTGCACCATCAACCAAACCCAGCCAACTCTTACCCGAGATGAACCAGCCCAATGGAGCAGAATAGCGATAACAACAGGATATACTAAAAGATGAAGCAGTAGTACTACACAATCTTATAAACTGAAAGCAAGCCCATCCAAAATTAATAAACCATAGGTGAACTGTCAAGCTTCGTTTACACATTGCTGCTTGTCAGTAATTCTAAGTCTATTAACAGTTAAGTTTCCACAAAGTGACTTATCTCATCCATGACGGTATAGAAGTGATTGTTGTTAGGCAACAAGTAGAACCCAATTGTTGCCTGCTCCAAGTATAGAAGCTTCACTTTCTGGCCAGCCCTCTTAAGCCCCTCAACATATGCCAACTGCCAATCCTGAACAAGGTCCAAACCTGCCACCACGACAAGACTCTTGGGGAACTTAATTCCTTCAAGGCTTTTCCCATTGGGACCAAATGGGTTGCATGCTGGATGGTCTCTGTTCTCCCCTTCAGGGAGAAATGCTCGCCAGTACCAGTCCCGGTCTTGAATCGTGACAAAATATTTCCCATCTAATCGCTTCTCCGATTCAGTTCTCATTTGGCCTCCAAACATTGGATTGAGCAATATGTTTCCGAATACTTCAATGTTTGATTCTATAGCTCTTAAAGCAACATTGTGAACAATATTACCACCAGAGCTATCTCCTGCCAAGTATATATGAACTTTTGAGTCCTTCCCACTCTGAAGCCATGGTCTTGAGTTAACCCACTCAAGAACTGCCCACCCATCATCATAGGCACAAGGGTACCTGTTTTCAGGTGCTCGACGGTAATCCACTGATACCACTACAGCCTCACAAATACCCACAAGACGTCGACAAAGCATGTCATAAATAGAGCTATTTACGGAGGAGTGTGCAAAGCTTCCACCATGGAAAAAAATAATGACAGGGACAATATTAGAGCTCACGGGCTTCTCAAGTTCAAAAAGACTTGGCCGACCTTCCTCATGATTAGCCAGCCGATAGATTCGACTAAGGAGGTTAGTTCCACGGTCAATAATGACATCAAAAGAGAAAACCCCATCAACCGGATTTGAGTTAGGGGGCACTTTCCGGTCAAGGAACTCTTCCAAGTGACGATTGAAAGTGCCATCCGGGCGACGTAGAAGATTGTAAGCCAGCTTGAACTTATAGATGAGGACCCATGTATTCAGGGGAACCACCATCTATACACAAAACAGAGGTAAAAATTGAGAATTTATACATTTCAAAGTCACAAAGATGAAAACATGTACTGAATATAGCAAACTGCTTCATCTACATCCACTAATCACATAATTTATTTGAAAAATAATTATAATCGCAAAGATTTGCAGTTATTATGTGCCAACATGGTGAAATATTAGTTGACAGAGAAACAGAAAAATTCAAGAAACCCCGAAATGAACCAAAGATATAATCAGAAAATTGAAACCCGAAACTTAAATTAATCAAAGAATTATAACAAACCCATCAATGAATCATCGTTTAATCATGAAAATTGATTAAAGCCCCTGAAAACCCCACTTAAAACCTAAACTAAGAATCAACGAAACAACTTTTACTGAACAAAATCACAAAACCAAAACCCAAAATTTGAAGAACAAAACAATTAAAATATACCCATCAATCAACATGTACATAATTGGTCATCAAACAACAGAACCATAAGTCATATATATATATATATAATCTGTATGTATATAAAGAAGAAATGAAATTGGATACCTTAGACTCATTGAGGTTAACTTCATTACTACCAGCCATGAGACTCTCCTTGAAGAAGAATCAGCCACAAAACTCAAATCCAACACAATCTCTTTAGACCTGCCCACTCTGCAACAGATCACACTTCTGAGCACCAAATTATAAAATCCTAATCGTGATTTTCACCCTCTAAGATTATTCTTCTTCACTCGCGGAAAATTCTATGAAACAGAGGAGAAGAGAGTGTGGCGTGAGGAGAGAGAAAGAAACGGGATGATGCAGACGGAGTAGCCTTTATGGGCTCCGATTGGAGCGAATTGACTCGTTGAAAATTTTCATAATGATACAAAAAAACTTTGTTGTTTTATATGAGTAACTTCTCCTTGCCATTTAGATAAAATAAATAAATAAATAAAAAGACACACACATCATAATTCAGACAGTGACAGGGATAGTTTTGGAAAATAATAGGAGTATTAAGTCTGCGTTTGGTTGGAACAATTTTTTTGTCACTTAAACATTTGTTTAAAGAAAGAAGGTTTAAACCAACCGGAGAAAAACAAAAAAAATTAACTATTTTAGTCCTTTTTTTAATTGAACTCTAAAATTATAACCCTAATCAAATCACATACTCCCTTGGTCTAGTATTAATTGTTCATTTGGGGTCTTAGAACTTTTTAAGAGAATGCATGTTCCCCTTTAAAAACTATCAAGTTAAGAGATTTTTAAAAATTAATCAGATATTTGACATTATCTTTATCTCGAAAATAAAGTGATCTGATTATCCCTTGAGAAACCTCTAGTTGTTAGATTACTGGATTAAAACTATCTCATCAGTTGCCCCCGTTTTCGAGGGATTGCTTGTCAAACTTTAAAAACGTCAATCTTTACTTCTTCCCAAATAGTTTGTTACACTGGGTGTTCTTGTCATGCAGTGTAGGCCTCAATTATATTAATACAAAAGAATTTTTTTTAAGTTATTTGAAGGTAAATTGTAGTCAAGAATACCAATTTTTTTTTAAAAAAATCTAGTGTTATAGTTGTATGCTTTAAAACTTCGTGGGAATTGTACTGCCCTGTGAGAGGTGAGACTCGTACTAAATGAACCGAGTTGTTTCTTAAACAGCTTGAGATTAGCTCGTTTCTTGAGCTATTAGGAAAATGATTTGAGTTTGATTTTTTTTTTTTTTTTTTTTTATCATTACATTTGAGTTTGATTTTAAGCTTGTTTAGTAAACGAGTCAATTTCAAAAATTGTTAGGCTCGTGAACAGTAAACTCTTGTAGGCTCGCAATTAATAAACATAGGCTAATGAATACGTTCATGAATATAAACTTGTATAGTTTCATGAACAAAGGATTGTGTAAGCTCGTATAACTTTATAAACGAAACAAAACGATATTAAACACGCGTGAGTTCAAAGTGAGCTTGAACAAGAATATGATATCAAGATTGATTTTTATTATTAAATGAGTTAAGCTGAACTCGAGCTTTCAAAATAATGGTATGTCGAGTCTAAACTTAACATTTCGAGCTCATCATAATCCCGAACTAAATCCAAAATCGACCTTAAATAGAGTGAAGTTTGACTTACTTTATTTGCAACCCTAGCTAGCATAAAGAGTAAAGTGAAAGATTTTTACACTTTAATTAATTCGATTGATTTGATTTTTTTCTCATTTCTTAAATGTAATGTTCTTTATTGTATTTACTAAGGTTTCATTTTATTTTTTTACAATAAAATTGTTTCTTATGAAACTAATACTTATTAAGTTTATTTATAATTTTAGTTTTGTCGTTATTAAAATTTATTGTCATGATGAATTAAAATAAAATTTATAAAATATTGTTTATTTCTGAAAGATTATTCCCAACTCATTTTTTGTGCAGAGGAGGTTAAAGATTAAGTATAGGGGTGAACAAATCATCACTATCATCCTTGTCTTTATTCTATAGAGATGCGTCCGCTACTTGAATTCTCTCTTTTTTTATTTTTTCCAATTATACACTTTTAGTTTTAAAAATCAAAAACTCTAAAAAACATTCCAATTCTGGTTTAGAGTCGAAAAGAATATATATATACACACACACACAAAAGCATACATTATATCATATACATTTTCGATTATTATTGGTTGAAAATATAACTTATAATACACTACAATACATAAAATCATCATCATATATATATACTAGTGTTTGTCCTTGCCTACGGCATTATCAATGCACTGAAAATCGTGACCGTTAGATGGTTAGATAGAGTAATTTTTTAATTTTTTTTATAATATTTTATTATTTAGAATTCCTAAAATTTTTGTTTCCTTTTGTTATTAGACCCCAATCAATTTTCTATATTTTTTTTCTCTGTCCTTGTTCCACCCTTTTTTCCTCCTTATTACACCGGTCATAATGTTGTATTAAATATATACTTACTCTTAATGTAGTAATGATGAGTACACTTAACCAATCGTTTTAGGAATTGAAAATCATAAAACTTTCCATCTCTTATTAATTTTTATCTTTTTTTTCTCCATATTGCTCGCATTTTGACTTTTTCATCCTTTCTCACACAGCATTTCTTTTTCTTTTTTATTTTATTTTTTATTCTCTCATTACAGACTCTCCTTCTCTCTCCTCTCTCATTACAACGAATTTTCTTTCTCCACTTATTGCAATCTCTCTCCGAACTCACTTTTTTTGGTATTTTCAGATTTTTCAAAGATTCGAAGAAAGCATTTTTTTTACTTAGGTATCATAATTGAAGAATTTGTTGAAGCATTAGACAAGATTTGCGTAATGTTCTTTTGTTCCTTAACTTAGATTATTTTGTAGTCTTATTATTTTTTGTTATTATAAAATTGTATATTTTGTTTTTGTGATCATTGTTATTTATATTATTGAATATGTCTAGTATAAAGTAGGCAAAAGTGAAAAAAAAACCCCTGAAACTTTCTTCCATGTGCAAAACACCTCTTGAACTATTTTTTTGGAATAAATCACTCACTCATTTTACAAAAGTGGCAACTTGACCCTCTAACAAATTTATAATAACATATAAACCCTTTACTATGACCATTATGCATTCTTTCTATAAATATAGTTTTTTCTAAAAATTCAAAAAATAAAAAATAGTTAGATAAAATTTTCAAATAACAAATTTAGAAACATAAAGAAATATAAGGCTAATATAACTTTATTTAAGATTTTTTAAAAATAAAAATATAACTAACATATATACTATTTTCTCTACTAGTATAATCAATAGTGTTTTGCAAATAAAAATTTTAAAAATAAAAAAAGAGTTTGATAAAATTATCATTGAAATGTTTTTTTTTTCTTTGATTTTCTAACTATAGTAGGAAGCAGTACTGTAATAATAAAAAATAATTAGAAACATAAAAAAAGTAAAAGGCCTAGAATTTTATTTCAAAATTTTATCGAACTATTTTTGTAAAGTAATAATGAAAAATAATAACAAATACAAAAAGTAAAAAGCACAATAGAATTTTATTTCAGAATTTTATCAAACTATTTTTTAAAAAAGAAATTATTTAGAAAACATTATACTAATAGAAAAAAGGTTGTATACAGTGCACAAAACTCTATTATTTTGAGAGAGGTAGATGTTAGCAAGCTTTACGTCTATTTTTGGAGAAATTGCTTTTAAGTCTTGAACTCGCGACACATCACTTTGGATAAGAGCACTTTTATTTTTTAAAAAAAACTTAAATAAAGTTCTATTAGTCTTTTATTATTATTTTTGTTTCTAAACTTATTATTTGAAAATTTTATCTAATTACTTTTTATTTTTTGAACTTTTAGAAAAAAAAACTATATTTATAGAAGGAATGACATGATTGTCATTGTAAATGATATATATATGTCATTATATAGTTTTGTTAGGAGGTTAAGTTGCCCACATTTGTAAGATGGGAAATTCATTTGTACATTGAAAAAAGTTTGTGAAATTTTTTTTTTTGCACTTTTGTCTATAAAGTATGAATGGGATATGAAAACTTAAAAAGATATAATAATTTAATTAGTAATTTTGCATGTCAAAAAATAATAAGAATAATTTTTTAAAAAAATTATTAATTATTATTTAATATTAATATATTAAATATTAAAATGTCACATTTATATTTTTTCGTCTGGCCCTCAAATTATATTCAACCGTCCCGTCCAAGAAAGTATAAAATTTTAAAACCAAATGTAGGGTCAAATGCTAAAGAACAAAGATGAGAGAAACGACAAATTGAGCTGCCGAAAGGAGACTGTTTGGTTTTTGTGGACCCACAAAATAAATAATTTTTTATTTTATATTTTAGAAAAAATAAGAAAAGAAAAGGGGGGATGGTGGGACAAAAGCTTCCGTTCGTGCGGGGCAGTGCAGGGCACGTGACTCCGAACGGAGTCCGTGGCTCACTGTCTTTGTAGAGGCTGATATGACAAAACTGTTCTTTTATGTACCTCCTATCTACCAAAATGCTATTGAGACTGAAATTGCGTAGACATGTGAGTAGCACGTGCGTTTCTGGCTTTTGATTTGTGACATTTGTTTGTAGTTAGTGTATTTTATTTGATTTTTTTTTTTTAATAATTCCCATTGTTTCTCAGTGAATTATTTTATGTACCATGAGTTATAAAGTCTAGAATTATTTTTATGTACCATGTGATCAACTGTTTAAACTCTCAAACATATGTGATAAACCGTTTAAAATCCAGTTTTAGGGTAATTCTATAATTTCTGAAAATTTTTTAAACATAGGAATTTTACTTAATAAAACTCTATTTTTTATTATTATAGAAAATTATAAAAGATAGATACTTATTAATGGTAAAATTCTCCCAACACACGGAATCTCGTAGTATATAATAATTTCTCTATTGGTTTGTGTTCAGTGTAATCTCTTATGTTTCGTTTTCCAGAAGGGAAAGGAATGAGCAAAGCAAGGAGACTCTAGAGAGAAAAGAAAAGAGGATGAATGTTTTTCACAAATTTTCATCCCTTCAAATTTGGACAAAAGATAGGAAGAAATAAAAGACAAAGCTATTAAACATGTTTTAAATTACAAAACTATTCTTATGATTTTTTTTAGGGTTAAGTGCAAAAAAACCCCCTCGCTATATACAGAATGTGCAAAAAACACACATGTATTTTAGTATGATCATGTAACCCCCCACTAGTTGTCTCTGATAAACAAATACCCCCTCCGACGAATTTTTGTTCAAAAATACTCGTTACTCCCTACAATTTTCAAATTGTACCGAAATTAAAAAATGACAAAAATACCTACAGTATTAAAAAATAATAATAATATGTAAAATGTCCAAAATTGACAAGGATTTTCTCGAACAACAAGAGAGCTATTTGCACATTTTCTATATAGTGAGAGATTTTTTTTGCACTTCACCTTATAATGTGGAAAGGGTAACCTCAAATTTTTTTAAAAAAAAAAAATTCAAACATGATGATCAACGATTATTTTTGAACAAAAATTCGCTGGAGGGGGTATTTGCTTATCGGATACAACTAGTGGGAAGTTATACGAGCATACTCAACTGTAGGGGTGTTTTTTGTACATTTCATATATAATGATGGTGTTTTTTTGCACATTTCGCATATAGCGAGTGTTTTTTTGTACTTACATTTTTTTTAATACTATAAGGGTATTATTGTCATTTTTTAATTTTAATACTGACAAATTGATAATTTGAAAACTATAGAGGTTATTTGCACAATTTGAAAACTGTAGGGAGTTATTTGAACATTAGGGGGAATATTTGCACATTCTGTATATAGCGATAGTTTTTTTTACTTAACTTTTTTTTTTTATATAAACTCAAACAAACAAATAGTGAAAGTATAATGGTAAAAATAAATTAAAACTCTCTCTTAACAAACAAACTTTTTTCCAGAGATGTTTTATTCATCCTTTGTTCTCTTTCCAATATACCAAATGAAAAGAATAAAGAACACAATATCTTCTGTAGAGATGTCTTATCCATCTCTTTTTCTATTTCATTACACCAAATAAAAGGAAAAAAGAACACAATATCTAAAGAATATCTTCTCTAGAGATGTCTCATTCATCACTTCTTTCCTCCATTCCATCTAATTTTTTTCCTTCTTATCAAAGGGAGCATTAGTGTAGTTTTTCAACTTGAAATGCTTACTATGTTATATATTCTTTTTATTATTCTTTGGTTATAAAAAAAGATGTCATTAAATATTAAAAATCTTTTTAATACCTTTTTTTTTTTTTTTGGCAAATAAGTCCCATAATATTTTTTTTGCTTATTGTGGAGGGAAAAGTCCCCACCAACAAAAATGTGACATGTGTACATTGAGTGACAAATCAGAGCAAAGAGCAAGATGCATGGCAAGTGCAATCGCAAGCCCATTCAAACATCTAAATATCCATTCAGGTAGACTCATTGGCCAAGCGGACCGTATAACAAACCACAACCCAACTACGTGAGCAAAGAATGGGTATAAGACGAACATCACTCCCAATCCCATGATGGAGAAGTGGGCGTTAATTTCTCAAGAATGAGAAAATCAGCAACAAATGAGAGAGACTATGCGTGTATAAATATCAAATAGAAAATACCAAAACAAAGAGACGAAAACAGAGAGAAAAACAGTGATTCTTCTTGTATTATGACATTCAATAGGCTTTCGCCTGAGCAATAACAAGAGCTAGAATCCATTCTCTCTCTCAATTTGAGTTTTTTTTTTTTTTTTTGTATGAGTTATTGTTAGCAATTTTTTGCACCTACATTTATTTTTTTAGTTTTTTTTACATACTAAGTTATAAACTAGTGCTCAATATTTTGTGTTTATTATTGTGAGAACCAATATTTCACCTATTTCTCATTTTAAATTTAAGGAGAATAACAACATAACTTTAAATAAAATTCACACAAATTATAATGTTCAATAAATCCTCCTAGTATCTTTGGACAGAAGAGAACAAACACTAGTAAAACCCCAAGTCAGGCAAAAATGTTGTTTTTTACTAACACACACTACTACACATATTGTTCTTAAAAATAAAATAAAAATTAACTCTCACAATGCATAATTATCTTACAAGATATATTTACGTTCCACTAGAAAGCATGTATACAAGACACGGGTACGACACGACACAGTGATACGATAAATTTTAAAAAAAAGATACGAGGATACGAGTAGCAGCAAGATAAGATATGACAATATAAAGATAATAAAGGATATTTTTATAAATGCAAAAAATGAGTTATTAACATTTTTTTATAAAATATTATTATTAACAAACAAAATAAGGGTTAATAGTCATTGTATAATTAGCATGAATAAATTTTGTACTAAATCATGATATGTATCTTAACACTTATGTTTTAAATCAATTTTAAACTTTTCTGAACAATTATAATATAATATTATTTTTGAAAAAATTACATTTTCATATACAAAATTTGTTAAAAATAAATTTTGAAATATCTGAGAAGTATCATATATGTATTAGAAATAAAAATATGTATATTTTAAAATATCTAAGAAGTATCGTTTATTCAAAAGAATTTGACAAATATCAGTATCCAATTCGAACACGATAAATACGTTACAATCTAGAAATATTCGTGCTTCCTGGACGTTCCACTTTAATGGGATAATTTTGTTTTCTTATTAATTAAAGGATCAAGTGTAGTCTAAGAACCATATGTGTGAGTTAATTTGTAAAGGAAAAAAAAATTATATATATATATATATATATCGCAAGCTAATTATCCTTTTCTTCTGTGGTTGAGAATGAGAGGCAAGCAAACCCTCAACATAAAGCCTGTTCGTTTATTTGAAAACATGTTCACATCATTGGACATGTTTGAGTACTCATCTTATACTACCACTGTTTTGTTCTTTGTGTATTGCAAATTCTTTGTATGGGCAGTGTGGTTTATTATGCAGGGTTGTCATCCCATCCTCGATTGAGACTACCCAGTTTTAAAATTGCAAGTTTGATTGAACCCAGTGGGTCAAGATTGCAAGTCTTGGAACAAATTGATGAGGAGCTCAGAAAAGGGGATGAAAGGGCAGCACTTTCACTTGTCAAAGATTTGCAGGGCAAACCAGGGGGACTGCGTTGTTTTGGTGCTGCAAGGCAGGTTGATTGCTTCAATTTTGTTTGATTCTAATGCAACCCACTTATTGTTTGTTCTTTTGCATTTGAAAATTTGAAGTTCATAGCGTTGCAAGTTGGGATTTTTATAGTTCACCCATGTGTGTTTTGGTAGACTCTAATGACCCCACAAAACAGATGTCTTACTTGGTGGATTTTTTTAAGGAAATAAAATTTTAATTAGAATTGGCCATTGAGTTTTTGACTGATGATAAGTGTTTAATTAGGAATGAATGAGGTCCAAAGTCATTTGTATCATTCTATAATGTGCTGGGTTATAATTTATAGAGAGCATAGTTTTCTTCTGTGATCCATTATGAGACTCTTGTTTAAATGTGTATGAACCAGTTATGGTATATATAGGTGGCACCGAGCTTGTCCTTGGTTAGAGAGTACAATTTCAAGCAGCATCATTAGGAGTTTAACACTCTTACATGAGAATGCAAATGAATTGCATTAAAATATGATAAACACATATGTTCTTTCTCACAATTTTCAATAGTTATCTTACTACAATGTGTAGTTTATATAAAAGGTATAAAATGTGATGTACTCAATGAGTGGATTTACTGCACAGGTACCCCAGAGGCTCTACACCTTGGATGAACTAAAACTGAATGGGATAGAAACTTCGTCTCTTCTATCGCCAGAGGATGCAACCCTTGGTTCTATAGAAAGAAACCTGCAGCTTGCAGGTGTTTTGGGAGGAATTTCTGCATGGAATGTGTTCGGATTTAGCACACAACAAATCTTCTATTTCTCCTTGGGATTGTTGTTTTTATGGACACTGGATTCGGTAACTTATTCATGTTTATCCCTGACTCTCACTGTGTATCCATTTCATTATAGAAATACGTTGCCTTAATTGGGCAATATTTCACATACATACACCGACTCTCTGACATTTGCATTGAGTTGTGGAGCTGTCTTGTTTGCTTTACATGCCTTTTGCCTAATTGGTCTCATCATGGTTGTTTGTAGGTTTCTTATAATGGAGGAGTAAGCAACTTGGTTCTTGATACAATTGGTCACACCTTTAGTCAAAAGTACCACAATAGGGTTATTCAAGTAAGATCTCTCTCTTTCTCTCTCTCTCTCTCTCTGTGACCGCCCGTGTGTGTTCAATCTCTTCTGGTTGTTGAGCCATTGCCTGGTAAAAGCTCCTGTTGCTAAGTGTGACAATATGCAGTTGTTTGGGAAGAACCACCTTTGTAAAACTCAAATGTTACTACTGTATTAGTCCAGCCCTCTTAGTACCTCACATTGGCGTAATACTGGGTAATGGCCTTCTTTTCATTATGTGAGGTATAATAGAGAAACATCATGTACAAATTATTTTGCATGCATGTCAGTATGTGATGATGACATTCAATAACTTTTTGTTCCAAGCCTTGAAATGTGTTTGAAGAGTTCTAACTCTGTTTGTATACTTTTGCTTTTACCTTTTTAGCTGTGCACTTTTTTTATCAGCATGGAAGTCTGCTAATTATCTATTTACCGAAAAAAAAAAGTCTGCTAATTATCACATCTTGATGAGAATGATATCTCTCGTCTCGAATTGATCATTGCACAAAATTTAATGCAGCATGAAGCTGGCCATTTCTTAATTGCTTACTTGTTGGGGATTCTTCCCAAGGGGTATACGCTATCAAGTCTGGAAGCTTTGAAGAAGGAAGGATCACTCAATGTTCAGGCGGGAACTGCTTTTGTGGATTTTGAGTTTGTTGATGAAGTAGGTTGTTTCTTCAAATTTTTAGCACTATTTCTAATAGGCTTCCGTAACTGTTCTATTCTTTGTGCTTCTGTTGTCTTGGTCCTTTTCCTTTTACCTTTCCTTATATATATATATATATATATATATATATATATATATATATATATATATATTGTTGGGTTGGGAGTGGTGTTTACACTCGTACTCTTGTAGCTAGCCTATGGGGTAGCACCCTACCACACCTTCTCTGGTATACGGGAAATGTATGGTTCTTTTCAGTAGCTGTTCTCTTGGTTTGAACTTGGAACCTGTAGCAAGGCATAGAAAAACTTTTCACCATAGCTGATGGCATTTTGTGTATGCCTTGGTCACAAGTGAAGTTACCACTATATCCATGGAGGTAGTCTATACTATGATGCCTTATTGAACCCATTACAGCCTAAATAGCTATAAATTTGAGTAAAAGCTTCAATAATTGGTTGATCCTGTGTATCTATGGTGAAGATAAACAGAAATCTGAAGCCTAAGGCTATAAAAGACGGCACTCTGAGCTAATATACCAACATAAACATTTTTGCTCTGCACCAGCATCAATATATTGAATTGCTGCATGTTACTTGTTTTAATGCTTCTAATGAATCATGTCTCATAACTTGTACCTTTACCTTAAGAGAGGATGATAAACCTCTATGAAATTTAGAGGTGTTATTGAGTCACCCCTCGTGGTTTTGCATTCTAACTTTTTTGGACCATACATTGCGATGTATTGGCTCAATTTTGAGACCGACTCCATACAATTTTTCTAAGGTATGGATGATCCAGTATGCATGCATACTGACACTTTATATTGTATTTGAGGCTAAAATCTGAAACTATAAAATGCCATCCCATATGCAAAGCTAGTGGAAATCAATTGTTGATTGTACAATTAACACCCTGAAAACTGTTAATGATGAAAGTTTTATTTGATAATTGCTACATAAAGAATAGTCTAGTAGAAGAATTTGGAGAGATTTTAATTTTTGATTTATTATCTGTCTTTGTCCTTTGATGTGCAGCTGTTCACATAATATGCAGGTTAATGCTGGAAAAGTATCTGCCACGGTATGTCTCCTTTCACATGAACATTGCTGCACGTAAACATTGCACATTGAATGTCTCCATGCTTTATCAATTCTATCTTGTAAAAAGTGAAGAAGTTCTAACGAAGGGATACTTTTTATTAGATGCTGAACAGATTCTCTTGTATAGCGCTAGCGGGTGTGGCAGCTGAGTATATTCTATATGGATACGCTGAGGGAGGCCTTGCTGATATTAGCAAGGTTTACACTATTCCTCTGCTTATTTTCTAAAACGAATTTGTCACAACAAAGAGCTGCATGCGAAGAGCAAGGAGTTCATGTTTTAGAATGTGACGAGTCCATTTGCATGGCCATGTTAGTGCCACATCACTTTACTCATGCTTCAAGGGTGCCATACTAAATTGCTCATTAGTGCCACACAGTTCCTCTCCTTTCACATGTTGCATCACTCAAATTGATCCAGAAGTCCTCTTTTTTTTTTTTTTTTTCTCTCAACTAACATTACCCTTAGTCCGGAAGTGCTGGAAAGTAGTGTAAACAGAAAGTGTGCTGGAAGATCACTCTTCCAACCTAATTGATTGACCATTTGGCATGGAGAAAGAGGTTCTGGCAAAATTTTCCTCCTGAGTATGGATTTGGCCCGTTTGTGTTGTTTGGAAATGGGAAATTAACTTGATGCATCTGTCCTGTACTAACAGAAGTTGTGTTTATGCTGCCTATAGAGTCTGTTCCTTTCCTTTATTTTCCATTTAAAAATCTGGCCAATGCAATCCACTTAGTGTCACTAAAGTTGATTCATCGTAAACCTAGATATTATTTAGTTTACCATTAAAGAGGAACATCACCTAATTCTTGTCCCATCATAGCCGGGACTGGGGAGGCTTCTTAAACTTTAAGCTTCTTATTCGACGATAATTTCAACAATCTTAGGCAGGCTTTTGATATTCGTTCATGATGTTAACAATCTTACAAAAAGGATTTCGTCACATCATCTGAAACTTTGGCTTCCTCCTTTTCGCCAGTAACAACAGGTTCCTTTATGACATGGATGATGCCATGCACACTAGTTATATAACTAACTCAACGATTTTATTGATGTAACAGCTGGACCTATTGTTCAAAAGCTTGGGTTTCACTCAGAAGAAAGCGGATTCTCAGGTGAGGTGGGCTGTTCTTAATACTATCCTAATACTGCGTCGCCATGAAGGAGCACGAGCAAAACTAGCAGAGGCCATGTCTCAGGAAAAATCTGTGGGTCTTTGCATTGACATTATAGAGAAAGCCATAGACGATGCAGACATATAGTCTTTGACTACACTGATGCCTGAAATTCAAGTTATTAAAGCCTTTTTATGGTTTTCCTTTTCTGAGGTCTATGATTACTAATCCAATGATTGAATCAACCACTACCAATACCTTGTTTTTGTTTTCCCTTTGGGGATTAATAGTTTGATTCCCAATTCTTCATATATGTGAAATGTATCCAGCCTGATAAAAATTGAAGTGTAAACTGAAATGATAGGCAAAGACAACATCAAAGCTTTCTTTAAAGTTCAAGACTCTTTCACTTCTATGGAAATGACTCTCTCTCTCTCTCACACAGTAAGCAACTTTGCTCCATTTAAGTGTAACTTGTTAGCATTCACTTTACCACTTCATATAAAGCTTTTGACCATTCTTTCAATGGAGCAAACAATGGCAGCAGAAAGCTTAATCTAAGCTGATCAATCAACACAAGACCGTGTCAGCCTTACCGGAAGAAATAAAAATAAAATCACACCATGTTCAAATACCTTATTTCAATTTAGTAGTCTCGTGAAGTATTTCTTACAATCTATTATGTTCAAATTATTATTTTTTTTCTTTGACAAGAAACTTATACACTTTGCTCAGATGAGATCTTGAACTCTCCGACCTTCTACTTTAAAAAAAGGTATCACTACATTAAAACCCGTAATCGGCTCAAATAGATACTCATAGGGTGGTGTGAGGCCACCAATGTTGAGGTGGGTTTCACAACACTGTGAGTATGGCTTGGGCTGATTTTGGCGGAATTTTTTTTTTGGTCAGAAATAGTTTTAATTATAATGTTTGTTCTTATGAAACACGTATACATAAACAGATACGACATGATACAAACAATAATACAGAAATTTTCAAAAAATAGGACATGGATTTGAGATGAATCCGTCAAAAAAACAATAATATAGTATATTATTATATATATAAATACAGAAATTTTCAAAAAATAGGACAAATTTGAGATGAATCCGTGAAAAAACAATAATACAGTATATTATTATATATATAAATAAATTTTTTTTTATCATTTTATTCATATAATTATAAATAAAATCACTAATTTATAATATATTTTAAATTACATTTATTTTCATTCTTTTAATAATTACAAAACCATCTGGTGGTGTCCTGAAAATCCTTGGCCTATATACGGTCGGATACATGTTGGCCACGTGCTTCCTTAAGTGAGTGAGGCCGCATTGTCCTTAAGGGTCCGTTTGGATAAAGTGGGGAGAAAAGAAAGGAGAGGATAACATTAGTTATGAGAGAAAGGAGAGGAGAGGAGAGGATAGCAATAACCTCTATTTATGTTTGGATAAACAGGAGAGAAAAGAAAGGAAAAGATAGTAATTTTGTTTGGATAGAGAAAAGAAAAGAAAGGATAACAATCAAATTACTAACGTACCCTTTTACTTAAGTTTATGGAAGAGTATAAGAATTTTATGTGTTAAAATATTGAGGTCAATTTTGGTATTATAAAACTTATACTTAAGTTTCAATCCTTTCCTTCCCAATCTTCTCATTTTTGGGAGGATTGCAATTGAGGGATAAGGAAGGATTGCTATCCCTCCTTATCCCTTCTTATCCTTTCTTTTCTTTTAAAAATACTCACCCAAACACAATATCCCCTATCCTCTCCTTTCTTTTCTCTCCTTATCCTTCCAAATCCCTCAATCCAAACGAAGCCTAAGGGTTTTTTCTGGTTTCCGTTTCTGATTAGACGCATTTTATGTTATTTCATAATTTTCAATGGGCTTTGCTTAATTGGTGGGACTTCTGTCGTTGGTAGTTACCCAAAAAACCAAGGGAAGGGACGTTACCGTTGAGATGTGTTTTTCAGGTACGCGAATGTCAGGAAGATCACTCTCTCTTCTCTCTCTTCTGTGTGTATGTGATGGACGTAGGGTACTGGGTTCTCGTGTGCCACGGCCTGATCACGGTGTTGATCCTAATATCATTACTCTGCGGTCATCGGCCCATCTTTCAGGGAACTTTCATCGAACGCATTCGCTACTTCCTCACCTTTGGTGCTTACCATTATTTCCGGTATGCATAACATAAATTATATACATATACATAGTATATATTTACACGTCTCTCTCTCTCTCTCTCCAATTTTAGTTGTTTTTCTTTGATTGATTTCATACTATGCATTTATTATAGGCGATTTGTTGGGGTTGTCCTTGCCAAAGGCATCAATGCAATCCTTTCAGTTAAACACTGCTGCTGCAATCGGCCTAACCCTATCTTACAGGTTTCCCTTTTTTACATTCATGCATACATATATATACTCGCACCCACATAATCCAAAAGTTATAGCGAGATGATCAGTTTCTATTTTTCGTGTAATTTTTTTTTGGGTTAATTTGGACAGGTAAGGTTCACCTGTTAATCCTGTTGGTCAAAATTTTCCTTGAAATTTGGTTTTTTCACCGTTTTGCATTTGACATAAGATTAGGGGCCATTGCATGGTGCACTGGTAAAATGCTTAGCTTGTTAAGTACTTGAGAGCAGTCACTTTGTGCAAATAATGCCAAATATTAGGTTTGTATCCATTCTACCTGTCCCAGAACCTTCAATACCAGGGTAATGACCTTATGACCCTTTGTGTGACATAAGATTGTAAATTGAGCTCGTCTTGTTTTGCTAGGTTTAATGCAAAGAATGCACCCAAAAAGAAAGAAAGAAAGAAAGAAAGAGAAAAAAGGCTTACCTATGTAAGACAATGAAGCTGATTCTGTAAGCCACAGTAACTTAAGAACTGCATAAATAGTTCCACACCCTTGAAACCCCTCCTATTCCTTTCACTCTAAGTATTCAACACAATGCTAAGTGATCCACAACTTCCCCGCCTTCCTCTAAACATGGCGGCCTTTCCAACTTCCAGTCAGGATATTGAGGCATCACCTACATCAATCCAAAGAGAAACAAAAGGACACACCATAACTACCTCGCAACTGCAATAATGAAACAACAAGTTATTCACACTTTCCTCTATCCTTTTACACATACAACGTATTTACATAGATTTAGGTTTGCCTATCAGGTGCTTGTGTATGTCCAAGTGTTGGAGCTCCTTAAATCCCATATTTTAAGATACAAAAATTTGACTTGAAATATGTCTAATACAGGTTTTCTTTTCTTAAAAGAAAATTGGGTTGGCATGGTGGTTAATAATTTATATTACTTCTTTTGTTGTAGCTCATATATCTGGCAATTATTGGAGCTATTTATTACATTATTGCGAAGACATGCTTTAGCTATATTCCTGGGTATTATCTAAGTGGAGTTCATAGGTATGACATCAATGAGTGCATATATTAGCTCTCTTATACTTTATAAGATTCCCTTCTATTAAAATTCTTTTTTAATCTTATTGGACACCATATCTTCTTGCAGATACACAAGCTTTTTGGCGGTTGGTGTCGGTATTCTACTCTTTCTATTGACTAGCTTTTCTGATCCAGGAACTGTGAATGCTGAGAACGTTTCTCAATATCTTTCTGCCTATCCTTATGATAATATCATTTTTTTGGAGAAAGAATGTTCAACTTGCAAGATTTTAAAGTGAGTTCATGGGTTTGGTAATAAGAGTATTTAAAATTCACCCGTGGAATATACCCTGATTGGATTTCCAGTTGATTCAGACCTGCTAGGTCCAAGCACTGCAGCATATGTGATCGGTGTGTTGCTCGGTTTGATCATCATTGTGGATGGATGGTTCGACTTTTCTTACTCCATTCTGTCTTAAAATTATATTTTCAGGTGGTGGATATTTTAACATTTTCTTTTTCTCCTCAAAGTTCTGTATTTTTTTCATTTACTGCAGAATAATTGCATAGGGGAGAGAAACATCCGATATTTCATGGCTTTTCTTCTTTGGTAAGATTTATCACTGTTAGCAGTAATTGTTATATTTTAACCAAGCAAAATGGATATTAATTGGATCTACTGACTTGCCCTTTGTGTACTTTTGCTCCTATGCTTCAAAAATGATCCATGTTTAGGACTGTACTTTCTTTAAAAACAAGTGGGTCTGCTTATTCTTAATTAAACGTTAAAACTAACATAGTAATTGTAATTTGTAACAGTAATGAATGGGTCATAAACAAGGTTTTAAACATTAACTTCAGGTTGCTTATGCATCTCCATTAGCTGAAATATTTTGTGGAAACAGAAGGGGAAAATCTGAATGTAGGGTTTTTAGATATCAGTTTTTCACTAAAATCTGGTCAACATGGAAGTTCCATTTTTGGACTTCACAATCGTGGTAGGTGTAAACCCAATCAGTAATTGTGCATTTGTTGTTTGCACCATATAACCGAATTGTTTGGTCCACCCCACCTTTGAGTAATACAGCAATATGCTGCATCCATTTTGATCCTTATTTCTATTTGTAGTAAGTGCTTCTTTAGTGTTTATGCAGGCATCTCCTTCTTTGTGTATATGGAACAGTAGGAATCGGGTTGCTTATTGCTGGTCGGTTGAAAGAACTAAAAGTTATACATATTCTAACAGGTGCAGTTGATTTGTATATAACATCTTGTAGTTGGTGGCTGAGTAGCCTATGAGAGCTTAAATGTGAATGTTTATTTCCTTATTTTCTCTTTGCAGTTTATTATGGCATTGAAAATTCATTCCGTAGTTTGGCTCCACATATTCGACAGGTGAGTACTATATTTAATTAGCTTCCTGGCAAGGACTCATTTTTTTCATGTGGCCTATAGTTTTTTGTTTGGGAAGAATGAATTTCTAATGGCCTCTCAATGTTTTGGACTTATGTAACATACTGCTTGTCTCCTTGTAAAATTTCTAAATTAATATATTTTAAAGAAAATTTGGTTTTTTGTATATTGGATGTTATGTGAGTTTCAAAATGATGGAATCATGTTACTTCAAGAAGATAATTCATGGGAAAAAGTCATTTAAAATGTTTTGAGCATGTATTATGCCACGAGGAACTTGTAGTAGTGTCTCTTTACTTCCTTCCTACAGCATCTCCTGACTCTGACTGTTATTCATCCACCCACTTTTCCCTTGTCTCAATTTCATATAATTTAGTTCTTCTGCCTGTCCAAGTTTCTCATGTTGTTCTCTTCAATCTTATTTTGTTGTTCTGAATCATCGGGTTTCTGTTCAATTTATGGGCATTATTTGAGGGTTGACCTCTCTTGCTCTCTCTAACACCTAAACTACATGGGTTGGGTTGGCAGGGAGGGTGGATAAACACAACTGGTCACTGCAACACTGGAACTCCATGGCAGGGTGAAAAGATTTGTTTTTACAGTGCACTAGAACCTATCAAACCAAATATTGATTCCTTTTACCTGTCAAAGTTACGTTAAATTTGTGATTCCATACAACAAAGAGAGGATTGATGCCTGAACCTATTACTGATTTTTGAATTTTCTGTTTTTATATTTTTATTCATTGTGGGTAAACTTAGTCAGCAATTTTTAGGATAATGTCTCATGATGTAGACTTCACATTTGTAGAATTAAGGTAGAATATATGGAATGCAAGATTATTAAAACTAGAATACAATTGGGGGGATCTAGTAAAGTTGATGACAAAAAAGTACCCCGAAAGTGACTGTTCTTGTTATCCTGGATTATCCATAAGGAAGAAGGGATTGAGGAGATTAACAGTGGAATTAGAACAGGTCAAATAGGATGAATGAAGTGGTTGTTCAGGAGTGTTCTCAACTAACACCTGATTAGTAGCTGCCTCATGCCATTGATGTACAATAATATGTTGAAGACTCAAATTCTAGATGTAGCGCAAAACCTTGAGTAAGGAGAACTAAGGCTACCTACAATCAAATAATGGTGAGCTAATTTTTGGATGAGCTGGTAAGATCAATGGTTAGAAATGGTATAAGGATTAATATGGTTGAGGTTTAAGGCTAATTCGGGTTTAAAATAAAAAAGATGAGCCTCTCAATATTTTGGGTAGCAACAAAGATAAAGGTTTAGGATCAGCAAGGTGAGTAATTACGATTAGGATTACATGATAAAGCAGTAATGTTTTGGCAAATAGATTAGGGTGACTAAAGGGCCGGTTGTGGCTATTTACTATGCATAATAGTGCTGGAATAAGAAGAAATGGAAGGTTATACTTTGAAATTTGAATCCCACTAAGGCTTTCAGGTGCCCCATTAAAGATTGAGGGAAACTTACCATTGAAGGATGCAAATATCCGTGGAGGGATTTTGTTGATTGAGACTTTCCTAATTCTACAGTTCTTGCCTATGTAAAAGCATAGTCAACACAAGTACACATGTTTATGAAATATCTGATTTTGTTGATTGAGACTTTCCAAAATTATGCTTAATTTGAAAAAATTACCAAAGTACACATGTTTATGAAATATCTGATTTTTCCGATTACAACAGTCATGAAAAACCTAATATTTCTTTCTTCTTTTCTTTTCTTTTTTTTTAAAAAAAAAAATTCCCACTTTGTCCATGCATATACTTGGTGTTGATTCTTATCAAGTCCCCCCTCACCCCCACTTGAAGGAACTTGACTTTGACAAGTTAGTTTCTTGATACCATTAACAGATGTTTGTGTACATTCAGTTTTTGTGCTCTGTTTTGGTCCAATGTCTTCTTGAGTTTCAACACTTTGATTTTTGTGAGTAGAATTTATCCTTCTCAAAAGCATTGATTTTATTATGACCATAATTGAAGAGTGGTAATGTATCTTGAACACTTAACGAAATGTCATGACCTGCAAATTGGTCTGTCTTCTCATTACCTTTCTAAAGTAATTTCTCATAGGTTGACACACCAGCTTGTGTACCTATTTACTGTATAGTTATTCTTTTTATAAATAAAAAAAAAATTAATTTTTATTTGACATTGCTTGAAAATAAATCTCTGTTTGGAATTGCTGGAAAGCAAATCAGTTGGTATGGTCAAAACCATTCCTTTCCCTCCTTAGTGTCGAAAAATACACAATGGTGGAACTTGATTTTGCAACTTCCCTCAGTAGGGTGCACCAAGGACACTAATATTTAAGCTGTCCAATCAGTGAATGATCTAGTGCTTCTAAGTTCTAACTTTGAAAGTCTACTGATGCTTTAGCATAATCATTGTAGAACTTTTGTCCGTTGGTACTTTAGGGTGTACTCATTATTGGCTTATTGCTTTGTCCATGGACTTTTTATGTCTAGTTATTATTTTTCTTTGCAATATTCATTTATCATTATATCAATGTACTTCAAGATTGTTGAACTCTTCATCCCCTTAGAACTTTTATCTGAACGGATTTCTGGCTTGTAACAGTGGTTGATGGGTTTCTACGACACTGAAATAGTACTTATGGTGTTTATGGCCGTAGTTTCGTTGATACTAGCTCTTTTCCTTGGGTATCATGTCAACCTGTGTCTAAAAAATACTACCACGAATGAGGTCTATTTCACTTATCCTTAGTTTTATTTAATTGATTTATTCCATGCCTCTTTTAAAAATTTTGAAGAGTGTACAGTGAACTTGTGATAGATTAGTCATGCTGTTCAAAATATTTGGCTTCTTTTCTGCATTAAAATCCATTTCCTGGAGAGAAGTGATTATATAGGCAGCGGCTTTTGATGGTGACAACTAGAGCGATGCATTTAAGTTCATGTTGAGCAGGAGTTACGGTATTATTGTTCAACCATTTTTGAAGGAAAAGATTTCCACGGGTTAACAAAAAACATTACACAATATAGAAACACTGGAACAATTTATATGAAAAAATGATTCAGTTGCTATAAATTTAAACAACTAGCTTCTCTAATATCAAGCCTTTAATGTATCTCCTCCTTTGGTCATGTAATAGTACATCAAGTCCATACTAAACTTTAAAATTTATGCTCATTTTCTGAAACTACAGACTATGAAGTGGCAAGACTACTTTAGCTGGCAGAGGAAGGTAAAAGAGACAACATCAAGCACTCCAGGACTAAACGTATTGAACCCTGAAAAGAAGCCTCCAGAGAGCAAATGGAAGGGCTGCTTTAGGAGATCCCACCACCTGGAAGATGTGGAGGTTGTAAAGAATATTTACAATAAAGGATTCTGGCACAATGTTAATGAGATCATCTTCCCACTCTCCGCAAGACCATCATTTTCACAAATGAAATCAAAATCAGGCTAAGAGTAGCTGTCAGTATGTGTTTGACAGGGATTTCGTCTGAACGCATCAAGTGCTCCGTAACGTGTTCTCATGATCCTGAGACTTACATGGCTGGCCAGACCTTCAAGGAGGACAGACGGTGTTAAAAATCCAAAGCCTTTAACCCCTTTACTCCTCATCTTTGGTTTGTTTTTGTGACCAAGCTCGTGTGGCTTGAAAATGTGCTTGCACGAGGAAATCTTCTATATGCTTTCTCATACAATCAAGGAATTTCTCTGTAGATGTACCCATATTTCCTGCTCCACTTTTAGTCTGAATGCAAAGATTGCAGAGTAGAAGTGCTCATCTTGATGTATGTATGCATAGGCTCATATATTGATACTAGTATATATATGTTGTCTCTTACAGATTTTGGAGTGGGAGTATGGCTAAAGCAGAAAATATGGGCTGACATGTTTACCATTGTGTTGCAGATGTTCTTGATAATTAGACTAATTGACATCATATAGTGGTGAATGAGTTTACTGAGCAATTGATCTCTTTGGTGTCTAGTTCTCTTGAAATGCCACCAACTATACTGTGTATATATATATATTTTTCCCCCTTTGCATCTGCCAATTCTAAGCAATTCCTCTACATGTAATGACGTCTGCTGATTCTAGGCAAAAAAAGGGCAGCAATGCACTATTCTTTGGTAGTCTAGTTCTACAACCTAGCTATTCCTTTTAATACCAACTTAAAAAGAGCTTAAAATCTCGCACAGCAACAACTTGCAGCAAGGGCCATGGCAGTCTGCCCAGCTATTACCATTGATATTTCTGTTAAAACCACTCTCTCAACCATTGGGAAAACTATATTTCTCAATTCCAATCAAATATAATCATATGCATGAATCATATCTTCTAATCCATCTTCACGTGAGCTTCTTAAAAATTGAACAACCAAAAAGGTCAAAGCATTAAAAAGGCTGGCTGGGACAAGCCAAGCTTGAAGCAATGTAAGCTCAGCTGAATCAGTAATCTGCTCCTAAAGTAACAAATTTATCTATTCATTAGAATAAGATTTAACAGAAGTACCCAATGAACATCAAAAAATGGATCTTGAACCACTCACAACTGCATTATATGGTATTTATTTTGGGTGCATTTTTAGACATTTTTTTTTGAAAAAAAAAACAAAAATTGCAAAAATGGTCAAAGTTGGTCAATAGGCCAAATTCACCAAGCTGGACGGATCCAAGGGATAGGCTTGGTCAAGGGCATTTTAAGTGCAAGTGTGCATTGTGTGCTCATAATTTTATTTGTCTCTCTTCAAGTGCATTTTCTCTCTTTTTCTTCAACTAGTATCAACTTCCATCATACTCTGTGCTACATATTTTGCATTACTTTGGTTGATATTTGGAGGAGCTAACAAAGTTTCATTCAAGTTTGTGTTTTCAAAGGTTGCACTAAGTGTTTGTGAAAAAATTTCAATGGCTTTTACATTGTTATTTTGCACTCCTCTTATTATGGCAATGGCCGATGGATCAAGGAGACAAAGAGTTGATATTTCTCTCACACCGGAAGGTAACATATTATGTCTAGTCTTTGATATTTATTTGCTTGGACATGTTATATGTTCTATGTTTTTAATGTTTTTGATCTATTTATGTTGCTATATTTATGTGTATCACTTCATTATTTTGCAACTTATGTGATAGATTTGAATGGAGTTCATCTCACTTAATCATATGTGATAGTTTCTCTATTATTCCCTTTATTCTTACTTTGTCAATTTGTTCCAAAAAGGGAGAGACATATGTATGATTTTTTTTTAAAAAGGGAGAGACATTTGTGTTTGTTTCTTTGAGATATGGGGGAGACTATGTGGACTATATAAGGGAGATAATATACTTCATTGGTTATATGATTAAGGGGGAGTTTGGAGTTTTTATTTTGTTCACTAAGCTTTCACAGGTAGTATTGTTTGCATGATGTGCAGATTTGACATGTTTTTGGTAGACACTACATATGAAGCTTGGAAGCTTGCTCGTGATGCTTTGAGTTCTTTAAGTTATATTTCTTTATATTTTGGGGAGTTTGAGATATATTTTAATTTGATTTTTCCAATGGTTAGGTTATGATTGTCTAGGATGGTTTTGTCACGAAATTGTTAAAGGGGGAGATTGTGACGTATATTTTTGTAATTGACAATATTATGTGTTAAAGTTAAACATGATGTGTTGTTATCTTTGATTTATATTCTTGTAATTGATCATATAATTGAAGTCTCAAAGTGAGCATGAAGTTCTACACCAACCATGCAAATGTTCTTCAAAGGATGAAGCTTGAATCTTCGGAAGAAGGCATCAATGATCTAAATAAGGATTTGATTGATTGAAGTTTTCGGATGGTTTTGATTGCATGAGAACATCATTGATCAAGTATGAAAGTCACGTAGTCTAGGTAAAGTGGTAAGAACACATATGTTTCAAATCGGGTAGTTCCAACCTTGAAAAGTAGGGTTTTTGAGCCTTTTTTTTAAAAAAATATTCAAGGTTTGACGTAGACCAGTCCATGAAGTCTCAACACTTTACTTTCTACAAGGCAGAGCCCTCGACTGGTCCAAGGCTTCTAGGTTTTTCACGTATATCTGTTGCATTCGTTTATTTTATTATACTTTATTTTATTTACTTACTTTGTGGGATTACTTAGATTTTAATTGGATTTAAAATTTAGATAATATGAAAGATTAAGTGAAAAGCGAGTAAATCTAATCACCCCCCTCTAAGTTCTAACTTTCGCAGCCGCTTCTGCACCGCACAGCTTACACTTGTAGCCACATTTGTTGGTATACATCAACAACTTAATTTCTTCCAATTTGAATAGTGAATTGTGCAATTACGGAGGCTTAGGATGGATTTGGAAGCTCTAAGTATCCATCTCTACTCTTTTCCACTCTAGTGTGCTAGATTTTAATTGATCTCATAATCTAGTCTAATTGGATAACTAGAAACCAAAATCAAATCAATTACTTTTGAACTAGGAAGCACGGATATTTCTACAAGAGGAATGTACCCATATCGTGTCCGTATTTAATACCAATACTTTTTGGATACTTCCGGATACTTGTCCGATACTTCCTAAAAGTATTCATAATTTTAAAATATATTTTTTTATTTCTAACACGTATTCGATACTTCTCAAATACTTCAAAACACATTTTTAACAAGTTTTGAACATGAAAATGTAGTTTTTCAAACAATAATATCATATTATAGTTGTTAAGAAAAGTTTAAAATTCATTTAAAACAGAAGTGTTGAGATATATATATATCATGATGTACTACAAAATTTATTCATGCTAATTATACAATGACTCTTAACTCTTATTTTGTTTGTTAATGATAATATTTTATAAAGAAATGCTAATAACTCATTTTTTACATATATAAAAATATAATTTTTTATCTTTATATTATCGTATCCTGCCCATACCCGTATCTTTTTTTTTTAGATTTGTCGTATCGATGTACCCATATCGTGTCGTACCCGTCTCTCATATCCGTATCCATGCTTCCTAGCTTTTGAATCAATTAAGTGTGAGGTTTGAGTGTGAACAAGCTTTAATCCTAGTGGACGATACCTCTACTACTACACTACATAGTCCGTCCTATTGCAGGTAGTGACTAGTGCTAGTACAAAGGTTATCATAAAATTTTAAAATTGAAACAAAACAAGCACCTAGCTTTAAGCGATCAATCTTGGCGTTACAAGAACACCAACCTTATTCTAGAAACAAGAAAATTCAATTTGGTGATGTGAGAGTAGATTCCAAGTTCGACTATTTGAACTTGGAGTTTGCCTGCAATAGGTGAATGCGATGGAATTGCAAAGAACAACAAGAAGAAAGAAGGTGTTTTATTCAAGGTGGAGAGTTTTTCAGTCAATATGGAGTTATAGAGGAGTGCGTGAAGATCTAATTTGAGCCAAGGTGAAGATTGTTAGGAAGAGTGTTTCAAATTTCTATTGTAATTAGGTTTCTATTTTAGAGTTGTAATTTAATTTCTTGTTAGGCTTGGTCTTGGGTTTCAAGTAATTGTAATCCCTGTGCAACAATGAATTGGATTTGAATACTCTATAAATAAATTTGAGGTTGAGAAGAGAAGTTGTAGAGAAAAGAGAGAGATAATTGTAGAGAAATAGTGTATGTAATCAAAGTATTGAAGTAAAGAAAGTCGTTCTTCGCCCGTGGACGTAGGTAATTTGCCAAATCACATAAATCTCGTGTTTTTGTGTTTTTTTTATCTGTTTTATTTTTCAATAATGTGTGTACGATCCTAACATATTGCACTATGCAAATTTGCATTGACTTGTTCCAGTTCAATTAGTCTGATAGTTTCAGCATCTTGGTCGTACATTATAATTATCCAAAGTAGTCCATGTTTGATTGAGATAGTGAAGCCTTGGCCATGTAAGATTGTGGTGATAGAAGTAGTTGTGAGAGAGATTGTGCATTGTCATGTGTTGAGGAGGCACGCCACCTATATGGGTGAGAGCAGTTGTTTTAATCTGCGTGCATATTCTATTTTTTCCTTAGCACTCTTTCTTTTCTTCGATTTTGCTTTACCCTTTAATATGAGAGAAACACTTAGCGAGTTTTTGCTTAGTCCTTTAATAAGGGAGAGTGTTCTTATCGCCCTTTAGCAAGGGTTGTTATGGTAGTCTCCAGCTTCACTTTGCCCTTTAGGAGGGTTCGTAGTCTTATCTCTTTAATATGGGATAGCTTTAGGCTTCACTTAGCCTTTTAAGGAGGTTCGTAGTCACCTCTTTTATAAGGAATAGTTCCAGGCTTCACTCATTCCTTTAAGTGAGTTTGTAGTTCCAAGCTTCATGAACTCACCCTTTAGATAGGAAGTTATCGTCGTAGCCCTAGACTTCACCCAGCCATTTAAGGGAGTTCATAGGTTCGCCCAAAAGAGATGTAATAGTTCGAACTTTACTCCTCGCTGCTTTTCGTGAGCAGGTTCATTGTCCCGATTACACAATTATAAATCATTCAAGATAAGTCATTTAAACAAAAAGAAATATTATTAAAAGTAGAACCATTTATTGACATCAAAGCCGCTTATTAAAGGCAAGAACTTATGCATTGACACAAAAATTACAATTGAAGTTAAAACTATCATCAAAACTAAAGTTTTGACGAAAATACAAATTATTATCTAAACTTTCTTATTACCAGTAATACTTTTTCAAGCACTCGGCATTCCACGGTAGGGATGGCACAGGGCGGGTGTGGGACAGGTATGCCAAAATCCTACCCCGCCCCGTTAAAGAAATATTAAATCCATCTCCAGTTAAGAACCCTGCCGGTTTTGTGGTAAGCATACCACCACCGCCCCGCTTAGAAAAAAAGAGGAATAGCATAATCCTTAAAATTATTTGCTTTATTTGTTGTGAATTCAATGTTTGGGCTAAATGTACCCAAACGATTATACAACACTCCTACAGTCAAAACCCCAATATATAAGACCAAAGAAAATGACACAAACATACATATATACATATGTAGATGGAGATAGATATAGTTTTGGTCTTCAAGAAATTTTTTATTGTAGATCTATTATGTACACAAAATAGATAAAGTTCTCTTTTAGCTACAAGATAAAGAGAGGAATAGAGCAGAACAAGATAAAGAGAGAGTGAGAGAAAGAGAGTATTTTCACGACTTCACCTGGATAAAATCGTCACCGAAAGATCTCTATGGCTTCAAATAACTTATAAGTTCTCTCTAACTCTTTCTCGTTTTGTTGTTCAGTCAGACTCATAAATAAAATTTGAAAATCATTTTTTATTAAAGAGAATAAACTCTAGTGGCCGCCATATATCTAGTATACTATATTTATATAAGTAATATAATAATAAAAGAAATGGCACACTCCATACAATTATTTCACTATATATATATATATATATATATATATATATATATATATATATCGGGGCTAGATGGGTACTATGCGAGTTTTCTTAAAAGAAATCACACACCCTTACCATTAGGAGCATACAAAATCACTTCCATTAAAGATGGAGGGGGAGACGGGAGAAATTGCCACCCTATTCCAGGGTGCAGGAGTTGCCCACCTTTTGGGCTTCGTGGAGGGTGTTTTTGACGTATCTCCGCAAAGCTCTCAATGCAAGTGCACCAACTAGTCAATTATTTTTTGTTTCTTTCACTTTTTGTTGTCCTTTTAATAAAGTCTAAAATATGTATTGCCGTGAGAGAGTGCTTTTGTCATTTCATTTTCATGGAAGGTCTTTTTCTTCTTTTTTTGTCTCCATTAAGACGTGGTCTGAGTAAAGATACCCTTTTTCTCCTTGGGGAACGTGTTAAAGGCAAAGAATCGTATAAAATAAGTACTCAGGAGACGTCCTGTCCATTTTCACAAATATATAAAATTCCATTCTTGAAAGAAGTCGGTAGAAAACAAACGCAGATCACATACATTCCTGGCTGAAAAAGCAATGAATTCTAAAACATGTAAATGATAACAAAACCACCATGTTATTCTCATTATAATCAAACCAATCATAGACTATAGTTTCACTAGCCAAAGAATGTGTACACTACTTCCTAAGGATACGCATTTCTATATACTTTTTTCCCTTTGCATCTGCCAATTCTAAGCAATTCCTGTACACGTAATGTTGACAGCATAGCATAGCTTCAATGAAAATGAGAAATATTTACTTCACTTCTGAATTTTTATGGTGATTTTGACCATTCACGGTTGCGCTTGAGAAGAAGTTTGAGCTACATTGGCCGTGTGTGGTTTCATGTCTCTACTCCGCATGTAAGTCAAGAACTGGCCTGGTAGCTCTTCCAAGAGAGCCTGAACAACCGAGATCTGCCCACCTGCACCAGGGGAAAAAAAGGTTTATTTACAGTGAACTAAAAGCTTAAAGCATCAAACAAGGCTGACAAGACTATTGCAAGTCCCCATACCCAAGAAAATAGGAGCATGTAAAAGTACAATTATGTTTTACAATTGTATATGAGGCTTTAATAAATAGGTGACTCAGCAAATTTGCTATCAATTTCGATTCCATCAATTTGTCATGCCCAAATAGAGGGGGAAAAAAAAAAAGAGAAACCGAAATGCTCTACCATCTTAAAATTTTGTAATGTAAAGCAACACAAAGATGAACACACCTTGCACATCACGCTTCGGAACAAACTGTACAATGTCTCGTGTAGCTATCCTTCCCGTGGAACTCTCTAATCTATGTCCACCATCAGCATCTAGGATCTGCAAGATAACAAGAATTATGTCACATACCAATTTTAACAGAGCAGTTTGTAAAAGGAAAACATCCAACACCCTCAATGAAAGGATTTATTGCTGTTACGCTAATAAAAGTGAATTAATTGAAGGCCAAATCTGAATACAAAAAAAAAAAAAAAGGATATACTACCTCCATTTTTCCAAAATCTGCACCACCAACTCCAACAATAAGAATTGAAAGGGGTAGGTCAGATGCTCTCACCAAAGCATCTTTAGTTTCCTGAAGATCAGTAAGGACTCCATCCTACAAAAGTACGAATTACAAAAATAAAAATAAGAAAGAACAAGAAACACGTAAATCTTGGTCATTTGATTCACTACCGTAATAATCAGCAAGACAAAATACTTGCTGCTGTTGTAGGAGAGGGAATGCCCAGCAATTTCTGCAGCCTTGTTGATCACTGGGCCAAATATGGTGGGTCCAGCAAGAACAACATTATGCAGAGCACTTGCATAAGCACCCATTATACCTTCTACTCCTTCGACCTGTAACATGAAGGAAAATTGACCATCACATCATGTAAAAGATGCAAACAACCAAGACTTATATGGTTAGTTATTCGTCAATGGGGGCAGCATCACGACCCACATACACCTATCACTGGGATGAAAATATAAAGGCAGCATACTGCACAAAAAATCAAGCTCGTCTTTCCACATGATCTGGCATCTTTTATGCAAAAACCACAATAAATCCAAGACTAACAATAGAGTAGGCTAAACAACCTCAGCACTGGCCTTTGTGGCCTAGAAGTATATTAACTGTGTTCCTATGTGAGAAATCACAGATTGAAATGATACCTTCTTACCAGCAATTTGGAAGGTGGCATGCCTTGCGTTTAGGGCACAAGACAAGGAGTGCATCAAAATAATAATTAAAAAAAAGTAAAGCAGGATGTCCCTTCCATCCCTTGCAAGAGTTTTTTTACCTCAAATTCACTTGTACTGCTCAAGTTAAAACAATGAGATACTGAGCCATCATACGTCCTTCCTCCAAAGCCCCAAGCAGGAAAGCGCCTATCAGAATCATAGAACTGAATGACCTCGCCAATCTCCATTATAGCCTGCAAGAAGGCCAGTCATTAACTTATGCACTCACTATATCAATCAATTATTCTTTTCTACTAAGTGCAAAAAGAAGACTGCAGAGAACAAAACTTTCTGTGCATGACAATTAACTTGTACATCACCAACTTGGTCTACAAATAAATAAGCCTAACAGCTCAAAAGACCCTACTGAAAACTGTCTAATTTATCTTACAGAGTCGATTTCATAAAATCAGCAATTCATAATCACATTGACGGGTCATATCATTGTGATCAACTGATAAAAGTTGTTTACGAGTCTGCATTCCCATGGGAGAATTCGTGGGTATCTAACTTAATGGTAGGCTAGTACAAATTTAAAAAATTATTCTTCAAGCATAGATACATCCAGATTGGAGAACACCACAGGTGGCACCGCCTTACCTGCTGGTAAGCATTCAGCCGGCCTGAAGGATCAATGTAGTGCAAGGAATCTGGACTTCGAGGATTTCCATTGGAAGCTAGACAAAATTTAAATGTCAATTCATGAGCCAAGCAACTGTATATACAAAATAAAATCAACTGGAATAGTATAGCCTTTTTGACTGTTGAAGGTCTATTACCAGTAAAATCAACGGCAACCATGAAGTTAAGTTCAAAGCCACTAGAAACGTAATCGATAAAACTGTAGAGTTCCTTTGCAACAAATCCATCCACAAAAAGTTGACCCTTCAGAACCTACAAACAGATAAGCACAATGCAGGTTCAGACACAACAAGTGGCTAAAATCCTTTCCAAGTATAAAATAAATACCTTTTCATGACCCTGGCGAGCAGATGGTAAGATGAAATTTTCACCAATCTTTTCATTGTGAAGTTTTTCCAGGTCTGCCACTGATTTCTGCATTTTACTGTTTCATATGAACTGCAGTGTCAATATAATGAGCAATAAAAGAAAAAAAAATTGAAAAAATAGAATAAAACATGCAAAAAGGCAGAGGAAAAAAACAAAAGAAGGAACTTAACTGACAAAAGGAAAATAGAAAAAAGGAATTAACAAGACAAATAAATTGAACAGTTACCCGATGAGTACATGACTGCCACTGCTATTGAAATCAAAGCACTCAATAACTAATGGGTTATCCTGCACCAAAGAGAAATTTTCTTGGTAAACGACAAAAAATAAATAAATAAAAGATTAGCAGCCCATAGTTGTATCCATCACGGAATGTTAATTAACAAATCTGGGTCATGGGACAAAGTGTTCTGATTAAGCGACAAAATAATTCCATCATTCTTCAGTTACATTTCCAACAGTGACACTAGGCATCCAAAATGCAAAATCTTAAGAGCCTTTTCATTAAATTAGCTCAAAACTTAAATCATTGCCACAAAAACATGAGACAACCACAGATATCATACATTAAACATAATATATTCTAGATCTAATGACAAGAATTGACAAACTTGCCTTGCTCCCAAATTGCTGCATTGTGAGACATAGGGGTTTCCAAATTGGATTCAAGTTGTTATTCACGACTTCTGTCTTGCAAATTGGAACAGTAATACCACTCTCAACAATCCTAGATATTATCAAGAAAGGATCCTGAAAGGAGTAAAGAAGAAAAAATATCTAAGAGCCAAAATTCCACAAGTAACTCAAAGCTCCATAATGATATCTGCTTTCAAATACATACACTTTTGGAAAATAGGTCCTTGTTGTCCAAGTTGGAACAATGGAATGTCATTTCAACAGCATTTCTTGAACCGACAGTTTCCTCTGCATGGACAGTTAGTGTCCCCAAGTTTTTCAGACCACTGTGCCCATTTTTATTGTGAAGACTAATGGTCAAACTCCGACTTTGTTTAGTTACTATCTGTCAAGAGTTAAAGAAAGAGAAAGGGAAGTAAACATTTACGAATATTCCAATATAAAAAGGAAGAACTTCACAAACAACTCTTTCAGATTAGGATAACTACAAGAATATGCCTCATTTCAGAAAGAGATATAGAAGCACAATTCTGAAAAGGGACCTTTAGAATGCAGTGAGACACGTGTTGTGAAATATGCAGCAATGTACACATAGGAACATTCCATGGACAAAGCTATGTAATTTAGATTTAAATGAGGACATGTGTTCAAGTCTCATATGCTCATACAAGTTCAAATTTTGTCACTTTGACACTGTTATTATAGAGTGAAGCAGAGTGTCTGGGTAATTATCAATGGCAAGTATTTGTGAGTGCTTTCAAGAGAACAATAATTCTATGAGTAATATTGTTTAATTGCTTAGATAGACAGTTTCTCTAATAATTAAACCATGAAGTAGTTTTCTGAAATGTACAGTAAAGGCAACCAGTTGAATTTTTTCCCAAACAACAAAATCCAATGATTTTTAAGATTTTTGCAAATACAATGAACACATATTTAGACACAAGCACACGCTTCATACCATACATATCCCGTAATATAACAGACCAGATATTTTGACAACTTGCACAGTTATGTGATGCTAATCAACCAAAATTTTAAATTGAACATGTGAAAACACAAAACAGGTCAACGAATAGCTGTTCCCTTATTTTTTATTGAAATAGTGATTGCAACATTTCATTACAATTTTTTTCAATTGCCCCACTTATATGGAGCAAACTCAATGAAATATGCAGACAAAAGAGCATGAAAAGTATGCAACATCATTATTGGGCCCCAGTGAATACAAGTCAACTTACCTCAGATACTACACAACTGGCTTCACCAAGAAATTCTTGATCTTTCAACTTCAGCATCTGCAATGTAATAAAATGGAAGTTTTAACTTTAATCATTTTGCCAACTTTTTGTTTACCTATGGTGATGAAAAGCTGCTATTAGTTAATATTTGCTGTGGGACAAATTAATTGCGACCGAAACCTTCGAAATACATAATGTTAACCTATATTGCAGTTCATATAATCACACACTCAATCTTGTTGCCTTGTTTGAAGAAAAGTAAGTTTTAGGAATAAAGTCCACCTACATTATTCCAAGTCATAAAAAAAAATAAAGGTTTGCCTGTGAAGAAAGGTTGTAAAATCGGAATCGTATATTGGATCAATTGGTAGGTCTTTAGGATCAGATTGAGAACAAAAAATATTCTACAAAATAGAAAATAATAATAATTGATAATAGTATATGTGTAGCTTAAGAATTCTTAAAAGTACAACATTTATAAGCCTAAAACTCTTGAAAAAATGTAAAACATTAAATAAATATTTCAAGAAGATAAATTTCCAAAAGCTCTCCCTAAGAATGTTGGAGCACATTAACCATTGCAAGATTAAAAAATATATTATCATAAAGACATTAAATTTACACATCATTAACCAATATTATATGTAAATGTAACATTAAAAAGTTCATGAATCATCATTTATCCATCCATGATCATACATGGAATGAAGATATTGAATTTATATGTGAATTATATTTTAAATACTCAGGCCACTCAGTCATAAAAAGGCACCATAGAAGAAGCAACAATATAGGAAGGAGAAAAATAAGAGCACTAAGATCTGTTTTAATATGATATTGATTGGTTTGAAGCAAACTTAAGTTCTAGAGTGGAAGGAGATCATTGAACCAGTGTTTTTAAAGCAAAATTTAGTCCCCGTGTGTAAAATATCACAGCAAAATAACAAACCAAAAGAAAAAGTAAAAGAAAAAATAAGAACTCATACTAGTCAAAATAAGGAATTAAATTGCCTAATTAGTTGCTAAAGCAGTTGACCTCTCTGCAATAACGTTGCAGAGTCAAAAGGAGAAGAAAATTTTGTAATGATCGTCTTACTTGGACATTTGAGTGAGTCTTGATCTTCGTTTTATAATATTATTTGGGCCTCAAGTTCTCATGAAAAAACAAAAATGAAACAACATTTTAAGGCTATACCAAAGGATCAGTAGAATTAGGAATTTAAGAATACCCTTTTTTGGGCTTTTTTGTGGCAACGGGATCAATTATTATTATTGGACCATAAGATCATAGGATGTGAATCTTGTTTTTAACATCCATGCTCTAAAGTTAAGGCCTTGCTAACTGTTTTGGGAGTAACAAAAAACAAAAAGTTCCAATAGTTATGTTCTGCTTGGATCTATTTTTAGGAAACAGTTTTTAAGAAATTGAGTTCCAATAGTTATAGTTTTTACAGAACAACAAAAAGTTGTTTTGGCATTTCTTGAAAACACGGAGACAACATAAGGAAAACACGTAGAACAAGAGTTCACTTAAAAAAAGACGGTAAACCTATCTCGTTTATAACGATGGACTACTCAACTCTCAGTGACCATTCACAGTCACTCTAACCTATACCCACTATGATCCTCTGCACAATCACTCCAACAAACAAAACAAGTCCACGCCATTGCTCTTCTCAATGGTCTACTCCCTCACAGTATCTCTGTCTGTGCCTCTCTACGCCACCTTCGGAGACCCAACAAAATCTCGCTTTCTCTTCGAACATACCTTCCCTTTTTGCCGCACTGCTTTCTTGTGGAACACTCTCATACGAGCTTACTACATCAGTGGAGCTCATGACAGGTTCAAAATTTACAATCGGATGGTTAGGAATGCTGTTAAGCCTGATGATCATATGTTCCCTTTTGTTCTCAATATGTGTTCTGATTATTTGGAGGTTTAAAAGGGTAGAGAGGTTCATGGGTTGGTGTTCAGATTGGGTTTTGATTCTGATGTGTTTCTGGGTAATAACTTCCTGTTGTTTTATGGTAGTTGTGGTGATTTGAGGGATGCAGGAAGGTTGTTTGATGAAATGATTGAGAGGGATACCGTGTAGTGGAATACGATTGTTGGGGTGTATTTGGTTAATGGGTGTTATAGCAAGGCTGTTGATTTGTTTTGGGAGATTAAGTTGAGGTCTGGATTTCTATCCAATTCTGTTATTGTTGTTAGTGTGTTGCCGGTGTATGCGGAGCTTGAGGACAAGGTAATTGCGAAGCAGGATTCATTGTTATGTTGTGAAGGTAGATTTGGATGCTCAAGTTACTATTGGAAATGCTTTGATTGATGCAGGGCATGACAGAGAAGCATTAGATATTCTTAGAATGATGATTGATGTTGGGTTGAGACCAAACTCTATCACCATTTCTAGTATGTAGAAGATCCTGATGTGGTGCACATTCAACTGATTGTTAGATTGGATGCTGGACAGGATAGTGCTTTTACCTAATGGAATTGACTTTGGAAACTGCTCTTATATATTTCCTTATTAGTCACTCTTGGTGTGATGTTGAGCCTAGTTTAAAAGTAATGCAATTTATTTTTTATTTTCTTAGTTCAGAAAACTATTTTCAGTAGATACAACCAAGGAGATTTATGAGTTTTTGTTCTCTAAAAACTGTTTTGTAATTTTTCCAACCAAGCAGATTTTCAAACTGAAAAAACTGAAAACTATTTTCTATTCTGGTTCTCTAAAAATTGTTCTTGAAAACTAAAAAGTGAGATACAAACCAAGAAAGCCCCAAGTACCTCACAGTTGAAGTACCCTAATAGTAAGCAAAAATTAATGACTGATGTTGCATTCAGAATGAGCGCTACTCTTATGTTTCTTATCTTTGTCATTTCATGAACCCTTGCTTTATATGTTCTCCTGTTCACTTCAGAGCCAAATTGACAGCAGTAAGAAATTGTAATGCTCTAACTGTGGAATATTCAGCAAAAATAGAAAGAATAAAAAAGAAAAAGCTCCATATATTATCCGGATTCTAAATTTCTTGCACCTAACTAACAGCTATCAGACGTGTAAGACATACAGTACATTCCACAGCAAGGCAAACAAGTTGATTTCTGGCACCCATAATTTTGTGTAATCCACTTTAAAAACCAACAACTTGGCAAGAAAACAGATCTATAGTTATGTACGATTTAAATTTCACTATCAGTAAGTAGCACATACAAAAGCATTTCATACTGTCTAGTATTATGATAAGAAAGTGGAATCATAATGTACCTTCACAGGTAAATTGTGGTAGTTTGTATCCACATCATACACACGAAAGCTGAAAAAACAAAATGGGTAATCATGTGAAATAAATTCTCAAGGCCAAAAAAGGTCCACCAGATATAGTGAACAAGACAAATCCAGACAAGGACAAGGATAAATGCGGCAAGCGTACATCAGAGGCTGAACAATCTCAAACTGATAAGAAACATTAATTTTTTCAATCCAAGCAGGATCCAAACTGTTCATTATCACTTCTGTCCGACCAAGTTCCTCTAAGGTTCCATCTCTTTTCTTTGCATATACTACTGCCAGAGGGTCACTCTGCAATGAAAAAATAAAATTCAAGGTCAAACCATTACAACAATTTTGGTAGAATTCCTTATACATGTCAGAGAGATTCTATCTATCTATAAAGCCAGGCGGCCTTTGGTCTCCAGCTTGGTCTATGATGAAGGACTTATATAAAAAAATATTCAAGAATTCCTCTCTCATAGGTAGTTGGAAATGAAGGGCGTAAATCAAAACTTGTGGATCAAATATTTGATTTTGGCAACTTGAGAACCGCTTTCCCACATTTCCTGAGAATTGGGAATGGCTATTCAGACATGTAATATGGTTCATTTAGTACACAGTGAAATGTCTACAGAGATAGCAGAATGAGGCAGCACCTAACTGACCAACCACGGCATTATATAAAAACCCTTTACCAGTGGTGGGGGAATTTTATTACAACCAGTGTTGTTAAAGGCGCGCCTAGGCGTGCGCCTGGGCTCCAGGCGCACACAGGCGCAAGGATTACGCCTGTTGTCAACCTAGGCTCAGCTATGTTCATTAGGTGCGCGCCTGGGCTGCGCCTTATACAAGTCAGTCGGGCGCGCCTAGGCGCCCCTGATTGATATTTTCTTTTTTCTTTTTCCAAATTCAAAAAGAAGACTTTGTCTCGTTCGAAAGAAAAGAAGAGAGAAGTCCATTATGATCACAAGACATGAACAACGCCAAAACCTCTAGTCACGATGCCAAAAGGCCTACGTCACGATGTCAATAACCTTCATTTGAGAGAGTTGCAGAGACGATCAGATACACATGCTCTTCTTCTTCGTCTCTCTTCGTTTAGATCCTCTCTATCTCTCTTTTTTTCTCTCTCTAAATCCTATCATGTTGTACTAAATTATTTCCTACTTTTTTTTTAATAGTTTTTCTTTTTCTTTCTTCTTCTCCTTCTCTCTCTCTCTCTCTCTCTCTCTCTCTCTCTCTCGTTGTATTCGTCTTCTCTCTCTTTCTTTTTTTTTTTTCTTCTCCTTTGGATCTTGTCCTAAATTACTTCCAATTTTTTTTTTATTATAAAAAAAACAGTTTTTCTTTTTCTTTTTTTAGCTATCCCTCTCTCTCTTCGCGCCTTCCTTCTATTTCCTGCTATTTTTTTGTGCTTTGTTTCATTTTATAGTTCTTGAATGACATGGTTGATGGATTTATTTTTTCATATTTGATATGAATTTTTAAAAATATTGATTATGAGATATGAATTCTTTTATAGTAATTTAACTTTTCAATTGTGCGCCTCACTTCACTCAGGCTTGTGCCTCACCTTGCGCGTTGCGCCTAGGCCCCAAAGGACCTTTAGCACCTTAGTGCGCCTAGAGCCTTTGATAACACTGATTACAACGTTATCATTTTGTATGGGATTTACTTTCCTCTAATATATAACAAACTTTTAGATACATTATCACAAACTGATATGAATATGGTGGAAGATAATCGGCTAATTCAACAATTCTCAAATTGAGATTCACAGTACCAACATTCAATTTCAAGATGGCATGCATAATTATCTTTTAATATAAGTTTGCAAGGGATGAATAATGAACCATAATTATCTTTTCTCATTTTCTTAAGCATTTCACTAAAAATTCTATTTTTAAAACAACTCTTCTCTCCAAAGTTTTAAACCTATATCAATTGCAATATACAAAATATAGGGAACTGTGTTGATGAATAGGATGCAAGACATAGAATAAGACATTATAAATGACATGCACTTCAAGCATAGGCTCTTAGATTAAATATGGGCGGTTAAAAGAGTCATAGCAAGGTGTTTCTACTCTTATGAGTTATTGGTTACCCTTCTTAAGTACACCTACATTATCTTAATTCCTATAACATCTCTGTGACTAACAAAGACAATACTTTTAGTACAAATAGTTGTCAGTCCAAAAATCAGATTCTCAAAGCCGTTCAATATACTAAATAGTCACTGAAAATTAAATAGCAGAACTAATAAATGATTGCTGAGGCAGTCCTTCCCAGGCATCAAGATAGACAGACAAAGCATACTGAGCCACAAACACTATTGACAGAATGGTACAACAAAAAGAAAAGATGGACCCACGACAATACAATATTCAAATATAGCACCATACAAAAAGATTCTAGGAACAATAAAAATGAATGTGAACCTATCTCAATGGAAATATAGTTATCCTATCCAAATATTTTAAACTACGTATTTGAAAACATACCTTTGAAATGATGTCACGATCACGTAATTTTGAAGCTGATAAAGATAACTGCATTTCAATTGAAACACATTATTGCATCATGTACAATGAAATCAGATAGACAATGTGTTAAGTCCATGAAAAGAAAATAGGTAAGCTTAGGACAAAAAGAAAATAGGTAAGCTTAGGACAAGAAACCTCAACCCTACAGCATCACAATTACCTTAGATAAAATTTTTGATAATGTATTATATTCCTCCCCTCCCACCCAAAAAAAAAAAGATAAGAACCATACAATACTGCAATTAGGTTTACTGGCATTTCCTATTGGCAATGGTATTGTCACCCCAGGAGTTGTGTATAACTCCACTCTTATTCAGTGAACAGATAAATTCATGGTCCACTTGCAAAATATATTTCTGCTCAGGTTATTGACAGTTGGAACATTCTGTCCTATGACTCCTATCCAGACAAAAAAAAAAATACACTTTCGATTGTGAATCTCGCATTGGATATGAAGCCAAAAAAAATCTTTCCTCTTGACCCGACAATACTGTCTTAGGCACAGGCTCTCCACTCTCGGTATACAATCTTGATTTCAAATAGAGCACTATTTGGAACCAACATTAAAAGACAGAATCTTATAGAAAGAACATACTTGGCCTGCTTGATGCCCAAATCAGATGTTTAAAATGTATAAGTCTTGAAAACGTTCAAAATCATATTTTAACCATTCCTCAGCATCAAGTTGAATAGTAGAATACAAGGAAGGATCCAAATGGATAATGCCAATGGGAACCCAGGACAAAGTCTTGATCAGAGTAAGAAATTAAGAAAAGGTATCTAGTTGACCAAGAAATGCATTTAAGGGGCAAAAAGCTACATTTTTTAGCCAACTTGATGGAATCCTATTCTTTACTTCGTTTTATCTTAATTTTAGGACAGCCTGTACAGGACAAATGAGATTCTAAATTCTGGAATCAACAGCTTTGTCTTATACTTGAAGGTCCAACACACATATAGTGGAGCGAATCTTGCTTTAATTCATTTTGGGAGCACCAGTCAAGGCCATGTTTTGTTAATTGACTTGGTAATAACGACCAGCGGTGGAATAAGTCAACCCTCTGAACATGCTAGTTGGGGTGATATCCACCCTCATCAGTGCCCTAGAAATTCCAGTGCAATTGAGAGGATCTTTCTCCCAAATACTTCACTCATTCTAATGAGAAAAGGCAGCAAAAAATTTCACAAAATTCAATTAAACATTCCTTGGCATGTCCGGTACACAGTTCATCATCATCATTCTTATATTTGTCCCAAATGAATGGGTCCGCAACATGAATTCTCTAGGCCACATTGATTTACATGCATAATTCTCAATACTGTTACATAGAAAGCAAATTGCACCTGCACACACTCTTACACACGCATACATACATATATATAGCGGCACAAATAATGCAGACGATTAGATTAAATAGAAGGATTAAAAAAAAAAATAACAGTAAACGAAAGAGCACATGAGTTGAAATTGACCAAGCGTTGAAAGGACAGTGAGAACTAGGGTTTGTGTGGGGATGATATAAAGGTAGACAGTAGACACAGTTTCGTATATGTGTGTGTGTGTATATATATATATATATACCTCGATTTGTGTACATAGGGCACCAAGACCCTTTGTTTTAAAGAAGAGGTCAACAGCGTCGTTGTGGGCTGCTGCTCCAACACCAACATCGGTCATCTGTTGGGGCCTCCGCTGGGCCCCTCCCACCGCCTGTTGCCCTCCCCGTACATCCGACAAGCATCCTCCCATCTCTCTCTCTCTACAAAATTTCCCCCCTCAACTCTCTCTCCTCGCTCCCTCTTTCTCTATCAACAAGATTTCCTCTGTCAAACTCCAAATTTCAAATACTACTGCCCTTCTTTGCTTCAAAGAGTACTTAAAGTGTAAAAAAAAAAAGGTAAAATGCTATTTATACCTCTTCAGTTTCGACAATATTTTAATTACATTTTTTTTCTTTCAATATTTTTAAATACACTTCTTAAATTTAAAATTTATCCTTCAACATTAACAGAAAAAAAAAATGAACAAAAGTTACTAAATCGTCAGAGCAATTATGAGACTCCCGTGTCTATGCCTATGCCTCCCTTTATATATAGAATTTTTTTTTACTTTTCTTAAGTCTTCTTATTTTATATTCGAGGAGTCTTCTTTGGAAATATATAGAAATTTACCGGAGTCCTTTAAATGTTAAAAGAATGAATAATAATTATGATTTTCAATTACTTCTGGGCGTTCAAAAATAGAAAAAACACGTAAGGTAAGTAAAGTCTGCAAAAAACAGGTATAGAAAACTCATTTTATATTTTTTTATTTTTTAGGTAAGAAGTAGGTACTATGAATAAGTTGGAGGTTGGAATATCAATTAAAACTTGTTGATAAATCTACCCCTTCAAATGAGTTAAGGCGGTGGATTTGATTGAATTTGACTTGACATTGACGCGTATAATAGAACTCATACATAGCATCTTTATCGTTGGCCAAACCAAGGACCAATAACTGTTCACCACGTCCTTGATTGTAGAAATTTTCTCCGCTATTCAATGAAGTTGACACGTCAGCACGATTCAAATGAATAAATTTTAATTGACCATAATCGTGTCCATTCATTTAACACGTTTAATTAATTATATCATTAGAGTTCAATTCAAATCATTAGAGTTCAATTCAAATTCATCTACTTAATTAATCTTCAGTCACATATATGTATTCTTTACAGCATAAAACTACACTAGTGTTACTCCACTTTATCATCAATTTATATATCTTTTTGTACAATTGATCCTAAATATCAAAAATAATTGTTTCGAGTAATTCTTGGGTCTTGAATTTTTATTGCTATTCATTTCCCATAACACTATTAAGTTTAGTATTCCATTTTAGTTTTACTAATTTCCAAATCTTTTGACTCTAGTGTTGTTCTTCAAACATTTAATTTTAGGATAAATATTATCTACTCTCTTGAGTTTTGTCAAAATAACACATACCTCTCCTTTACGTTTTATAATTCAACTTACCTCCCTTGAGGTTTTGATCTGTATAACGCACACTCCCTCTTGTTATGACAGCTGACACAGTTAAAGAGAATCTGTTGATGTCAGCCATGGTAAACGGGTAAAAGATTTATTTTGCCCCTCTAACGCATCAAATGACTATTTTAACCTGTTGATCAACAAAATATTACTTATATACCATTCACCATTTTCCCCGACAAGACACACCAAAGCCCTCCAAGTCTACCATCTCACAACCGAACAAAGAAGACCTATGAGCTCCACCTGTAACCGACACCTTCGACTGCTACTTATCATCACCAAATTCTACCAGCAAAACCTCATCTCTCTCCAACGATGTCAAGCCCCGGTGCACTAGAGCCAAATTTGCAATTCCGTCGCCGATCGAATACGAAGTCATCGAACTATCAGCATCGATATTGGATATCATTGGCTACTAAGATTTTGGAGCTATAGTCGAACTAGTTGAAATTTTTTACGACGATTCATATGTTAGAGGGATTATGAGCTGAAAATCAACCGTTTCAGGCGAACTCGCTGGTGAAAATTCATCAACCCTAGCAGGTTTAGGCACTGGAGGCTCCACCGTATGATTATCCATTTCTTCATTGCTCAACATTTCATATCTATCATGATTTGACGATTCCGTCAGCGAAGGAGAATGACGGTGACCGATCACTAGCGATGGAAAATCATGCTCACTAGATAAATTCATCAGCGGAGGAACCAAATTTTCTCTCTACATTCTCTGAACTTTCTCTCTCTACATCCATACGGGAGACCATTCCAGTTGGAGCATTAGAACCAATAAGAAAAGACACTCGAAAGACACTACTCCTTCATTGTTAGCGTCATCTTCGTCTCCATCGAGCTCCGATGAGATCGAACCCTCTTCAAAGCGGCATAAAAGCAGTCGCAGGCGACAACGCCGGAGCGATGGAAGTTCGAGTAGATGATATTTACCTTTAATTTTATTACTAAAACTTCATATTTTTATTGTTAAGACTTCTTTAGAGCTATCCAATAACACTAAGTCATTTGCAAATAATATGCTGCATGAAAATTTGCCTTGTAAATCATTCATTATTTCATTCAAGATTATCATAAATAAATATGGACTTAGCACCTGCCCTTGTTGGAATCCTACCATAATATGAAAATCATTCGTCTTGCCATGTATAGTACAAACTCTAGTTATACATATGCTTCTATAAATCTAACTGGAATATGTTTTTTTTATATAACCCATAACCAATTCATGTATACGTAGTGGATCTCCCTAGCATAGATCCAAATTGATTTTCGGTCAATGTACATTATTTCCTTGGTCTTTGTTATGTTACCATTTTCTATAATTTCATAGCATGACTCATTAATTTAATTCTCAAATAATTGTTACAAATTTGTACAACTCTTTTATTCTTGTAAATTAGTATTAGAATAACTCAAAATATATGTCAATATAAAATTTTAAAACAATACTAATTTACCTTTCAAAACTTTATCAATTTAACAAGGTAAATTTTTTTATGTTTATTATGGTTAGTTTTAGATGCATGTTACCATGAAAAAATTAAAATCTCATAAAGATTATTTAATGAAAAATTCTACTCATCATGGATTCCCCCTGAAAATTTAAAATCTCATCGTGATTATTTAAAGCAAAACGATAACCAAAATCAAATATTTCACATGAAACACATTATAATTTCTTTTTAATAATTCTGTTTATTTTATCTTATCACATGGATCTTAGGAATTAAAATAGAACTTATAGGAATAGAATTTCACCAGTTTTCATTTTGACCATTTGTTTTGCAGTTAAATTTGAATATTAATATTCATAAACATGCATAAAAAATTTGAAATAGTCTGGTGAAGAACTTCAGTGACGAGGTTGCGTGAATGTTTGGTTGAAAGGAAAGGAAGATAGGGAGGAAGAAAGGAGAGATGAAACATCCCTCTTAGTCCATATTTTTTTATCCATCTAAAATTAGACAGAAGAGAGGAGGAAAAAAAAAGAAAAACAATCTTATAAATATTTAATACCAATTTTAACTTTCAATTATATATAAAATCACTTCGCTTTATCTAAATATGAAATGAATATTTACTTTTATAAGTTTATATAATAAAGGTATATTGGTAAAAAAAATATAAAAACCCTCCTTTCTTTACTTCCCATCAAACAAACAAAAAGTTGTCACCCAATTCATCCATCTCTCTGTTCATTCCTCTCAAAAAAAAAAAAAAGGTTGCCACCCCATCCATCCTTTTTACTATTCCTTTCATTCAACCAAACAAAAATGAACAAAGCACCTTCATTTTTTCAGAGATGTCTCATCCATTCATTCCCCCTCTCATTTTCCATCCCTCCAACCAAATGGAGCTAGTTTTGGGTTTTCAAACATAAAAAGAAGGAGAAGAAGGGTTTTTTTTTTATAGGTTAAACTATATAAACATGTATTTATAATACAAAATAGGGTTAAGTGTACTAAACCCTCTTGAACTATCATCAGATTACAAGAAATTTTCTAAACTACAAATTGGCCCTCCGAACTACAACAAACACACACTTAAGGAGAAACCGTCAACTAGAATTTAACGAAAAAGTCAAATTACTTTTTTGCCCTTATTTAATATGTATGCTTGTTGTGAAGTAGACTAAGGCCCTATTGGTAACACTTTCGATTTAAGCTTTCATTTTCATTTTTTTGGAAGTTATAGTAGAAATCGCGTTTGGTAACGCAGTTTTCATTTTTGAAAAAATGAAAGTGACGTCAAAATTTTGACAATTCTTAGACATAATTTGAAAGCTTCATAGCGAAACTTTCAATTTTAGATTTCATTTTTCGATTCAAGTTTTTATTTCTGATTTTTTTTTATAAAATACAATAAATAAAAAAATTTCTTGCTCAAAAATATAATATAATATAATACAATAAATTAAAATTTCATAAAAAAACAAGAATAAAAAAATAGAAAATACAATAAATAAAAAATATAAATATAAACAAGTAATATAAATAAAATACAATAAATACAAAATTATAAGTCAATAAGAATAAAAATATTTTATAAAATACAATAAATAATATATATATATATAAAGATATATATAAGAAGAAAATACAATAAAATAAGAGCTATATATAAATACAATTATATATAATATAATAAATACAAAATTATAAGTCAATAAGAATAAAAAACTTTTATAAAATACAATAAATAAATAAATATATATATATAAAGAAGAAAATACAATCAAATAAGTTATGTTGGTCGTAGAGGTTGAGATATAAAGTATATTTATATATATAATGGGTCAAAGAGTCATAAGGGTATTTTTGGCATTCTAAATTTGGATAGATCACGTGTAAATAATTTAAAGGGATTTAATGTAAAAAAAAATACATGACTGTTTGCCCCGTCAAATGATAAGGAGAGTGGACATGGAAGAGTCAAGAAGAATCCTGGAGGTTGGATTTTGATTCCTAGAGTCACCACAGGGGAAATTGTTGAGTAACTGTCTGGCGTACTCAATCGGAGAATTGCATTTGTCCAATTAAGAGTGCACGCTGGGGTGGAAAATAGTTTGGTTCAATTCAATTCTACGGTTCTAGCCTTAAAATAAAAAAATATTAAATTTCAACCAGCAACTTATTATCTATCACCAAAATAAAAAAATCAAATACTAAAGTGGATTAAACAAATTAAATGATATAATATATATATATACCGGTTTGGTTTGATCCGAAATAACTCCAAACCAGAATCGAACCCTAAAATAACAATTTCATAATTTTGAAAACGAGACCGGACCAAAACACTAGTTCGGTTTCACTGATTTTTTGTACACCACCCCTGTATCTAATAATGAATTATGAAATGTTTTAAGAGGTCTGAAATCACAAAAAAAAAAGAACAATAATATTATCTAGAAGACCCTCTCATGACCAAAGTCATAAGATTTTTATGTATTTTACTTTAATTATAGGGAACTCATATCTCTCGTTATGAAAGAATTCTCTCCATAGCATTACTAAAAAAACGAAAAGCATAAAATTTCATAAATATGCCTAAGTTGCGATAACTTATAACAAATATTCTTTGCAGTCAAAAAAAGTTAGTCTTTAGAAGAGCAAATGGTATTTGAGAATGAAGTATCTGTGTGTGTGTGTTCAGTAAATAGAATCTTTGCTGTAAATTTGAGCTTTGGCTGAAAACTCTACTAAGCTACTAAAAAAGTTTTTTTTTTTATTAACCAAACACAACTAACAAAGAATTCTCAAATTAAAAACACTTTGTCTGTTTGATAACAATGTAAATTCAGTGATAATAGCGTGTTATTTTACTGATGTGGATGTACCAACCACGCAATTTTGAAGATCTTAGACGAACTTTCAAATATAAGACCTCTTATACATAAAATTTCATGCGCGCATAAATTTCATAATAGTATAAAATTTTTATTAAAATAAGATGATAAACACATAAAATATATTTATGTTAAAAACACAAAAAAAAATATATATATATATCCGGTCTTGATGCTTTATAAATAGCGCGATCTAGTTCACATAAAAAAATTATAAAGAAATATTAAACAACTAATAGCCTAATAAGAGAATCAAAATAGTTCATTTTTTTAGATGACAGAGAATATTTCTGATGACAAAAATTACTGCAAAGAACAGATGCAAGCACATGTATGCTCGCATTACAAGAATTGCACTTTCAATTACTACATCAAGATATAAACTTACATAAAATAATTAAATTTTTTTTTTAAAACTTGATAAAAAATAAATAAATGTCAAATAATCAGACATAACTGATTTCGTTTTTAATTTTCCAATCTCTTGTGCCTATACATTATAATTTCATCTTTTTATTTATTTTTTATTTTTTATAACTTATCAATAAACAGAATAATAGTAGCCAATAATTGTAAGTGTAAAAAACTTGTTGTAAAAAAATCCAATTACCAAAAAAATAAATTTTGTCCATGAAACAAGAGGCTTTCAATTTTGGGGTGAAAGTGAAACAGATGATGCATAAAAGATTAGAAGTATAGAACTACACGAAATAGTCGTTGCTTGACGCCGTTTGGCCGTGAAGAAAAAAGAAGAAAATGAGAAAAAACGAGTTGTGAATAAAGAAGAAGAAAAAAAGATAAAACGCAACAACAATCTGGCAAACTAAAAAATTGGACCATTAGTTAGTAATTTTTTTTTTTTTTTATAAAAAAAAAGAGACTCAGTTGTATTGAGTTTGGTTAAAGGACCATAGTCAATAAATTTTTATTTTTTAAAAAAATGAGGCCAAGTAGTATTGAGTTTGGTTAAATGGACTATAGTCAATAATAATTATTTTAAATGAGGCTCAGTAGTATTGAGTTGATAAAATGGACCAGAGTTAATAATTTTTTTTAAAAAAAAATTAAGGCCTAGTAGTAGTATTGAATTTGGTTAAAAAAATGGAGCCCTCCAAAATTAGGGGCCCTAGGCGGTCAAGCCTGGGCCACCTAAGCCCAAGGCCGGCCTTGGTACCAACCAATTAAATATTAGTAATATGTAGTGATTAGACTCATGCAAATAGATGGTGATTCATTCCATTTATATTGTAGATTGTGATTGGTTGGTATCATTCTAGAAAGTACGGACACTTCACTGATGTGTCTTATTAGTGTCGAACACTTGGACACTCTTCGAACACGTGTCGGACACTTCGTAGAAGTAGTGTCTTGATATTTTTTTAAGACACTTTTCAGACACTCCTCGAATACGTGTCGGACATTTCGTAACAGTGATGTATGTTCAAGTATTTTGAAAGGAAATTATATGCGAGTAAGTTATAATTAAAAATCTAAACTGAATATACGTAGAGAACTAAACAAGTCTCGTTCTTTAATCTATTTATTTATTTTTGTGTGACTTTTAATTGTTTGATAATAAATTGAAGTATTCTGTAATAAAAATTTTTTTGTTGAATAATTAATATATATTAATATATTATATTATTATTTTATAGTCGTATCTTTGACTTATACATATTCTATTTTTAAAAAAAATTCGTATGATTATGTGTTATACTCGTATTTCCTGTCCGTACTTCTAAAAGTTCGATAAAATCACACAGCATCGCATGTAGATCAAGCAAATTGCACCTGATTTTGCGTGTGGACCCTGGGCACTTTACCTGTGTGGGCCCATGCATTTCCTGCCTAATTCTTAATACTCTGTACAAATTCTTGGACACACATTCACATATATATATATATATATATATATATATAGGCAAGGGCCAACATAATAGGTGAAATGAATGGGAGACCGAGAAGCCTCCATTCATATTGATAGGAGAGTGAGAATTAGGATTTGTGAGGGGATCATATAAAGGATGTCACAAGTAGTACTCTACATTAAAATGTACGCGTGAGTGTATATATATATATATATCTATACCTCGATTTGTGTACTAAGAGCATGAAGACCCTTGGTTCTAAAAAAGAACTCGACAGCGTCATTGTGGAGTGCTCCACCGCCAGCATGGTTCGTCTGTTGGGGCCTTCGTTGAGCCCCTCCCACCGCTTGTTGCCCTCCCCGTACGTCCGAATAGCACCCTCCCATATCTCTCCCCTCACTCTCTCTCTCTCCCTCTTTATCTACAAGATCTGAAGATATATATATATATATACTTTCCTCTCTGAAATTCCAAATCTCCTCTTTCTTCTGGATTCTATACTTTAAAGAGATCGTAATGAACTACCAAAATAAGAAGGCGTGTGCCTGCTTGCCACCCTTTTGCTAATGTGCAACCTTATTCGACTATTACACCCACGCACGTATATATAGATTTTTTTTGTAAGCTTTTTTCAAAGTCGTCTTTAGAATTTTTGAAGTCTTTTCGTTGCAAGTACACAGGAAATAGAGTAAATTACATTCACCTTCGGTAAGATTTGACCTAATTACATCCGGCATCAAACTAATAGATTTTATTACAATGACATTTCTTAAGGTTTGCTCTGTTAGACAAAAAAATTCCTCCGTCCAAAATTCTGCTAGTTCTGTCAAAAAAATTATGGTAAATTACACTAACCTTCCCTGAAGTTTGGAATAAATTAGACTAACCTCCTTTGATGTTTGGCCTAATTATATCCGGCATCAAACTAATTGATTTTGCTACAATGACCTCCCCTGTACATAAATGAACTAACTAACGTTAACTTTTGGGTGAAATGTCTATTCTACCCTTAATATTATATTGATATAACAATTAAAATATTTATATATATAAAGTGACACTTTTGCCCATCTAATATAATAATATTTATATGGTGGGAGCATGGTGGTGGCCATGGCAATTGGGGTTGTGCACGATGGTTGTGGTGGCTCGACTAGTAATGGTTCACAGCATGTCAACTGTGAGTGGTGGGTCTGATATGTGGCATTGCGGTGATCTTGGTGTGGTGTCGATGTGAGTAATGATGGCAGCTAGGGTTGTGCGCACACACATACACACACATATATATAATAATATTTACTGTATAATATATACAGTAAATATTATTATATTAGATAGGCAAAAATGTCATTATATATATATAAATATTTTAATTTTTATATTAATATAATATTAAGGGTAGAATAGATATTTCACCCAAAAGTTAACGTTGGTTAGTTCATTTTTGTTACAGGGGAGATCATTATAACAAAATCAATTAATTTGATGCTGGGTGTAATTAGGTCAAACCTCAGGAGAGGTCAGTGTAATTTACTCCAAACCTTAGGGAAGGTCAGTGTAATTTAAGGTAATTTTTTTGATAAAATAAATAAAATTTTGGACGGAGGGGGGTCTTTGTCTAACGGAGCAAAACTCAGGGGAGGTCATGGTAACAAAATTCATTAATTTGATGTCGGGTGTAATTAGGTCAAACCTTAAAAGAGGTCAGTGTAATTTTTCCTAGAAAATATTACAAGAATTAATAATAATTATGATTTTCAATTATTTCTGCACTTCCAAAAATAGAAATACGTGTTAGAAAAGTAAACAAGGAGAAAAAAGGTTCGTTTTTTTTTACAAAAGAAAGTGAGTCGTCATGCTGCTTTAAAAAACGAGTAACTTCATTTATTGTGATTGTGCATTTACTAAATTATCCTTTATAATTAATTTTTTTAAATAAAAAATATAAAAACATAACTGTGGACCCCCCAAAATACCAAGGCCAATAGAACTAGCCCAATCCCACTCATCCGAATTGAGCCAGCACAGAATAAGCCCAAACACCATACCTTCAAGTCCAGTCCAAGCGCGCCAGGCCAAGATGACATAAACCGTCAGCAAATAAGATAAAATCAACCCCGACAGGCTCACGTTCACTACTTGCCAGATAATCATTATCACAACCCACCTCATGTTTCAAATAATAGTTATTCACTCCACCTAGATAAGACCTGAACAAGCCCAACAGACACAATGATGAAGAAAGAGATGACCTTTGAAATATCAAAGAGGACAAGACAAGAAGAAGGAAGGACTACAAAAAGGGAGAGAGGGTTTGAGAGAAAGGGCTGTTTTGTTATTCTCTAGTGAGTGGAATAAAAAGAAAGAATATATCAAAGGCCTATATTTGTTCAAATTCAGTCAAAATTCAATACATGTCTAGTCATTTATACAAGAACTTGAGTGCGGTGTTTAGAAAATTTTCAAACATTTTTGGGCATCTATACTTTAGCGTCGTTTGTGGGAAACAACGAAAAGAATCATGCGTTTGTTATTCCCATTTCATTTACAGCAAATATCGTCCCGTCACTTTAATGAGCTGCATTTGTTTACCGAGCCTCTCTTTTGTAGCTTCTTTGTATATGTAGGTAGCCATAGTTGATAAAATCACCAAATTGCTTTCGCGAGCTACATTCAAGATTCTGTCTCCAAAATCAAGTTGAGTTCATATAACTTACCTTGAGTTTGCGGGAGTTGTTAGATTATATATTTTCTATTATATTTGCAGCTTATATCTTCTCCTAAATCATTTAGGGTTGATTTATTGTCTCATAAGTTTGCTTAGTTTCCAAAATTATGTACATATACATAGGACTTTATTTATTGTTCATAATATAATATCAATTCAATACCATATACAATCTTTCTATATTTCTAATAACAAGATTGGAAACAAGCAATTCTCTCCCATCCCCTCAATCTCTATGTCGATTGGCTCATGTGTTTTCTTTGAAAAATATAGTCAAAGTACATTTTTCTCTCACAATCAACATATATAAATCATACATAACCAAAAAATAAAGAAGAAGAAAATTAAGGGAATTATACAAATTATTTAAGAAATTTAGGAAAGGATTGATGTGTCGAATCCACTTTGGGATGCGAATCAAAGAGGCTAAAGAAAGTGTTGTTCAATAGAGAGAGAGAGGGGTTAGATTTGTTCAATTAAAAAATAATTCACAATAAGAACATTTTATAGAAAAAGAATCACAAATGGTCACTTTTTCACATTTAAGTTTTAAATTTGGTCACTATTTATTTTTCTTATTTTATGGTCACTTTAGAATAATTTTATTTAAATTTGTTCACTTAAACCTAATTTTTTCAAATAATAATTATATGAACAAATTTGCAGTTATATCTTACTATAACTTGATCGTTTTCTAAGAACTTTAGTTGGTTAAAGTAGTAGCTAATCAACTAACACAATGCTACGTTAGGGAGGTCGTATAGATATTCATATAGCTCATGATCATGTCTTATTAGCTATAAACCACCTCAAACTACTACTTGATTTATACCAATATATGTTAATTCAGATTTTTTATCACATATAGTCCATTGACTCCATTTCAAGGTTCTATAAAGATTTATATTTTTAATATAATAACTTGTGCTTAATATAACTACTTTAGATCAAAGTGAACCTATAGCAATCTTTGACTGTTTTTGACAAAAAGCTGTCATTTTGGAATACATTCTGCTTATTCTGCGTGCTTCACAAAATTCACGTCCCCTATGCTTATTTGCTACTAAATTGTCGAGCATGTACCGCTCAAAATTTATCAACCGTTGGTACATAATTGACTTTGACTTTGACTAATCACTCGAAAAGGGAATTATCCACTAACAAGAGAGAATTTTTTATTTTTTTAAAATTTCACAAAGAGGATGTCTTTACCTTACGTTACCCCCTATGGAGCTCCTATATGTATACCCAGCACCTAAGGATTACAACGGAGAGGGTTTTGACCTTTTTGTCCTTTTCAACTGTTTAACTTTCTTCACTTCGTTTTAGTTCAAGAATCGTATATGAACCGGACGGAACAGAACGAGTTTTGACTTCATCATTCCTATAACCGTTTAACTTTTTTCGTCCCGTCCCGTTTATACCTTTTTTTTTAATGCAAATTTTTTTATAATAATAAATTTGATATTTCGATACATATACACAAAAAATACACATTTAGGTATATGCAACACAATGACTAATATTGAGTCATCAATTACTGATATAATAAACTTGTATAATTGTATGATATATATAATATTAATATTTTCTTCATATATTATTAATATTTTCTTTATATATTATATATATAAGTATAAATATATATATATACTTAAACGGGGTGGGTACCTATCGGGGTAGGGTCTTACCCCGTCCCCACTCCGTTTAAGTGCATGTTATTTTTTCTAACTCTATCCCTACCCCGTTTTCTTAAACAGTTCCGTAAACGGGTTTTAAATTGGGCTGGACTGGGCAAATTGCTATCCCTACTAGCACTAGTCCTTTGAAATTATGATTCCAAGATAAATCCGACTTTGAGGTAATCTCATAACATAAATTTTAATGTTATCTTTGTTTACCTGTGAGAGTCTTTTTTTTTTTTTTTTTTTTGAAAAATGAAGAATCTTTTGACCATTGGTCATTGGAACTTTTGGCTGCAAAATATACCCAACTTCAAGGTAATCTCGTAAAAGAAAATTTTCATGTTATGTTTACTTATTTGTGAGAGTTTTTTTTTTTTTCACAAAAAATGAAAAACCCTTTCGACAATCGATTCTTTGAATTTATGACTACAAGATAAAGTGAGTGTAACAATTTATCAAATGTTGGTTCATAATTGACATTGATAACTTGCTAAAAAAAAAAATTATCCACAAGAAAATTATGCTTCCCATTTGGAATCATGACTTTTCACCATGAGCGTCACACCATAATCGTCACTACGCGTTGTGTCACGTACCCGATGATGACACATGCTTGAGGCTCAAGGACCTTTCTTCGAGTCAATTAGTCGGATAGCCACACAAACCATGAAACAGTCCAATTGGCAATAGTTTATCATCATTGCATGGACAATTTCGGGGCACTTGCAAACGTGATGCTTGGTAACGTGCTGTCAATTTCTTCACATCTCTTTATATTATAGATACACACACTCTCTCTCTCTCTCTCTCTCTCTCTCTCTCTCTCTCTCTCTCTCCTCCTAAGCACTTCTTTAGTAATTGCAGGGGTAATTAGATGTATAATAGTTCGAACTAAGCATGAAGATAACACACGTACGTCCCGACCTCTAAAGATTGAGACTTCTCTCCATTTGTATTTCTTGACATTCAATAGGATAGTTCATAATATTACACACGATCAGTTTATTAAAACTTTTCTTTCTTTTTTTTTTTAAAAAAGAAGGTAGCGTTTACCAATAAAAATGATTGATAGCTTCATATATATATATATATATATATACTTGGGCAAGAAACTTTGTTTTTATGAAAACTTCAACTTTTGATCTTCTATTTTAAAAAGTGAGAAAATACTTCTAAACTATAATAATTCATCAAGAAGAAAGAGAATTTTTAGAGACAGAATATTCTTAACCGTTTGAGACGTTTTACTTCGTAGCGTGAATGAATAATGAAATTTCCTATTGAGATTGCATAAACTTAACAGGATTTGAATATATGACAACCAACAAATAATCATAAATGAAATTTCCATGTAAGTTTAAGAGAAGTCATATCAAGACTATATTAATTTCAAGGGATTGAAACCTACTTTAGGTTTTAGAATTTTTTTTTAGAAAAATGGGTAAAGAGTAGCTTGGAAAATGATTTTTGTAGTCTGAATCCGGACTAGTCAAATACTCAAGAATTGATGAATGGTCGCGTAATTTGACCATGATTAACAAAACCTTTGTTGCACAATAGCGCAATATAAACATGACATGTATAAGTAATTACGCGGATAAGGATTTAAATGTTACCACTTGTAAAAAATAAAAGAAGAAAAAAGAAAGAAAGAAAAATATAAATATACTCCCAAACCATGTGTAGACATGGAACCTGATCTTGTTGAGTGCATCTTAAATCAAGGATGCAACACTCATACAATATTGCAATAGTTGTACAACAATATTTACTTTGAGTACGTAACATCCCATGCAACACCTTTTAATTTTTATTGCATCAACAATTTAATGGTGTTGCATCATCGATTTATTGTTATTGCTCATCTTTCATTATCAACAGTTCAATCTTTTCTTCTGTATTTTTTAAGAGTATTACTAATGTCCAATTGCAACTCTAATAGATAGTGTCAACTAAGGAATCCTTGTCGATAGTCGATATTAGATAACGATAACATCTGTCTCCTCCTTTTAAGTGTACATTTATCTTAATGATTGTTTCATCAGCTCGGTTAAAACAATAATAGGTACTTTTATATATATTTTTAATAGTATGTGTCAAAAGTTACAAAGAGATTTATTGTTTGAAGTTGGTGAAAGGTGATCAATGAAGAAGTTGGGTAGGTTGAACTGTGCATCTCCCAACTAAATAAAACACAATTCAAGGACTTTGGCCATCTAACATCTAGTTATAATTGAATTAGGACTAAGGCTCACTAAAAATGTTTTAATTCAATTTTCAGATGGTTGAAATGCTACCCTTCACAACATTGTGTGCTTGTATAAACTTAATTATTGTCTATTTTATGTGTGTGGGGATCAATTTTACACACATATATAAAATAGACTATGGAAACTTATATAAATCGATTGGACTATTAAAAGGCCAAATAATTAAATTTGTTAAATAATATATTTAATATTATGTTATTTATTTATTATTTTAATTTTATCCTAAATTACTTGAGATTTCTTATATCCTTATTTAAGTAATTTAAAATTATAAAATCTTATCTTCTAAATTTCCTTATGCTCGAATTGTTTCAATTCATAACCTAACTACGACCCGGAATCAAAATTCCAGAGGGTCTTCAGTAAAGTCAGCGCTAACAAGAGTATTCAAAACGTCAATGACCATTTGTTTTGTGAAATAATGACGTAGAACATATGACGTAGAACATATGACGTTTGGTAAATATTACATAGTGATAAGAGAGAATATTTTGACTGTTGGCCGCGTCACACGGAGCATGATCCTTATCCATTCATAAAAAAAACTGTAGAAGTTTTCTTGTCCAATGCGAAAATTTGTTGTTCACATTTTGTGATATCTATTGGTGTCCACCTTACCATATTTAGCAATGCTACATGTCATGAAATTATTTCATGAATTTGTATCATGAATGATGTGACAGGTAACGTGGAGAGTTAGTATTGGTGGAATTCCCCCATACACATAATCCCATGACATTATCACCGAATTTCACCAATACTAACTCTCCACGTTACCTGCCACATCATTCATGATACAAATTCATGAAATAATTTCATGACATTTAGCATTTCTCTACCATATTTACTATAATATGACGATTTTGAAAAATGTATTTTTTTTCTTTTTTCTTTTGTTGTGTTTGATAGTTTTTCTTTTTCTTTTTTCGTGATTTTGTTTTGATTCTTAGCAAGCCATTTAATTTGGTGTATTTGAACTTGTTCCTACTTTTTCGTGATTTTAGAGGTTTCTAGTAGGTCAATTTTTAGAGTTTTATTTTCATTACAAAATAGTTGTAAAGCTCAAATTTATTGATAATTTTTCTTGTTAATAACAATACTGGTTCCCACTTGCAAACCTAGTAGATTCTAAGGTTTGTCTAGAAATAAATTTCATAATGTCTTATATTGTTCTATTTAAATTCACAAAGGTTCATGCACAGTGTGTGTGTGTCTATATATATATGTGTGTGTGTGTGTGAGTAAGGGTAAAGTGAAAAAGAATTGGACACTAAACTTAATTCGATCCGTAATCTACAAATTGATTAAATTTCAGTTCAATCCGAACCTTAACCAACATTAATTCAAACATAACTGAACTGTTAAAAACGAATTGATTCGAATTGGATTGACGGATTAGGCTTTTTTCAATAATTTGACGATTTAATCATATATATACAGTGAAAAGAAAGAATTAAAAAAGTTTTATTAAAAGAAATAATAAAAAATATAATTATATTATATTTGTAAATAATATATATTCAAAATAGTGTGTATATATAATATAAAATATATTTGTAAATATTATATAATCTGCAATTTGGATGGAATTTTTCAGATACCAATCCGTTACCAACAGATTTGTACTTTTTAAATCCATAACCAAATTGTGGACTAGAAAAATCTAACCGATCAGCACAGATCTGATCGGATCAGATTTACGGATTTTTTGAACACCTTAAAAATACCTCTCACTACTTTCTATGTATATATTTTTCTTAATTGGGAGACACACATTTTTTTTTGAGAATGGGGAGGTAATACTATTAGGATACAAGTTATTTGGTAACCTTCTATATATTTTAACACTCTTGTGCCATGTTTGGATGCCATATTTATTATTTTTCTTATTTTTTATTAATTAAAAAATATATTTTAATTATTTTATTATTTCGGTCAAAAAATATATCTTCATTGTTTTTTTTTTTTTCTTTTATTTTGTAATAAGAATATTTTAGACAATTCAATGGTTGAATTGACAAAATATCCTCGTTTGCCCATTTAAGAAAAATGCTGGAGATTAAATAAACGTTATGGGTCTTCACACAATGTTTATATAGCATAGAGTTTTTTTTGCACTCATCCATATGAAAAATAATTCAAAACCTGTCTTATACGAGTAAAAGAATACATTACCGTGATTTTGACGTCATCTACCACTCACAAAGAATGAAACTCTCAAACTTTTGTCATGACATTACACGAGCAGTTGGATTAAATCAATGAATTAAAAGAATACATTATCGTGATTTTGACGTCATCTACCACTCACAAAGAATGAAACTCTCAAACTCTTGTCATGACTTTACACGAGCAGTTGGATTAAATCAATGGATTGAAAGGCAACTGATGTTTCACTTGAACTGGTTTTTGAAATAAAGAAAGAAAAAGAGCATTAGAATTTTGCAAAAGTTGTTTTTGACCAAAAGCTGTATGTAGTTTTGGAAATTCTCGTCCCCTATATTTGGTGGGGGACAAGTTTGCTTGTTTTTCTTCCATTCAACTTTCTCTCTCTTTGTACAGAAACAAAACTCAATCTCTCTTTCTTATATCACTTATCCAATGACAATTGACATTGACGTTGACATTTGACTACTTATTCAAAAAGAAAATTATCCACAAAAAAAGAGATTTCTTTTTTTCTTTTTTAAATTTTCCATAAAGGACGTCCTTACCCCTTCGACGCTACTATTACTATTTTTTATTTTTTTCACTCTCACACGCCTGTATTATGTAGATATTTTTTTTTTCCAGAAACATAAATATATTAAGAAACAAACAAGCTATTACAATCTAAAGAAACAAGACTCAGCAACCAATTTGGCCAAACATTCCAAACTAAATCAGACTCTCTACAACGTAGAGCCCACCTGCTCAGTTCATGAGCAACATGATTTCCCATTTTGGGAATCCAACATAACTTCAGACCTTGGTTGTGGACCAGAAGCTCTTCGATGTCCTGGATCACCACGTATGACATAGCATCAACAGGTTGAAGATTCAAGATTGATTTGAAATCTCCTTCTATGTCAACATTCTCATAACCCCATCTAAGAGCCAACTTCACTGCTTCCCTCAGAACCAACGATTCTGCGACTAAAAGATTGGCTACAATTGGCCAAAACATGGACGCCACTCTCACTGGGTGACCATCCCAATTCCTTAAGACCAAGCCGCCACCACACTCCCTCGAAGAAGGGTGAAAAGATGCATCAAAGTTGAGTTTCCACCTACCACGATTAGGAGCATGCCAATGCACATTTGGAGGAGTTGGAGGGGAAGAAAAAGGAGATTCTCTCAACTTATCCAACTTAATCTGTTGAAACTCCTGAAAAAAGAAAACAACTTTAGACACAATGTCAGGTGGGTCAAACGGTACACCTTGAAACACCCAGCAGTTTCTCGCTTTCCAAATTTGCCAACTTAAATAAGCTGCCAAGCTGGAGAGAGAAAAAAATTCAACATGATTCTTCCATAAGCCTTGCATCCAAAGCCATTTTTGAGACCAAGAGAGACCATCATCCAAGAAATCGAGTCTGAGAGGACTCATCTTCCAAACAAGTTTAACGATTGGACAATAAAAAATAATATGAAGAGTAGATTCCTCTGCCTTGCCACAAACAGCACATAAAGGAACAGCAGTACACTTGCGCTTATAAAGATTAAGTTGCACAGGTAATCTATCATGAACACACTGCCAGAGGAACAAAATGATTTTTCGTTGTGCTTTCACCTTCCAAATACTAGACCATATATCCATATCTGCAGATAGGCTACACGAGGGATGGTCATTCCTCTTGGAGAAATTTTGAGACAAATGTAAGGCAATCTTGTAAGCAGATTTAACAGAGAACTTTCCATCAGCAGTGAAACCCCATAAATTCTTGTCAACCCCACCAGCCACCCGCAGAGGCAGTTGGAAAATAAGATCACAGTCACGAGCATTACAACTCCTCTTGATCAAATCAACTTTCCATGAGGCAGATTCCAAATCAATAAGATCAGACACCAATTTTAGCTTAGAGTTTGATTTGGGAGTAGAAATTCTAGGATTGTGAAGATTTGGGAGCCATTTATCCTCCCAAATATCGATGTTGAGCCCATTTGCAACCCTCCATGACATGCCTTCTTTGACAATGTCTTTTGCAGCTTGTACACTTTGCCACCCCCAAGAAGTGTTGGTGCCACTAGAAGAATTCAAGAAACTAGAGAAGGAAAATACTTGTGCTTGAAAACCTTAACCAACAAAGAAGCATCTCCAATTTCAAAACGCCAAGCAAGTTTAGCGAGTAAAGACAGATTAAACTCCTTAATACTCTTAAATCCCAGGCCTCCCTGCTTCTTATGCTTGCACATTTTAACCCAACCAACCCATTTAATTTGTGACAAAAACTCCTTGCCATTCCACCAGAAGTGCATGATTTTACTGTTCAGAGAATTACAGAGGGAAGAAGGAATCTTGAAGCATTGTAAGGAGAAAGTGGGTAGCGCAGAGAGGACAGATCGAATCATAACCTCCCGACCAGCTTTTGACATCAGGTCCCCTTTTATAGCCTTCACTCGTGTTGAAATTCTTTCAATTAAAAAATTGAAGGTCTGTTTTTTTGATCTACAAATCACAGAGGGGAGGCCCAAATAAGCATTCTTCCAACCTGTTGCCGCAATGTTCAGGGTCCTTTGAAGATGGACTTGATCAGCATAAACAGTATTACGACTGAAGAGAAAGCCAGATTTATCGTAGTTCACAAGTTGTCCAGTAAGCTTACCATACCGATCCAAGATTTGTTTCAACTTATTGGCTTCTAGCACTGTTGCTCTCCCAAAGAGGAGAGCATCATCTGCAAAGAGAAGGTGAGAAATTGGAGCAATGCCTCTAGCAATAGGCAGGCCCTTTAGAAATCTAGAGGCCACAGCTTCTTTGAGCAGGATTAACAACCCCTCTGTGCAAAATAAGAAGAGATAAGGGGACAAAGGGTCCCCTTGTCTCAAACCCCTATAAGGCCTGAATGCCACACCATCTTCCCCGTTAATACGAATGGAAAAAGAAACAGATTAGACACACATCATAACAATATCCACCCATTTAGAACTGAACCCCAATCTAGTTAACATTTCTCTCAAAAAGCTCCAATTAACACGATCATATGTCTTAGCCATATCAAGCTTTAGAGCAAAATAACTTTTTTTGTACCTTCCTCTAGATTTCAGAAAGTTCATACATTCATGAGCAATGAGGATATTGTCATGAATGAGTCTAGAAGGAACGAAAGCACTTTGATTTTCACTAATCAAAGTGTTAAGAAGAAGTTTCAACCGATTAGCAATAACTTTTGAAAAGATTTTATACGACACATTGCAGAGAGAAATGGGATGAAAATGGGACATTTTAAAGGGACTTCTAACCTTTGGGATGAGGATAATGTTTGTATGGTTGAGGCTTTGGAGAAGATGACCAGATGAAAGAAAAGAGTTAAAAGCCAATATGAGGGTCACCTTTAACTTCCTCCCAATTGTTTTGGTAAAAGATAGGTGTAAAACCGTTTGGACCGGGAGCCTTTAGAGGACCCATACTTCCCAAAGCAACTTTAATCTCCTTTTCTGTTCCTTCTCGCAAGAGATCGTCGCACATTTCAGCCGTCACTTTCCTTTTCACCTTTCTCCAAAAATCAGAGTCGAAAACAGTATCAGAGTAAGAAAATAAATCTTCAAAATAACTTTCTGCAATTCTTCGAATTTCAATTTTAGATTCACACCAAACCCCATTGGCGTCCTCTAAACCAGAAATTTCATTCTTTCTCCTCCGGATCTGTGCTTTCCTATGAAAAAATTTTGTATTTGCATCACCATGTTAAAGCCAGGTAATCCTAGATTTTTGCTTCCAAAATAGTTCCTCCTCCCTCCAAGCAGCTCCAAGCTCTCGTTCTACCTGTAGAAATTCTAATTTGCTGAACTGGCGATCCTCATCTTGTATCTTGGCTAATCTTCCCTGTAAAGATCTAATCTTTTTACAATCATTCCACTGCTTTGATTTACTCCACATTTTAAGACGTTCCTTGCACCTTGATAATTTCTGATTCATCTAAAATTGGGCTGAGCCAGTAAATGTAGACCCCCAAACTGACTTAATCAGATCAGGACATTCCTTATCCCTCAACCATCTAGCATCAAAATGAAATTGCTTCCTAATGCCACACAATTCCACATTTGAATTAAGCAATATGACTTTATGGTCAGACCCCAATTCCTCCAAGTGTTGAATAGAATACCGAGGGAAAGCCCTCACCCAATCAAGAGATCCCAAAGCTCTATCAAGTCTTGCCCAAATGGTGTGTCCTTCCTCTCTATTATTACACCATGTGAATTTTGGACCCTTGAAGCCCAAATCAATTAACCCACACCTATCCAAAAAATTCCAAAAATTACGTAACATCCACCCTTGTTTGGGCTTACCCCCTTTCTTCTCTTCTACATATAAAATGGAGTTGAAATCCCCCATCAGAATCCAATTCGCACCCAACCGAGACTTTAAATTGTCAAGATACAGCCATTGTGAAGATTTTGTAATCTCGTCGCAAGAGGCATAAATCCCAGTGAAAAACCACAGACCCACACCCCTTCCACCATCAATTTGGCATGTAATATGAAATTCATTCCAATCCATGTCCTGTAACCCACAATCAGGCTGAAAAAATAAATCTATACCCCCAGCAAGCCCTTGCGGATCCACAAGATTATGTTTGGTATGATGAAAAAAATAATAATAATAATATTAGAAAAAAGAAAAAAATAGAAATAAATGAATAGTGTTAAACTTTTATGTTGATTAATAAAAAAAAATAAAAATAACAGTTAACATGCTTGAAGAATGAAGCTTTGTGAAATTATTCTAAAAAATTACTATTATACCCTTTTATATTTAAAAGACAAATGTTAGTTTTTATCAAAATAAAGGCAAAGTTAGTATTACCAAAATTTCATTAAAAAATGCTATCATTTTTTTTCATTTTCTCCCATTTTTTAAAAAATAACAAAAGTTAATATTCATCCTTAATTTATTCCTTCAAATCCTTCCATTTCCTTTCCATTACAAAATTTATATCAACAAAAAATAAACATATCCCTCCATATCATTTCTTTTCTTTTTCTTTCCAACCAAACTAGGCCTTAGTGGTATAACAGTTTTATTTGAATATCAAGATTCCCTCATAGACTTCGACTTCTAGATAACCTTGTAATAGAAACTTTTTATGTTATGTTTACTAATTCATGAGTTTTTTTTTTGAAACAAGGAATCCTTCAAATTAATGGCCATTTGAACTTATGATTGCAAGCTAAACTCGGCTTTGAGGTAACCTCATAATAAAAAAAAATAATGTTACTTCTACTCATCTTTGAGAGTTTTTTTCTCTTTGAAAATGAGGAACCTTCCAACCACAAGAGAAACAAAACTTCGAGGTAACCTCATAAAATAAAATTTTCATTTTATGGTCTATTTATTCGTGAGATTTTTTTTTTTTCAAACAAGGAATCTTTCCAACCACGAACTCTTTGAGATTTTGGCTGCAAGATAAACTGACTTTGAAGTAACCTCATAATAGAAAATTTAATATGTTGTCTACTTATTCGTGAGAGTTTTACGAATCCAAAACATTCGAATTTACTATTCATTTCAAGAGACTTCTAATCCACGGATTAATATGTTTTTTGAAGGAACTTTAATTGTGCATTATATATATATTTTAACTATGGCCAGAAACTCACACATTCCTTCGTTTTTATGTGACTTGAACTCTCGACCTTTTACTTTGAAAAGTGAAAAAATATCCCTAAACTATAATCCAGCTCTAAATACAATCAAGAAGCAAGAATTTTCTTAGAGACAAAGTATACTTAATCGTTAGAGACGTTTCATTTCCTAATATGAATGAAAAATGAAATTTCCTATTCATATTGCATAAACTTAATAAGGTACGTTTCATTTCCTAGTATGAATGGAAAATGAAATTTCCTATTCATATTGCATAAACTTAATAAGGTACATTTGAATATATGACAACCAACAAATAATGATATCATCTAGGAAGCATGGACACGAACACATGTACGATATGATACAGACACGGTGATACGGCAAATCTAAAAAAAAATAAGATACGGACACGACAATGATACGTCAAAAAAAAAAAAATATATTAAACATAAAAAATTAACTTTTATTCCTCAACAATACAATAAATGTATTTAAAGATTTTATGCAAAATATAAGTTCATTCATTCTATCATCTAGACAATAAACATTTCTACTTATTTTTCAATTTACAACATAAACATCTATTCATTTAAACTATTAATCCATTATTTGGGACTTCTAATTTTTATTTATTTATTATAATTTGACCCTAATCTTTTAATCTATAAACTTTTTAATATTATAATTTTATCCGTCTTTTAAGGAAAAAAAATTACAAATTTGTCAAAAACGTATCCTGGCCATATCCTAATCGAATCCTAGCGTATTCTAGCCGTATCCTCCACGTATTCCAACCGTATCTAATATTCAAAAAATTATTTAAAAAAATTGAAATCAGACACGTATTCGATCGTATCCTAAGCGTATTTGTATCGAATACGTGTCCGATACAGTTATAGAGTCTTTTTCGAAATATACGTGCTACCTAGAATATCATGAATGAAATTTTCATGTAAGATTGCATAAAGTTAATAGGGTTTATATTTACGGGTGAAGAAAAGTAATATCAAAACTATATTAATTCCAAGGGAAACACTACTTTATTTTTATTTTTTTCCCTAGTTAAGGGAAACATGCTTTAGGGTTTAGAATTTTGAAAAAAAAATGCATAAAGTGTAGTTTGGCAGAATTTAAGAAAATGATTTTTGGAATCTAAATTCAGACTAGTCGAATACTCAAAAATTTATGAATGGTAGCATGATCTCACCATGAATAACAAAACCTTTGTTGGACAATGGTGCAATATCAGCATGGTAATTATGGGGATAAGGATTTAAATTTTATCACTTGTAAAAAAAAAGAAATAAATAAGTAAAGAAGAGGAAAAAAAAGAAATAAATAAAAATATAAATACACTCCCAAACCATGTGTAGAAATGGAACCTAATCTTGTCGAGTGCACCTTAAATTAAGAATGCAACACGCATGCAACATTAATGGATATAAACGCTTATACAACAATATTTACTAAGAAAATGCAACATTGCAACATCTTTTAATCTTTATTGCATCAACAATTTAATGGTGTTGCATCATCGATTCAATGTTATTGTTGGTCTTTTATTATCAACAATACAATTTTTCTTCTATATTTTTTAAGAGTAATACTACAATATGTCCCATCCGTTTTTCATGTAACTCTAATACATAGTGTCAAATAAAAACTCCGATAACGATAATCTCTCTCTCCTCTAGTCTTAAGTGTACATTTATCTTAATGATTCTTTAATCAGCTCGGTAACAACAATACTAGGTGGTTTTATATATTTTTTTAATAGAACGTGTGAAAGTTACAAAAAGATTTATTGTTTGAAGGTGGTGAAAGGTGATCAATGAAGTAGTTGGGTAGGTTGAACTGTGCCATCTGCCAACTAAATAAAACACAATTGAAGGACTTTGGGCTTTTTTTTAATAATGTTGTCTCTAGTGACACTTCAGCTCAGGACCTCTGCTGGAAAGGGTAGAGTACAAATCACTGGGCCAAAGGTTTAATTTGCATATAAATTATATATGAATGTATTAACTTTATACTCCTATTTGTAATGGGGAAAGCTAACCTCTCACTTTCAAGGGCATTAAGCTTTATCCCCATTTTTTGTTTGCCTTAAATGTCCCTGTTAAATAATGTTGGATATAATGAAACTGAGGGCATAAATGTAATATAACAAGGATTTCCGAAACCAGGCCTCTCCTTGGAACTGTTTCCTTTTTTGTCGGGTTTGATTTGATTTTTTTTGTAACTGTTTCCTTTTTTGTCGGGTTTGATTTGTTTTTTTTTTTTTTTTAGGACTTGACATTTTAGTGGTGCTTATCGTTTTGAATGATATTCTATTTTAAGTAGTGTTTAACATTTTCAATGATATTCAAAGTGCGTTACCAAATGCATTTAATTGAATAAACCGCTTAATTCTGTACTAAATTGAGTTATCAAACAACACCCTGTAAGCTTGTAGGGCTCCTCCTCCCACTGCTATAGCTTGTTCTCTCATCCCACATCCGAAACTGACCTCCCATCTCTCTGTCTCTGTCTCTCTCTCTCTCTCTCTACGAGATCAGAAATATATATATATATATATATATATATATACACACACTTTCCTCTGTCAAACACTCAAAACTCCAAATTTCGAATTCCAGTAACTACTGATACATATACGTATATTTATAGAATTTTGATTTCTTCGCCGAGTTAAATCACAGGAGCATGGCCCACCTAATTTATGCAAAAAGTTGTAGAAATGTCCTCAACCGCCCCGTTAGCAAAATGGCCTAAATCAGTGCCCAATAATGAAATTTTTGACCATTTTATGACACTCGGTACCAAATTTTTTTTTTTTTTTAGAATATCCCAAAATATATGTCAATAAATTAGGAATATATATATATAAAATTTTAAAACAATGCTAATCACTTTAAGGTCGATTCAACTGCAACACTATGATTAGCATTGCTTTATAAATTTCTCATGTCTTCTTAAAGAGAAGATGAGAATTCCACAATTGAAAGCAACATTGTAAAGTTAGCAATTGAGCACTTTTCACATTATTTAAAACCCCTGTATACATGACATTGTAAACATAAAAATAAAATAAAATAACAAGCGACACCCAAACTTGTAAATAACCTCAATTTGATTTTAGTTGCTTTTGACCTTCCATCTTAGAAACCTGCATTTCGAGACAAATTTCAAAAAACCAAATCTAATCCATATCTCCATCCTCCTCATTTACACTAAAATTTTAGAAGAACTCAAAACAACATAGACACTGCTACTATGATATAATGGTACAATAGTGTGTGTGTGTGTATATATATATGTACAATTCTTGACTAGATATTGCTGCTATATGGACATGACACGGAAGCTGCATTTTCCATCTTAACAATGCTCTCTTCACTTACAGTCATTACCAACAAATAAGGACTTTGGAAGAAGCTACTAATTCCAGCTATATGTGGAGGTCAATTGATGATTTAGAAGACTATACATCATGTACAAGCAAGTGTTCTTCGATGGAGACACGGCAGATAGGACACCTTTTACACTTCTCACAGCAGGTGCTGAGGGGCACAAGAAAGAATAATCATCAGAACAAGTGAGGCTCCTTTTACACACAGAAAGAACATGGTAAATAGAGTGAATATGTGTTCATTGGGCATTGTTTGAGACATGTACACAAGTTGCAAAAAACAGTACAGTTGTATTGTGATAGAAAAATAATATTTTTTCTTATCTGAGAAGCGCAAAGAAAATCCACATACTTTCAAGCAATATATTTGAAAAAATATTTTGAAAAAATAACAATAATAAGACACGGGAAAAAAATAAGGTGAGATGCAAATACCTGCAAAGGATGTGATGCCTGCAAGGGATCAAAACTATGTTTATCTGTTCTTCAAAGCAAATCCTACATAGGATCTTTTCCTGAAAAAATCAGCAAATCAGTATGCGAGAACTATACTAGATTCATACATCAGAATCAGGAATAAACATACAGATGGAAGTACTTCCTCAAGTGCCAAGATTTTTTTTTTTCTTTTTTCCGGGTAAGTAAATTAAGTTTTATTATCCAAAAATATTCGAGGTCAAAGCTGAGAAGTGCACTCTCACATGCAACAAACTTCTCAAAACATGAGAGGAGCAAAGCCTAACCTATAACAATAATTCTCACAACCCGAGAGGTTAGGAGCACAAGATATTGTCTCTCCACCTTTTGTAAAATGAAATTTTAAAAAGTAATACATTTTGAAAGCCAAAACACAGGTGTCTGCATACAACCGTTAAATGGTTGTTACTTGTGAAAATAATATCATCTCATCTTGCTTTGCACAACAATTGAGGGGAGTCCAGTATATTTCCCATAAGATTTATTCCAATTCTCGAATATGATCACCATGGAACTTCAATGAATGTCACCATAATTATTTCCATCAGCAATATTGGTGACAGACTCTACCCCAAGAATCCCCTAGTTACATTCCTAACATTGAAGACTCCAAACTTTCACCCAATAATCTCCAGGTAGTTGTTCCGCTCGTCAACAACATCTGCTCCTCACGAATCTACTTCTCTAATGATTTTGGTCTTAGCCACTAGTTGTCCAGCTTGTGTGTTTATTGTGTAGAAACAATTCGGTGTTGATGACGATATAAGCTTTACAAGATGATAATCAACACTCTGAATAATAACTCACCATCTAATGCAACATGCTACATAATGAAAACAAAAAACTGATCTCTCAATAAAATGTGTAGAGATCTATAGCCTATAGGTCTTTATATAGTATTTTGAGTCCAAAGGAATTAGGGCTTCTTAGTTATAATCAGAAAAGGAAACTTAACCCTTCTTGGATTTTGATTTAGAGAAGTTTTCAAAAACCATTCCTGCACAGTTCGATCGATCAAGCTTACACTGGCACTGCTTCGATCAGTCGAGTCTTTAATCAAAGCATTCTGGACTTCGATATAATTTTCTGTAATTGTCTATCAAATTTGTAAAAATTTCCTGATTACAAATATTTATTGGAAAAAACTTCATACATTGAAATTATCTTTTTCATGAATCAAAATGTGTATGCATCGTGCCCTAAAATGAGAATGCATTATTAGGAACCCTAAATGGTGAGTTAATTATTAAAGAGGTGATTTTACCTTTTTGCCCTTTGATGTATCTTCAAATTCTAATTCTGCTCTTGGACATAGGTACCACCACTGACTAACTAACTAAACAAAAAATTTGAAAATACAATCAAAAACTAAAATGCAGCAAAAAAACACTACTTCAAGAACACTACTGATTTTCCTCCTCGGGCTTCAATAATGCAGCCTCAATTACAACCTAAACTAGTTATTTGGCTCTAATGAGGAGGAGGAAAAAGAAAAAAATAAAACACTACTATTTGAGACCAATGAAAACACTACTTCAAGAACATGCATTTGTTTTGCATGAAAATGATATTGAAAACTACAAATAAGGTAACACAAGCAATAAAGTAGGGTCATTGCTTTGGACAACTCTACTTGTGTTGTGCAAGTGTTTTTGAAATGTCAATAGAAATATGTATATATTAGGATTGCAATCTGAAATACACAGCCACAATTAATTGTTTCAAGGATAGACCGTTCATTTTATTCTTGGTTCTTTACTATCAATTTACCATCTTAAGTTGGACACATGGAAGGCACTGACAAAGCACTTAAAAGGACAGTACCCAGCTCTAGTTCCGCCACAACAGAGTCCTAGGGAGGGAGGACTCAAGACAGACCTAACTTGGGTATTTTCACAAAGTGACTGCTCTTAGGCTCCAACTCACGCCAGTGGCACTAATGTGTAAGCGTTAAAACACTGAACCAGGTAATGGCCGTCAGCTGCGATAATGTGGCACTGGACAAAGCACTAGGGAATTGTAATTCTTGATAACCAATTGAACAACTTGTAATGAACTAGAGAACATCTTTGCACTGGTAAAGATAAATTCTTATGACTAGAAGCTTATTCCACATTTTCCCAATGCAGAAGACATTCAGTCAAAGTTGTAGATTTTACATTTTGAAGTCTTTCATGCTCCAGCTCGCTAAAGTTTGCGATCTCCTTTTGCTCACTAATCGCTGCTCGTAGTCTCCAAATCTGAAGAAAGTAATTGAAAATACTTAGGCAGCAACATGGCATAAAATAGTTTTGGATTACTCAAATGATTACATTGACCCTAAAAAGCTGCTGAAACGCGAGGATGGGAGTATAGCAAAAGAACTTAAACAATATTAAATAAAATAACAAAAGCTATTGTGTTCACCTCCTCAGCTAGATCTGATTTAGGCATTTTCTTCACAACATCGGGTGAAAAGGTGTTGTACCTGATTGGTAAGAATTATACCAAGATCAGCAAACCAAGTATCTCTGACATACAAGTTTGAAACTATATAAACAACAGAAAATGCATACTGCATTTGATTTATAACAGCAGCTACTATGAAGCATCAACAGGGAATGTGTATATTGATAGATTCAAACGAAACTCAGATGAGCAATCCATAAGCTAAAACACCCTATTTAAAAATGCCAAATATCAATGGATTTATGGTGAAGACTACTGCTGCAAGTCCAATATATCGTTTTTCGACTAAATCAATGGAAATAAAAATTCCCCAGAGAGCATATTGGTCTTGCAGTCCATATCCATTTAGCCCTGGAGATGCACAGGGAATGAACTGTGTATCAGCATGTGGCAGGGTGGCGGCATTGGCATAAAGCCATCTGAATGGCTCAGTGTGTCAGGGCCTTTAAGGATCATGTTGATTTTGCCGAGACGGCAGAATTACAACCTTTGCCACTGCAGGGAGTATTACAAAATCAAATTCTTCGACTAACACAAAATGCAAAATTTTCAAGTCTTCCAACTTGGGATATGTTGTGTTATAGAAGAAAAATTACAAGTTGGAAAGTTATTCGCCTAATAGTTGCATTTTGCACGGATTGTATCCTAGCTTTGACATCTTCCACTTGCAAGAACACAGTAAGTTGAAGTGATTATCAACCAAATTGGATTCGTCCTTAAGAATTTCAATAAAGAATTTATGAGATAGTCCTAAAATTGCTTTAATAGAGTAGGATTAAAATTAAGATAACCAATGAAATTAAATTCATTCCAATACACAAAGCACTAACCCAGATGACCCGGCATAATAAAGTCGAGCCTGTTCCTCTCGACTTCCTTCATCAATAGACCACCAACCAAGTAACCTGTAATTAACAGACATCCATATGGAACAAAATTACTAAATAGTGCTTGCGCTCAGAGTTTGTGTTAATTTAGCAAGGATCAGTAATTGCTCATTCAAATGTTATAGCTTACCTCGACCCATGGTGCATGAGTCCAAAACAATCATGCACTCTTGAGGATATTCTAAAATATCTTGCTGAAGCAGCTCCACTATTTATTAACAGAATAATTTTCTCAAGAAATCTATATATGGCGAACAAAAGCCCAGCTCCTTGCAGCAAGAAAAGAGGAGAAAAAAGAACCAGAATTGGAATGTGTCTAGCACCGGATGGTGTTCCCTAAAATCAGAAAGGACCAAGGATGAGTACAACTTGATAGAACATCTGGAGGCATGTACAAAAAGACACTTTCCAAACCCCATTATACCTCTAAGCGCATAAAAAGCAGGATCTGAAAACTAATGAATGGAATTTTCATAATATGCCCACCAATGTTCGGCAAGCTGCATATTCGACTCTGGTACTCATCTTCATCAGTTGAAACCACTAAGCCACTATTCCAGTCAAGATATCTAATAGTTGTTGAAGATGAACTAGGTTCTCGAATGTGAGAATGTCTATGAATAGCAGGATTATACCACTTTGTGCAAATAAGAAAGGCAAAGCACTCTGCAATACTGTAGAAGGAGTTGCAATATTATTTCAATTGCCAAAGATGCAGAAGAAAAACCACCAATCATGCATCATGATTACAAACACAAATGATTGTACCCAAAATTAATAAACAAGTCCCACCAACCAAGGGCAGCTACATCACCTGCAAATAATTGCAAGGAGAACCAGTCAGAACATACTTGATAAATACTACAAGAAAAGTGGAAAAAGTACATCTTTAAGATTAGGACTAAACAATATTGTGCATAAATATGTTTCCAAGTAATAAATACACATTTAGTGGGAAAAAAAAATAGAAAAAAGGAAAATCTTATCACAATGCATTTAGCAAGAACATACAATTCCTGTTTATGAGCATCTATATGCAACCAAAATTTTTAAAGCAGTGTGCACAAGAGGTAGACCACATGTTTGAACTACATAGGCATTTGAAAACTAACAAAGATCGTTTGGACCATAAATGTAGATTGCTCATCATGGGAAAGAAGAAAAACAAAAAGTCACAAACTTGCTTGCAGCGAAGAAGATACCTTCTTTTCCCCCATTGGAAAGTTTCTTTGACGTCCTTTTCGACTTCTCCCCCTCCATACAACCAATTTTCACAGGTTCTTTTTCCTTTTTGGTGACTAAAGGGGTGTCCCCACCCTTTGGGTGAGTCTAATCCCCTCCAGATACATGGCAGGCCCCAATGCCATGTGCCAATTTTAATCCAAGAAAAATCCCAGTGAGGCTGGTCTCAAGGGAGGGAACCAAACTCAAAAACTTCATCTTATAAGTATTGCTCTTAACCACCTCCAATTTTCACAAGTTCATATGGAAATACTGATCTTTTTTTGTGAAGTATTCATTAATTCTTCTCAAGGTGCATACAATATCAAATTATGCTTTCTTCAAGATGTCCTAAGATATTGTGATTTCCAACTATATCAAACAGAGAAGATCCCAGTTTAATCATGACTAGTCGATGAATTTTCTGAATGCTTCATCTGACCAGTGGACCTCCAAACAATGTCCAAGTAAGACTGCACATTTATTGTCAACTCCCACTCCCATTGAACACTACAATATTGCTCACATTCTTCATGACAAGGTCATACCTTTTTTTCCTCCTTTGTCATTCTACAGGTCTTTTTTTATAGTTATATTGCTCTTTGAATTTTTAGCAGTGTGGCACCAGACAAATTCCTTGTCAGATACTGACACCTGCTTTTGCACTTTTTATAGTTGATATTACATTTTTTCCACTAGATCCTTGATCAGAAGCCATTCTCCTTATGGTCCAACTCAACCCAATAAATCATTAATACTAACTTGTTGGGGTTGCTTTATGACATATATCTTATGTCGGTGCCTCAACCGTACAATTGTTGACTTTCCTCCGGTCCTCAAAGTGCCTTAAAATTGAATCAGACTGCACATGACTATGCATTCCTTTGTTTTTGTTGCACGTGACAAAACCAACTAGACTTCTGTTCCTCATATTCCCATCATAAATGATAGCTCTAGCTTTTTAAGAATGCACTCATTCCTTTTTATTTTTACTTGTACACTGACTAGTCTATCTTAACATCCTTGCTTAGGCTATGATATTATTTTGTACATATTTCTTACACCCAACATTTGATACCATAGATCATAGCCGATTCATCTTCAACTTGGTAGCTATGCAACAGTTTCATTTTATTACAAAAGCAGTTCTCCACTTCATCTATCTTGTCCCCAACACCAAGGAAAACACCATCTTTATTTCCTCATTCCCAATGGAAGAATAACACATTATAAAAGATAGTGACAGATATGCTTATCAAAAGACAGTGATGGAGATAACCACTACAAGAGATATATTTTTATCTGCAATACTTGTATCCTGAATGGAATGGATCTATACCTTTTAATTAACAAAACAAAATTAAATTATATAGAATTAGGGTAGAGAAAAGTCTACCCTCATGGAGAAAAGGCTAGAGAATACCCTAATACTCTACAACAGGAGTAAGTGAGAAGAAACTAGGGAAAAGGAGAATGAGGATGAATAAGTACCAGGATAAAAAAAGAGGAGAAAGTAACTCCTGATAAAATGAGAGTCATTAGAATCAAGACGAGCAATAACAAAGGCCTCTTTTGAGGAACTTATCCTTGAAAGACCTCTAGTGCAAGGAATTAGCAAAGGTATTATCAGGGCCGTACCGGGGTAACATAACGGAATCAATTATTGCAGTCATGAAATTTTATCGACCTTGCAAACCATCAGATGGACTCAGTAGATTCCCTAGGGACTCGGACGAGATGAGGCCGATTCCAATTCCAATTCCGACCGATATATCGATGAGTATCGGTCTTGGACTCGGCCGAGTCCGTTACAACTTGACCAAGTCACTGAGACTTGGTTGATACGGAGAAGTTCCTAAATAATATTGTAAGAGATAGAATTGCACTTTCTAAAATGCCTACAAAATAGCTTTTTAAGGCTTTGGAAAATCAGCTCTTTGTTACCAATTAAATCTGCAGAGTTGTTGTAATTCATGAAGAGAATATTCCTAGAATGCTGCCATTATAAGAAGCCAATGTTATCAATGAAACAGAGAATCCAACGTACAATGCCACAACAGGAGCGTCTTGATACATAACAAACTCCTGAAGACTAAATGACATAATCAACAAGAACAACCTCATAAAGGACAGACAAACAGACTGATGTTTTCGCAACTGCTAACACCACAGCAAGCGCAACCAATTCGTGCATTGACGTCATTCGCATACCAACTCCTACTTAAGACTGACAGAAAAAAATATCCATCTATTTGCATTCAACATCCAATTTATACTATTCTTCCATAAGTTGAAATTGGAGCAAAGTTTGAAGCTTAAACACCATCAACAACATGATCTATAGAACTAGCTCTTAACCCAGAGTGAGTACCCAATTGAAGAAAAATTTATGACCAAAAATAAATCAGATCCCCCATAGCAGAATGATATAGGGCCAAATGGCTAGAACCATGTACTTTTCTCCGTTCACAACTTGACAGGAACAACAAGAGTAAAAGAATCCTAAGATTTCCTTATTAATAAATATATATTAAGTTCTATTCCTGCGGCGAATTAGAAAAGTCTATCCAAATTAACAAATGATAGCAAGAAAACAAAATACAGTATACTTCTTAAAGAGGAAAGAGCTATTTCAATATTTCTCAATAAACAAATTACCACATAGCTTTAGAAGAGTAAATGTTGTTGCAGCAATGAAGAACACCATTGAGATTGCAACCCAAAAGTGCTGAAAGGAAACATTGACAACTTTGTGTCAACAGTGTCAAGGAACATCAAGAATAAAATTTAGTTAAATAATGACAACATTTATTCATAACATAAAGATATAAAAGAAACAAGTCACTAAAAAGCCCTCGGGGAGTTCCAAACAGACATGTATTTTCTTTTTTATCCGTTACATCTTAAGTTGAGAAGTTATTCTTCAAGATGTAGAATAGAAAAAGGGAAATAAAATAAAGCAGAAGGATGATTATATGTGACTGAAAATGGATAATTGCGCAGATGGAAGAGCCATGCATTTGGATGTAATTTAATCATTGAAGTAATGATACTTTTCCATTTTTTTAACTTTTCATTATCTTAAAATATTTAATACTTGCTCTTTTTAGACCTTGTTGCACTTGAGCAATATAAGCAACCAAATAAAAGTAATCTCTATGGCGAGAGCAGCAAACTGCACCAGCCTAAGTCAAGTGATGGTCTAACGTATGGGTGCAGTAAGAAACCATAGTTGGTTAATTGGTTTCCTGGTCAGTAATAGCATATACCCCAACCAAGTTCTCAATATCCTGCCTAGGCAGTGATAATTTAAGCATCCTTTGGTCCACAATATTCAGATTGTGTCATCTTTGAAAATAATTCTTTATTGAAAGTACGGCCAACTACAAACTTACAGGAAGGGTCCTCCATATTGCTTCATCACTCATGATTTCTTCATCTCCAGGCATTAGAGCCCTACACATCCTAAGAAACAAATTTTGCTTGCTAAGAATGAAACACATTTTGCCAAGATAAATTGGAAAGTGTTTGATGGAAATTAAAATAAATTTCTAAGTAATGACCATAAAAGAGATGCCTTATCTAGTTAACAACATACATACCTTGTATCATAATTCTTACAATTTTGGTTTAGTTTACTACACAGTTTTGAGAACCTAAATATATGATCAATCTGTTTGCAAAAGAGGAAAGTTACCTGACATTATCAATCAAAATTGCTGTTTCAAGTGCCAGCAAGGGAAAAAAGACAATCTTCAAGTTTACAGCTGCAATAAATTACAATTCATAAATGAAATGAGTCGAAAAGTTCTAACCACTCGAAGAATGACCAAGATCAGGCAGATGAAGACATTTAGTAACACACATAACATTGTACGGAGTTTATAAATGAATAAAATTAAAAGATTATAAGCATATAGAAAATAACAATGTGACTGTTGAACTTCGCAATTGTAATATTAATACCTAAACAAAATTAGAAATAAAAATAGGAAATATAACAAAAAACAGGGCAATGTCCAACAATATCTGTTGATGTTGGGTGTTTCCTGTGTACCATAACGGCCCTCGAGATATACACAAAGGAGTAGTTCAAAAGCAAGAAGCAACGGCGTCGCCATGATGGCGTGAAATGGTGCCCACTGTCCATGGAAGAGTGCATAATTTGTTATTATTATGATAGCTTACAGAAACAAATTATGTATTTCCACAAGAACAACATAACAAAACAACACATAAACAAATAATAATTAAAAGTAAAACAATATAATGTGTCATACCTGGCGATCGTCAGGCATTGATGGAGCAGGCAAGGAAAATCTGCCCCGTGCTACAACAACATGAAATAACCAAAGAGGGACAAAAATGATCCTGCAAATTGAACCAAAAGCAACCATTTAAAATTTGAGTGAAGAAGGAAGTTTCACACTACAGCCCACATACAAGACAAATAGTGCATCAAATTGGAAAAAAAATGTTTATACAGGATAATAACTAACGTGTCCCAACGTGTCCAACCAATATATATATATATATATATATATTCAAACTCCAGGACACTCTGAATCCCTGTCCGGGCCAAACGCGTATCCAACACTGCCATGAAACCCCCTAGAGGAGTGTTCATGCTTTCTAGGTTGAAATGACTAGCACACCATTTTAAATGTCAATAAAAATAAATAAAAAAATAGCGAATTAGTTGAAACAACTACCACCTGCGTTTAAATTTAGTTAAGGAACAGAGCTAGAATATATATTGATAGCAGGGTCCCCTGTGTACAAATTCAACCATTGACGAGCACTAATTTACTCAATTGAGATTTACACTGTTGGCAGTTTCACCAAAAAGTTTTCAGCTAAGAAAATTAACAATCGTTGAATTATGTGATCTCAACCATGATTTTGTTGTTCAACTATTCCAATTAATTTTTAAAAAGTACCCACCTTTAAATCTTAAGTAACTGAGATATAAAAAATAAAAAAATAAAATGTTAGATCCAAATGACTCAACTACAACCATAAAAAGAGTACTTCAAAACACAAGCAACTGAAAATTTGAATATACCTCCCTATGCCAAAAAAATAAATACCCTGCTAATATATTTTAAAACGTTTAGAAAATTTCAGAGCCAGAACAACACTTAATTTTCAAACGTACCAAAATCAGGCAAACAATTACAGAAAAAAAAAAAAATTTAATGAATTTCTAAGCAATCCCACATTATCTCCAAAATAAAAGGTATTTTGTAGAAATACTAAAACCCAGAACCTAATTTACACAGAAAATGAAACTGCAAGTCTGCAAATGCAATAAGAAATAAGAAAATAGTTACTGAATTGAATTGGGTCAATGAATCTGAGAAAAACGGAAATTGAGAAATTTGAGTACTTGGGTTCTAGGATGGTTTTTTGAAGAACTCAAATTGGCTATTTGTTTTCTCATTTTCTCGGCTACCAAACAGTTGTAAAGAAAATTACATTCACATCGGAGAAAAAAGAAAAGCAATAAGATAAATACGAACCACCAAGAGTAAGACACGGCGCGATCGAGCTTGAGAACGAGAAAGATGGTGAAAGAGAAGAGCGAGCCGTGAGCCACCACAGCCTGTAGAGACTTCGCCACTCTCCTCCAACTCATCACTCTCCTCTGAACCCACATACCCCTCTTCGAAACAGAAACAAAGAATTGCAGAGACAAACCCAAAACACACACACACACGCACACACACAAAACCAATGTATATAATCAATCTATATCTACGTTTCTCTCTCTATAGATTGGAAGCAGAAACTGTTCAGAAACGATGGAGATTCCGAGAGAAGCCATTGATGATACCTTCGAACAACATTAAATTCAGAAACACCTGTCTCTGTCGTGTCTCTCTCTCTCTCTCTGCGTCTTTGATATATACATAATACTATATTATATCTAATTACTATGTGCTTTTACTCTTTTAGACTTTGGTTTCACGCTAAAGTCACAATATCTTATTCGGGGAAGTTTTGTTTTTGCGAAATTGCCATTGATGTTTATATGTATGACGAGAATGAAAGGGCATGAGGTGAATAAATGTGTCGGTGTTTTAGGGTTGATTTGGTCATTTTGTAAAAAAGCGTTACGATGTCCACTTGCAAAGTTACTTATTACAGGTTTGATATTATATTTTTCGGATTTGGATCCAAATCCATACAAGTATTTCTCTTGTTTGGAACTTTGGATGAATGTGTATATAGAGTATATATACTCTATATACTATATATATCTACATATATATATATATATATATATATATATATAATTTTCCGTGTGGAAGGTAGACGTGGCTGACATATAGATGGCCATTTGATTGGGCAGATTGTGTTAAATAATGAGGAATATATTTGGTCAAGTGGGGGGACCAATAGAATGAAGGAAAGAGCCTACCCACTTAGCGTGAAGATAATGAATGCAAGGAAATGGATGTTTTGAGTTTTGACTACTTGATCCATTTCAAGGAAAATGTTTTTAAAACAAATAATCAAGTCAAATTATCAAGTTCAGCAGGGAAAATATGTTAGTTAAGGGGTTCAAGAGGTTGCTAGCAATCCTTACACTGCACTCGCACTTCTTAAAATGTCATCTGAGAAGCATGTGAAATTTGAGCAAATTTACATTAAAGTTTTTATTTATTTATTTATTTATTTATTTACTTTCTATATGTGAATAGCAACTGTATGTGATAAGAATATATATATATATTTTATTTCTTTTAAATTTTAAATATATATAATTTTTTCATCTTGAGTCAAAAAGTTAAGGATATTGTTACTTAAATTGAGACCCTCAAAAAAATTTTTGGAATTATATTTGTTTCATCAAAAATATTTATATGTAGTTGAAGTTATTTAATTTAAACTGGGAAGAACTTGTGGTTTAAAAAAAAAAAAAAAATTTAAAATACCGACTATTTTTGACAACTGTAAATATATTTTAGATGCATCACTTCTATAAATAAAAGGATGTCATAAAAAAGAGAAAAATTTAGCGTGAGTTTGCTCAAGTCTCATGTGACATTACAAGAAGTGCGACTTGGCAGAAAAGTTGATTGTTGCTAGCAAACATCATTTGAACTACGTTTAACATTTCTAAGTAATTTTGATTGATTTTTAGAACCAAATGACTTTATTAAACACAGACCAACATAAAACGAATTCTTAGATTTTGTGATTTCTAAGAATAATTCTTTAATTGGCGACACTTGATAGCCCCAACTACTTATAGGGACCACAATAGTAATATAACTCTACTGAAAAATATGATTTGTGCAAGCATTTTAAGGGATAAATTAAAGTTACTATCAATCACTCAAGACTTATTTGACAGTACAAAACTCATTTAATTAATCAAAGTGTAATATTTTCAATTAAAGTGTGAAATCAATTTCCCAAAAAAAGGAGAAGAAAATTATTTAGGCAGAGAAAAAGACTGACTGGACAAGCCTCAAACGTCAATTTTTCAGATTGCACACAAGGTGGACACAAGGTGATTGCTATCATACTCAAATCGATCCACATTGCAACACTTTAGATGGATGCGTGAAAGGAATTGAACAATGAATAGACTGTATCTAAACATCACCCTCAAGGCTCTACATTTCGCAGTACGAAATGTTTTCGACTTTTTAGGTTGGAAAGAACTTTCTGCGAAGGTGAGGGAGGGACCCATTGTCCATAACTTTGATAACCATTTGTTGAAACCTACAAATCCCATATCTCACAACATGTCAAGCCTAGCGTGTTTTCAATGTACTGGTTTTATTGAATAGATATGGCTGCACCTACATGCATTCCTCCTATTTTAGGCATTGGTACAGTGTACTGGTCTCGTTAAGTTTCGCTGTACGTGTAAGACACTTAATAACTCAAATGCTTCGAATGCCTTGTATATTTGATTTTATTTTCAGTATTGATTCGTTAGTTTTGAAAATTTTCTTTTATTTTATGCATGTGAAATCTCCAAGCCCATGTTTCAACAAAAAATATAAAAAAAAAATACAGAAAGAAAAACATAATAAGAATTGATGGTTCAACTACTCCTTCAATTCCTTATCATATCCATACCTAACTGAATTTAGGGTCTACCCAAATAGTTAATGTGTTACTAGATTTAACTGCTAGTTGGGATTTAATAAGAAGATTGAACTGGTGTTTGGGATTAAATAAATAAATAAAAGTCAAATTAAATCTCCTTGGTTAAATGTTAAATTATTTTATTTTTTTGAAGAAATCTTTTGTACTTATAAAATGTTTGGGTTAGCAGGACCTTTCTTCTAGAACTTCCCAGAAATTCTTTAATAGCATACCACTCTAAAGTCTCTAAAGGAATTGGGTAGATTAGAGGAAGAATAAGGACGAATACTTTTAGGTATCGTCTCTATATCGGATATTGATATTCCATAGATACGTGTTTGATACTTTCTAAATTTATTTATAATTTTAAAATTTTATTTTTTTATTTCTAACATATATCCGATACTTTTCAGATCTTTCGACCACGTATCCGATGCTTCTCAGATACTTCCAAAACACATTTTAAACAAATTTTAAACATTAAAATATAATTTTTTCAACAATAATATCAATGTATAATTGTTAAGAAAAGTGTAAAACGTATTTAGAACAGAAGTATTGAGATATATATTATGATTTAGTACAAAAATTATCTATGCAAATTATGTAATATGACTCTTAACTCTTATTTTGTTTGTTAATTATAATATTTTATAAAGAAATATTAATAACAATATATATATAAAATATAAAATTATTTTTTTGTATATATAAATTTATAATTTATTATTTTTATATTGTCGCATCCTATCGCACTTATATTTTTTTAAAAAAAAATTGACATATCACCATATCCGGATCATATCATATTTGTGTACCATATCCGTATTCATTCTTCCAAAAAGAATAGTAAAATGCAAGCTCTTAATATACATGTACATATATAAATACACATTCTTGTTTCTGGCTTGGTTTTAAAAAAAAAGTTTCTAGAAGTAGCTCATCATCCTACAAAATGAATATCGTTCTGCAAGTTATCTGTGAAGTTTTTAATTTATTTTAGAAGTAGAATATTTGATCTAGAATTTTCGGATGTGTTGATCTTTGATTGTTCATTTTAATGTTTGTGCATTGAGTTATTATTGTCCAATTACCAGTTATTTGTATATGGTTATTATTTGTCTGGTGTGCTTTGTAATATGCTATGTATATTACATGACAGTCATCAATCTCACTATGATATACATAACATATATTTTTTTTATTGCAGATTTTAATTTCTTTTTTTAATTGTCCACATCTCTTTATTTTAAAATAATTAAATACACTTATTTGGACTTGATTTCAAATGCATGTGAATTGATACTTAGAATAACAAGGTTGAGGCATATTGGGATGTTATCAATCTCTGCCTTGTAATTGATTTTAAAACAAATAATTAATTCAAATACCCGTGTGGAAAAGAGAAAAGATGTTAGATTTAATGTTATCTCCGCCTTGTAATTGATTTTAAAACAAATAATTAATTCAAATAATCGTGTCAAAAAGAGAAAAGATGTTAGATTTAATGTTATAATATCATGAACTCCAATCCTCTTTTCTATGTCAGAGCATATTCTGTGCTAACACCATAATTTTATATTGTTTACACAACAATTTTAGATTATTATGTCAACGCGATAATTTTATATCGCTTACACAACAACTTCAGATCACTTACGCAATAACTTTACATCACTGAAACATAGAATTCCAAAGTAGGAGGAAAAAATAATGGGACATGAATACAACATAGATACATCAAAAAATAATAATATAACATATTATTATATATATAAGTAATAAATTTTAATCATTTTATCCATATAATCTCAAATGAATTCACAAATTTAGAGCCTAGAGCTAGAGGTTAGCTATTTTTGTTTTCATAAATTTTATATTATTTTTCTAATTAACACATGGTCAGAAAATAAAATATTTAAATTTCAATACACTTTTAAGTTTTAGCGGTGTTCGACACGTGTCCAGACTTATCCCTGTGTTCGTCATGTGTCTGATACCATCACAAATCTCCTAAGCTGAGTTTGGTTAGTCGAAAGTAGCAAGAAAGGAAAAGAAATAGAAAAGTTTTAGAAAATAGGATTCTCATACCCGTCAATTTTTCCTAAAAATGTTTCTCGTATAAAACATGGAAAAATTTCAATTTTTAGTGAAAGTTATTGTTTTATGTTTTATTTTTTTATTATACCCCTATTAATTTAATTATTTTTTCTATCTGTTAACACTGCTATGCTAAACACGTAACAATTTTTTTTTCAAGCACACAACAAAAATTGTTTCTCCAGTGTGGTTGTTGATGTTAGATTAGAAGTGGTTTATAACGAACACTTTTCTAACAAGATTAGAAGTCCAATATAAAAAGATGCATTAATGCATTGATGTGTATTTTGGTAAACTTTTTTCAATAAAATTCCTTTTTCTTATATATATATATATATATTATGAAGCCTTTTTTAAATATAAATTATTTAAAAATAATATAAAAAAGGGGTATGAAGAAGATTAATCAAACACACATTTATTTATTTTTCTAGTATTTGAAATCATAAGGGTAATTTTGGCAAGTAGAATCCTTTGCTTTTCACTTTTTCCTATTCAAACTAACAAAATAAGATTTTTTTACAAGTTTCTAAACAAATTTCATGCTAACCAAATGCATGCGGTAAACCAAATTTTCCTTTCTTTCACTTCATTTTTCTTTCACTTTCGTTTTCTACCATGGTTCCCTCTAACCAAATGAACTCTAAGAGAATGTATGTGCTTCCTAGATCTCGAGTAAGGCTATCAAGAACTCTCTCGTTAATAGGATTTTTGAGATTTGTGAAAAATCAAATGATTCTCTTTATAAGAGAAGTGCTAGAGGCAATCGTTTGAGCGAGTGTCCTTGCATAGCCGAATAATTGATTGACCTAAAGTCCTATAATTACACTATAATTAATGCATGTTTCTTATTTTAATAGGAAACTAAAAGTATAAATTTTTAAGACAGAATTGCTCTTACACGTGTCACAACTGGAGTCAAACACTCTATCAAAAAGTACTAAAAATAGTAATGATGGTAAAAAAAATTCTCTCTTTTGGCATGACCTAGAAAAAAAAACGTAATAAAGAAAGTAAAGAATGTAAAAAGAGTTTAAATTTATAGTATAAATAGGAATGCCAACGGGGCGGGTACGGCATGGGTTTGCCTAAACCCGTCCCTGCCCCGTTGCCTTCAACACTATTACCAAACCCGCCGCGGGTTTGAAACGGGACGGAATTTCAAAACCCATCCCCGCCCCGTTGGGAGAAACCCCACCCCATCCCCGCCCCTCCTTGCCCCCGTTTAAAATTTCAAAAGGGGTGGGACGAGACGGGACAAGGCGAGACCCCTCCCCACAAAATTGTAACCACATCAAACATCAATAAAAATTGATTTTTTCAAAAAATAAGAGCCTAGTGGGTAATACCAAGTTTGATACTATTAAATTCAAAATAGTATAACCATGTTTAAGAAGTAAAATGATAAGATTCCACAATTAAATAACCTATTACAGAAAATATATTTCACAACTAAATAATTTAGTAACAAGTTTGATCCAACAATTAAAGTCTTAATACAACAAAAAGATAAAATGAAAACATAAGTCTTAATACAATCAAAAGTAAAATTATAATTTGTATATATATATATATACATATAAATATATTTATAATAATAAAATATATAGGCGGGGCGGGGCAGGTACGGGGCGGGTTATTATAAAGCCCCAAACCCGCCCCGTACCCGCGGCGGGTTTTGATTTTTTTTCCCAAACCCGCCCATACGGAAAAAAAATGGCCCCCATACCCTCCCTAAACGCGGCGGGACGGGGCGCAAACCCGGCGGGGCGGACAAAATTGCCATCTCTAAGTATAAAGGGTAGTTGTGGTATTATAAAATAAGGAGATGATGTATTAATTAATTTAGGTACCTTTTGTCATTTTTATTTATTTAAAAAAAGAGGTAAGTGGAGTGCTGGACCGAAAAGAATGTCATATGTGAGGTGGCATGTTGAAGGATTTATATATTTAAGTTACATCATTTTTAATAGTTTAAGTTTTTAAAATATATGATAATTAACATGGTATTAGAGTTAAATGTCTCGTCGTATTCAAATTCACTCTTACCGTCACCCTGATAATTAAAATTAAAGCACGTGTAATAAAATTTTTCGTATTTCTATCTTATTCTATTTGCTAAACCACCAAACTCATAAATTCGATAAATTTTATATAAATTTTAATTGATTTTAGAACCAAATGACCATATTAAACACAAGCTAACAGAAAACCAATCGACCTTGGCCTAATTGACTTGATTCTCAAATTTCCGAACAATATGTTCAAGAAAGTGGAATGATATCCATTGGCCCCTAAAAGGACATGGCAACAAAAAGAAGGATTAATAGTGTGCTTTCTAAGAATAATTCTTTAATTGAAACACGTGGAAGAGACTTTCTGTGAAGATGAAGAGGGACCCATTGCCCATAACTTTGATAACCACTTGTTGGAAGCTTCAAATCCGAAATCTAACAACAGGTTTTTGTTTTTGGTAAGTAAAATCTGACAACATGTATGTTCTAATGTTTATCCAAACTTTCTTTCCAATATAAACTACAAGCCCAACATGTTTTCATTGTGACCCTATATGTACTGGTTTTACTTTGTATGCATGTGAAGTCTCCAAGCCCATGTTTCAACAAAAATTACACTAACCCAGAAATAAAATGTATAAGATTTAATGGTTCAAGTACTCCTTTAATTCTTTGTCAAATCAAAGCTTGTTTCATTCCAATTTCTTGAAGAAAGAGTCGGTACGAAAATCAAACATATCAAAGGTTCTATGCTCTCCAATATGTTCTTGCTTCTCTTCCCACCTTCCCTTCTCGATGTCTTGCTTCAAACTCCCATTCAAGATTTGTGATTCCTTGAAAAAGATGATGTCGAATTTCTGGTCGTCATGCATTGAAGAAAACTCTCACTCTCACTAGTTGGGACTCCTTATACTTAAGTAAAAAGGATGGAGGTATTGGTTTTAAGGACATTCAATCTTTCAATCTCGCTCTGTTAGCAAAACTTGCTGGTGTTGGCTTTCTATGTACTTGGTGTGGATTAATTTTAGTTGGGTATACTGAGTGTAGCTCCAATGCTTAGCTGTTGGTGTTGGCTTTCTATGTACTTGGACTAGCAGCTGATGGTTTTAGGGTGTTATGTATTTGCAAGTTGAGTTAGTTTCGTGGGGTCTATGAATTATATGAAGGTTCCCTTTATTTGCCAAATTATGTTTCTATGATTCTGATGATTTAATAAGTTGATTTATAACTCATGTAAAAGTTTTATTTCAAATGATGATTTTTATTTTGAAATTTTATGTTTGGTGGTTAGAATCTTTCTTTGTCAATTGTAGCTTGAGTATGAATGCTGCATGAACAAACAATAGCATTTGGCTAGATGGTGTATTAGAAAAAGTAAGAATTGGACTTACAGTTCCCCTGTAAATGGAAAAATCTTAGATTGGTTATTCAAATTGGTGTGTTGATGCTGAGATATTTATTAGCGGAATGGGGTAGTGTCTGTGCATTGGTCATCATGTAAGCTTGTATGCCTCTCAAATACTTTCAAATGGTTGGTGATAAGTATGAGTGAAAAGGTGATATTGTTGGTGTCAAGTTCTCAATATAGAACCTAATATTTCTTGTTGGGATTGCTGCAGATGTTGGTGTCAATTTGTTTTCTTATATTTAATTTTTTTACTATCTTTTTGTGTTTCCTTATCCATTCTATTTATACAGTCACACTAGAAAATCTTTATACAGTCACAACTAGAAAATCTTGCTACCAGTCAATCTTCTAACTCAGACGTCCTTTCACCTCGAGATTTGTACTCCAAAGTGAGGGGAGAAGAGCGGCGGGGTTGTGTTCGGATGTTAGGCTTGGGAGCTACACCAACTACCATTTGGGGGCCATCTCCTACTAGAGTGGAGCTCATGAGGAGAGCATCAGAAGATGAGGAGGAGGCATCGTGCTGAATGTGCAGAATTGCAAGAGTCGGTGGAACAAATTCGTGTCGAGTATAATGAAAAATAAGAAACTTTGAATGCAAAAATGGCTATGGTATTGCGACACATGCAGCTTCAAAATCCTAATGTTTTGGTAAAGTTGTTATTTATTGTATCTTTGTAAACATTTAACAATATTATATTTTTAATTTATTTATAAATATTTTCTATTGTGAAGGTTCATGGCTCCTCAAGTCCACCCGGAAATCCTTAAATTTCATTTATGATCATGAAACTTCATTTATGGTGAGCACTATATATAGATTTAATTATCTCGTTGTAATAACCATATATGTTAATTGTGTGTATTATTATTGTGTTTGATGACTTTTATTTAAAAATTTAGGACAATTTGAAGCAAGAAATTATAATGTTTTACTTTGAATGATTTTCTTTTGATGCTTCATTAAGTTAATTTTTTGCACTTGACAATTTGAAAAGGAAAATTATATGTTCTGTGACATGATTTTGAAATTTGAATGCAATTTCATTTTTTTTACTTAATTATATATTTAATTTTGTTGGATGTGTTTTGAATGGTAGTTTGGTAAGACAAATCTTTATTTGAACAGGGAATAGCATAATATATGCTCATATGGAAATCAGGCAAGCAAATTATTATTATTATTTTTAAAAAAAAGCTATTACCATTACCGGCAGTCCAAGACGCCGACATATGTTCCATGTAGGTAGAAATTCATAAAATAAATATGTTTTACTGGCGGTTATATTTCACAGGCATAGGGTTATTTTCAGCGGTAATACACTGCCGGATATTTATTATGATATATCAGTGTTTCTAACCGCCAATGAATAAAGGAAAAAAAGACAAAACAAATAGTGTATTCCAGCGCTTGACACCATTGCAAATTTGTTTTATTACCAGCAGTCAGTGACAACTGCCGGTAATTATAACAAGATCGGCGGTCATTTAAAAACTGTCGGTAAAATCCAGTGATGGGGGAAATACCCGACGGTTTAAGCCAACTGCCGGTAACTTGCCGGTAAATATTTTAGCGACGATTATAAATAGTTATAGCGGCAATTTAGACCGTCGGGGAATATCTTATTTCTTGTAGTGTCTTTGAAGAAGACTATTTACTGTTCAAGATCCTAAAAGCCAGGTATTTCAAGGACTACTCATTCTTAGAAGCTCATTGTAAATCCTCAATTTCATGGATTTGGCGAGGCATTCATGCTTCCAAAGCTATTATTCTGAAAGGTAGGAAATGGTTAGTGGCAAACGTAGCTAAAATCAGCTATTGGCTTGATCCCTGGCTTTCCGACTCGACAAACTTCCACATCTCCACTCCCATCCCGCCTAATTGTCATATTCACATAGTGCAAGATTTTACTAGATAAAATCTATTTCAATGGAATGTTCCCCTTATCAAAATGATTTTCAATTGACAGGATGCCGACCTAATTCTTTAAATTCCCCTACGAGAGGAGGGTGGGGAAAACAAAATCATTTGGGGGGGCTTTTTAAATGACAAACTTTTTGTCAAAAGTGAATATAATATTGCTTATGATCTAAAATTTCCCCATTTTGATTCATCTCAAGCTGCTAGTAGTAGTAACACTCTTGATCATATTCCTAAATGATCTGATATGTGGAAAATCAAGACAAAGAGAAAAATTCAGTTCTTTTTATGGCAATGTGCACATAATCACCTTCCAATTCTTCGCAATCTGAATTTAAAAGAATTGTGAGCAATAGTACCGGCGAAATTTGTGATTCAGAGGAAGAATCAGTTTTCCATCTCCTTTTTTGATGCCCCTTTGCTCAACTAGTATGGCGCACTAGTCCTTTGAGGTTAGACTTTAAACCTATCCCTTGTGTTTCTCGGGCCCAAATCTGAAATTTCATCTCTGGAAGTTTCAAGAGTTTCTTCTCTTTTCTTTGCTGGCAATTATGGAAAAGCCGTAATGATTGGCATTTTAATCATATTTGTTGGGAGCCCAAAGCTGTTGTTGACCGTGCTCTATTTTGCTTCAATAAATTCAGAGAAGTTGCTTTTCAGGACTCCTTTTTAGATCTTTGTCTTAGTCATACTCCATCTCTCCCTAGATCTTGGACTCCTCCATTGGATGGCCGTTTAAAACTCAATATTGATGCTGCTGTTTCTTCTAATTTGTAAGGCATGGGTGGTGGATTTGGTCTTTGAAACAACATGGGTCATACTATTCGAGTTGCTTCCATTTTCCATGAAGGAAAACACTCTCCAGAAGTAGCTCCAGAAAAGGCTTGCAACTTCTTACATGTTGGAGATATGAGAATGTTGATGTTGAATCTGATTGCCTAAACATTGTTCAATTTTCTCCTTCCAGTGAGCTCTCCTCTGTTTTCCTTGAAGATATATAGCATATTCTGAAGACTAATCCTAATCTTAGACTTGTCTGGGCTCCTCGATCAGCCAACAAATCATCCCACCTTCTTAGCCAATGGGCTGCTCAAAATATGGTATCTGACTTAGTTTGGAACTCTTGGCCCCCTTGGCTTATTGCATCTTGAGATGATGATCTTCCTTCTTCTTAGCTTTCTTTTGTATTGCTAGGAAAAAAAAATCTTTGTCATATTCACACCTAATTGAATTTAGGGTCTAGCCAAATTCTGATTTTGTCTCTCTTCTCCATTTGGTATATGATTCCATTTATGAGATTAAAAAGTGTCACTAGAGTAAAGCCTTTTGGTTTGGTTGGCTTATCACTCAAAAACAAATTTCTGTTTTTTGAATGACAAAACTAAAAAAAAAAAATTGGTGTGGATGTGTTTTTCAAAAAATAGAGTTACAATAGTTGGAGTTTTTGGAGAGCCACAAAAATAGTTTTGAGAAATTTTGAAGTGCTGATACCATATTAACTACCATCTACTCTAAAAGTTTAAGTTATTAGAGAGATTGCAACTTAAATATTTAAATCATCAAAATGCCCTCTCATGTGTGGCATTATTTTGATCCAATACGTGCTTCAATTTTAATTAAAGTGACGGTGAGGTTCAAACTCAAGACATTACTTGTGGCAAAAATTTGTTCTGATACCATAAAGAAACAAATAAGGAAAAACATAAGATGATTTACGTAACAACACAATAAATAAATACAATCTTGCCTCAATTAGGAAAAATCAATAGCATCAATTAAGCATTGCAATTTAAGAAAAATTTCCATCAACAGGCTCATCATATCAATTCATAAATAGAACAAATATCATAAATCCCTCTTTTCTACCAACACTCTCTTACTCATCATTCACTCGTTGTCGTTTTTCAAGTCCATGGATTTTCTTTATGTCTCGTACTTTTGATTTTGGGTTGAGGTTTTGTTTCTTTGCTTTGTTTGGATTCATTTAGTTGGTTGGGTTTGACTTCAAGTTCATGGGTTTTATATATCCTCATTTTGCTGGCTTAGGATTCCAACAAAAATATTATTCTAATGTTGTAAATAAACATGCAATGTGAATCAAATGGTTAATGTGTTACTTAGATTTAACTGCTTGTTAGGATTTAATAAGAAAATTTTTCTGCCTAATCAATTTGATTTTTTTCCCTTGGAAAATGATTGTAAATAACCAATTTTTGTTATCATTTATTTTGTTTTCTCTAGTTTGGGAGAAATTTCATTGAATATGAAATATACAAAATGTTAGGTCCAACACAAAGTTGTATTGAAGTTAATCACTTCGACAATTCATAAATGGTGACATTGTAGTAACAGTTTAGTTCAGTTGAGCTGAGCTCGTTGAATCAATGATTGGATTTTTACATATTATGCACAATTCAATTAAAATGGACTAACTGTGATTGGTCTCCACTTTTAGTAAAAGGGTATTTGTGACAGTAAACTACTGTCACAACAAGTACATTATGGGTGACCTAATGTTTTTATCACAAATAAGAAGTGTTTGTGACAGTGAAAGAGAATTGTTGCACTTGGAAAGAAAACAGCTTAAATTTGTGCTAATAAAAGCTCTTCTAGCATATATAGTTACCAAACAATAACCAATAATTAAAAAGAAATAACTATTTTTTTTAACTGCTTAAAATCAAAAGGGAAATAAAAAGAGGCAATATCTTCGTCAAACCCATTCTACCAACCATAGAAACATAAAACTCGAAAGAAAATGAGTGATGATATATAGTCCGAATTCAGACCGCTCCAAAAGGAAGTCATGCGAGTGGGGTGGAATACTTACTAGTCCAAAAGAGAGTAATGTGAATGAGGTGATGGTCCAAAGTATAAATCATTATTCAAAGAAGCACAACTCGACATTTCTCAGAACTCCTAGGTAACATCCGTAATATGCAAATCTCAGACGAATTTTTATCTATATAATGACGAATCAACAAATTCTCTAGAACTTTTGAATTCTTCAAGAAATACTCTGCCATTTTCAGCTCATCACTTCTCCCTTTAAAAGACTCCATTTCAATCTCCTTTAAGTGAAACAACATATATATTTTCCTGATCAGGGACTATTTTTAAAAGATAAATTTGAGAAAAACCAGACAGCATGCGGTTGGTATCCACCTGAAAATGTGCCTTCTTGCTTGTTGTTATAAATAGTAACAACTCTCATTTAATTATTACAAAGTTAAATTAATCAAACAGAGCCTTAGTGTTTTACCCCGAAGACAAGTGTTTCCAGTTGTGGCGAGCTTTCAAGAAAATCGAGTAGCAATTTCCACAGAACCATCATGGACAGGAAAGGCTCTTATTTGAAATCCAATGTCGGCATTGACAAGGGCATTTAAGTTATTCACTGAATAGCCTTCTGCTACATAGTCATAATATTCAAGATCTTGAAGATTTGGAGTACTAAGAACAAGCTTGTAGCCACCCCTAGACGAACAATTTATAATTAAACTCTTGAGAGCAGGAGCAGAAATGTGTAACACACTAATATTTTTGAAATGGCAACTTTTTATGGACAAGTCTTCAAGCTGAGGGCAACTAGAAAAGAGTCTATTAATTGAGTCATCATCCTCAAATTCAAGTGCTTCAATAAGGAGGATTTTGAGATTCGGCTGACAAACCAAAGTAGGTACAGTGAGAACAAATGTACCAACCAGTTCAAGTACGACCAGACTTGTACAAGTAAAAACCTCGCGAGGCAGCCCATTGTAGCCTTTCAGTAGGAAGAAAAGATGAAGTTCTCGCAGATTACGTGCAAGTGCAGTAGAAACAAAGAAATTGAGATTTGAAACATCATAACTCCGAGTACATCTCAGGCGGAATGTATGCAAATCTGAAGTATTGCGCATGAGGACTCGGTTGACAAAATTTATGAAGCTCATTTCCACTGCCCGGAGTTTTCCTTTGGTACATTTCCGAGGATTTATAGGTTGAAGTAGCAACTCATCATCGAAGTCCAGATTAGTAATAGAGGTCCAGAGATAATTCCATTTGGTTGATAATATACCAGTTGCCACTGCTTCCTTTGTTGGAAGGAAAGAGAGGATATGGCTGATAATACTGCATGGTAAGTTGATAATTCTGTCTTCAGTTCCCTCCACTTCTATTTTCTCAACATGTCTCTGACGTTTATAAACTGAATGCATGGCTTCTGCTATGTGTCCTGAAGGAAACAAATATGACAAAATACTGAAGAGATGACAGTGAACAATATTGTAAAGAACTTGTAGAGTTTTATATATATATATATATAAAGAGATTTGATTGTGAAAGACGATTTAGCTATCCATTGGGTACACCAGAAGAACATTGATTGTGGTGGCTTTTTTGCTAATTTACGAAATTTAATTAAAATTCCAACCGGATAAGTGAAAAGGCGCTCGAAGGATTCACTTTCCAAGAACCACTGAATTGAAGCACGTTAATTTGGCTTAATCTACCGGCTGATGTATGTGAATATGAGACGTTTTGTCTCACTAATAAATACTCCGTATCAACTATTGTCATTAAACACGCGATATAGAAAATGTACAATAATATCATATTATTTGATATTTGCATATAAATTTCTATAATTTTAAAATTTAGAACAAATTGTCCTCTATTGCATATTTTCAATGGTTGATGATGTCAAATTTTTTTAAAAATCCAAAAGTACCCCTTTTAGTCCTAGATTTTCTCTCTTAGGCTCCGTTTGGATAGACAAGAGACAAAAGAAAGGAGAGGATAACTTTAGTTATGAGAGAAAAGAAAAGAAAGGAAAAGATAGTAATAACCTCTATTTATGTTTGGATAAACATGAGAGAAAAGAAAAGAAATGATAATATTTTTGTTTGGATAAGATAGGAAAGAGAAAAGAAAGGATAACAATCAAATTACTATCATACTCTTTTATATTTAATGGGACATGTGTGGAATAACAATTTTCTCTTTCTAATTGTTGAGGGCAGTCTTGGAATTATGAAAGTACTACTTAAGTCTCTATCATTTCCCTTCCAATCTTCTCATTTTTGGGAGGATAGGATATGAGGGATAACTATCCCTCCAAATCCCTCCCAATTCTCTCATTTCTCTTCATTTAAAGTACCCAAACACAAAACACACTATCCTCTCCTTTCTTTTCTCTCTTTATCCCTCCAAATCCTTCAATCCAAATGATGCCTTAGGGCTAGTTTGGTACGTAGGAATGAAGGTGGAATGAAATGGTTATTACACATTTGATTCTCTTTCTTTCGTTTGTTGTGTTACATTAAAAATGGATGACCATTTCAAGTCATTCTCTTGGAATGTTTATTCCAACAAAATCATTTCACTCCTTGAGTTATGAAATGGCCATTTCATTCCTACTTATTATTAAAATTATCATCTCTCTTCATTAATGCATCTCTCTTTTACAACTCACTCTAAAATATATATATATATATATATATATATATATATATATATATATATAGGTTCTTGTTTTATCACTTTCAGTTTTTAATAAAGTATTAATTTTTTTTCTTCGTATAAAGGATTATATATTGATTTATAAAGTTTTAACTGAATAGGTAATTAATTTTTTTTCACATAATTAAATTAAATTGGCCAAATGTTCCATTTTTAAAACTGATTCTATTTTATATAGAAAAATATAGCATGTTGGAAGGTAATACCATTTTATTCCTATATCATTCTCTATATGTAACTAAACATTATAATGAGAATGATCATTCCATTCTATTCTCATTCTCATTCCATTCCTGGTTTCATTCTATTCCCACTTCATTTCATTTCTTTATATCAAACTACCCCTGAGTTTTCTCTTTATGTTTCTTTCCTATTTTGGTGGGAGTCACTGTAAATAATTTTGAACTCAATTGCGAGAAAAAGTTGCAAAAGATATGTCCGAAAGGTCCAAAGATGCCTCAAAGGCTTTGATTTTGGGTTGATTCAAACCTTTTGATATATATATATATATAAAATCTCATTCAAGCAACAATCTTGCTTCTTAAGGCCTTCTGAAAATTAAAAAAAAAAAAAAATTCCACCACAAATCTACTGAAACATTAATCAAATTGAAGAACTCAAACACAAACCAAAAATCCAACCTTTCCCCTCATCTTCGTCTCTCACTTTCCTTCGACCGATCGATCAAAAGAGAAGGATCTAGATCAATAAATCAAATTCAACATCTTTTCCTGTGAAGCCTTTGATTCAAACCTTTCGAAGAAACCAAACACGATTCAAACCTTTCGAAATCTCAGTGTGCACAAATTTACACCATCAATATATATATATATATATATATATATATATCTTTATTTAAAGAGAGAAAGAAAGTCACCCATTCAGGTCACATAAAAACGATTAAATGTTCCTAAGCACATGAACAGTACTTTAGTCAAATGAGCAATCCCTATCATTTTTGTTTTAAAAAAAAAAAAAAATTATGAAGCAAGGCTACTTTGGTTATTTTATTGTTTAATTTCTCTCAAATTAAAGATTTTTCCTTATTTGTACCAATTCAAAATTGTAAAAAAAAATTAGCACAACAAGGGTGTAATGGAAGGGATTTTTTTATACTTTACCCTATGAAATATAACAAAATGTTTGGTTCAACACAAAGTTATATCGAAGTCGAATCACGTTGACACTGTAGTAATAGTTTGGTGGACGATATATAAAAAATTTCTTTGTGAGAAAAGAAAATCTAATAAGAGTTTCCTTCTTGTGCTGGGCTTCGCGGCCCAATTAACATAATTTTCTGTTTTTAAAAGTTTTTTACTATAGAAATTTAAGATACTATTCTTAATAATAGAAAACAGTATAGTTTAAACAAAAAAAAAATTAGAGTGCATTGAATTAAAGGATACCACGTGTCAAAATACCCTCTTCATGATAGTATAGACTTTCTCCAAGTCTAATGGTATCTCCTCTTCTTTGAAAGCGAAAGACAAGTCAGTTCAAATGTCTTCTAGAGTATTGTGAGAATTTTTTTGCTTTTTTTTGCTAAGACGAATATATATATATAGTTTAAAGTACGTGCAATGCACGTGGATAAAAAATAAATTAAAATTTTATTATAACACCCAAAATATTGAAAATTATTATAACACATCCAAACACATTAATTAAAACACTCAAAACTATTTCCATTATGTAACATTGGTAATATAAACTCACTTGTTGAAAAAAAATAAAACTATAAGTTAACTATTATTCACATGGAAGGAATCAAATATAAACTATAAGAAATCAAAAGGTATAATTCTAACTATCCTTAAACAATCTATTACTATTCTTTTGAAAATTCTTAATACTTTATCCTTTTTATATTTTTGAGTTCTTTTTTAAATAAATCATTCTCAAGTGAAACTTCTTTGATAGCTGTCATTACAAAACTGTTTTTGACTACGTCATTTTTACTGTTGTTTATCTTGATCATAAAAAGAAACGATTTTTCTTTACAACTTGTCACTTTGTCATAAAATTCATTCATCTCCTCGTCGTACAAAAGAACAAATTTATTTTAGTAATATTGATACATTTCAAATTAATTATTTTATCCATAAATTTTATTAGTGAGGAAAAAAGTATTACTTGACTTTTTAATTATATTAGCTCATCTAGTGAACAATTTATTAATAATTGAGAATCATCAAATATTGTTATATAAGCATTATTTGTTATAGATTTGACTCGAAATTGCATCATAAATCTGCATAAATAAGTATACTTCATTGATACATAATAATAAAGAATGACATATTTGTCATATTATAATTTTTTTTTTTAAAATAGAATGTTTAAACATATAATAATACATTTGAAAGCATTTAGAGTCTTTTGTTTTGCAATTAGTACAACTGAGTCCATCATTTCATACTTGTTTTCTGCAAGTTGAGTGACAAAATATATATTTTTAACATAAATTAATTATAATCATGTAATATAATAAAGAAAAAATTATATGAATATATAAAATAATAATGATAATTTAATACATTGAATATCATTGTAGATTTTTCAATTATGTCTTCAAGTGAAAGTTTTTCAGCATATTCGAATAATGATATTTTGAACTTGAAATGAGAGCATCTATTTCTTTGTCATTTACATTTTCTTCAAACCTATCAAAGCATAATAAATTATTGGAACAATATGTTGTTGACATGTATAAATACACTTTTGTTTGATTTTTTAACTATTGATAATGGATTAACTTCCACCAACCATGTCTTACAGTCATGATATTCTTTAAGTAAAATAAATAATTAAAACCTAATGTAAGTAATAAGAAATAAATAACCAAATTAATATCGTAATGCTTTTACTCTTTTAATTTTCATATTAATTTGTAATATAGATCACAGTTGTGTTTGAAGATCCAAACCTGAAATATAATATTATTTTTTATTTTATGTTCATTCAGATATAATAAAAAAATATAAAATGAATAATCTCTATGTTGTCTGATAAGTTACTTTTGAATATGTTAATTGACAAATATGTAATTATGATAATAGGTCTTTCGTTTATTAGCTTCATTATCAAATTTTCTTAACTCTCAATAAGATTGTCCCACAATGTCAAAGTAATTGTTTTGAATTATTATAAAAAATAATTAGTTCAATAATTTATAATGATAATTATGAGCATTTATATAGTGTTGTAATGATGTACCTCATATCCATTATAATGATGTCTCGCAATTTGGATGTGCCTCTATTATTCTTCTTAGCTATGTTAAATGTAGGAGACGCTTCAATAACGATTCTCAAAGCATCTAGCGAGAGTAAAAATTAAACTTATAAATTTATATATAAGAGAAAGTATAGATAATGAGAGTAAATAGTTAAAAGAAAACAAATTATAGTTTTTTTTAATCAATGTACTTGTTCAAGTCCTTGAAGTCCACAAAATAATATTTTATTTTTTCTAAACTTACAACTTCAAGCTCCAATTAAAACAACAAAATAAACCATGTAAATTGGAGAATAACAGATACAAAAACTGCTGAAAATATTCTCAAATCTCAACCAAACTTGCTGAAAAGGAAGCCAAAAAATTAAGAATATAAACATCATCTCCAACTTTAGCTTCAAATGCTTGATAGCAATGAATTAGATGACATAGCTCTCATTAGACCAACCATACAATAACTAAACATAATTCTTCGCAAAAAACTTCAGACCATAAATAGCATTAAGACAGTGAAGATAGAATCTTGTATACATAATTCCATGAATAATAAACAAAACCACAATTTTCCTCAACCATGTATGCATAAAGTTTCTAATCTTAAACCTTTAGGGAGACCAAATAAATTGGATCACATTGATCACCTTCTGATTTAATTTTATTTTTTAAGTGAACTGTCACCACTCATTAGAAATAAAATGATCAGACAGGTTAGTACACGTACAACAGACTAGATGAGAAGTCTGGAGGGCATAGTGTTGGATAGAGTTCAATTATCCCATACCTTTTTTCAATACCTCAAGATTGGGAAGAGGTAACGATCTGCTTCATCAAAATATAATTTTAACTATGTTTGAAGAAATTTATTGATCTTAATCAAATAAACATAAATTATTTAATCGTATTTATATCCAACTGATCCAGCTCTTAACCTCTATATCTTACCTTGCAGGGTTTAGTTTTTATTGAAAGTCTTAAATCACTTCTCTAAATTAGTCTATTGATCTATGTTTCAGATTCCTGTATCGATTGCAGATTTAGGTGGACAGACGTAATTTTTTATTAAAAAATTTTGATTTCAAAAGCTAATAGCAAACAATCAGGAGAAAGAAAAAAAATCAAAGAAAAAAACTCACATGTAAGTCGAGATGAAACCGAATTGAATGGTTGTTAATGAGATTCAAGAGAAAGCTGAAAGCCACAATGAGAGCCGAGAGGAAGATGAGAGCCAAGAGGAAGAATGGAGAGTTGTAGCCGAGAAGAAGAGTGATTTTATAGTTGTTTAGGGCCTTATTGTACACTTTTTCTTGTTTTGCTTTTTTAAATTTAGAAATAAAAAGAAAGTGTTAATAAAATAGGAAAGGTTTTTGTTTGAGAAATAATTTAAATAAAAAAGTAAATTTAGAAATTAAAAATAAAAAGAAAGGGTTGCGGGAAAGGGTTTTGCCCTTTTAAATTTAGAAATTAGAAATAAAAAGAAAGGGTTAATAAAAAAGGAAAAGATTTTGCTTGTGAAATAATTTAAATAAAAAAGGAAAGAGTTTTGCTTGAGTAATTCTATTTTTTTAATTAAAAAAAAAGAAAAGAAATGGTTAATAGAAAAAGAAGATAATAACGGAGAGGGAGAATGAAGAACCGTAACTAAGAGGAAGAGTGATTTTATAAATGTTTAGGGCCTCATTGTACGCTTTTTCTAATTTTGCTTTTTTAGATTTAGAAATTAAAAATAAAAAGAAAGGATTAATAAAAAAAGGAAAAGATTTTGCTCAAAAAAATAAATAAATAAAAAAGTAAATTTAGAAATTAGAAATAAAAAGAAAGGGTTGCGGAAAAAGGTTTTGCCCTTTTAAATGTAGAAATTAGAAATAAAATGATAGGGTTAATAAAAAGGAAAAAGTTTTGCTTGAATAATTCTATTTTTTTAATTTAAAAATAAAAAAATAATATACTGAAACTAAAAATCCTCTTTATACTTTTAATAGTAGTATAGATATTGATTAGTGACATCATGCTTCAAATCAAGAAAGAAAAAAAAAATTCAGCATCGAAGTTTCAACACTCTTCCTCCTCTAACCTAGCAACAACAATTATTCGAGACACTAAAATGCATCTTACAGGTTTATTCCTTGACATCTTTGGTTTTATGATAAATACAAGGTGGATTCATGTAAAGAGATGAATATAACTTGGACAGCTCAAAACTTAGGCCATGAAAATAAAATAAATTGTAAGCTTTCATTATATAGTAGAAACTCCAGCCAATTGAGAAGAGTAGTGGCTTGAAAAGAAAACAACTTAAATTTTTGCTAATAAAAGCTACTCTTGAATATATAAATTTTTTGTTTTACAAAACAATAACCAATAAATTAAAAATAAGTAACTAGTTGTCTTTTGTCTTTTACTTCTTAAAAGCAGAAGCAAAAAGGGAAACAAAGAGAGACAATATCACAATCACCCCCATTCCTCCCAACCATAGAACATAGAGCTTAAAATAAAATATCAAAAAACCATAACTTGACATTTCTCAGAGCCTCTGAGTAACATCTGTGCTATGCAAATCTCAGACGACTCTCTCTCTCTCTATCACTGCTATAATGAAAAATCAACAAATTCTCTAGAACTTTTGAATTCTTCAAGAAATACTCTACCATTTTCAGCTCATCACTTTCTCCGTTAAACCAGCAAATTTCAATCTTCTTTAGGTGAAACAACAAACAAAATGGCACCTTCTGAGGTGTATACCAACTGCATATCGTCTGGTTTTCTTCGAATTTATCTTGTAAAAGTAGTTCCTAATAATAATAATAAAAAAAAAGCAATATAATAGATGGTAACAATTCTAATTAAATTGCATTAGTAATTAATCAAACAGAGCCTTAGTGTATTACCCAAACACTAAGCTTTTCCAGTTGTGGGGAGCTTTCAAGAAAATCCAGTAGATTTTTCCATGCAACCTTGCTACAAAACCTACTACCAATCTCTAAACAAGTCAAATGATCAAACTTTGGCAGCGGGAACCTGCACAACTCATGGGTCTTCATGCAAAAAGAATACGAAGTTAATTAAAATTTGAAGTAATCAACCAATATTCCAAACCAATACATTCGGGCAAAAGTAAAATAAAAAAATCATCAGTAATAGATGAACGGAGCTGAGCGATCTGACCTCTGTTGTTTCAACACATAAACAAAGCCACTGAACTTTAGATATTCGTTCAACAAATTCTGCTACACGTTCTTCCACAGAACCATCATGGACAGGGCTGCCTAGTAGAAAATTAATGTCAGCATTGACAAGGGCATTTAAGTTTTTCACTGAATAGCCTTCTGCTACATCGTCCTCATATTCAAGATCTTGAAGATTTGGTGTGTTAAGTACAAGCTTGTAGCCACCCATACACAAGCTTATATTAACTAAACTCTTGAGCGCAGGAGCAGAAATGTGAAACACAGTAATGTTTTTGAAATCACAATACCTTATGGACAACTCTTCAAGCAGTGGGCAGCCAGAAAAGAGTCTACTAATTGATTCATCATCCAAAAACTCAAGATCTTCAATGAGGAGGATTTTGAGATTCTCCAGACAAACCAAAGTAGGGACATTGAGAACAAAATGACTGTAAATAAGTAGAATGAGTTCTGCTATGAGGAATGACTATCACAGGACTGAGTTGTGAGAACTGAACAGGTTCAAGCTGATGAAGTAACTGGTAAACGATAATAGGAATGTGAGCTGGGTGCTAGATGGGAGAGAGAGAAAGCAAGAGTGATTCGGAGAGGGAGGGGGCACCAGAATGATCCACATGTCACCACGCCATGGGGTATTTATAGACCTCAGGCATGGAGCTTATGACAGCTATCATCCTACGTGGCACTTGACCGCGTATCCCTTCCTTCACCACTCCCGGTTGTAACCATGAGTTTATATCCCTCGCGGGCTTGGTCATACCCGCGAGAAACGTTGTGATGGTGCCCACGTAGAGTCACACTAGCACAACTTTTAGATATCCATGGCCCAACGAGCCTTCCTCTCAATCCTCCATACCACACTCAACCCACCTTCCCTCCTGGAACCATGACGCCATATGCTTCATTATGACACCATGATCGCCCAGACCATATCACAGCCTATACCTGTGCCTAAAATGGTCTGTGGGACACCGTAGCCTCGTACTAATTCTCACTTTTCAATGCTAGAAGTAGCGTCGCGATAAGTTACTTTCCATATTGAAGAGAGGAATTAATAGTCTTCTACATAGCCCCTGCTACAAGGATAACCACTCAGGATTGTGAGCTGTTTAAGCCACACAATGCTCCATTCATCCATGGTTCCTTGTAACCCTTGAGAGTATACCATGATTGTTAATTTAGAAGTGTCTTATGAAATTATACTCTTTCTAGAGTTGGTCCCAGAAAACACAATCTAATTACCAATCATAACATGCTCGTCAGAGAGGATTGCCCCCAATCCTATCACTCCCTGTGCTCTTGTATGATTTGTCAACCTCCCCATGGAGATTGAAAGTACCTTTTGTATAGATATCCCTACGCGGGAAATGACCTTCCTCACGCGGGTAAGGGACGACCCTGCGCGGGGAGAGGTTACCCGCGCATGGGTTAATTGCGCGGGTGCTAGTCTACCGCAGTTTTAACCCATACGTGGGAAGGGTGCCCCCGCGTAGGGTATCCTATGATTTTTATTCCCTTGGCTTCCTTCTCCTCTTCATGTACCCCTTATCTTCTTTTCTCCTGTATTACCTTTATTTACATTTGCCCCCTTGCAAATAATGCTTCTTTATGAAGTTTTGTTTGCAACATCCTTTCTTTCGGTATTACCCTTCTCTTGTATCACAGAGTCCTTTTCTTCTTTAAAACCTCTATTTCTGACCCTGTAATCCTCATGCAGGTAAAGCACAATTCGGGGGCCCCCTCTTTTATCTTTCTCTTCTTCTCCTCTCCTCATGGCCCTAATGACCTCTTTTATTTCCATAGGCCTTCAGAGTTTCGATAACTCCTTTTCGTGTTCGCGGTCCCTCCGCGGCAGGGTTACCTAATGCTTTTAACTGTACTTTTTCTTTGTTTTGTTTTCATAGTCTCCCCGCGGGTGAATCGTCCAGTGCCATTCGCCCATCAAGATTTTTATGACTTCCCTTATTGCCTTGTTTTGTTTCCTTCTTCCCTTATCCTCTCTCTTTTTCTGATTTTCGCCCTTCCCTATCATTGTGATCTCCTTTTAACCATCATGCCCCTCACTTGTTCAAGTAAATGCCTCAGGGAGTTTTTATAGATGTCATGCTTCCTTTCTTTAATTATAAGGTCCTTTCTTACTTCACCCGTGTGAATTAGAGCTAGCAATCCCTACGCGGGCAAGGTGTCATTTGCGACTGGCCCGTGTCTCTTCGGTTCCTTTGTAACCATTCGAGTCATTTCGGTTTCCGCGCCCGGTGCTTTATATATGCCACTGTTTTGAGTATTTTTGCACACTTGTCTATTTCTTCCACTCCTTTCCTTGTTTCTCTTCTCTGCTGTTTTTGTCAACTGTTCTCTTATCTGATATACTACCATGACTAAGAAGAAACAATTGACATTTCCCAATGGCATAGTCCCTCCCATTCTTCCTTCTTCTGAGTGGCGTAAGACGCCTTTTTTCGAAGAGAAGCACGACCATTTCTGGAGTTCCATGGAGGATTTTATACCTGATATGGAGGTATCAGACGATCTTGTGATACTAAGTGCAGAAGATAGCGTGGAAAACTTTGCGGTTATTCCCGAGTCTATTCTGCGTCTTCGATTGGAACGAGGAGACTATCATTTTAGTTATATAGAATATGAGTCGCATATGGGTGCTACCGCTGACTGAACTGAATGGTCACATTATGTCCTCGGGATTCCCAGCTATTGCGAGATTCTTCAGAAAACCAAAGTCCTTCTATCTGTTAAACTTTTTTCCGCATTATCTGCAATGTAATTATTGTTACTTGATGGGTTGGGGTTATACTTGTCAATTGTGGTCTAATTGACAGTATAATATTTACACCGTTGGATTGTGGTTTTTCAACTTTATTTGGTGGGATTTAATCCTAACATTTGATATCTAGGTCTCCATGATAGGAATGGAGACTTAGGTATTTTATTTGTAGAGAAGTCGTCCCCCACTGTTGTTGTTATAAATAAGGGTTTCACAACCATTATTCAGCCTTATCGAAGGACAACTCTCAGAAAGGGGGTAGAGCTCTCTAAGAATTTATTACAGAAACAAAAAGGTTATCTTAAGGATTTTATCATCAACCAGGTATGTTAATTAAATCTCCTCTTTAATTTATTACAGTATTCTTGATTTTTACAAGTTAAGTATGGATTAAATTTCAACAATTGGTATCAGAGCCATGGTTAGAGGTGGAGTTTTTTCTTGTAGGAATCTAAGAAAAATTGATTTTCTTCCAATTTCGCGTTTATTATCTGTTTCTATAGTTGCATGCATGAGCAGCCTTAAGGGATAGATGTTTTTTTTTTCTTTTTCTGTGCTCGCGTTGTACGCATTGACCATGTTTACATATCTCAAAATTTTTGTACAGTCACATGTATGTTCAGTTATATATGTTTAAATGCTTTTTCCATGTATATGTGAATAAAAAAATCTCAATAGCTTGTGTGGTTGAATGATTAGTTTTGTCCAGTTACTATATATATAGACATGCGAATATAGTGGTCACACAAGCTATTAGTTTTGTTCTTGATTTACGTGCATAAGTTAACAAATACAAAATCTGATTGTTCTTGTTTTCAATTTATGTGCATGACAATTTCATATATATATATATATATATATATATGTGTGTGTGTGTGTGTGTGTGTGTGTGTGTGTGTGTATATTAAAGTGATATGCAGAAAAAAAAATCTGATTTTTATTTATGATATTGGATGGCTCCTTGAACTGGCATACACACACACACACACACACGTAATCTGTATGCATATGACCTGGAGACTATTCCCTGTTTTTCCATTTATTATGGGTCTATGTAAGGTACTAGTTTAATGGTTCACTTTTATGAATCTTCATTTAGGTGAGAGATTGCTTTGTCCATCACTTGTGTACATGTGCTTGTATATTACTAATGGAACTTGGATTAAATATCCAGTCATATATTCTTATACATGATAACAGTAAATGTTGTGATATGTTTACATGATAATCGTGAATATATGTTTATTTATTTATTTATTATTATTATTATTTTTTTGGTGAATAGTGAAGAAAAAAATAATAATAAATAAATGTTATAAATTTCTTTTGAAATTTATTTTATGTGCATGGATGATTATAAATATATTTATTTATATTCAAGTTATAAAGTGATCCATGTTAATATTTTGTTCCATAATATTTGAGTTTATTTTTTATGTGCATTATAAAGAAGTTCATGAACCTAAATAAAAATGAAATTCTAAAGTTTAGGTCTTTCCTTGGAGTTTAGGAGGACCGGTAAAGTGACCGTTTCAAGATAATATCCAAAGTGAGTGATATCTGCCCAAATGTGACATTCACTCATGTAGGTTATTATTTTTTAAAATTTTAAAGACAAATATTGGTCATATTAAGGTCTTACAGTACACTTACTTATATTGGGGCATTAGTTCTGCCCAAAGGTGATCAGTGTCTTAATGTAGGATAAGTGAGTAGAATAGTTGAGAGTGCTTGGGTTAGAACTAAATAACCCTCTTACCCAAAGGTAGTGGAAGTGTTTAGTAATAATTCAAGCATAATCAATTAGGTCTATGTGCGATTTAATCACAAATTTGGGGGGTAAATGTATTTAAAATTCTACCCAAAGGTGATTTTTAAATGACATCTTACTTGTTCCCGCAGGGTGGAAGGTTTTGCACATAGTAAAACACCCTGATAAATTCGGCTTAAAACTCCAAGTACGAATTAAAGTAATAATCCCTAAAGCTGTGACATATTATTTTATATGTTGTTTATGTGATGTTATTTGATATAACATGTTTTTTAGTTATAGACGCTTCCACAATTCAGAAACAGCTTACAGGGATTGAACCATTGAATGGTTCGAATTACACTGCCTGGAGGACAAATGTTAATATTATGTTAGGGTTTTTAGATTACGAGTTCGTTCTTCATGAGGAGAAAGCCCCTGCGCTTACTGTAGAATCTTCTAAGGCAGTGAAATTGTTGCATGCTAAGTGGACTAAAGCTAATACCATGGCCATCAGGTTGATTCGTGCTTCTATTGGTGAAATTATTCGGGGTGGTATTCCTGTATTTGATATTGCCAAGAAGCTCTTGAATTTGATCAAGACACAATTTATGGGTACCAAGAAGCAACTACAATATTATTATCTGACACAACTCATGTCAGTAAAATATGATGGTAGTGGTTCAGTGAGAGAGCACATCTATAAGATGTGTAAGCTGGTTAATGGACTGAGAGAGTAGGGAATTACATTTGATGATGAGTTATTGGTTCACATGGTGATATATTTTCTGCCCAGGTCTTTTGATACTTTCAGAGTGAATTATAATTCACAAGAGACTAAATGGGACATTAACCAGTTATTAGCACTTTGTGTGACTGAGGAGGAACGTCTCAAGGGAATAAAAACTGAGTCAGCTCATTTTGCCGTGAGCAGTAGTAACAAGTACAATTTCAAGAATAAGGGCGGCAAGAAAGGAAATCAGGCTAATCAACAAAGGGGAAAGCATGACAACAAAGAAAAAGGCGTTGATCATGGGGACAATGAATGTTGGTTTTGCAATAAGAAGGGGCATCAAAAGAAAGACTGTTTCGGTTATAAAAATTGGCTAAAGAAAAACAAACCAGGGGCTGCGAAGCCGGAGAAATCTGAAGGTTGAGGATTAATTAGTGTTGGTAATGCTGATGTGGTTCATATCAAGGCTATTGAGACAATTCCGCTAGTGTTACATACTAGTTTTTCTTTAGGGCTTAATATTTTATTTATTTATTTATGTTTCTGCTATTAGGCATAATTTACTTTAAGTTTCGAGACTTAATGCTTTGAGATTTCATTTTTTATTTGGTGATAGATTAGTTATCTTATATATATGCTTCTAGTTTTTTCGTGGACTCAACTATGTTATATCATAAGATATTAGGGCATGTCTCGCGAAAAGGATTAGAATGTTTGGTCAAGGATGTGATTATTGAACTACTAATTTTTCTGATTATGATTTATAATTGATTGTGTCAAGGCAAAGATGCAGAAGAAATGCAATTTTGAGGCTAGTCAGTCATCTGGTGTTTTGGACCTCATTCACACTAACATTTGGGGTCCATTTCCTACTCCTTCTTGAGGAGGGCAGAGGTATTTCATTACCTTCATTGATGGTCTCTTAAGGTATGCTTATTTGTACATAATCCACCAGAAGTCTGAAACACTTGATGTGTTTAAAGTATATTTGTCCAAAGATGAAGGGCTGTTAGACAGAAAGATTAAAATTGTACAATCTAGATATTAAGAAACTTGATCCTCTCGCACCATCACTTGTCTTTTCAATGAGTATCTGGAGAGATATTTTGGTTGTGATTTTATTATCCCTCTAAACCTATGAAAATTGTTGAAACATGTCATTGAAAAAATTTATTGAGGATGTGTGAATTCAGTGGGAGTCTAGAACTTTGTAGTTTCTTTTATACTTAATTATGTTGAGTTGCATTAGATAGATGTCTAGACAATTATATTCCTCAATTGAGACATTAAGGAAGTGATTTACATGTTTCAACCTGAAGAATATCGTGATCTAATGCATATACCTCAAGTTTAGTGGGAGTTAATTTGTTATCTTTGTCTTATATGTTGATGATATTTTGTTAGTTAGTTATGACATTCATGTAATACATGCACTACAGAAAAATTTTGGACTTTCTCAAAAGGCATGTATTGACAAAATATTGAAAACTTTTGAGATGAAGATATTGTGTACCAAGTGAGGTTCAAGGTGTTAAAGGAAATATGTTGTCAGAATAAAAATGTCTCGATAATGATTTTGTAAGAAGTCAAGTTAATTTTAGCAAAATCTGTACATTATTTATTCGACGATAGTGAAGAAAGTTTTGAGGTATCTCCAGAGAACTAAAGAGTTCATGTTGAACTACAGGAAATCAGACTGCTTTAAAATAGTTGGTTATTCCGATGCTGACTTTTCAGGTTGCTCGAGTAGTAGAAAATCCACTTCTGAATTTATTTTTATGTTGGCTCAAGGAGCGAGCTATCTTGTAAAAAATCTTTAAGTAATTTATTATCACTGTGTATTCAGAGTTGGTCAGTTGTTGTGAAACAACCAAACATGTCATGTGGCTAAGAAATTTTTATTGTGGATTTGAAGGTTGTTGATTCCATACACAAACGTATAACATTTTCTGTGATAATAAAATTGTTATATAGTATGTGAAAGATGAAAAGTTAACCAAGCGTAAAAGGCACATTGATATAAAATATCTTATCGTGTGTGAAAAGGTTAAGGAAAGTGTGATTGAGGTTCCCCATATAGTAACAGAAAAGATGATTGCAGATCCTCTCACTAAAGGTCTTCAACCAAAATTATTTAAGGAGCACGTGATTCGAATGGGTGTTCGAGAGCCCTTGTGTAATGATGTCTGATTTTTCTTTACATCATGTTACATTACAGTTAGTTTTCAGCTTTTTACACCTTATGGTGATAGTTATTTTCTTTCAGTTTATTTACGTCTTTTGGTGACAGTTATTTGCATGCAAAATAAAGTTATGATGCATCGTTATTATTATCTTCATTTATATATAATGCATATGCCATTATATTTGCTTGGGAGTAATGTTACACTCATGAGGGTGTTTGGATTAGATGTGGGATTGGCATCACATTGGTAAATCCAAACATAATTATTAAAGTGCCTGTGGGAGTGTTTCACATTCCATGAGGATAGCTTGGGCTAGATATGGGATTTGCTCCATATCGGTAAACCCTCACACTGGACAGAAGGTTGGCGATTTGCTGTAATATGTTCAGGTGACATACCGTGATGGTATGAAGCAGGACGGATAGTGAGGTGTGCGTTTAGACCACATACAGTTTGCGCATCTCATGAAATGCAGTAAAAACCACTATATTTGCTTAAATCCTAGGTGGAATCAATTTTGAGACCATGAAACTATTTAGACTAATATATTACTTGTCTACCGCATCCATGATCCACTATTGAGGAAGTCTATGGAAGAGAGTGTTTTAAAGTTTCAACCCATCTATTTCAATAATTGTATTTTTCTAAAATAAAATGAGTGGTCACTCGACTTTTTCTAAAGTGTTGCAATCCATAGTGTCGTTTTATAAAACTTAAAGTGCATGAACCAAGTGGGAGATTGTTGGAATATTTTAAATAAATAAAATATTTTTTGTGGTTCTATGTATTATTTCTAAAATTGGATTGCAATGTAATTATTGTTACTTGATGGGTTGGGGTTATACTTGTCAATTGTGGTTTAATTGACAGTATAATATTTACACCGTTGGATTGTGGTTTTCCAACTTTATTTGGTGGGATTTAATCCTAACCTTTGATATCTAGGTCTCCATGATAGGAAGGGAGACTTAGGTATTTTATTTGTAGAGAAGTCGTCCCCCCTGTTGTTGTTATAAATAAGGGTTTCACAACCATTATTCAGCCCTATCGAAGGACAACTCTCAGAAATGGGGTAGAGCTCTCTAAGAATTTATTACAGAAACAAAAAGATTATCTTAAGGATTTTATCATCAACCAGATATGTTAATTAAATCTTCTCTTTAATTTATTACAGTATTCTTGATTTCTACTAGTTAAGTATGGATTAAATTCCAACATAGAGTTGATTAATTTGATTATACTCTAAATTAATTTATTGTCACTTAAAATCATTTATTGATTCGAAATATCATTTAATTGTTCTACTTATGTAACCCCATTGCCAATCAATTTGATTTTTTTCCTCTTGAAAAATGAATGCGAGGAACCAATTTTTGTTATCATTTATTTTTGTTTCCTCTAGTTACAAAGAAATTTCATTGAATATGAAATATAACAAAATGTTAGGTCCAACACAAAGTTGTTTTGAAGTCAAATCACTTTGACAATTCATAAATTGCCTATAATAAGGTCAAACACATTTTAAATCATGACTAGTGATAAATTTGGTTGAAGGAAAGATGATGTAGATTTCAGCGTATTTAGCTTTTGAATGTAGCAATTTTGATTTAACTATGACTTTTTTTTTTGTTAAGCTTAATTTTGAATGAGGATTGCAACACATGCAATGTTAAAAAAGATAATGTAATATATGTTGGTCTTGATTAATTGGTCATTTTGGTTAATGCATTGACTCGATACATTTAATTGAAAGCATTCTTTCTATTTTCCATTCTTTTGTTTTCCATTGCATTAGTTACTCTTTGGGTTGATTTTTTTACCCCAAATAATTATATCTATTAGGCTGTAAACGCTTGTTGTCCGATTAACAATTTCATTCGTTAAAATGCTAGCACCAAGTGATAATTTATGGAGTAAGAAAAACAAAATGTTGATGTCAATGAGGAAAAAGCAACCACTAGCCTACTGAATGCACTTAACTTATCTGACGATGGTGCCACAGAAATGACAACTTATATAAACCAAATTGAAAGATTAATGTATCCATAGCCAATGTTTGATGAAGCCATTTCTCTTATGCCCTAACTTTTTGTTTTTGTTTTATAGAACTGAACTGAAAAGAAGCAACCAGTTTTTTTACTACTTAAAAACAAAAACAAAAACAAAAACGGAAACAAAAAGAGACAATATCTTAATCACACATTTACCGTTTTATGGAGTTAAAAATAAAATATCAAAGAACTACAACTCGAGATTTCTCAAAGCTCTTGGATATGAGAAATATCAAGCTCTTTTTTAGGTGAAACAACAAACAAGAAGGCACATTTTCAGGTGGATACCAACTGTTTGTTGTCTAGTTTTTTTCGAATTTATCTTGTAAAAGTTGTACCTAATAAAAAAATCCAGTAGCAAGTTCCATGCAACCTTATTATGATACTCGCCACCAATCTCCAAACAAGTCAAATGATCAAACTTTGGCAGCGTAAATCCACGCAACTGAAGGGCCTTCATGGAAAAAGAAAATGTAGTGAATTAAAATTTGAAGTAAGCCACCAATAGTCCTAAAAGTACATTTGAGCATAAAGAAAAATAGAAAAAATCATCAAAAGGGGACTCTGTTTTTAGGAAAAAAAGAGGGAATTAAAGTTTTTAGTTCATCTCCATGTTACAGCGCGCCACCAATCAATTAACCACCATCACAGTCAAGATCTTCGTCCAAACACTGTACCAATCAACCACAAAACAACTACCAAAGACGTCTTGATGGTGAGAGAGTAGAAGATGAGAAGAAAAAATTGGAAGACATAAATCAAACGTTGACGTTTTAGGAAGACATAAACTTAACACAGAAAACGACAACGTTTTACAACAATTTGATGTTTTAGGAAGACAAAATAATTTTTTGTTTTCTGAGTGATTGAGAAAGAATTCTTAGCCTACACGAGTGGTCCAATGATTAAAGATTTTCTTGAGACAAGTCATAAATTCGAATGTCCTCGATCTGACTTTCATTTGAGTAATTGCACTTCAATTGCTCATAAAAACACTTTCTGTTATGTTTACTAACGAAGGGACCAAAGATAATACATCACATGGCAGTGACCAAATACAATACTACGAGTATTTTTTACAAAATGATTATTAAAAAAATAGGGAAAAGTGCAAAAATATCCCCCTTAATTATTGTCCTTTTGCAAAATAAATTGCCTTCCTGAACTATTGATTTGTTGCAGTTAAGAACATACCATCACAAAAGACAATTTTACACAATATTATTAAATTTGTTCTTTATTATTAAATTATATTTATTATCTTTTCTCTTATATAAATTTTAATTATACCATTTAACTTAATTTTATTATTGGTATTGATTTATCATAACAATAAAAAAATACACAATGTTGTAGTTACCACCAAATTTAGTCATTTTCTAAAATGATTAAATTATTATTAAAACTTTACTGTTTATAATAAAATTTATTATAACCAGTTTAAACTTTTTACTGTAAAAAATACCTTTCTTTCATACAATATGTATTGGGATTATGTACCCTAAAATCCAATTATTAATTTTGTTTATTCGATATTTTATTAATAAATGTGATTTATTATTAAATTAAATATTCATGCATTGAACTTTTCATTTTTTTTTTTGTATGAGATGCATCATAGTATGGAAGTTGCATTATAAATGACTTAAGCTGAAACAATAATTTTTTTCCAATGTTGCCCTTTCTCATAAATCTCTAAAACATTTTTTTTAATTAACACACTTAATATAACCTTTACCTCTAATTTTTATAATTAGTATTAATTTACAATAATAATGAAAAAGCACATAGTTTTAATTGCCACCAAAATTAGCAATTTTTTAAAATATTTAACAGGTTGTTTAAATTCAACCAATTATAATAAAAATTAATATTAAAACAAACCAAAAAGTTTCATAATTTGTTTCAATGAGGTGTATTTATATACAATTAATGAATTATTAATTTTTTTTCTATTTATATTGTTTTTAAAATATTTAATCTCAAGAATTAAAGGAAATTTTATGTAAGACTGTGTTATATATATATATATATATATATATATTAAAGTTTATCACAATGATATAAACCTTTTTTTGAATAATTTTATATAAGAATAACATTAATGATATTCTATAAAAAAGGGTATTATTGGAATGAAATCAATGTGAGTGAAATTAAGAGCTTAATTGGAAATATTAGTCAAAAGTTGGACTTAGTTGTCCTAACAAAACTTTTTTCGGACTTATTGGTTATAAGAAATTTGCTCCAAAAAAAAAAAATCTACAGTGTTGTGGTATGAAGATAAAGGAGGGAATTTCTGCTTTCCGGTCATTATATCTCATTATATATATAATGTTGAATATGGCCCGGCTTTTAGTATAGTGTTGAATATGATTTATTGTTAATACTTGTTTTTAACTTTAGGATCGTTTATTTTATTATTATTATCATTGCATGATCCAAGTTATTTGTTACATATATAATGCTTTTTCCTGTGCAATGAGTTTATAATTAAATTCTAAATGGATATATGCAAGTGTTTATATGCATGGAATATTTGAGCTTATTCAAGATTAATTGAAAATAAATCTCTCTCATGGTTCGGCCGATTTTTTAATTATTAATTAATGATTAGAGACAACGTTATATAAGGTTGATCCATAAGAGACAATATCTTAATCACACATTTACCGTTCTATTGAGCTAAAAATAAAATATCTAAGAACTACAACTCGATAATTCTCAGAGCCCCCGAATAACATCCGTGCTATGCAAATCTCATATTACCCTCTCTCTCTCTTTATCATTACAATGAAAAATCATCAATTTCTCTAGAACTTTTGAATTCTTCAAGAAATACTCTGCCATGCTCATCACTTTTTCCATTAAGCCAACTAAATTCAATCTCCATTAGGTGAAACAACAAACAAGAAGGCACATTTTCATGTGAATACCTAATGTAATCTGTTTTTTTTTTGAATTTATCTTGTAAAAGTAGTACCTAATAATAATAAAAAAAAGAAATATAATAAATAGTAACAACTCTCATTAAATTGCATAAGTAAATTAATCAAAAAAAGCTTTAGTCTTTTTTTTTTACCTTAAAAATAAGCGTTTCCAGTAGTGGGAGATCTTTCAAGAAAATCCGGTACTAATGAAGGGAACAAAGATAATACATTAGATGGCAGTGAACAAATATAATACTACGAGTATTTATTTACAGTTTTGATTATAATAAAATTCAGAACAAACGTTGTGGCCCATTAGCTCAGTTGGTTAGAGCGTCGTGCTAATAACGCGAAGGTCGCAGGTTCGAAACCTGCATGGGCCAAAAAAAGGTTTTCCTTTTGTTTCAAGGAATTCACAATGTACCCCGTCATTATAGCAATTTGTTTTTTGTGCCCGGATTCTAATTTTTCCTTTTAATCATTTTAACCCTGACACAGTTAGTACTTGCCATGAGACATTATTCAAATCATGCCATCTGTCTATCAAATCTTTAATTGAATCGACTTTTCACCACTATTCTTTTGATTATTTACATTTTTACATTTGCAATCAATCCAAAACTCATTAAAAACCTGATGTTATTCAATGATGTGCTCATCAAGTCAATGAATTCTATTCCTAATTTCCCTAATCTCAGATATGTTAGGGTTCCTAATCTCATTGAGTAAAAGTCAATGAAGAATTCCTTATTTATTGAATCATAATCAATCATTGGCCATGATGTGTTTCTCATCTTGATTTCTGATCATATATATTCCCTGGATTCATGGAAAATTTTCTGGGCTAGCAAACACAGGCTATAAAGTGAAATAGGTTAATGGAACTGAAAAGGTTATAGATAGATGGTAGCACAATAGTAAAGTTACTAATTAAGGTTCTCAACAATTCTTTCATTGCATGATTGGCAAGTGCACCATTCATAACAAACAACAAACAATTAGATCATTTCCATCACAACATGTCTAGCCTTTTGCCCACATTTTGTACAGTATTATAATTTGGACCCCTTATAACAACTAATCTACTAGCTAGCTAGGCATAAAAATCTTATCAGCTAGCTAGCTCCATGGCAGGTAGATCACACATGTCTCTGGAGATAGATATATATATATATATATATATATATATATATATATATATATCATGACTAAGTTTACAGTATGTTTGCTTGTGTATGAACTATGAACTTAAGATTTATGTATGTATGTATGCTAGTTATATATATATAGAGTAATGAAAGAGATTTGTCATATGAGGTGAAACAATAAACAAGAAGGCACATTCTCAGGTGGATACCAACTGCATGTTTTCTGGTTTTCCTCAAATTTATCTTGTAAAAGGAGTCCCTAATCAGAAAAGAAATATAAATAATAGCAACTCTCATAAATCCGGGTTCAACTCAGGCAGAATATATGCAAATCTGATACAAATAGTGCATTATTTTTTTGAGCACCAATAAATGGGATTCCCACCAAGGTAGAGTAGATAGGCTGTGGTTGAGGTGCAGTCCTCCTTATTGCCTGCCCAATCAGCATCGGAAAAAGCTTGAAGATGAAGTGGTTGATGTCTTTTAAGGTAGAGACCGTGATTAAGTTTATGTTTGACATAACGCAGTAATCGTTTGGCAGTAGTCCAATGGGTGTGTCGAGGAGCATGCATGAATTGAGCAAGTTTGTTGATGGCGTAAGCAATGTCAGGGCGTGTGAGAAGCAAGTATTGAAGTCCACCAAGTAAGCTGCGAAATTGAGAGGCATCTGCTTGAAGAGTACCATCATTAAGGATTAGCTTGCCTGTCGAAGACATAGGAGTGGATGTCTCTTTACCGCCTACCAACTTGTGCTTGTCAAGGAGGTGATGCACATATTTCTGTTGAGAGAGAAAGAGTCCACCAGTTGTTGATATAACTTCAACACCAAAGAAAAAATGAAGGGAACCGAGGTCCCTAATAAAAGAAATGCTGAGAAAAGTTTGGACTTACATAGTTCCCTCATACACTAAAACTAAGAGGACATGAAGAAAATGAATCAAAACTAATTGTAAAAACGGGGCGTTGTTGTAATTTTTGAGTTCTAGAGTGCAATTACAATTATATTATGGTGATTATTATAATTAATTTGAAATAATAGTTATGAGATAACTCTACCTCTATCCCCAGAGTTAGGATAAGGAATCCCTTTGGATCCTCATCTCTAACCCCATATCATATATATGATATCTTTCAGGTCATATTATTTTGACGCATAATATGAGAACATAAACATATATCGAATATAAAAAGTGAGAGAGAGGGTTTCACAAACTTGTATATCTTTGGGGACATAGAGATGAAGCTTCACTGGTCTTCAAAGCCAAGGAGAAAGATTATTCTCGATTTTGGACGAAATACTAATCGTCATAAGGTACTAAATTTATCTCTATGTTGTTGATTTGATGAAAAATCATGCGTTAAAGATCTAAAATTTTTGAAATTACTATCATTTTTCCTTCAATATATTCAATAAAAATTAAGAAATTACTTAAATAAGAAAGTACCTTCTCTTTTATGCAATATATTCATGAAAAATTAAGAAATGTCTAAAATTGTTATTTTAAAAATTACTTTAGATTTTTATTTAAAAAATTAATTTCAATAATTAAAGGTAAATATATGCAAATTTGATGGATAATTTAGTCATCAAAATAGTATGATTTTTTTCATAATTTATTTAAAAAATAAAAATGGGTTAAGTGTAATTCAATAAAAAAGGGCATTATGGTCATTTAATGAAAAATAACTAAGCATGGGGAGCTTTTTGCAACAAAATGTGATAGGTCAAGGGGTTTCGTGTACAAAATATAGTTTAGGGGGGTTATTTGCAAATTTGGACGTAGTTTAGGGAGGTTTTTTGAACTTTAACCTTAAAAACATATGTTATTCAATCGGTCAAGAAACTTAAAAAACAGGTCTTTGGTTAATTAAGATAATGCATTTGTTTTTTACTTGGATAAATATCACTGACACCTCCAGTGGTTAAACCTAGCTAATTTCACGTGACTACAATTTCATAATTTTTCGTCACTAACGCCCCATGTAGTTTGTGTCGTATATCACAAACACATTCTCTTGTAAAAGTATATCATGTCAGACTACTTTTTCACAATAAAATGACCCTATTGCCCTTTTACTTTTGCCTCAACACTTTTGAATGCTAAAAATTACCTATTTAACCCTGTGTTATGGACATAAATACCCTTTTGAACAACCTTATATATATATATATACTATAATATATATAACCTGTATATATAATTATTTATTTCCACAAATAATAATGTTAAAATAAAAAATTAAATTAAATTTTTTTTTTCTATATATATATATATATACTAGTGTATTGCCTGTGTCTACAACACTACAAAAAAATTTGTCGGGTTGAATAATTTTAAGGTGTGAGGGTAGGTGGATGTGTATGTGAATTTATGTATGAGTGTAGTGGGTGAATCGTGACCGTTAGATCGACGATAGAGAAAGTTATTTTAGACCATACATAGGCATAAATATTTTGAACCATAAGATTTTTAAGCATTTTTGACTGTTAGATTATGATTTTTTTTAGGGACATTCAAACACAATGCTTAAACGTAATATAGATATATTTACTTTCGTATTTCCATTAATAAAATGGGTTATACATATATATGTATATATATATATATATATGTATGTATATGTGTGTGTATCTAATATATGACTTTAAACCCCAAATCTTCGGCTGATTCTTCTCCTCCTACTGCTACTTTGACATGACTAAAATCGACGATGTCAACACTAAGAACCAGCTTCAGCCTCCATCGCCGAAAGCAGCCTCAGTCTCCATCGCCTTCTCTTTCCACACCACTATCTATGTCCATTTCTAGGGCTTGTCACCATTGGTTAATCAATTTGTTCAAGACATGAAGTGCTTTTATTTCACCAATGGAGAGAGAAGAGACGACGAAGATGTCGTCATTTCCAGGGCTTTGAAGGTGTTGTTGGCTCGGTCACTGAGTGTAGCTTTGAGAAGTGTTGATACGTGATGGTCAGAGTTTGACTCAGAGTCGAGACTTGATTGGGTTTTATGAGTTTTTGTCTTAGTGAAGGGCTAATGATCTACGGATGTTTACATTCGCCGAGACGGTTCAACCAAACTTTGATGATTGGGGAAGGAGAATTTGGGTGTGTTCAATGGATTCTTGTGGTTCGATTCAAATTCGTTCCTCTCTCATCAAACTGATTAAAAGTTCTTTGGTTTGCGATTTGACATTCTAATGCAATTTTGAGACAATTTGATTACTTTGTATATTTTTGTTTTCTTTATGAAATTTTGGAAAATCTAGATGATTTTTAATTTAATCATTCTTTCCCTAATTTTTTTGTGATTAGGAGTGGGGCTATGGTTAGAGGGGGGGGGGGGGGGTTGGAGATGAGAGAAAAAGAAACGATTTTTTTGTGATTAGGAGTGGGGCTATGGTTAGAGGGGGGGGGGGGGGGGTTGGAGATGAGAGAAAAAGAAACGATGGTGGTTTCTAATATTCGGTTCCCAGTGAGGCATTGTGGTCATTTTCATATTTTTATATTAAAATATATTTAAATAATCAGGGACAATCAGAACATTTTACATATTAAAAAAATAGAAAGGCTGACAGAGTGTGTTAGTGACGAAAAATCATGAAATTGTAGTCGCATGAAATTAGGTCAAACCTCAAGGGGTGTTAGTGATATTTATCTTTTTTATTTTTTATTTTTTCAATTTCTTCCAATATATTATAATAATTTAGTAAAATAGTAAAAGTTCAAGTTAAAAAATTTTTGGCTCAATATATTCATTTTTGCATGAAAATTTTGATTCATTTGATTTGGCTAATATGAATTAACATTTCAGGATGAACATAAGAGTAATGATAGACACAATGAAAGTTATCTCCGAATTCGGAAAGTGAATTACTCTCATCCATTGGATTGTTAAATTGTGGATCCGACTTGCACTAATGAAAGAATAAGAGTGATTCACTTTTCCAATTCGATGATAATTTTCATTGTGGTTGCATTACTCAACATTTATACATGCATGTATCTTATTAAACACACACCTCTTTATATGCAATGATGGAATAAAATCTGAAGTCTACAAAATACAGAGTGATTCATATAATAAAATTCAAAATCAACGTTGAGGCCTATTAGCTCAGCTGGTTAGAGCGTCGTGCTAATAACGCGAAGGTCGCAGGTTCGAGACCTGCATGGGCCAAAAAAAAAAAATCCTAAATTCACTATGTTACCCAGTTAATGTAGCAAGTGCATTTAATTCTTAAACCCTAAACTCTATTATCTTGATTAAAAAAATAATGTTAGTCCATCAAGTAAATCAACAGGTGATTGGTTAATTAATAAGATATAATGCTTTTTATTTTTTAATTTTTTAATTTCTTCCAATATATTATAATAGCATAATGTTATTCCATCAAGTAAACCAACATGTCTTTGGTTAATTAATAAGAGATAATGCTTTTTATTTTTTCAATTTCTTCTAATATATTATAATAATTTTTTAAGTTCCCTTATCCTTTTCTAGCTTCTGATCGGAGAAATTTAGTTCGAAAAATCTTCTAGCAGGGCTTTGTTTTATAGTGGTAGGTCCAACTAATAGATTTGCATTATGACATTCTCAGAAAGTATGAAGAGATCGGACCAATAGATTTGCATACTAAAAAAATTTAATCATACATGTGATTAACGAGTGAAATAATTTCTCGTTATCAAAAAAATATAAAATTCAAATTAAACAGTTAACTTTCTTAACCTGGAAGCTTCCATGTTTTATTAAAAATATATGTGACACGGTATAGTCATTTTTTCATGAAAAATCAGAACTTTTGATTTGGCTGATATGAATGAACATTTCAGCATGAACATTTGTATATGTTTTCTAATTAAACACATACACCTCTCTATATGTCAATGGGGGAGTAAAATCTGAAGTCTCCAAAAGAGAATATGATTATATGAAATAATAAAATTCAAAGGCAATCGTAGAGGCTCATTAGCTCAGTTGGTTAGAGTGTTGCCCTACCAGCACGAAGGTCACTGATTCGAGACCTGCATATGCCAAAATAATTTGCTTTGTTTCATGAAATTGACAATGTATACCTTTTATTATATAGCAATTTGTTGTTTGTGCCCCCGGGGATACATTAATAATACTTGCAATGAGTCAACTATCAAATCTTTATTGTATTTTGTATGAACTTTTCACCACTATTCTCTTTAATTTACATTTCCTTCACAATCCATAACTCATTGAAAACGATCGTTTAAGACAATTAAAAAATGTGCACATCAAGAAAACCAACAGGTCTTTGGTTAATTAATAAGAGATAATGTTATAGCTTTTCATTTTTTATTTTTTCAATTTCTTCCAATGTATTATAATAATTTAGTAATATAATAAAAGTTCAAGTTGTTCAAAGTTGAAGCAGATCCACTCCTATCAAATATTTTTGGGATTCCCTTATATTCCATGTCATTTAATGGTCAACCCATGTTCTAAAGTGGTTCCATATTTTGTGCCATTTCTTCCTTCATTTTTGGAACACTTCTGATAGTCATTTTCAGCTTGTGCCAAGTCTCCCCTTCTTGGCTTAAATTTCTTTCTCCTACGTGCTTGCAGAATCAACTGCACTTTGAATTAGTCGAGCAATGCCACGTGTCAGCTTTCTGTTAGTTTTTCTACTGACTTAGAATTTTGCCCAAACAATCTTCCACTTCCAAAGTGGAAGTTGTAATCAGTCACTTGCCTAGTTTATAGTTGGGTTGGATGAGTGGTCTTTCTTGCAAAACTCCACTACGATCATGGGTGGTTGCCTTCTCCTAAAATCTCTCCCATGGTATTGAAGTGGTTGCTTCTTTCTAGGATTGAACCAAGTGGCAATCATCAAAGCCTCTCCTGCATATCAATACATCACTCATTTGGTGACAAGTGTGACCTTTTTAATAAGCCACGTGTCCACCTTTGTTTGACTTCTCACCGAAATTTCTGAAATATAACAACTTCCATTTGGAAGTGGTAGTCAACCACTTGCCAACCTTCCACTAGTAATTGGTAGCGACAGTCTTCCACAGCCAAGTAGCTGCCAAATTGGGTATAGACATACGTTATCAAAGTTGTTCAAGGTTGAAAGCTTCTGATTGGAGGAATTTGGTTGGAAAAATCTTGGGCAAATTCCTTTGACTTCCCCTAAAAATTTTCCTAATTACTCTCAAATTAAAGTTTTAAGATATGGTGATCAACATTTCTTAAAGTTTGGTTAACTTTACTCTAGTATCCTTGTCGTTAATTGATATTCAACTTCGTCAAGGTCAATTAACATAAAAAAAAATTAAAATGCCAAAACTACCCTCGATGGCGGTAGTGCTGATATTGCATTTGATGGAGAAAATCTATATATAATACATGTTAATATTAGTCAAAAGATAAGAAATTGATGTTATTTTTGCACAAAAATATAATAACTTGAAGGTACTTTTGTAATTATATATTAGATGTGATTTTGTTTAACAAATCGTTAATCTGACATGGTTGTCAGAGTAATTTTGTAAAGATTTTAATTTGAGAGTAATTAAGTCAAATCTTAATAGAAGTCAGAGTAACTTATCCAAAAATCTTTATTAAAGCCAAAAGTTGGACTGACATGGCATTATTTTATACTGTAGGTCCAACTCATAAGATTAATCTTTTTTTCGTATGCAAATCCATTGGTCCAATCTCTTCATACTCCTCTTAGAAACCTTTCTTAGGTTAGGCCCCCGAGCTTAAGACCTTGGGCCTAAAAGTTTCATGGAGTTTCATTTCCAAGCCCAAATCCAAATGTGGGTTGGGCTTGTCTAAGCATGACCTATGAAAAAAAAGTTGTTGTTTTGAATCAAATTGGAAATTTGTATATTATTCTTCCTTGATTGGGTTAGGATATATTTGTTAAAGAATTAGAAGCTTTTGGTACATTAAAATCTCTCACAACTATTCATGGTCCAGAAGAAAATTTTCAGAAACTACAACAATGCTCTGGGAGAGACTCAACTCTCTACGTATGATTTACTTTGCAAAGAGAAGAGATATTACTAGATTGTAGGCCTTGGTAAATCCGTGTCTAGGGACATTACCAAACACGGAATGGGTAATGAAAGACGTACTATGATCTGATTTGATGCTTAATTTTTTCAGAGACCTTGTCTGATTGGTTAGAATTGAATTATATTCCGCTAATCTCAAACATGTTAGGCTTATTCAGCTCATTGAGTAAAGTCAATGAAGAATTCCTAGTTCATTGAATCATTGGCCAGATGTGTTTCTGATCTTGAGAACATTGACTTGCTTTTCTTTTCCTTGGGAAAACAAAAAGTACTTCATTTGATAGCCTTTCCACTTTCGATAAGCTTCTATATATATATATATATATATATTTGGCATGATAAGCTTCTATATGGCTATCATGAATATCCCTAATATTTGTGATTTGTGCCATTCAGTTATAGAATCTCATTCCCATCTATATTTTCAGTGACACTCCTCTTCTATTGTTTGGAACTATTTTTCAAGCCAAATGTGGTTTAGTGACCCTTCTCTTCTATTGTTTGAAACTATTTTTCAAGCCAAATGTGGCTTTCATATTTAGTCCCTTGATTGTAATTTCTACTGCCCAGTGGGTCTTGAGCCATTGGAATTCCTTCCCCAAATCTGTGAAGCACATGCACACTACAAAGAATTTGATATTTTGCAACAAAAATGTTTGTCTTTAAAAATAGCAAATACAATATTAAACAAAAAAAAATTTCTGTGGCTAATAATACTTTCATCGCCTATTGAACTATTTGTTGTAATGATGGCTCACAAGTTTTCCATACAAAGAAGTGCTTATTTTACTTAACAAAAAACATATAAAAATTTGCAGTTGTGCATGACCTAGTTTGAAATTAAATTTAGGTTAGCAATAAAATCTTTTTTTGTATGGCCTTGATCACTGGTGAATATAAAGAATAGGAAGGAGGAGAAATTAAAATAGACCAGCCGAACTACTTTTTAATGGGGAAGGGTTAAGTGTAAGAAACACTCTCACTATATAAAAAAGGTGCAAAAAACATCCCTCCAATTTAGTATACTCATATCACATTCCACTAATTGTCTCCGATGAGCAAATACCCCCTTTGGACTAGATTCCGTTCAGAAATGTTCGTTGACCAGCATATCTAACTTAAACATTAAATGAAATTTCAAAACTATCTTTTTCTAAAGACCATAATGCCCCTCTATATAAGTTAAGACCTTTGGCTAATTCATTCTCTCCCTAACTGATTTTTCTCTCTCTCTTGCATACATACATTTATACACGTCTATACAAACACACATACAATACACACACACACACACACACACACACATATATATAAACATTTCTTTTTCACTTCATATTCATTTCACCATTAATTTCTTGTGTCCAATTCTATGTATATGTATAAACATACATACCCACAATCATCAAATTGTGCCTTTTATACGAACTGAATTACAGTGGACATATTATATATAAATCCATCGTATATACAATATATATAGGCATTGTTACCTTCCAAAATATATATCCGTGTTATGGGTTTAACTTACAATATATACGTGTTGTGGGTTTAAAATTTTGGGTACATTGATTTTGATTTTTCTTCAACTATTTCTCTATTATAGTGGGCTTCCTCTTCCTTCTTGGTGCAATAATTCATGCTACTCCAATGTAATCAAAGGCACAAATCTCATATGCAGTCAAACCCACTTCCCTTTGTCCTCTGTCTTTTCAATCACGATTGAACCCAAATTGCAATTCCATAATGATGGATATATCAAGAAAATGATTGAAGTGAAATTAGCCTGCAATATACGAAACTTTATAGAAACATGATAGATGAGATGAATTCAATATCTAATACACATACAATACATATATATATATACACACACATACAAGAGCGATTCGGTGTGGACACGAGAACGAAGGCTTGTTCATCGGCGCGGCTCGCTCTCGCTTCCTTTTCATATCAAAGGGTCATCGTTCTCGTACTGCCTCGTCGATCGCAATTTCTAATCCTCCGGTGACTCAGTCACAGCTTCATTTCTCCGGAACTCCAAAATTAGCACCTTCTTCTACGTCGGACTCATTGGACTTGGCGTCGGTGGTCAGATCCTCTCGATCCCACCATCGGTATTTACAGTCGATGGGAGTGGGAGAGGAGGGATCATTGTCAACTTGGGACAGTTGACGATAGAGAGAGAGAGGGTGAAATAGTTGATGATATAGATAGAAAAATTGTTGTTTGGATATAAAAACGAGGTCATTACAAACACGTGCCTTTTGGATATTTTGTAATGTTTCTTTATTATTATTATTATTATTTTATACCAGCGTATTTTTGTTATTTTTTATTTTGAGTTAAATACACTGGCCTCCCTTGTGCTCTAATTACACACAATTATTATGTTTGTAAAAAAGTTACACTCACCTCTCTCTTGTTCAAATATTGACTAAAATGCCCTCCATTTTATAAATGGTAAGTAACAATCATTTTCAAATAATGAGGGTATAATGATCATTTCAACGTGTTGAAGGGAGATGAGTGTAACTATTTTACAAACATAATATTCGTGTGTAATTAGACCAAACCTGAGGAAATGTCAGTGTATTTAACCTTTTTATTTTCGGTACCAGAAAATTGATCATTTGTCCTTATTTGAACAATTTTAAAACTGTAGGGGGTTAGTTGATCATCAGGGAATATTTTTTCACTTTATAGTGAGGGTGTTTCTTCCACTCAACCCAATGGGGAATAATGCACATTTTTGTTCCCTATAAAACTAGCGATTTTAAAATGTAAGCACATACATGATAATAGAACATTAGAAAAGTTATATTCATGATAGATCAAAGAACATGAATCTTATATATATATATATATATATATATATATATACCAAATATGCCCTAAGAAATTTATAGTTACAGAAATGTCTCTAGCATACAATTACAAAAATGCCCCTAACACATTATAAGTACCCTTAACTAGAAATTGCTTTTGACATATAATTACATAAATAAATACCCCTAACACAAAAGGAGTCTTTTAGCCGAAGGGATACAAAAAGAGACAATATCTTAATCACACCCATTCCCCCCAACCATAAAACATGGAGCTCAAAAGAAAATGAGTGATGATATATAGTACGAATTCATATTGATCCAAAAGAGAGTAATGTGAATGGGGTGGAATAGAGACTGGTCCCAAAGGAAGTAATGTGAGTCGGGTGGTGGTTCAAATGCAGACTATATATTATTCGAAGAAACCCCTAGGTAACATCCGCAACATGCAAATCTCAGACGAGTATCTATCAATACAAGGACGAATCATCAGTTTCTCTAGAACTGTCGAATTCTTCAAGAAATACTCTTACCATTTTCAGCTAATCACTTTTCCGTTCAAACCACTTAATTTCAACCTCCTTTAAATGAAACAATGAACAAAGCAGCACATTTTCAGGTGGATACCAATGACATGTTGTTTGGTTTTCCTCAAATGTATCTTCTAAAAGTAGTTCCTAATAAAAATATATATATAAATAGTAACAACTCTCATTTAATTGCATTGGTAAATTAATCAAACGAAACCTTGGTGTTCTACCTCAAAAATAAGTGTTTCCAAATGTGGCGAGAATTCAAAAAAATCTAGTATCAATCTCCATGCGACCTTATTATATACCTTAAACAAATTCAGCTACACGTTCTTCCATAGATCCATCAAGAGCATAAATGTGAAACACACTAATATTTTTGAACTTTCATCTTTTTATGGACAACTCTCCAAGAAGAGGAGAGCCAGAAAATAGTCTATTAATTGAGATATTATCCAAAATTTCAAGTGCTTCAATTAGGAGGATTTTGAGATTATGGAGACAAACCAAAGTAGTCACATTGGAGAACAACAAATGTACCAACCAGTTCAAGTACGACCAAACTTGTACAAGTAAAAACCTCATCATAACTTCGAGTAAATTCAAACTTTGATATTTAATTAACAACATAAATTTATAATACTAATTAAAGAAAATGAGTGTTTTTAGGTTTAGGTTATAAAAGTTAATATATACAATAATTTCAATATAAAATATGTTAAAGGGATCGGATCGGATTGAATTTCTGGGCATCCAATCCGTGATTCTATCCGTTCCTAACGGATTCCTATTTTTCAATCCATCACAGATCCATTAGTTATCGAATTCGCGCAGATTAGATTGGATTGTATCAAATTCACGAATTTTTTTTGCACCCTTACCTACCGATGACCATTGGTGTGAAAGAGTCCCTCGTTATCCAAAAATAGAAAAATCAAATCCAACAGTTAACTTTCTCCTCATGAAGTTTTCATGCTTTATTGAAGATATATGTGGCTCAATATAATCATTTTTGCATGAAAATTCTAATATATTTTTTTGGCTAATATGAATTAACATTTCATTATGAACATTTGTATGTCTTATTAAACACATACACCTCTCTATATGTTTTTTTTTTTATCATGGAAATCAAGTTACAAAGATAATACCGAAATCACAAATGATAGAGAAGATATTGATAAAAAGAGTTCAAAAAACCTCACAGCGAACAAAAAGGAATGAGGAGCCACTACCACTGATCCAAAACTCGATGTGTCGCCCGCACCTTAACCGCTAGCTGGTGAATACGCCACCAAACCAGTACATGAGTAGATCAAACTAGAAGGAGAAGAACCCGCACATGAGTAGATCAAACTAGAAGGAGAAGAACTCGCACATGAGTAGATCAAACCATGACAAAACAAACCCGAACAAGAGCAGAATTAGTTGAACAAGATCATATCAAGCCGCGAGATAGAACAAACAAAACATGGCAAACACAAATCCAACCATGCCTGCCGGAGGGGGAGACTAAGAGCCACGCTTGCCAGCAAAGAAAAAAATATATAATATGACTGATATAATTTAGGGTCAGGTGATAACTCCCTGTGGTATGCATATAGTGCATATAACCCCCTATATGTTCCAAAAAGTCCTTTAACTTCACTTTAGGTGCAAAGGAGGGTCTGACGTTAGTTTGTCGTTAACATAGTATTGAAAGGACTTAAATACCCTTTTTACAACTGACCTAAAAATAGAAATATTAAAAAGACAAAAAAGGAATCTCTCTTATCCCTTTCTCATCTCTCATCTGCAAGGCAACCCTATATATATATGGTATATCACAAAGTCACATATTTATGATATTCATATATATATATATATATATACACACACACACACACACACATAGACGATTGAATAACAAATATAACATACATATCACCATTTTGGTTATGCACTGTCTCACACACGATTTTCTCTCATTAGTTTATCTTATCCTCTTTTTCTTTCACGATTTTCTCTCTCTCTTCCACGATCTTTTGGTGCTGACAAGAGAGGATGATGGCTGTGATGAGCAGAATACGACAAAGAATGGGTCTTCAGGCCAATTATCGACCATGACTCTATTGTCATCTTTGGCAACAACACCATCGTGTTTGTAAATAGTAGGGTTCAATTGTGCTAGAGGAACGATTCTCACTCAAGGCTAGGCTAGAGAACAGTGAAAGGAGATTAGGAGGTGAGGATTGATTGGGAGAGAGAGAAGGCAAAAGGAATATGAAATTGGGAGGGACTCCTCCATGATCTGTCAAAATGCCCTCTTGTGCCATAAATGCACCGATATTTATAGAGCTTCTTGCACAGATCCTTGACAGCTATCATGACGTCATGCTGACGTCATGTGTCCAGTCCATTATTCCTTTTAGTCAGTCTGCGGGTATGGTTGACAAACCCTTCTCTCAAGCCACCATGACACAACAACCCAATTTTTCGTCGCTTAAAAGACTACATTCATGAGGGAAAGCTACCCATTAACCCTCCCCATGCCTTCACGCGTCCCTACTAATATATGTTTAATACCACCTCTTTATAGTTGCCCATTTACATTCAACGATCTTTTAAGAGCGTGTGAATGCACAATCCTACATTTGCCTATGTCACATTTCCTAAGGTGTGTCTTAACCATCCAAATTCATTAATCACCATTTGATTAATCACAACAATGTCCTAATAAAATCCATTCATGAGCGTACACATCCCTTCATTCAATAATTTTGTGAGCTCCAAGTGCAAAATTCATTCCTATCTTATATTCACTTTTGCCACAAGAAAAATCACTCGAAAACATCGAAAACACCCTACACTGCTTATCGAGACATACCTATGAGAGGATATTGCCCCCCAATTCCTTCCCATCATTCACAAGTTAAAGCCACTTGCAACTGCTTAATGAGTTAAAGCCACCCATGACTGCTAACCTTAACCTTCGTGAGTTAAAGCACAAAACAACAATGGAATTCAGCACCAAGCAACAACTTATTTTAGCAAAAACAACAATTTGTTTCAGCACCAAACAACAATAGAATTCAGCAAAAAAAATAATAGTTTCAGCACCAAACTCATAAAAAAAAAACAACAATAGTTTCAGCACCTAACAACAATATAATTCAGCAAAAAATAGCATTAGTTTTCGCACCAAACTCATAAAAAAATAGCAATAGTTTCAGCACCTAACAACAATAGAATTCAGTAAAAAAACAACAATAGTTTCAGCACCAAACAGCAATAGAATTCATAAAAAAATAGCAATACAAATGAATTTTCTAGAAACAAATAGGTTCAATGACACTTAGAAAATAGAATTCCATATTTTAGTAAACATGCGTTTGAAACAAATTTTCAACAAGGTCAAGACCATAACATATGCAACTCAGAAATTTTGAACAACAACAAATAGAAACAGATTTCATAAAACACTTAACTGAGATTACATAAACATAAATCGATTAGGCCAATCAACATATATGATTTCAGAAGTCACTTAACAGAGATTACAGACAGATGAACCATGAAATAGTAATAATCATGAAATACACAAATCACACATGAATCATATAACATGCGCTTGTGATTTATGTGTGTCAACAACAAATCCTCAACTGGTGCGCCTGTGCTTGTGAGTATGTATATATGTAAATACTCTAACTGTTGTGCGCCTGTGAGATGTGAAAGAGAGTAGATCAAAAAGATTATACCATTGAGTCAATTTTATTGATGCCGACAGAGATGAATCGAGATGAACGATTAATAGACCAGGTTCTGAGATGATACACGAAGAACGAACAAACTCTATTCACACTAGCGATAAAAGGAATCACGATTCTGATGGTTTGATCAATGAAGATGATACATAAAGAACTATGAAGGCGCTGACGATGAAGATTTCAGTATCTCAAGACTCAAACAATGATGATTCCAGTGATCGATGGTGCCAAACAAAGATGATTCCAGCAATCAATGACGTCAAATAGAGATGATTTCAATTATCGATGATGTCGAATAGAGATAATTCCAGCAATAGATGATGTCAGTGAAGAAGATTCCAACGATCGATGATGTCGGCGAAGATTCCATGAGATCATTAAATATCAATACAGAAATTTTGGAAGATGAATCGTCAAAGAACGATTATGCAACTTAGAATATAAGATCGTCAATGAACGATTCCATGAGATCGTTAAGTATCAATACAAAAGTTTTGGAAGATAAAATCATCAAAGAACAATTCTACAACTCATAACATAAGATCATCAACGAACGATTTCATAAGATCGTTGAGTATCATATCAATATAGATGTTTCAGAAGATGAAATCATCAAAGAACAATTCTGTAACTCAGAGTATAAGATTGCCAATGAACGATTCCATGAGATCACTGAGTATTAATACAAAAGATCAGATCCCAAGACACCATATGCCCATCGATTGCCGACTCAGTCGAAGATGATGAACAGAGATTCAAGAATCTCTCGTTCTCTCACCAAGCTCTCCAGTCTCATTCAAGAGAGATATTAACATGGATTTTCTCTTTCTCTGAATCTTTCTCCATTTTTTTCCCCTCCATCACAGGTTGCCACAACTGCTCTAGAATACCTTGAACCAGCAATGGTGTGAAGTCATCCTCCCTAGTGGAGTTGCATAATGTAAATAGTAGGGTTCGATAGTGCTAGATGAATGATTCTCACTCAAGGCTGGGCTAGAGGACAGCGAAATGAGATTGGGAGGTGAGGATGTCTTGGGAGAGAGAGAATGCAAAAGGAATATGAGACTGAGAGGGGCTCCTCTATGATCTGTTAAAATGTCCTCTTGTGCCACAAGTGCACCGGCATTTATAGAGCACCTGGCACAGATCCTTGACAGCTATCATGACGTCATGCTAACGTCATGTGTCCAGTCCATTATTCCTTCTAGTCAGTCTGTGGGTACGACTGACGAACCCTTCTCTCAAGCCACCATGCCACAATAACCCAATTTTCTGTCACCTAAAAGACTATATTCATGAGGAAAGGTTGCCCCTTAACCTTCCCCATGCCTTCGCGCGTCCCTATTAATATATGCTTAATACCACCTCTTTACATTGTTCACCGAGAAAAAAAACCAGAGGAAGAAATCAAGTCAGCATCGTCCTGTTCTCCGGCGAAGACACCATCGTTTTCTCGACAACATAAAATGATTTCTTGACCCTTTCTCTATAATTTTATTAACTCTAATTGATTAAAAAAATAATTTGATTAACTTTGATTGATTAAAGAAACTATAGATGTCATCGGATTGTTAACTTTAAAGTCCATATCCATACCTATATTTTTCAAGCCATGTAGCAACAAAATAACAAAATGCTTATATGGTGATTGATGAAGGAAGAATTGATGAAAAATCTAAGAATAAAGCCCTAGCTATTGCCTCAAATGTCCAACTTTATGTATTTTCCAAAATTACATATTTTTATCGAACTCATTGAGATGTTAAAAAACTATGATGATAAGTCTTTGTTAACTTGCTTGGCTGCTAGCTGCAATGAAGACAGTACGTACTTAAGTGAAAAATATAATGCTAAACCATAAACAATTATATATATATATATATATGAGGAGTTTTTTTTCTCCGATTCTGTGACTTTGTTTTGGATATTTTGACGTTGGCAGGAACAGAGAGACAGGGGTGGAATTTAAATAAAAACCTTTTGAGGGCTTTTTCTGTATATGAAAAGGTTATTTTAGGGATTTTATGTATTAACCAGGTCATGTGCGTCGAACATGACTCACTAACGGTCATTTTTTAACGGTTCATTGACGACAAGGTTTTGTTTGCAGTGCTTATATACACAAAGTAAAGAATAGGGATGTCATTTATACATTGTTGATACTATAGTGGTGTTATTTGTACTTTACCCTATAATTTAACTTAGAACACAAGTTGAGGCCAATTAGCTCAGTTTGTTAGAGCGTCGTGCTAATAACGCGAAGGTCGCAGGTTTGAGACTTGCATGGACCAAAAAAATTGCAATAATACTTGCAATGAGTCATGATTCAAATCATGCCATCTATCGAATCTTTAATTGTATTTTGTATGGACATTTTCACCACTATTCTTTTGATTATTTACATTTATACCATAGCAATCCAAAACTCATTAAAAATAGGGTAAATTGCAAAAAAAACCCTTCCTGAACTATTGATTTGTTTCAAATCAAGACATACCCATCACTAAAGATAATTTTACACATTCTTATTAAATTTGTTCTTTATTATTAAATTATCTTTATTATCTTTTCACTTATATAAATATTAATTATACCATTTACCTTAATTATATTATTGGTATCGATTTATCATAACAATAAAAAAAAATACACAAAGTTGTAATTACAACCAAATTTAGTCATTTTCTAAAATGATTAACTTATTATTAAAACTTTACTATTTATAATAAAACTTATTATACCCAACTTAAACTTTTTGACTTTAAAAAATGCCTTTTTATCATACAATATATTCATGAAAATTTAAGAAATTACTTAAATAAAAAGTACCTTTTTTCATGCAATATATTTATGAAAAATTAAGAAATTTCTCAATTTTTTTTAAAAAGAATTACTTAATATTTTTATTAAAAAAATTAATTTCAAGAATTAAAGGTAACTTTATGCAAATTTGATGGAGAATTGTCATCAAAATAGTATGATATATTTTCATATTTTATTTAATAAGAAAAATGGGTTAAGTGTAATTCAACAAGAAAGGGCAGTATGGTCATTTAATGAAAAATAACTAAGCATGGGGAGCTTTTTGCAATAAAATGTGATAGTTCAAAGGGTTTTGTGTACAACATATAGTTTAGGGGGGTTACTTGCAAATTTGGACATAGTCGAGGGAGTTTTTTGCACTTTATCCTTAAAAACATAATGTTATTCAATAGTTTAAGAAACTTAAAAAATGTCCACATCAAGTAAACCAACGGGTCTTTGGTTAAGATAATGCAATTGCTTTTTACTTGGATAAATATCACTGACACTTCTAGAGGTTTAACCTAATTTTACGGAACTACAACTTCATGATTTTTCGTCGTTAACACCTTCTATAGTTTATGTTGTATATCACAAACTCCCCTCTTACCAAAAGTATATCGTGTCAGAGAACTTTTTCATGATGAAATGACCATATTACCCTTTGACTTTTGCCCTAACACCTTTGAATACTAAAAGTACATATTTAACCCTGTGTTATGGACATAAATACCCCTTTAAACAACCTTATATATATACTATAATATATAGAACCTGTATATATAATTATTTATTTTCATAAAGAATAATGTTAAAATAAAAAAGTAAATTAAATTTTCTTTCTTTTTCTCTCTCTCTCAATATATATATATATATATATATACACACACTAGCGTATTGTTTGTGCCTACGTCACTATGAAAAAAATTATTGGACTGAATCATTTTAAAGGTGTGAGGGTAGGTGGACGTATATGTGAATTTATGTATGAATTTAGTGGGTGAATCGTGACGGTTAGATTGACGATAGAGATAGTTGTTTTAGACCGTAGATAGACATAAATATTTTGAACTATAAGATTTTTAAGCATTTTTGACTGTTAGATTATGATTTTTTTTAGGGTAATGTCACTCAGGCAAAATTCTTAAACATAATTCGTAGGGAGAAACATTTACATCCATTAGATGCATGTGATGAGTGTATGTGGTGGGACCTACCACATACATCTAATGGATGTAAATATTTCTGCCTAAGAATTCTGCCTGAGGAGCATTACCCTTTTTTTTAGAGAGATTCAAACACGATGTTTCAATGTAATATAGATATATATAATTTCTTATTTCCATAAATAATTTTCTTTCTTATTTCCATAAATAATAATTGTTATACATATATACATAAACCCCCAAATCTTCAGTTAATTCTTCTTCTCCTATTACTACTTTGACATCACCAAGATTGGCGGCGTCAACACTGACAACAAGCTTTAGCCTCCATCGTCGAAATCCGCCTCAGGCCCCATCGCCTTCTCTTTCCACGCCACTATCTATGTCTATTTATAGGGCTTGTCACCATTGGTTGATCAAATTGTTCTAGATATGAAGTGCTTTTATTTCACCAACGAAGAGAAAATGGATGACGAAGATGTTGTCGTTTCTAGGGCTTCAAAGGTGTCGTGTGCTCGGTCAATTAGTGTAGCTTTGATCAGTGTCGATACGTGACGGTCCGAGTTTGACTCAGAATCGAGACTCGATTGGGTTCTACGAGTTTGAGTCTCACTGGATGGCTAATGATCTGCAGATGTTCACATTCGCCGAGTTGAAATCGACAACAAGAGGGTTCTACCAAACTTTGATGACTGGGAAAGGAGGATTTGGGTGTGTTGGCTTCTTGTGGTCCGATTCAAATTATTTCCTCTCTCATCAAATTGATTAGAAATCCTTTGGTTTACGATTTGACATTCTAATGTAATTTCGAGACAATTCGATAACTTTGTATATTTTTTTCTTTATGTAATTTTGGAAAATCTATAACCAAATCGTGTGTGTATATATATATATATATATTGTATGGCAATTTAATCACTTTTTGCTTTTTTTTTTTTTTTTTGTGATTAGGGGTGGTGGCTATGGCTAAAAGGTGGTGGGGGGGGGGGGGGAGAAGAAGAAGCAGTGGTGGTTGGTATTTTGGGTGTGATATTGGGTTTCCGATAAGGCATTGTGGTCATTTTCATATTCTAATTTTTTTAATTAAAATATACTTAAATAACTAGAAGCAATTAGGACACTTTACATATTAAAAAAGTAGAAAAAGTTAAGAGGTGTTAGTAACAAAAAATTATGAAATTGTAATTGCATAAAATTATATTAAATCTCATTGTGTGTGTAGTGATATTTATCCTTTTATTTTTAATTTTTTTCCAATATATTATAATAATTTAGTAAAATAGTAAGAGTTCAAGTTAACAAAGTTGTGGCTCAATATGGTCCTCATTGCATGAAAAATCTGATCATTTGATTTGGTTAATATGAATTAACATTTAGTATGAACATTTATATATGTATCTTATTAAATACACACACCTCTTTATATGTCAATGATGGAGTAAAATCTGAAGTTACAAAATACATAGTGACTGATATAATAAAATGCAGCATCATTGTGTGGCCTATTAGCTCAGTTGGTTAGAGCGTCGTGCTAATAACGCGAAGGTCGCAGGTTCAAGACCTGCATGGGCCAAAATATTTTTCGGCATCTAATTTTTTCCTTCTCTTTTCACCAAGTAAACCAATAGGTCTTTCGTTAATTAATAAGACATAATGCTTTTTATTTTTTCAATTTCTTCCAATATATTATAATAATTTAGTAAAATAGTAAAAGTTCAAGTTTTTTGCCATGAGGTTGAAACAGATCCTCTCCTATCAAATATTTTTGGGGTTCCCTCATTGTCTTCTTAGCTGAAAGCTTCTGATTGAAGAAATTTGATTGGAAATTTTTTTATTAAACCCAAAAGTTGGACTAGAATGGCTTTGTTTTATAGTGGTAGTTGCAACTAATAAGATTAAGGAGAGTGTAGCCAATTCGGATTTTTAAAAATTTTGAAATACATTTTTTAAGTGACATATGTGAATTCTTGGTTTCATAGACTTTTATTACAGACTTTCATTGATTTATATGGACTTCTATTAGAGACTGTGGTCGGTTTTTATAGCCTTGTATTGATTTTTTTAATAAATTTTATTTATTTGTATCCTTGAATTCTATTTTTGCGGACAAGTAAACCAATGGCTCAAGGGCTAATATAATGCAAAATGGATAATCTATCATCTAATATAGTGTCTAAAAATTATTGTGTAGTACAAATATTCCAAGAAAGAGCGGGGATAATAAAGTAACTCACTTGATGAACAGAAATTGCATATCAACATTTTCTCATATTTTAATCGCACATTATGAAAAAAGAGAGAAAAAAAAGTACAGATATTACTTATAGGGTTTGGGTTAAATTATTAGATAGATAATTGGAGAACCTTGAACTCCGGTTATATTGGATTATTAATTTGACTTCATGATCAATCCATGTGTCTTAAAGGATTGATCCGTAACAAATAGTATAGAGAAATTAATCCCTCCAATAGTGCGAGAGATTGATCAACTTGCTGAAAACTCGAGTTTTCACAAGTTTTTCTAATTCAATAGAAGGAGAGAGAACCTGAGAATAGTAAAGAGAAAAACCAAAAAAGAAAAAAGGAGTGTACCTTGAGATGAATAAAGGTTGTTCGTATTCTGCACGGAAAAAAAAAAAACCACTACCAAAATCTACAAGGAAAGGTTGAATTTGTTATGGGTTTCGGTATTATAACTTACACCCTCAAATCCACCACTTAATAAAATATTTCAAAATATATGACTTTTTGAATACACATAGACTTTTGTATACTTTTTAAAAGTCTTAATTGAATACATTATATTTGTATGAATTCTTTAAAAGTCTGAATTGAATACACCTGACTTTTAAAATCTTAATTTAATACACCCTCCTAAATCATTTTTAGTACGCAAATCTATTGATCCAATCTCTTCATACTCCTTGCGAATGTCATAATGCAAATCAATCAAATTCTTAGAAACCTTTCTTTGGTCCAGCCCTTGAGCTTAAGACCTTTGGTCTAAAAGTGTCATGGAGTTTCATTCCAAGCCCAAATCTAAATGTGGGTTGGGCTTTCCTAACCATGACCTATGGAATAAAGCTGCTCTTTTGAATCAAATTGGGAATTTGGATATTATTCTTCCAACAACAGGGTTGAATGGGTTGAGATCTATTTGATAATGAATAGAAGCTTTTGGCAAATTAAAATTTCTCACAACTATTCATGGTCTAGAAGAACATTGATTGTGGTGGGTTCTTTTGCTAATTTTTGAAATTGAATTAAAATTCGAACCGGATAATATTCTTGTTGGATAGGAGCCTGTGTACTATTAAAATTTTTGAAAAACCGTTGTCTTTTATTTGTATTTTCTTGAGTGAAAAATTCTTTCCCAAGTATTTCTTTATCAATTGTGAACCTTTTTTCGGTAAATATACCTTTTATCTTTCGTTTCAGAATAAGTTTGAGATAAATTTGGCGAAATAGTTTCTGATCCAGGGCTTTTAAATTGTTGGGCATTGTGGAAAGGTAGGAAATTTTCACCTATTTTAAAATACCTTGAAAGTTCTTTTGTAAGTTGTTACAAAAATTGGTTGCTTTATAATTTGAGTGCAACTTGGGTTGGTTAATTTGAACAATTTTTTGTTTTGAAGTGAAAGAGAAGGGGGCTCTGTTCTTAAGAAAAAAGGGGCTATTAGGATTTACTACAAAAGAGATATCTAAATGCAAATGATACAACTTTGGCTTATACTTCACAACTATACATTGCAAAATACCATTTTTAATCTCTCTCTCTCTCTCTCTATCTATATATATATATATATATATATATATATATATTAAGTGAAATTGCTTCATTCAGACAAAATTTACATAGAACTAGAGAGAGAGAAGGGGACTCTATTCTTAAAAAAAAGAGGTCATTAGAGTTTTTAGTTCATCTTACAAGTTGCATTAGCCGCGCACCACCAATCAACCAAATTTTTTTTGTAGTGTTACAAAAATTAGTTTAGTTGCAGTTTTTGAAAACTCAATTAAGCAAATATCTAGTTTTCAAGTAACTGTGTTTTATAGCTCTTTAAAAATAGTTTTTTGTTTTATGAGTCCTTGAGAAATGTCTCAGAAAAAGCAAGCCATTTATTTGTAGAAGTACTAAAATTCCAATGTTTTGCTGAGAGCACTAAAATTTTTGATAGATAAATAAAAAAAGAAAGCTTAATATACTAGTAATTATGTACATTTTATGAAATCCAAAAGCAAATTATAAATTTGGCTAAACCAAGTTCAAATACTACAACTACAAAGAATTCTTAGCCAGGTGGCCCAATAGTTGAGTCTCTTGGAGTTAGTCGTTAATTTCGACGTCTAGTATTCAACTTTCATATAGCGTAAAAGCACGTGAGTTTAAATTATATATGTGATTTACGAGCGATTGTACATATTCAACATTTATCTTACAGCCTTGTCCATCGATAACCACCCAAAAACGGACCACGCCTAAAATTGGGCCAAGTTCTAATTTTCAAATTGACTCTTTAATAATACGATCAGCCAAGTCTTATTTGGCTACCACAGGAGCAATTGTTCATGGCCATTATGGCAAAATCCTTTGCGAAGGAGATACATTAGTTATATTTATATATGAAAAATCAAGATTTAGTGATATAACGCAAGTCTTCCAAAAGTGGAACAAGTGTTAGAAGTACATTGGATTGATTCAATATCGATGAATGACCACCAGTGTGACAGAAATAAATTTTAAATTCAATAGTTAACTTTCTCCTGAAAGCTTCCATGTTTTAGCAAAGATATATGTGGCTTGTCATTTTTGCATGAAAAATCTGATCTGATTTGGCTGGTACGAATTAACAGTTCACCATGAACATTTGTATATTATTAAACACATACACCTCTCTATATGTCAATGGAGTAAAATCTGAAGTCTCCGAAAGAGAATATGATTGATATGGAGAAATAAAATTTGAAGGCACTCGTTGAGACCCATTAGCTCAGTTGGTTAGAGCATCGTGCTAATAACGCGAAGGTATGGGCCAAAAAAGTTGCCTTGTTTCTAAGAATTCAAAACGTATTCCCTTTTATTATATAGCAATTTGTTGTTTGTGCCCGGCTTATAATTTTTCCTTGAGTCATGATTCAGATCATGCCATCTATCAAATCTTTAATTGTATTTTGTATGGACTGTTCACCACTATTCTCTTTTATTTGCATTTATACCTTGCAATCCAAAACTCATTAAAAACATGGATGTTATGCGATTGCTCAATTAAAAAATGTGCACATCAAGTAAACCAACAGATCTTTGGTTAATTTATAAGAGAAAATGTTTTGGCTGTTTATTTTTTATTTTTTCAATTTCTTTCAATATATTATAATAATTTATTAAAAGTTCAAGTAATTAAAGTTGTTCGAGGTTGAAGCAGATCTACTCCTATCAAATATTTTTGAAGTTCCCCTATATTCCATGTCTTTTGGTGGTCAACTCATGTTCCAAAGTGGTTCCATGTTTTGTGCCACTTCTTCCTTGATTTTAGGAACACTTTCGATAGCCATTCCCAGCTTGTGCCAAGTCTCCCCTTCTTGGCTTAGATTTGTTTCTCTCACGTGCTTGTTTCTATCAACTACACTTTGAATTAGTCAAGCAATGCCACGTGTCAGTTTTCCATTGACTCTTCTACTGACTTGGAATTTTGGCCGAACAACCTTCTATTTTTTCGCTTTTTCAAATTTTGTGCCTAATTTATAGTTAGCTGTTGAGTGGTTTTTCATGCAAAACTCCACTACGATTCATTCGTGGTTGCCTTCTCCTAAAATCTCTCCCATGGTATTGAAGTGGTTGCTTCATTCTAGAATTGAGCCAAGTGGCAATCATCAAAGCCTCTCCTCATTTGGTTACAAGTGTGGCTTTCTTAATAAGCCACGTGTCCACATTTGATTGGCTTCTCACTGAAATATCTGGAATATAACAACTTCCACTTAGAAGTAGTATGGTGGTCAACCTTCCTTGAGGTTTGGTTGACTTTATTCTAGTATCCCTACCTTTAATTGACAGTAAACTTCATCGAGATTAATTAACATAAAGAAAATTTATATATAATACATGTTAATCTCAGTCAAAAGATTAAAAATTGAGGTTATTTTAGCACAAAAGTATTATAACTTGAGGGTACTTTTGTAATTATATATTAGATGTGATTTTGTTTAACGGATTGTTAGACTGACAGGGGTGTTACAGTAATTTTGTAAAAACTTTAATTTGAAAGTAATTATGTCAAACCTTAGCAGAAGTAAGAGTAATTTATCCAAAAATCTTTATTAAAGCCAAAAGTTGGACTGGGCTTTATTTTATACTATAGGTCAACCTCATAAGATTAATCTTTTTTCATATTCCAATCCATTGGTCCAATCTCTTCATACTCCTCTTAGAAACCTTTCTTTGGTCAAGCCCTGAGCTTAAGACCTTTGACCTAAAAGTCTCATGGAAATTCATTTCCAAGCCCAAAACCAAATGTGGGTTGGGCTTGCCTAAGCATGACCTATGAAAAAAAGCTGTTGTTTTGAATCGAGTTGGGAATTTGTATATTATTGTTCCTTGAATGGGTTAGGATCTATTTCATAAAGAATTAGAAGCTTTTGGTACATTAAAATCTATCACAACTATTCATGGTCTAGAAAAAAAAAATATGGAAACTACAACAATGCTCTGGGAGAGACTTCAACTCTCTATCATTCACTTTGGAATGAGAAGAGATATTAGTAGACCATAGGCCTGGGTAAATCCTGAGTCTAGTGACATTACCAAACCTAGATTGGGTAATGAGAGAGGTACTATGATCTGATTTGATGCTTAATTTTTACAGAGGCCTTGTCTAATTGGTTAGATTTGAATTATATTCCCCTAATCTCAATATATTAGGCTTCCTCATCTTATTGAGTAAAGTGAATGAAGAATTCCTTATTCAGTGAATCATTGGCCAGATGTGTTTTATGATCTTGAGAACATTGGCTTGCTTTCCTTTACCTTGCGAAAACAAAAAGGACTTGATTTAATATCCTTTCCACTTTGGATAAGCCTTCTATATGGCTTTGGAGAATCTTCCTAATATTTGTGATTTGTGCCATTTAGCTATAGAATCTCATTCCCATCTATTTTTTGAGTGACCCTTCTTCTATTGTTTGGAACTATTTTTCAAGCCAAATGTCGCTTTCATATTTAGTCCCTTGATTGGAATTTCTACTGTCCAGTGGGTCTTGAGCCATTGGAATTCCTTCCCCAAATCTGTGAAGCACATGCACACTACAAAGAATTTGATATTTTGAAACAAAAATGTTTGTCGCTAAAAATAGCAAATGCAATATTAAAAAAAAAAAAAAAAACAAAAATCTCTGTGGCTAACAATACTTTTGTCGTCTATTGAACTATTTGTTGTAGTGATGGCTCACAAATTTTTCAGACAAAGATGTGTTTATTTTACATAACAAAAAACATATAAAAATTTGCAATTGTGCATGACTTTGTTTGAAATTAAATTCAGATTAGCAAGAAAATCTTTAGTTGTATGGCATTGATCATTAGTGAATATAAAGAATAGGAAGGAGGAGAAATTAAAATAGATCCGCTGAACTAGCTTTTTAATGGAGAATGGTAAAGTGCAAGAAACACCCTTACTATATATAAAAATGTGGAAAAAAAAAACACTCCTCCAATTTGGTATGCTCATATCACCCCCCACTAATTGTCTCCAATGAGCAAATATTCCCTTCGGGCTAGATTCCGTCCAGAAATGGTCTTTGACCAACATGTCTAACTCTTTTCTAAAGACCATAATGCCCCCTCTATATAAGTTAAGACCTTGTTTGGACTCTTTCTCTTCTTAACTGATTTCTCTCTCTCTTGCATACATACATTTATACACATCTATACAAACACACATACAATACATATATATATATATATATATATATATATATATAAACATTTCTTTTTCACTTCATATTCATTTCACCATTCATTTCTTGTGTCCAATTCTATGCATACGTATAAACATATATACCCACAGTCATCAAATTGTGCCTTTTATACGAACTGAATTATAGCGGGCATATTATATATAAATGTGTCGTATATACAATATAAATAGGCATTATTACCTTCCAAAATATATATCCGTGTTGTGAGTTTAAAATTTTGGGTACATTGATTTTGATTGTTCTTCAACTCTTTGTCTATTACAGTGGGCTTCCTCTTCATTCTTGGTGTGATAATTCATGCTACTCCAATGTAATCAAAGGCACAAATCTCATATGCAGTCAAACCCACTTCCCTTTGTCCTATCTCTTTTTCAATCGTAATTGAACCCAAATTGTGATTCCATAATGATGGATATATTAAGAAAATGATTGAAATGAAATTAGCCTAATATATACGAAACTTTATAGAAACATGACAAATGAGATGAATTCAATATCTAATACACATACAATACATACATATATATACACACACACAAAAACACATATACAAGAGCGATTGGGTGTGGACACGAGAACGAAGGCTTGTTCATCGGCGCAACTCGCTCTCACTTCCTTCTCAGATCAAAGGGTCATCATTCTCGTACTGCCTCGTCGATCGCAATTTCACATCCTCATTGAATCTCGACTTCAACTCAGTTTCGTTCGACAACTCAGTCACAACTCCATTTCTCGATCCGAAACTCCAAAATCAACATATTCCTCTACATCGAACTCTCTGAACTTGGCGTCAGCAGTCAGATCCTCTCGATCCTGCCATCACTATTTATAGTCGACGAGAGTGGGAGGGGAGGGATCATCTTTAACTTGGGGGCAGTTGACGATAAAGAGAGAAGATGAAATAGTTGATGATAAAGAGAGAGAAAAATTGTCGTTTGGATATAAAACGAGGTTGTTACAAACATGTCCTTTTTTTATATTTTGAAATGTTTTTTATTATTATTATTTTTCCATACCATAAGGGTATTTTTGTCATTTTTTATTTTCGGTACTAGAAAATTGATTATTTTTCTTTATTTGAATAATTTTGAAACTGTAAGGGGTTAGTTGATCATCAGGGGGTATTTTTGCACATTATGTGTATAGCAAGGGTGTTTCTTCCACTTATCCAATGAGGGATAATGCACATTTTTGTTCCATAAAAAACTGGCGATTTTAATATGTAAGCATATATATGATAATTTACATATAGAACATTAGAAAAGTTATATTCACCATAGATCAAAGACCATGAATCTCATATACATATAGGATACCAAATATGCCCTAACCAATTTCTAGTTACAGAAATGTCCTTACCATACAATTACAAAAATGTCCCTAGCACATAATTAACATTAACAATGTCCAATAATTACATAAATGCTTTTGACATATAATACAGAAATACCCTTAACACAAAAAGAGTCATTTAGCATAAGGGACACAAAAAGAGACAATATCTTAATAATTCCTTTTAGTGAGGGCAGGGAATTAATTTCTCATCTTGAAATCGCTAAAGAGGATAGTAGTAATATTCAATCCATTTCACAATTGGAATCCAGTGTGAGTCCACAATTAGACTCGCAGGAGACTCAAATTCATAGGAGTGAACATGGAGTAGTTCCTCGTCGTTGTTTTGCGATTGGGGGGACATACTTTTATATATTCCGTTGGATACAGATGAGCCTACTTCCTTTCATGAAGCTCATGAAGCACTCTCTTCACCGGCTTGTAAAGAATGGATGATTGCTATAGAGGATGAGATGAGTTCAATGTATAAGAATCATGTTTGAAAATTAGTTGATCTTCCAAATAGGCGCAACGCCATTGGAATCAAATGGATTTTAAAGGTAAAACACAAAGTGGATGGATCAATTGACAGATATAAAGCGCGTCTTGTGTCGAAAGGTTATACCCAAATGAAGGGTATAGATTATGAAGAGACATTCTCCCCAATGGTGAGATTTGCCTCTATTCGCCTTAACCTAACAATTGTCACACATATAGATTTAGAACATTTTCATATGAATGTTAAGATTGCATTTCTCAAGGGACTCAACCACAAAATACATCAAAAACTAATTGTAAAAAAACAAAAAAAAAAAATCATTGTTTAGCTCAGTTGATAGCTGAGCATTTTTTTAATGGCAAAAATGTAAAAACAAGGGAAAACCCTTTTCATTTTTTCTTTCCAATTTTGAAAGTTAAAAATATGTTGACTAAAAGGTAAGGGCATGTTTGCTTCAGTTTTCTTAAAACAATTTTTTATTTTTGGAGAAGTGAAAGACAGCTTTGCTCTTAAGAAAGAGGAACTATTAGGGTTTACCATAAAAGACATCTAAATGCAATGACATAACTTTGGCTTATACTTCATAACTATATATATAAACTCAAAGTGAAATTGCTTCATTCAGACCAAATTTAGATAGAACTAGAGAAAGAGAGAAGGGAACTTAGAAAAAATAGTCAATTAGCGTTTTTAGTTCATCTTATAACTTACAGTAACCAAACGACACCAATCAACCACCACTGCCAAGATTTTCATCGAGCGCCACCAAACACGCCACCAATCAACCACAAAATAACTATTGAAGACGTAAATGAGAGTGAGAGTGAGATGGAGAAATTATTAGGTAGTCCTAAGTCTCGGTGGACCCAAATTCTCTTGAGTGAGAAGTCCCCTCTAGTCACTCCTGTGACGATGTTTGTTACTGTTAGTGATAGCACACGTTACTACAATAGATGACATCATTCACTAGTAACTCACGTTACTAAAATGAGTGACATTGGGTAATATTAATATCACTCATTTCAGTAACGCAAGTTATCACTGATAGTTACAAATGTCATCACTAGAGGGACTGTGGAAAAATTCTCATTGGAGAGGATTTTTACTCAGTCTTGACACTACCATGTGTGATGTGGTCCGAACCAATAACAGATCACCTTGTTGTGTTTGTGTCAGCTTTATCTCTTCAAGATTATAGCTAAGCATATGTATATAACATAAACTTACACAAGCCAAATGGCTCTCTACTCTTTAGGTATATCTATATTACATTTAAGCATTGTGTTTGAATCTCCCTCCAAAAAAAAAATCACAATCTAACAGTAAAAAATGCTTAAAAAATTAATTTTACAGTTCAAAATATCTATGTCTGTCTACAGTCTAAAATAACTCACTCTATTGTCAATCTAACGATCACGATTCACCCACTACATTCACACTTGAATTCACATGTACATCCACTTATCCTAATACTCCTAAAATGATTCAGTCTAACAAATATTTTTATAATACCGTAGGCACAGACAATACACTAGTAATCTTTTGGGTAAACTTCATTGACACCTCTTGAGGTTTGAGGTATTGTCACACGGCTACGACTTTGTGTAATTTTGTCACCAACACCCCCTAAGGTTTGTGCCGTATATCACATACACCCCCTTCTGCCAAAAGTAGGCTGTGTCAGACCATTTTTTAATGATGAAAAGACCATGTTACCCTTTGACTTCTGACTTAACATTTTTGAATAATAAAATGACTTATTTAACCCTGCCTAATGGACCAAAATGGCCCCAACTATGCCCTATTATTACATACCCAATGTTATTATATTATATATATATTTATACATATATGCAGAACACCGCCACCGCCACCAACCACAACCACCAGCACCAGTTAACCAAAACTACCACCACTACTTCTTTCTCTTATCTCTTCCTCTAACCACCACCACCACCAACCACAACCACAACCACCACCACCACCACCATTGCCACCAACCACCACCACCACAGGTCACAAAACCACCACCACCACCACTATATACACACATAAATGTATATCTCGTTCTCAAACCTTAATAACAAATCAGAGAGTCCAACAGAGGGTTTTGATTGGGGCTGGTGTACGGTGGGTTTTGATTTGGGCTTCTGTTGGTTGTGTACAGTGGGTTTCAATTAGGGCTTATGGTGGCTTGCGGTGGTTCCGTTTGATCAGAAGGGTTGTGTACAGTAGTTGCTAGTTTGGGGTTTGGCTTGCGACGGTGGCGATTTTGTGCAATGAGTTAGGGTTCTCTCTCTCTTTCTTTCTCTCTCTATATGTATATACATTACACACACATAATTTGTGGTGATGGTGGTTGTGATTAGTGGTGGGTTTTGTGCAGTGGTTGCAGGTTTGGGGTTTGGGTTACGGGTTTTGTGTTTGGATTGCGGCGGCGGCGGTTTTGGCACCAGTGGGTGGTGGTTTTGGCGCTGGTGTGTTTGGTTTGTGTACGGTGGTTACTAGTTTGGGATTTAGCTTGCGGCGGTGGCGGTGGCTATGGTTAACTGGTGGTGGTTGTGGTTGGTGGCGGTGGTGGTGGTTGTGATTGGTGGTAGTGGTGGTTGGAGGAGGAGATGTGAGAGAGAGAAGCGATGGTGGCAGGGGTGGTTGGTGCGGTGGTGGTTGGAGGAAGAGATGAGAGAGAAAGAAGCGGTGGTGGTGGCTGTGACTGTGGTGGTGGTGGTTGTGGTTGTGGTTGTGGTTGGTGGCGGTGGTAGTTGGTGTTTTGGTTAGGATTTGTGGTTGAAGAAGGTAGAGAGAGAAATGGTGGGCATATAATCATGACGGCAGTTTTGTATTTTTACAATTCTAATATTTTTATATTAAAATTTATTTAAATAATCAGGGATAATTAGGACATTTCATTTATTAAAAATTTAAAATTTTTGACAGAGAGTATTGGTGACAAAATTATAACCGTCTGATACCTTAAACCTCATGGGACGTCAATAAAGTTTACCCAATCTTTTATAATCTCACACAAGATACACTTGCATTAAATAAAAGTTGACCAAAAGTAAATAAAGATAAACGGACCGCAAGTACAAAAAAAAAAATTTAAATAAAGACATCCATTTGGTAGTTATATTGATGGCCAAGCTTTTTTTCTTTATTTTTTTAATGATCAGATTTTTCATACAAAAACTACTATATTGAGTCATACACATGCTTTCATGCTTTTTTGAAGATATATGTGGCTTAATTAGGGTGCACAAAGAATCGTACCTCAATCGAATTGTTGATTATAATTTTGGATTTGGATCCAATTTGTAAGAACCATTCATTATGGTTCTGATCCGTAATTGTTATATATATATATATATATATATATTATTCTAGAAGATATGCTTCATTTTTTATAAATAAATAAAAATTCAGAAGATTCAAAAGCACTCTAGTTCAGAACCGAATCGAACCATAATTTCAATTCCAGTTCCAAACAATTCCATACTCTAATAATTCTAATTTCAAAGTTAAAAAATCGTTGAAAACGGTCAATGTAATTGTTTTTCAATAAAAAATCTGATCATTTAATTTGACTAATATGAATTAACATTTCACCATCAACATTTGTACATCAACATTTGTATATGTATCTTATTAAACATTTCTCCTCCAGGAAGCTTTTATATATGTGTGTGGGTGGGAGTGGGAGGGGGGTGTGGGTGCGCTCAATATAGTCGTTTTCAATAAAAAATTTGATCATTTAATTTGACTAATATGAATTAACATTTCACCATCAACATTTGTACATCAACATTTGTATATGTATCTCATTAAACATTTCTCCTCCAGGAAGCTTTTATATATGTGTGTGGGTGGGAGTGGGAGGGGGGTGCGGGTGCGCTCAATATAGTCGTTTTTGCACGAAAAATCTGATCATTTGATTTGGCTGATGTGAATTAATATTTCGGCATGAATACATATATATGTATCTTATTAAACACACACCTTCGTATATGTCAATGGTAGAATAAAAAGTACATTGAGGCCCATTAGCTCAGTTGGTTAGAGCGTCGTGCTAATAACGCGAAGGTCGCAGGTTCGAGACCTGCATGGGCCAAAATATTTATTTTGTTTCAAGGAATTCACAATGTACCCCATATTATAGCAATTTGTTGTTTGTGCCTCAGCTTCTAATTTTGCTTGTTTTTTTAATCATTTCAACCCCTTATAAAGTTAATACTTGCAATGAGTCATGATTCAAATCATGCCATCTATCAAATCTTTAATTGTATTTTGTATGGACTATATAGACCACTATTCTCTTAATTATTTACATTTATACCTTTGCAATCCAAAACTCATAAAACAAAAATGATGTTATTTCAAGACACTTAAAAAATTGCACATCAAGTAAACCAACAGGTTTTTGGTTAATTAATAATAGATCGTGCATTTGCTTTTTATTTTTTATTTTTTTCAATTTCTTCCAATATATTATAATAATTTAGTAAAAGTTCAAGTTATCAAAGTTGTTGAAGGTTTAAGATTAATCTGGTAGTAGGTCCAACTCATACGATTAATTAGGCAAATCTATTGGTCTAATCTCTTCATACTCCTCTTAGAAACCTTGCAATTTGGTTTAGATGGAAAGGGTTTGGTTTATTCAAAGCATCATGATAAATTGAATAAACATAACAAAAATTAATCCCTCAGAAGATTTGAATTTCTCCACATCGAGTCCTGTGATACTTTGTTGAAGGAGTTATATAGTATACATAAGAAACTTTTAGAGTTTAAGGGGTTTTAATTGAATCAAAAAATAAATAAAAATTACTTCAACTGACATGCCCCAGTAAAAAAAAAAAAAAATTTGAGTCTCTCAAGCGTGAGTATGCAAGTTTTTTTTTTTTTTAAATTGAAGATATAATAATGTAAAAAGATAGGTTTATATCCAAGTCTAATCCTCCCAAATCTCTTGATCAACGAAAATGCAACAATCCTTTGCTTCAACAGAAATGGCCTATGGAACAACCATATATAAGTTAACAATTAGCTAAAACAAGGGTTACATAGCCAAACTTATTGCAAAATAAAAAAGCACACACCCACACTAAAATTGCCTTTTAGAGAGGTCCATCTGATATTCAAAAACTACAAGCAGCAATCACAAATGAGAAATGCTGAGAAAAGTTTGGACATACACAGTTCCCTAATCCAATAAAACTAAGAGAACATGAAGAAAATGCAACAAAACTAATTGTAAAAAGGTAGTATTTTTACAATGTTTAGCTCAGTTGATATCTAAGCATTTTCTTTAATGGCAAAAATGTTTTAAAAAAAAAAACAAGAAGGAGAAACCTTTTCCTTTTTCTCCCACTTTGAAAGGAGAAAATATGTTGACTATACAGTAAGGACATGCTTGCTTCAGTTTTCTTGAAACAATTTTTTTTGTTTTAAAAGAAGTGAAAGAGAAGGGGGCTCTGTTCCTAAGAAAAAAGGGGTTATTAGGGTTTACCACAAAAGAGACATCTAAATGCAATGATACTACTTTGGCTTATACTTCTCAACTATACATTGCAAAATACCATTTTTAATCTATTTATATATATATGAAATGAAATTGCTTCAATCAGACCAATATTTTTTTTATTTCTTAACCATGATCAGTGGCCCAATATCAAATTTAGAATGATTATCAGTAACAAATTTCAAATTATGGTATTGATGGGAGTGATATGATGCAACATCAATCTCTACAATGAACATAGTTAACCCATCTCCAAATTCAAGCCAACAACTTTCAATAACACCACCAACACTAATTGCCTAATAATAACACAATAAATTTTGAACTAGACTACTCGCTGACTTACACAACATAAATTTAGAATATTAATTAAACTACACAAAACATTAGTCATTAAGATGGAACAATCTGGTTTACAAGCTTTGATGTTTAATTAAACAACATAAATTTAGAATACTAACTAAATTAAAAGAGTGTTTTTAGGCTTAGGTTATAAAGTTAATATATATAATAATTTAAATATAAAATATGTCAAACGGATCTGATGGATCAGATTTATGGATCGGATCAGATTTTTGACCTCCAATTTGTGATCTAATCCGTTCCTAACGAATTTTTGTTTTCCAATCCACCACTGATCTGTTAGTTATCGAATCGGATTTATCATAACAATAAAAAAAAATACACAAAGTTGTAATTACCACCAAACTTAGTCATTTTCTAAAATGATTAATTTATTATTAAATGTGGACTATTTATAATAAAACTTATTATATCCCGCTTAAACTTTTTTACTGTAAACCTTTTTTCATACAATATATTCATAAAAATTAAGAAATTACTTAAATAAAAAGTAACTTCTTTTTTATGCAATATATTCATGAAATAAGAAATTGCTTATATTGTTTTTTTTTTTAAATATTAGTCTCTCCTTCTTGGCTTAGATTTCTTTCTCCCATGAGCATGCTACTATCAACTGCACTTTGAATTAGTCCAGCAATGCCATGTGTCAGCTTCCTATTGGCTCATCTATTGACTTAGTAGAAGTTGTAATCAATCACCTCCCAACCTTCCATTTTTCCACGTTTTGAGATTTTTTGCCTAGTTTTTAGTTGATTGGTTGAGTGGTCTTTCATGCAAAACTCTACTACGATCATGGGTGGTTGCCTTCTCCTAAAACCTCTCCCATAGTGTTGAGGTAGTTGCTTATTTCTAAGATTGAGCCAAGTGGCAATCATCAAAGCCTCTCCTGTAAATCAATACATCTCTCATTTGGTTACAAGTGTGGCTTTTTCAATAAGCCATGTGTCCAACTTTGATTGGCTTCTCACTGAAAATTTTGAAATATAACAACTTGCACTTGGAAGTAACAATCAGTCAGCCTTCCACTAGTAATTGGCAGTGACAATCTTCCACTGGCCAGTAGCTGCCAAATTGGGTATAAACACAAGTTATCAAAGTTGTTCAAGGTTGAAAGCTTATGATTGGAGGAATTTGGTTGGAAAATTCTTGGGTAAATTCCTCTAACCACCACTGAGATTTTGCCTAATTACTATCAGATTAAAGTTTTTAACATATACTGGTTAACCTCCCTTGAGGTTTGGTTGATTTTACTCTAGTATCTTTGCCGTTAATTAACAGTCCACTTCGTCAAGGTCAATTAACATAAAAAAAAAAAAAAATTTGAAACTACCCTCAATGGCAGTAGAGCTGATATGGCATTGATGTAGAAAATTTATATATAATACATGTTAATCTCAGTCAAAAGATTAGAAATTGAAGTCATTTTTGCACAAAAGTATTATAAGTTGAGGATACTTTTATAATTATATATTAGATGTGATTTTGTTTAATGGATCATTAGATTGCCGGGAATGTCAAAGTAATTTTGTAAAAACTTTAATTTAAAAGCAATTAAGCCAAACTTCAGGCAAAGTCAGAGTAATTTACCCAAAAATCTTTATTAAAGCCAAAAGTTGGACTAGCAGGGCTTTATTTTATATTGTAGGTTCAACTCATAAGATTAATCTTTTTTCGTATGCAAATCCATTGGTCCAATCTCTTCATACTCCTCTTAGAAACCTTTCTTTGGTTAGGCCCCTAAGCTTAAGAGTCAAGACGTTCAGCCTAAAAGGATCATGGAGTTTCGTTTCCAATCCCAAATCCAAATGTGCATTGGGCTTGCCTAAGCATGACCTATGGAAAAAAGCTCCTGTTTTGAATCAAATTGGGAATTTGTATATTATTCTTCCTTGAATGGGTTAGGATCTATTTGATAAAGAATTACAAGCTTTTCATTAAAATCTTTCACAATTATTCATAGTCTAGAAGAAAATTTTTGAAAACTATAACAATGCTCTGGGAGAGACTTCAACTCTCTACTATTCACTTTGGAGGGAGAAGAGATATTACTTAGATTACCAAACATAGAATGGGTAATGAGAGAAGTACTAGCATCTGATTTGATGTTTGACTTTTACAGAGACCTTGTGTGATAGATTAGATTTGAATTCTATTCCCCTAATCTCAAATATGGTAGGCTTCCTCATCTCACTGAGTAAAGTCAATGAAGAATTCCTTATTCATTGAATCATTGGCCAGATGTGTTTCTGATCTTGAGAACATTGACTTGCTTTCCTTTACCTTATGAAAACAAAAAGAACTTCATTTAATAGGCTTTCCACTTTGGATAACCCTTCTATATGGCTTTCATTAATCTTCCTAATATTTGTGATTTGTGTCATTCAGCTATAGAATCTCATTCCCATCTATTTTTTGAGTGACCCTTCTCTTCTATTGTTTGGAACTATTTTTCAAGCCAAATGTGGCTTTCATATTTAGTCCCTTGATTGGAATTTCTACTGTCCAGTGGGTCTTGAGCTATTGGAATTCCTTCCCCAAATCTGTGAAGCATATGCACACAACAAAGAATTTGATATTTTGCAACAAAAATGCTTGTCGCTAAAAATAGCAAATACAATATTCAACAAAAAAATTCTCTGTGGCTAATAATACTTTAAAAATTCTCTGTGGCTAATAATACTTTCATCGCCTATTGAACTATTTGTTATAGTGATGGTTCACAAGTTTTCCATACAAAGATGTGTTTATTTTACTTAACAAAAAACATATAAAAATTTGCAGTTGTGCATGACTTTGTTTGAACTTAAATTCAGGTTATCAAGAAAATCTTTAGTTGTATGGCCTTGATCATTAGTGAATATAAAGAATAGAAAGGAGGAGAAATTAAAGTAGACCAGCTGAACTAGCTTTTTAATGGGGAATAATGCGCATTTTTATTTTTGTTTCCTAAAAAACTGACCTCCCGAACAGGAGTAACACCTCACAAGTCACATGAGTTGGGCAAGTCTAAGTATAATACTTGTGTGTGAGTGAATTTCTTCCACTATGAGGAGGCTCGAACAATCTCTCTTTCAATTTGTAAGGAGAGGACATACCACTATACCATTAGACATTTGGTGCATATACATGATAATTTAAATATAGAACATTAAAAAAGTTATATTCACCATAGATCAAAGAACATGAATCTCATATATATATAAGGATACCAAATATGCCCTAAGCAATTTCTAGTTACAGAAATGTCCCTAGCATAAAATTACAAAAATTTCCCAGCACATAAGTGCCCTTAACAATGTCAAATAATTACATAAATGTCCTTGACATATAATTACAGAAATACCCCTAACACAAAAAGAGCCTTTTAGCATAAGGGACACGAAAAGAGACAATATCTTAATCACACCCATTCCCCCAACCATCGAACATGGAGCTCAAAAAAAAATGAGTGATGATATATATAGTACGAATTCGGATTGGTTCGGAAGAGAGTAATGTGAGTGGGGTGGAATGCAGACCGGTCCCAAAGGAATAATGTGAGTGGGGTATTTTATTACCTTGAAGGTTGTTTTGCAAGTAGTTATAAAAATTTGGCCACTTCCACCTTTATAAAGCACATAGGCCCAATTAATTCAGGCTTTTTAGAAACTACTTTGGCAGCTTTCTTTCTTTGTCATTCAACTATTAATGTATGTGACCTCTAACTTTACAATTTGACAATTAGCTGTAACAAGGGGTACATAGCCAAACTTATTGCAAAAAAAAAAAAAAAAAAGCGCGCACACATTAAAATTGCCTTCTAGAGAGGTCCGTTTTATCACAAATGAGAAAAGTTTGGGCAAACACAGTTCCCTAGTCTACTAAAACTAAGAGAACATGGAGAAAATGCAACAAAACTAATTGTAAAAAGGCAGTAGTATGTTGAGTAGACGATAAGGACATGTTTGCTTCAGTTTTGTTGAAACAATTTTTTGTTTTAAGAGAAGTGAAAGAGAAGATAGGGGCTCTATTCCTAAGAAAAAAAATGGGCTATTAGGGTTTACCACAAAAGAGACATCTAAATGCAATGATACAACTTTGGCTTATACTTCACAACTACACCGTTAAAATTGAAGAGAAAAATTAAATAGGAAAAACACAAGAATATTACGTGGTTCGGCCACTAACGCTTACATCCACGACACACAAAGTCAATTGGCTACATCTCTTTCATTATACTCTCTCCTAATTTTGTGTACAATAATCACCTCTATATGTAGGTGAATTGAAAAAAACTTGGGCCTAAATAATAGGAGAGAGACTATCTTTACAAGTAATTTACAATAAAGGAAATACTTGTAACTGAAGAATAGGAAATATGTGCTCTTCAAGTATTTTACAAGGAAAGACTCGTTGCCCAAGTATAGTAACGTTAACACTCTCCCTCAAGGTGGAGCATGTATGAAAATAACATGCTCCACCTATTTGGTGAAGATATCCGCAAGTTGAGAATGTCCAAACGACTACGATGCCAAGAAAATATTTTAGGTTGCCCAAATCTTGGTAATAAGTGAACAATGAGTGATTAAACTTTGGCAGAACAAGCCTCAAGAAGAGTAGAAGAAAATTTGACAAAACTACCGTCGTGATGCCCTCTTTAACCCATAGATGGATTCTTCCAATTTACAAATCTGCATCTCCCCCGGTGGAGCAAACCCGAGCAGATTCACCATGAATATAAAAAATATATTGATGGAAGATTCATATTAATATCAATCTCATGAACCATTCCTATTAATATTCCATCAAGGACAACTTGAAATTAAATATAAAATTGTTGAGATAATTAATTGTTGTTGAATGAACAATAAGGAGAGTAAAAAATAACTCTATAGTGAAAACAAGATAACCACAGATGATGATATTTGGTGTAGATGCCCCCTTTAATGATATGGTCACAAAGACGCTTCTTTGATGATGTCATTATATAATTCACATAAAAAAGAAATGCACGGAATGGCAAAAAATCAGCAATTCTTTGCCTAACAATTTAAGAGTGAAGGGAAAAATAATTGATATAAAACAAGTGGAAGATCGATTTGGAATAGGGTACGATCAACCTGCTCTGATACCATGTTAAAATTAAAGACAGAAATTAAGTAGGAACAACACAAAAAAATTACGTGGTTTGACCACTAGGGCCAACATTCACAACATACAAAGTCAACTGGTTACATCTCTTTCATTATACTCTCTCTTAATTTTGTGTAAAAGAATCACCTCTATTTGAGAAAAACTTGGACCTAAATAATAGAAGATACTTTCTTTACAAGTTATTTACAATAAAGGAAATATTTGTAACTAAAGAATAGGAAATACTTGCTCTTCAAGTATTTTATAAAGAAAGACTTGTTGCCCAAGTATAGTAACGTTAACATATACATTGCAAAATACCATTTTGAATCTATATATATACATGAAGTGAAATTGTTTCATTTAGACCAAATTTAGATAGAACTAGAGAGAGAGAATGAAGGGGACAATATTCTTAGAAAAAAGAGGCGATTAGGGTTTTTAGTTACGAATCAACCAAATTTCTTGTAGTGTTACAAAAATTTGTTTAGTTGCAGTTTTTGAAAACTTAATTAAGCAATATCTAGTTTTCAGATAATTGTGTTTTAAAGCTCTTTAAAAATAGTTGTTTTGTTTTATGAGTCCTTAAGAAATGTTCTTAAAAAACTAAACCAAGCAAGCCATTTACTTCTACAAGTACTCAAATTCCAATGTTTTGCTAAGAGAACTAAATATTTTGATAGATAAATAATAATAAAAAAAGAAAACTGAATATATTAGTAATTATGTACATCTTATGAAATCTAAAAGAAAATTATACATTTAGCTAAACCAAGTTCAAATACCGCAAGTACAAAGAATTCTTAGCCTCCACGGTGGCCAAATTTTTAAAGAGTCTCTTGGAGTTAGTCGTAAATTCAGACGTCAGTACTTAACTTTCATAGAGCATAAAAATACATGAGTTTAAATTATATATGTGATTTATGAGTGATTGCATATATTTAAGATTTATCTTACAGTCTTGTTCACCCATTAGAGAGTTTCTCGTTACCCAAAAAAAAATCAAATCCAGAAGTTTACTTTCTCCTTCAGGAAGCTTCCATGTTTTATTGAAGACATATGTGGCTCAATATAATTGTTTCTGCATGAAAAATCTGATAATTTGATTTGGCCAGTATGAATTAACATTTCACCATGAAAAATCTGATCATTCCATGTATATGTTTCTTATTAAACACATACACCTCTCTATGTGTCAATGGTGGAGTAAAATCTGAAGTCTCCAAAACAGAATATGATTGATATGGACTAATAAAATTCAGTACACTCGTTGAGGCCCATTAGCTCAGTTGGTTAGAGCGTCGTGCTAATAACGCGAAGGTCGTAGGTTCGAGACTTGCATGGGCCAAAATATTTGCTTTGTTTCATAAGGGAATTCCCAATGTACCCCCATTATTATAGCAAATTTGTTGTTTGTGGCTTCTAATTACCTGATCTCCCCTGAAGTTTGGATTTATTACTCTTACATGAAATTGTTATAAAAAAATTGAGCAGCCTCCCTTTAGGTATAGTAAAATTACAGTCAACCCCAACTCTATTTAAAGCATGTCAACACTGTTAGACCAATATTTTTAAATGCCAAAAATGTCCTTCATTAAACAGAGTTTATTTGTTATTCCTATTAATTATTGTAAGATTACAAACTTAACACAGTTTATATCACAAAATATTTAATAGATTTATTTCATTTATATATATATAAAATAAATAGTTAAACACCATCAATTCTCGATCACCCTCTTCAACAAACCCTAACCCTAACCCTAACCCTAACCCATATTTCTCAACCAATCATGATCCATGGCTTCTTGCAAGCTCTTATCCTCCATGTTCCATTCCTCCACCTGTCTACTCTTCTCTAAAATCCTCAATCACAAACCCTAGAGTTCATACACCATTTATATCACTCGGTCCTTCACCAGCCAGTTTTCTCTTAAACAGCATCATGGACTATGCCTGTAATACCCCACTCCAACACATGGTATGATATTGTCCGCTTTGGGCCTGAGCCCGCACGGTTTTGCTCTTGGATTTTACCCCAAAAGGCCTCATACCATTTGAAGAGAATATACTACATATAAGCACATCCCCTTTTCCACACCCAGGCGATGTGGGATTGAGCACGCTGTACCCTGTCAGTCTGGTAGCTCAGCCCAGTGTCTGTCTTCGCACCCGCCCACTCACACCAGTCCACAAGGGTTACTACAATGCCACCGCCTTTGTCATCGTAGCTCTAGCGACATCCTCTTTACTGTCGAATGTGTCGAGGTCTCATGGCAAGATCACTAATGAGTTCCCAGCATTGGTGCCGATCAATCAAGTGTGTTAGGTGATCGGAGCTATTACGCAATTGAGAGAGAGTAGTGAGATTCTCACGATCCAACCCCTCTTGAGATTTACCGCAACTGATGGGTGTTTGTGATCTCTATTTCATGAACTTTGGACGACGATGGCAACTTTGCCCGAATTCCCTCTCCTACGCTGAGGAAATTTCATATTTTGAACACACTGAGGTTCAATCTCCGACATCGTGCTGTTTCGGTGGAAATTCAATTAGTAGTTAGTTTTTTTGGTGGATTTTTAGATTTGACCGTGTTAAAACACCTTCTCTGGCTCCAAATCACTATAGCGAAGCCAAAAGGGATGTTGGAGAATATACACGCCAACTGCCATCTCCGTCACTGGCGGAATCTGCTTGAACAGACTTGAACTCTTTCCCCAATTGAAATTCAGTGAAGCAAAATGGGATGTTGGAGAGGATGTTGTGACAAAAGATACATGTTGGAAAAGATGCTATGACAAAAGATACAGACCGGCTACCGTCAGCGGAATTGGTAGTGATGTTTTAAAGGGAGAACTCAATTTTTTGGTGGCTAATATGCAAAATTCATTTTATTATGCTTTGTATTAGCAATAAAGTTTAAAATAAATATAAAAACAATTAGGTTAATATGATAAAATGATAACAGACATTTGGATCCTTATTTTAACAACGGGTGTCAGACTAATTTTTTCAAAACTTCCATTTGAGGGTAATAACTCTAAACTTGAGGAGAGGTGAGAGTAATTTACCCTTTTTCCTTCTAATCTTTTCATCCCTGATACATTATTACTTGCAATGAGTATTGATTCAAATCATGCCATCTATCAAATCTTTAATTGTATTTTGTATGGACTTTTCTTCACCACTATTTCTTGATTATTTACATTTATACCTTTGCAATCCAAAACTCATTAAAAACATGGATGTTATTGGATCGTTCAAGACAATTAAAAAATGTGCACATCAAGTAAACCAACAGATCTTTAGTTAATTAAGATAATGCATTTGCTTTTAATTTGGGTAAATATCACTGACACCTCCTGAGATTTAACCTAATTTTACGCAGCTACAACTTCGTGAAATTAGGTTTGAAATTAAATTCTAAGTTTCAAGTAAATCTTTAGTTGTATGGCCCTATCAAAAGTGATATAAAGAATTATAAGGAGGAGAAATTAAAATCGACCCGCTGAACTAGCTTTTTAAGTAAATATTAGAAAAGTTATAAACAATAGCCATAAATTCAGATGTCCAGTATTCGACTTTCATAAAGCGTAAAAACATGCGAGTTTAAATGATATATATATATATATATATATATATGATTTACGAGTGATTGCACATATTCAAAATTTATCTTACAGCCTTGCCTACTGATAGGAGTGACCACGGAGCAAATCAGATCAAATTTGGCGTAAACTTAATTCAATCCATGGTTTATGAATTTTTGAAATCTCAATTCGATCCGATCTGTGGGAGTCACGAATTGAATTAAATCGGATCTGTGAAATAACAGATTGGATCAGATCGAATTGAACGGATTGCGCTTGTTTTAAACAATCCAATTTTTTTTTATTTCTTAATCATGATCAGTGACCCAATATCAAATTCAGAATGACTAGGAGTACCAAATTTCAAATTCTAGTATTGATGGAAATGATACGATGTAAATAAAGATCTTCAAGGGTTCAAACATGTGAAATTTGCAGTAATTACCTGCTACCTCTGGCACGTGAAAGAAATTCTGTTTGCCGGAACTATCGATCGACCATCATCGTCCACGCCCACGACACACCTACAAAATTGGCGACCAACTACGGTACATGCAGAGATCACCGACAACATTGACGCTGGCAACACCCTTTTTTCACTCCCCTTAGTCGTCGATGAATTGCTTCCGATTCTCAAAGACACAAACGATTCTGGGTGATGCCGAAAGCAATTATTTGTTCTCACTTGTTTTATGTGTGTTTTATATGTGTACAGTAAATGTAGACTTCTTTATTTAATGTTGTTTTTATGTGGGTTTTATTTATGCATTTAATTTACTCCTTTGCTGGTTCATTTGTATGTGTGTGTATGTCTGTCTGTGTGTGTGTCAATGTGCGTCTGTCTTTTTTTTTTGTTGTTTTCCTTTCTTGTGATTGTTTAGACAAATTTTAGTTTTGTTCATAATGACGTGGAAACATGGTTTTACTCTAAAAATCCAATGAGAGATAGAGAGTTAACAGAGAGAGAGAGAATCCAGAGAGACAGAGAGTGATAGAGAACGGGAGCGGGAGAGAGAGAGAAAGGAATTAATATAGAACTCTGAAGGACATTTTTGTCTTAAGAAAGGGTATTTTCAGGTTGTGAGAAAAATTTTAAACATCCAACCGTCAAAATTTACCGGTAACTAGCCGGAGGGGTTTTTTTGCACACAATTGCCACAATATATAGGGAGTTATTTGCACAAACATCACTGGAGGAATTTTTTTTGCACAATTTATATATAAAATAATTAACTTATTATTAATACTTTATTATTTACAATAAAACTTATTACACCCAAGTTTAACTTTTTTACCGTAAAAATACTTTTTTTCATACAATATTTAATGAAAAATTAAAAAATTACTTAAATATAAAAGTACATTCTTTCTCATTCAATATATTTAAGAAAAATTAAGAAATTGCTTTATTTTTTTAAAAAGAATTACTTAATATTTTTATTTAAAAAATTAATTTCAAGAATTAAAGTTAAATTTATGCAAATTTGATGGAGAATTTGTCATCAAAATAGTATGACTTTTTTTTCATAAATTATTTTAAGAAAAAAAATGGGTTAAATGTAATTCAATAAGAAAGTGCATTATGGTTATTTAATGAAAAATAACTAAGCATGGGGAGCTTTTTGCAACAAAATGTGACAGTTTAATAGGTTTTGTGTACAAAATATAATTTAGAGGAGTTATTTGCAAATTTGGCATAATTTAGGGAGATTTTTTGCATTTTACCTTTAAAACATTGATGTTATTCGATTGTTCAAGAAACCTAAAACATGTGCACATCAAATAAACCAACATGTCTTTGGTTAATTAAGATAATGCATTTGCTTTTTATTTGGGTAAACACTTTTAAGGGTTTAACCTAATTTCACGTAGTTACAACTTTGTAATTTTTCGTCACTAACACTCCATGTAGTTTGTGCCGCATATCACAAACACCCCCTCATCTCAAAAGTACATGTGTCGGAGCACTTTTTAATGATGAAATGAACCTACTGCCCTAACACTTTTGAATACTAAAATTACATATTTAACCCTATGTAATGGACAGAAATACCCCTTTGAATAACCATATATATATACTATAATATATATAACATGTGTGTATAATTATTCATTTCCATAAATAATAATGTTAAAACGAAAAAGCAAATAAAATTTTCTCTCTCTCTCTCTCTCTCTCTCTCTCTCTATATATATATATATATATATATATACACTTTCTTATTTCCATAAATAATTTTCTTTCTTATTTCCATAAATAATATGGTTATACATATATATATACATATATATATATATATATATATATATGTATCTAATATATGACATCAAACCCCCAAATCTTCCGTTGATTCATCTCGTCCTACTGCTACTTCGACATCACCAAGATCAACGACGTCAACACCAAAAACTAGCTTCAGCCTCCATCGTCGAAAGTCGCCTCAGCCCCTATCGCCTTCTCTCCCCCCACCATTATCCATGTCCATTTCTAGGGCTTGTCACCATTGGTTGATCATTTGTTCAAGACATGAAGCGCTTTTATTTCACCAACGGGGACAGAAGGGACGACGAAGATGACGTCGTTTCCAAGGCTTCGAAGGTGTCGTGGGCTCAGTCGCTAAGTGTAGCTTTAAGCAGTGTCAATACGTGACGGTGTGAGTTTGACTCGGAGTCAAGACTCGAATGGGTTCTACGAGTTTTTGTCTCAGCGGAGGGCTAATGATCTGCGGATGCTCACGTTCGCCGAGTTAAATCAACAACAAGAGGGTTCAGCCGAAATTTGATGATTGGGGATGGAGGATTTGGGTGTGTTCAATGGCTCAATTCAAATTCTTTCATCTCTCGTCAAACTGATTAGAAGTCCTTTGGTTAAAAGATTTTGAGGCAATTCGATAACTTTGAATATTTTTATTTTCTTTATGAAATTTTGAAAAATCTATAACTAAATCATGGATATATTGATTGTATGGATGATTTTCAATTTAATCTCTTTTCTCCTAAATTTTTTGTGATTAAGGTGGTGGCTATGGTTAAAAGGTGGTGACGGTGATGGTGATGGTGATGGTGATGGTGGTTGATGGCGGTTGGAGGAGGAGATGAGAGAGAAAGAAGCGGTGGTGGTTGGTGTTTTGTGTGTGGGGGATGTGATATTAGTTCCAATGATTTTCAATTTGATATTAAAATATATTTAAATAATCATGTGTAATTATGACATTTTACATATTAAAAAAATAAAAAAGTTGAGAGGGGATGTTAGTGACAAAAAATTACGAAATTATAGTCGCATGAAATTAGGTCAAATATTAGGAGATGTTAGTAATATTTACCCTTTTATTTTTTATTTTTTTAATTTCTTCCAATATATTATAGTAATTTAGTAAAATAGTAAAACTTCGAGTTAATAAAGTTGTGGCTCAATAGTGTCGTTTTTGCATGAAAATCTGATCATTTGATTTGACAAATATGAATTAATATTTCAGCATGAACATTTATCTATGTATCTTATTAAACACATACACCTCTTTATATGTCAATGGTGGGGGTAAAATCTGAAGTCTGCAAAATATAGAGTGACTGATATAATAAAATCTAGAATCTACGTTGAGGCCTATTAGCTCAGTTCATGGGCCAAATGGTTTTGCTTTGTTTCAAGGAATTCACAATTTACCTCTTTATTATAGCAATTTGTTGTTTGTGCCCCAGCTTCTAATTTTTCCTTTTAATCATTTCAACCCTAGTACAGTTAATACTTGCAATCCAAAACTCATTAAAAACATGATGTTATTCAATTGTTCAAGACACTTAAAAATTGCACATCAAGTAAACCAACAGATCTTTGGTTAATTAATAAGAGATAATGCTTTGGCTTTTTATTTTTAATTTTTTATTTTTTCAAATTCTTCTAATATACTATAATAATTTAGTAAAATAGTAAAAGTTCAAGTTATCAAATTTGATCAAAATTGAAGCATAGAGGGTGTCAAATCATGTGAAAACAGTCTTGTGGGGGAAGGTTTTCAGTGAGAAGCCAATCAACTCTTTTGCTCTGCGCAAGGCCCTGAGTGAGGCTTGGGATTGAGAAGACCTTCAAATGGATATGATCAAAGAGCTCATGTTCGAGTTTATTATCTCTAGTGAGGAAGATAGAGAGAAAATCTTACGATACAGACCTTGGAATTTTTGCGATTCTCTTCTCTCCATTCAGAAATGGAACCCAGATTTCGAGTTCTACAAAGAATCATTTCGGACTGTGTTATTCTGGATCAAAATTATGAATTTGCCTTCGGCACTTACTACAGAAGAGGTCGCTCAGAAGATAGGCCCTTTCCTTCCTTTCTTGTGAGAAAGTTGAAGTGAGAGATCTTGGTGTCAATGGATGACGGTATCTTCGAATTAGAGCAAGGGTCGATACCTCCAAACATTTTCAATGAAAAGTCAAACTTTTGCATGACAACAAAATGGTCTGGGCGGTTCTAAAGTATGAATGTTTTCCTACCCTATGTTATGATTGTGGAAGAGTCGACCATGAACAATGTTCCTGTCAATGGACAAAACACTAATCATCCCGACGATAAAACATTTGGTAACTGGCTCAAGGCTACAGGTCCAATGGTAAAACCTCAGAAGTCGTCATTCCCTTCATAGTTGAGGTCCGAATCATCTTCTCCAAGTTCCCAATCAGTTGAGTGGCTCATTCCGGTAACTGAAAACTCTTCTGGTGAGACTAGCGGCGCTAATAGAGATATTGTCAAATCCCCTATTTTGAGTGATGACGTGGCTCTGCCAAGCCATAAGGGTTCTGGTGTGGAATTATCAGGGTTTGGGGAACCCCCTAACAGTTTTCCAGTTGAGGAGGTTAGTCCACCTCCATTCCCCTCCGTTGATTTTTATTTCAAAAGCAAAAAATGCCGGTGATCAGGTAGAGAAAATTCGTTCCTCATTGGACTCGTATGAATCATTTGTAGTGCCATCCATCGGTAGAGTGGGAGGTTTGGCTCTCTTATTTTCAAATGAGTGAAAAATTTTGATCATCGATTTTATAGATTTTCAAATTACTTGCCAAATCGTTGATGGCAAGGGTGACCATCCTTGGTTCTATACTGGTGTATATGGGTCCTGCATTGAGAGAGAAAACACTTATCAATGGAGATACCTTCATAGTCTTAAATTCCAGTTGGGGTCGAGATGGGTCAAGATGGGGGATTTTAATGCCCTCCTTCAGAAAGACGAGAAACGATGTGGACGTTTGAAGCAGGATTGGATGCTTAGAGAATTCAAGCAATTTCTTTCTGATTGTGATTTTATTGATCTCCGATTCAAAGGTTTCCTGTTTACTTGGCGAAACAATCGTGATAAGGGTAATCTTATTGTCAGTAACTTGATCGTGCTCTTTGTACCCAACAATGGTCCTAGTTTTTTTTTCGATGTTGCATCATCTTATGGTTCAAGGGTCTGACCACAATGCGATGCTGTTTTTTTCTCAAAGATTCGGTGGTTCATAATAGAAGGAACTTCCAATTTGATGCAAGGTAGGTTAAGGAGCCTGAATTTAAACCCCTTGTGTTAAATGCCTGGGATTCTCTTTTTTCTAGTTCTGTAATGTCGAATATCAATCAGAAGCTCAATCAATGCAAATCTAATTTGAAAGTTTGGAGAAGAGGTAAATGTGACAATGCTCGTGTTAAAATAAAAATATTGAAGAAAAATTGGTGCGCTTTAAGAATCAAATAGATGGTTTTGATAGAGCAGAATGTTTCAAACTTGAGAAGGATCTTGGTAATGCCTGGCGTGAAAAGGAACTTTACTGGAAGCAGAAATCTAGAGTCGCGTGGCTCAACCATGTGACAAAAACTCCAAATTCTTTCATAGGAAAGCTCAAATTAGAAGAAGAAAAAATGAGGTCATTGGCCTGGAAGACACTAGTGGTTAGTGGTGGGATTCAAATAATGATATCCGTAGAGTTGCTGAAGATTATTTCAGTCACCTCTTCCCTTCGGTTTCTTTCTCAAATGATGCTGATTTTTGGGCTATGATCACTCCCAAAGTAACTTAAGAGATGAACAAGGATCTCCTGAATGAAGGCTCTAATGAGGAACTAAAAGTTGTTTTATCTGGTATAGGTCCTTATAATGCCCCAAGCCCAGACGGGTTTACCCTTCTCTTCTTCCGATCTAACCGGGAGATTATTAAAGTTGATCTTCTTAAGGGATTTAACTCATTCATTCATGGGGATCACATGCTCAGAAGTTTGAACTTAACTGACCGGGTTCTTATCCCAAAGGTAAATCATTCAACTTCAGTGTCTAACTTCAAACCCATCGCTCTCTGCAATGTGGTTTATAAACTGTTCTCGAAAGTCCTTGCTAACAGACTTAAGCAAATATACTTCTTATGCTTATTTTTGAAACTCAAAGTATTTTTGTTCCTAATCGTCTTATTCATGATAATATTGTTATAGTGCATGATCTTTTGCATGTTTTAAAATCCAAAACAAAATGGTGGCTCTCATTTTCTAGCTTTGAAATTGGATATGGCCAAGGCTTACGACAGGGTTAACTGGGTGTTCCTCAAACGATATAGCTTCTCGATTTTGACTCTAAATGGGTGGATTTGATCATGGATTGTATTTGCTCTATCTCATACTCGGTGGTCATTAACGGGGAGAAAGGAGATTATTTTCCATCTTTTAGAGGTCTCAGACAAGGAGACCCCATCTCTCCTTACCTATTTCTCTTCTGCACTGAGGCCCTATCTTCTTTATTTAAAGATGTTGCAAGAAGAAAGTTGATTAAAGGCCTTAAAATGGCTAGAGGGTGCACTCCAATCACTCACTTATTTTTCGCTGACGATGCGCTTATTTTCTACCAAGCTAAGGATCACGAGTTGGAAAGTCTGAAACATATCCTTAATCGATATGAAGCCATTATGGGGCAACTTATTAACTTGGACAAATCTTGCATTTATTTTAGTCCCAATATTCCTGCCATTCGTAAAGATCCTCTCAGGTGTATCTTGAGAATTAGAAATGTCGATTAGTCAAACAGGTATTGGTCTACCTTCCCTTATTAGGAGATCTGAAATTGCCACTTTTAATTTTATTTTCCCTTCAAAATCCAATCTTCTCAAAGGTAAGTTATTATCTAAAGTTGGGCGAGAGGTGATGGTGAAAGTTGTGTTGTCTTCCCTTACCACTTTTTCTATGCACTGTTTCAAATTTCCAAAGCACCACTGTAAAGTTTTAACAAGCAAAATCCTCAATTTTTGGTGGAGTGGGGAGGGTAAATCCAAAAAAATTAATTGGATCAGCTGGGATAATTTGTGTAAATCAAAGGCAACAGGAGGTATCAGTTTTAAAAATATGAAAGCCTTCAATCTTGATCTTCTGACCAATCAGGCTTGGAGGATGGAACGAGGTGATGATTATTTGTTGTTCAAACTCTTTAAGGGAAATACTTTAATAACTGTAGTTTTTTGGAGTTTGTTTCCAAATCCAGTGCATCGTGGGCTTGGAAAAGCATTTAATCAGCCAAGAACGTAATCAAGAAAGGCATGAAATGGAGAATTGGTGATGGTTCCAATGTTAATGGCTGGAAAGACAATTGGCTTTTGGATAAAACCAGGCTTTCTATCACCTCCAAGCGTATTAGTGCGAACTTTCACTAAGTGGCTGATCTTATTAATCATTATTCTCATGCTTGGAATTCGGATCTTGTTTTCAATCATTTCAATCAAAGAGTTAGAAACCTTATTTTACAAATTTCCCTTAAAGAGTTGGGGGGTTCTGATTGCATGGTTTGGGGTATGACTAGTGATGGTGACTTTACTGTTAAGAGCGCCTACTATGTAACTCTCTCCACTCTCAATAGAAGTTCCCCTTCTCCAAATGATGTTGGTCGTAGTTTTGACCACGAGAGGAGCAGAATGTGGAAAGAAGTGTGGACAATCAGAGCTTACCAAAAAATTCAAATTTTTATTTGGCAATGCCTTCATGAGAGGATTCCTGTCAATCAGCAACTTCATTCCAGAGTTGTTTCTGTAGACCCCCTTTGCAAGCTTTGCGGAGATGCTTTTGAGACGATTGATCATTTGCTCTGTACTTGTTCTTTTGCTTGTAAAGTCTGGAAGCTTTGTCCTCTTAGGATCGACTTCAGCAATTTCTCTCTTATTATTTAGCAAAGGAGGTGGCACAACCTTTGTAAAGGCTGGAAGTCCTCAGATGCTCCTGCTGACTGTATTAGTTTGGTTGCTTTTATTTGTTGGTCCATTTGGAAATGCAGGAATGATTGTGTCTTCAATAATTTTCTTTAGGACCCCCATGATACTGTTCAAAAAGCTCTCAGTGGATTCTATGAATTCCAAGAAGTCTTGAGATAGAATTGCTTATCTTTGATTCCCTCTTCCCTAGTGTCTTCCACAACTGAGGTGTGGTCTGCTCCAGCAGCTGGGCATTTCAAACTTAATTTTGATGCTTCGTTTAACCATTCTCTTAAATCCTGTGGAGGTGGCATGATTTTAAGAAATCATCTTGGTCATAATGTTAAGGTTGCATCGGTGTTTTTCAATCACGTCAGCGGTCCTTCGGTGGTTGAAAGGCTTGTTCTTAGAGCATCTCTCAAACTTCTCAAATAGTGGGGCTACCACTACGTTTCTATTGAAGGAGACTGTTGTACTGTTATGAAGTTGCAGCCTTCAGTTGAAGGTCTAGTTGTTCTATTTGATGATATTTCCATTCTTCTGAAGGATTGTCCAAGTGTTTCCCTTTCATAGGTGCCTCATAAAGGAAATAGTGTTTCTCACTTGTTAAGTAGGAAGGCTTTAAAAGCCAAGTGTGGTGATTTCGAGTGGAACATCTAGCCTCCGTGGCTTTTAGATGTTCTTCTCCCTAAATGTATCTCTCATTATGAATGAATCTGTTTGTTTGTTAAAAATAAAAAATAAAAAATAATCTTATCAATATTTTTGGAATTCTCTTATCTATCCTCTTCTTAGTGAGAGATTATTAGGTAGTCTCGGGACCATGGTCCCGAGCTAATAGTAACATGCCACATGTGCATATGTGTCCTCTTTTATTTCAACACTTGTCGTAATGACGTGTTATTATTGGTCTGGAACAAGTGGATCCGGAACTACCTAATAATTTCTCCAGCTTCTAATTGGAGCAATTTGGTTGGAAAAATCTTTATTAATTAAAGCCAAAAGTTGGACTAGCATGGCTTTATTTTATATTGGTAGGCCCAACTCATAAGATTAATCTTTTTAAGTATGCCAATATATTGGTCCAACCTCTTCATATTATTAGGCAAATCAATCAAATTCTTAGAACCTTTCTTGGTTAGGCCCATAGCTTAAGATATGGTCTAAAAGTCTCATGGAGTTTCATTTGCAAGCCCAAATCTAAATATGGGTTGGGCTTGCACGTTGACCTATGAAATAAAGCTGCTGCTTTGAATCAATTTGGGAATTTGTATATTATTCTTCCAACAACACAAGGGTTGAATGGGTTAGGATCTATTTGATAAAGAATAGAAGCTTTTGGTACATTAACATCTCTCACTACTATTCATGGTCTAGGAGAAAAATCTCCTTTTTTTTCTCCTTTGTCAAAGAACTACACAATGCTCTCCGAGAGCTTTCAACTTTCTACCTTTCACATCAAAAGAAGAAGAGAAATCACTATACTATAAGCCTTGGTAAATCCTGAGTCTTAGACTCGTGACTAGGGACATTGCCAAACATATAATTGGTAATAAAAGAGGTACTTTTGATGTTTGTCTTTTACAGGGACCTTGTGTGATAGATTAGATTTGAAGAATTCTATTCCCCTAATCTAAATCTAAAATATGTTAGGGTTCCTTATCTCATTGAGTAAATTCAATGAAGAATTCCTTATTCATTGAATCATTGGCCAAATGTGTTTCTCATCTTGAAAATATTGACTTGCTTTCCTTTTACCTTATGAAAACAAAAAAGACTTCATTTCCTAGTCTATATATATCCCGTCTCTATGTTCTCTCTTACTCACACTTTCCTGGTCCACCATTAACCAGTTTGTGGTTAGTTGTGCTTAATAGGCTTCCCACTTTGGACAAGTCTTCTATATAAGTTTCATGAATCTTCCTAATATTTGTGCTTGGTGTCATTCAGCTATAGAATCCCTTGCCCATCTATTTTTTCAGTGACCCTTTGACCTCTTCTATTGTTTGGAACTAATTTTCAAGCCAAATGTGGATTTCATATTTAGTCCCTAGACTGGAATTCCTTCTTTCCAGTGGGTCTTGAGCCATTGGAATTCCTTCCCCAAATCTGTGAAGCATGTGCACACTACAAAGGATTTGATGTTTTGCAACAAAAATGCGTTTATTTTATTAACCAAAAAACATATAAAATTTTACAATTGTGCATGACTTAATTTGTTTGAAATTAAATTCAAGTTATCAATTAAATTCAGGTTATAAAATTTTACAATTGTACATTGACGTTTTAGAAAGACATAAACCTAAAACAAAAACGGCACCAAGGCATATACCTAAAACAAAAATGGGTAGCGTTTTACAATATTATAGTTTCCATTCATTTTTGTTTTTTTCCCGACATCCCATTATAAACTGCCTGTAATGACCTTTTATTAAGGGCAAACATTTTACGACTGCAGGAAAAAATTAATTTTTTCCAATAGTTAGAATAAAAAAAAATCATAAAATATCAACAACAGCATCTTTTACTGATTGTCGAAATTAGCTAATTAATGTCAACGGTTTCTTTGTCCGACGGCTAGTGAAAACCATATTTCTTGTACTAATTGTTGAAATTATCTAATTAATGTCCGCGGTTTCTTTGTCCTACGGCTAGTGAAAACCATATTTCTTGTACTGATTGTCGAAATTAGCTAATTAATGTCCACAGTTTCTTTGTCCGACAGGCTAGTGAAAACCATATTTCTTGTACTGATTGTCGAAATTAGCTAATTAATGTCTGCGGTTTCTTTGTCCGACGGCTAGTGAAAACCATATTTCTTGTAGTGTTACAAAATTTTGTTTAGTTGCCATTTTTGAAAACTCAATTAAGCAAAAATCTAGTTTTCAGATAACTGTGTTTTATAGCTCTCTAAAAATAGTTTTATTTTTATTTTTTTCATGAGTCTTCGAGAAATTTCCTCATAAAACTAAACCAAGCAAGTCATTTACTTCTACAAGTACTGAAATTCCAATGTTTTGCTAAGAGCACTAAATATTTCTGTAGATAAATAAAAAAATAAAACTGTATATATTAGTAATTATGTACAGCTTATGAAATCCAAAAGAAAATTATACATTTGGCTAAACCGACTTCAAATACTACCGCTACAAAGAATTCTTAGCCTCCATGGTGGCCCAATAGTTAAAGAGTTTATTGAAGTTAGTCGTAAAGTCAGACATCTTGTATTCGACTTTCATATAGTGTAAAAACAGGCGAGTTTAAATGATATATGTGATTTATGAGTGATTGCACATGTTCAAAATTCATTTTACAGCCTTGTTAAAGTGAAAGAGTTTCTAGTTGCCCAAAAAAAATTTCAAATTCTGTTGTTAACTTTCTCTTTGAGGAAGCTTCCATGTTTTATTGAAGATATATGTGCCTCAATATAGTCTGATCAGATTTGGCTAATATGAATTAACATTTCAGCATGAACATTTGTATATGTTTGTTATTAAACACATACACCTCTCTATATGTCAATGGTGAGTCAAATCTGAAGTCTCCAAAACAGAATGTGATTGATATGGAGTAATAAAATCAGAACACTTGTTGAGGCCCATTAGCTCAGTTGGTTAGATCGTCGTGCTAATAACGCGTAGGTCACAGGTTCGAGACCTGCATGGGCCAAAATATTTGCCTCCTTTGTTTCAAGGAGGTCACAATGTACCCTTTTCATTGAATTTGCAAAAACACTCACCTAATCTCATCCAGAGAATTTTAACCTGGCAACATTGACATCTATACTCTTTACTATGATCATTATGCCCTTTTCTTTATAAATATAGCGTTTTTAAATTTTCATTTTCTCTACTAGTAGAGTCAATAGTGTTTCCTACTATAGTTAGCAAACCAAAGAAAAAGACCTTTTCAATGATAATTTTATCAAACTATTTTTTTATTTTTAAAATTTTTATTTAGAAAACACTATACTAATAAATAAAATAAAAAAAGGTCATATTTGCACAAAGCTTCCGATTGAGCGGAGCTTGAGAGAGGTGAATGTCAACAAGTCTTACCCTCATTTTTGGAGAGGTTGCTCCCAAGTCTCGAACTTGCGACACATCACTTTGGACGATGACACTTTAATTAAAATATACTTAAATAAAGTTCTATTAATATTTTTTTTTATGTTTCTAGACTTATTATGTGAAATTTTATCTTTTTATTTTTTATTTTTTAAATTTTTAGAAAACACTATAACAGAGAGAAGGACATAATAGTCATAGTAAATGATATATATGTCATTATATTTTTGTCAGGGGGTCAACTTGTCCACTTTTGCCGAGGGACTGATTTGCTCCAAAAAATAGTTTAGGGGGTGTTTTTGCACATTGAAGAAAGTTTAGGGGGAGTTTTTTTCTACTTTTGCCTTAATTGTATTGTGTATGAACTTTTTAATTGTATTTTGTATGGACTTTTCACCACTATTTTCTTGATTATTTACATTTATACCTTTGCAATCCAAAACTCATTAAAAACATGGATGTTTATTTGATCGTTCAAGACACTTAAAAAATGTGCACATCATGTAAACCAACAGGTCTTTGGTTAATTAATAAGAGATAATTCTTTTGCTTTTTATTTTTAATTTTTTCAATTTCTTCTAATATATTATAATAATTTAGTAAAATAGTAAAAGTTCAAGTTGTTCGGCTCGTGGGTGGTTCGATTAATGGAAGTGCGGGCATGCCAAGAATTCAGGGAATTCTAATAAGGAATGAGCCTAATAATATTCCAGTAGGGTACGAAAAGGCTAGCACGCGATTGTAAGAGAGTCTGGAATGATTACTCTCAAAGGTTCTTTTTTGCCTTTTAAAACAAAAGACTTCAAGATTGCAAATGAAAAGGAAGATTATGCTAGTGAAAGCGAGTAAATTAATTGAAGTGTAAAACTTGAAAGAAAAATATTTTGGAAAGTAAATGCATTAATTAAGGAAATTGAGATGCATTGACAGGAATGTAAAGTGTTGAATTGAATGATAATTTAAAGACATTTTGCATTGAAATTGAGAGATAATTGAAATGCAATTGTGTGCTTCTGAGAAAAGATTACAAATGTCCCTAAGGTCACTTGATTATAGAGTCCTAGGTAGGTAGTTTTCGGCAGTTGCATCTTCCACATTATGAAATATCGCCATGTGTCCCATGCATCATCTTTCTTCTCAGCTTGTTTCTCACATGTGACTATGTGAGGCATGTTTGTACCTATGTTTTGTTATTCCTAGCCATTTGCCTACATGACCTTCCAACGTGATCTTCCATGTGTCCTAGAAGAATTACTTGTAACTTCCAGTCTTCCACGTTCTTCCAATCATATGTTATCTTGTGTCCCATGTTTCAAATCATGTGTTTAACTTATAGCACTCATTTAGCCACATTTTAGTCCTCTTAGCCTCCATGAACTCCTTATTCTCAGGAGGAATTAGCCAATATTACATGTCCTTGGGTGGTCAACCCATGTTCTAAAGTGGTTCCATGTTTTTTACAGCTTCTTCCTTGATTTTATGAACATTTTCAATAGTCATTTCCAGCTTGTGCCAAATGTCCCCTTGGCTTAGATTTCTTTCTCCCACGTGCTTGCTACTATCAACTGCATTTTGAATTAGTCAAGCAATGCCACGTGTCAGCTTTTTATTGGCTCTTCTTCTAACTTAGAATTTTGGCCGAGCAATCTTCCACTTCCAAAGTGGAAGTTGTAATCAACCACCTACCAACCTTCTATTTTTTCACGTTTTCAGATTTTGTGCCTAGTTTATAGTTGATTGGTTGAGTGTTTTTTCATGCAAAACTCCACTCGATTATAGGTGGTTGCCTTCCCCTAAAATCTCTCCCATGATTTTGAGGTGGTTGAATCATTTTAGTATTGAGCCAAGTGGCAATCATCAAAGCCTCTCTTGCAAATCAATACATCTCTCATTTGGTTACAAGTGTGGCTTTTTTAATAAACCACTTGTCCACTTTTGATTGGCTTCTCACCGAAATTTCTGGAATATAACAACTTTTACTTGGAAGTAGTAATCAGCCACTTGCCAACCTTCCACTGGAAGTTGGAAGCAGCAGGCTTCTACTAGTAATTGGCAGAGGTAGTCTTCCATTGGCCAGTAGCTGCCAAATTGGGTATAAACATAAGTTATCAAATTTGTTCAAGGTTGAAAACTTCTTATTGAATGAATTTGGTGGGGAAAATATTAAGTAAACTACTCTGACCATCCCTGAGGTTTTACCTAATTACTCTCGAATTAAAGTTTTTAACATATGGGGGTCAACCTCCCTTTCGGCTTGGTTGACTTTACTCTGGTACCCTTGCCGTTAATTGACAGTCAACTTCATCAAGCTCAATTAACAAAAAAAATTAAAATACCAAAACTACACTCGATAGCAGTAATGCTAATATGGCATTGATGGATGAAATCTATATATAATACATGTTAATCTCAATCAAAAGACCAGAAATTAAGGTTATTTTTGCACAAAAGTATTATAAATTGAGGGTACTTTTGTAATTATATATTAAATGTGATTTTGTTTAAAGGATCGTTAGGCTGACAGGGGTGTCAGAGTAATTTTGTAAAAAACTGAATTTGAGGGTAATTAAGTCAAACTTTAGGAGAGGTCAGACTAATTTAACCAAAAATCTGTATTAAAGCCAAAAGTTAGACCGGTAGAGCTTTATTTTATACTGCAGGTCCAACTCATAAGATTAATCTTTTTTCGTATGCAAATCTATTGGTCCAATCTCTTTATACTCTTCTTAGAAATCTTTCTTTGGTCAATCGGCTGAGCTTAAGACCTTTGGTCTAAAAATCTCATGGAGTTTCATTTGCAAGCCCAAATCCAAATGTGGGTTGGCCTTGCCCAAGCATGACCTATAGAAAAAAAGCTGACGTACTGAATCAAATTTGGAATTTGTATATTATTCTTCCTTGAATGGGTTAGGATCAATTTGATAAAGAATAGAAGTTTTTGGTACATTCAAATCTCTCACAACTATTCATGTTCTAGAAGAAAAATTCTGGAAACTACAACAATGCTTTGGAAGAGACTTCAACTCTCTACCATTCACTTTGGAAGGAGAAGAGATATTACCAGATCCCGAGTCTTAAACTCGTGACTAGGGACGTTACCGCAAACATAGAATTGGTAATGAGAGATTACTATGATCTGATTTGATGTTTGACTTTTACAGGGACCTTGTGTGATATATTAGATTTGAATTATATTCCCCTGATCACAAATATGTTAGGCGTCCTTATCTCATTGAGTAAAGTCAATGAAGGATTCCTTATTCATTGAGTCATTGGCCAAATGTGTTTATGTTCTTGAGAACATTGAATTGCTTTCCTTTACCTTATCAAAACAAAAAGGACTTCATTTGGCCACCATTTTACTCACACTTTGTCCACCATTTTGTGGTTAGTTTTGCTCAATAAGCTTCCCACTTTGGACAAGCTAAGGCTTTCATGAATCTTCCTAATATTTGTGATTTGTGCCATTCAGCTATAGAATCTCATTCCCATCTATTTTTTCCAGTAACCCTTCTCTTCTATTGTTTGGAACTATTTTTCCCTTGATTGGAATTTCTACTGTCCAGTGGGTCTTGAGCCATTGGAATTCCTTCCCCAAATCTGTGAAGCACATGCACACTACAATCAATCAAAGAAGATGAATCTCATAATGTTTTAAATGCTTGAATTGGCAATCAAATATGCAAGGCACTAATGCTATAAAGTGAAATAGGTTAATGGAACTGTTATAGATATATGGTAGCACAGTAGTAAAGTTACCAATTCAGGTACTAAAAAATTCTTACATTGCATGATTGGCAAGTGCACCATTCATAACAAACAACAAACAATTAGATCATTTTCATCACAACATGTCTAACCTTTTGCCTACATTTTGTACATTATTATTTGGACCCCTTATAACAACTAATCTACTAGCTAGCTAGGCATGAAAATCTTATCAGCTAGCTCCATGGAAGGTAATATATATATATATATATATCAATTAGTCATTCATGCATGCTGCTCAGGTGTAGAAGTTAGACAAATGGCCCACAAGGCAATGGTGGGATCTGAAATTGATACCAGATAAAATGGTTGAAACCCCACATGTACATTATAAATACAAGAGATATCATGTCTAATTTTACAGTATGTCTGCTTATGTATGAATTTAAGATTTATGTATGTATGTTTGTATGCTAGTTTTATATATACACACAAACACAGTAATGAAAGAAAGATTTGTGATATGAGGTGAATATTTCCTAATCGTGAAGATGGCATGTTATATACCCTTTTGTCTATACCGCCATGACTAAAAATCCTCTCCAAGTTACCTGTATTTTGTGGTACACTGGAGAAGACTGAGATCAACAGGTGGAACTCATTGCTGGTTGATTTCAGTCCTTTCCAGTGCACTACACTACAGAACACGAATGTACCAAAAAGGATATTAGTTCATATGATCATCTCACCACCATCATTACCATCGTCAAGGCATTGTAGTTAGTCTCTTTCCATCAAAAAAAAAACCTATATATTGTGCAAATACATGAAAATTTTTTAGGTTGGGGTTCATGTGAATGTATTTTACACGCAACTCTCTGGGAAAAAATGTTTTGTACAAGTATACATGTATCAGGATAAAGTGGTTTGAATTCTAAGAATGGTTACTCATTGTGCAAATAATGCTATAGATTAGATCTAACAAGCACCAATAAATGCATGGTATCACACCGGAAAATGACCCTTTAGTTCATGTACATGCATGTAGTCATGCACGCATCCACAAACGTAATCATATACCCATGCGCGCATACACATTAACATTATTAATACATATTACATGCTAGGTTACCTTCTTACACTAACATGTTTAATCATCAATGGGATAATGAGAACTAAGACAAGATAGCTGACATGAAATATTAATCTATATAAGTATATAACTAATTAAGAGTTGTAGTTTATTGGTACTACTTATCTTCTAAAATAGAGTTTGAATATGTGAATTTTTTTTTTTTTTTTCTAATATGTGAATTTCAACTTAAAGAATATATATATATATAGTAATATATATACATACATACAAGTATATGAGACAACCCAAAAAAATTTACCATTGTTTGGTGCATGTGAAAGAGATATACAGTGGTGGACCAGACAGGGTTCTAAGAAGTTGGACACTAGTCTCGTGGCAACATGTAAGGGGCTTTATTTTTGTCTTATTTTTTTGGACACGAGATCGATCGAAGCCAGAAACAATTACATGGTACAGACCGAAGAGGTAGTAATGGCGGTGGTAATGACGTAACATATGACTAAAAACATGTCATCACCATCCTTTTGATATAATGCCATACTGACAATACATATACATATACATATACATAAAGAGAGAGAGAGAGGTACAAATCAAACAAAACCAAATTGCATGTGTGTGTCCAAACACGATCAAAGTCCACCTTTTCTATGTTAGGGGTTCATTTTCTCTCTCACATTTCATTTTCATGAAGGTGTAAATAAAACACATGCATGAAACTCAACTCCACGTCCTATTTTTATTTGGAAATAGATACGAAAAACACATCCAAGAAAAAAAAAAAAAAAACACACACACGTACACAAACAAGAGAAAGAAAAAGAGAAGTGAGGACTTAGTGATTTATAGAGACCTGTGCTCAATGATATTCATCATATTGGTTCTCTGTCTCTTAACACTCCCTGAAGTAGACTCATCACCACCGTTCGTTTTCTCCATTACTGCTCTAAGTGCTTCTTGTATCGAACTTACAGAACAATATTGTTGTAATTGTCCATCACTGTCATTTGAATCTTCTTCCCCAGTTATGAACAAAACATTCTTAACACGTCCACCAAGTGTTGTGATCTCAGCTTTAAGTGTTCTTAGTCTTAATGCTTTCAGGGTTTTGATTAGGTCAGGCAAGAGATCGGGCCTGTCTTCACAGCAAAGGGAAGCTTTGATCATAAACTTCCCATCTTCATCATATTCATCGACGGTTAACTCGTCGTCCTCAGTTGGCACCGGACTTGATTCGGCTATTTCAGAAGTGTGGCGTTTAAGCTCCTTAACATGTTGTATCACTTCAGCTAGCAATGATGCTTTATCTGTCTAATTTACAAACAAAAGCACAATAACAATACCAAAGAATAGTACTTGAGATACATTAATAATGCATGTGTATATAACATAAAATAAAATAAAAAACATTAAGACACAATATTATATCTATGTATATAAATATAGTAGTGGTTGTTATATACATCAGATACAACACTAGCAACGCCCCGATTCAATTGTGGTTGTTATATACATCAGATACAACACTAGCAACGCCCCGATTCAATTGTAACATCTTGTACGTTCTATCTCAAATCATACCTAGTTATACGAATGTAGCATATAGTAAAGATGTCGGATTATGCTCTACTGGAATAGACCAGATCATCTCGATCACTTACACATGTGACATGACCAGATATCGTGTGAATGATCTGAACCGTCAAGGAGGATCATACACTTATAATAAGTGTTTAATATTATATTGTTAATGGAGGAATGTAGATACAAACTTAGCATTTGATATTATGAATGTGAATTTTAGAGTTCAAATTTTTACCACTTATGGGGTGGAAGGGTGGAATCTTAATTTATAGGTAACTAGCCACTCTTTTATATATATAATATATATTTCTACTTCTAGTTTGATCAATCAACACTTGGAGGTTGTCGTTAACTGTAGCTAGCTAGGGTTTGGAGGCATAAGTGTCTATATATATAGTGACTGACAAGAATGCTTGTTTGTCCCTCTTCAAATCTTTTCATTCTCACTCAGTTTGACTGCAAATCCGGCAAGAATTTTCCATGGAAGCTTTTTAACTGCTCCATGGTTTCTCTTTTTCATATCAACTGACCAAACATTAACGCTTTTACCTTTTCTCGTTTACTTTCCTCGAAACTATCACAACACTTGATTGGAATATATATCAAACAAATACAACAAAACTCTGGAATATGAATGGACACAAAAAAATGAAGCGGCACTTTGTTTCTTGTATATTCTCTTTCTAAATTATCCTCTCTTACTCATATTAATCAAATCTCATGGTACATATATATACATATATATATCTCACCATCTGGGTAGAATCTAAAAAAGATCTAAGGAGATCCTTGAACCCAAAAGCTCCAGTATATATAATATAGAACATAAAGGGTATTATCAAAAACTATAGTATAAGATATATATATGCACAAGTAGACCATCTTGTGTATTTATATGTTACTTGGATTCAAATTTATTTATAGAAATTTCGAAAGTGCAATTTTTCTATTTTCTAAAAGGTTCAAGCAAACACACGCCCAAATCATACCATCTGAACTAATAATGTCCATTTGTGACTGATACTTATATATATATATATATATATATATATATATATATATATATAACTGCATGCTTTTTTGTTTTTCTTTCCCGAAATGTCAAGCAATATATAAGTGCATGTTGATGGTGGGTGATACTTACTTTAGTGGTGCTGGGTAGCAAGCTGCGCAACTTAGCAAGATGGTTATTGATTCTCTCTCTTCTTCTCCTTTCAGCCTCACTATGGCTTTTGGAAGCAGCAAGAGCCTTGGCATCCATGATTTCTTGAGCAGTCATCTTACCCAACTCGGCTTGGAGACAAAAGATAGATGAACCGGCCGGTTGAACCGCCTGACCACCAAGTGTGTCAGACATGAGTCTGAGGTGGTCCGATGACGGTCCCGCCTCGTATGCAAACTGCGGATCAGGAGGCCTTCTATTGAATAAACCACCGTACATGGATGGCGGATGAGGGAGAAGAAATGGGTTGTGGTGGCGAACCGGATTTGGAGGGAAGTGAACCGGATTGGAGGTGTGAACCGGAGGGAGAGGCCATGTTAGGGTTGGAGAGACTTGAGGGTAGATCAACCCTGACCTACCCAATTCACCTCCACCTATATATGCATCAGTAGTACAGTTTTGTTCTTGCATCTGTTGGTGGTGTTGTTGTTGAAGAAGAAGTAATTGTTCTTGGTAGCCTTGCATGTTATGGATACTATGAGAACAGTCACCTTGTTCTTTGTCCTCCCCACTCATCTCTCTCATCACTCTATATATATATATATACACACACACACACAATCCACCTCTCTCTCTTCTCTCTCTATATACGTTGGACTTATATGTGTTTGTATTTATCTGAACCTACAAAACAAGTTACAGATTCAAGAACTTTAAGCTTGTTCCCTGATGATTTCTTTCTTTCTTTCATAAAAAGATGAAAAGGAGTATATATAAAGAGAGGAATCAAATACTTGGATTCTATATATAGGCAAAAGAGATAAAAGGGAAATTAAGGATGAAACATAAAAAGGAAGTAAGAGAGACCTTGCTTTGATATATATCTGATGATGAAGGGCCTTGGCCACCTCTCTCTCTCTATTCTTTCTTTCTCTCTCTAACTTGGTTCTTTTTTTCTGCCACAAACTTTGTTGGGGTGACTGATGACTACCCTCTTTATCCTACCTTCAACTAAACCCCTTTTCCTTTTATATGCTGGTGCTGTGTTTGGTATCTTCTTGGGTACTTCTTCAAGCATATGGATAGGTGTGAATAACTACTAGTCTCCTTTTTTTTCCCTACTCTCTCACTATTCATTTCTGTATCCTATCACAATTAAAGGGTCCTTTTTATACAGGAATTATTACAAATACATAGAGTTTTGAAGTGCTATTTATCATTACATGGAGTTAAAGTTATGAATTTTGGAAAAATAAATTGACTAAAATGTTGACGTGGACACAAAAAGAAATCATGATTTACAACTTCTCATGTCCAAATTGTCTTTTTCATTCAAATGACTTACACAAAAATAATACATAAATGCACAAAATATTGTAACTTTGTGCACGAAAGTGGTACTTACACGTGCAAAAGTGGTTCCTAAACAACTTGAATTTCTTTTTTCTTTTTTGAAATAACATTTGTGTATGATGAATATTGCATAATTTCAAAGGTCCAGTAATAATATAACATTTGCATGACTATGTGCAATATTCATCATACATAAATGTTATTGGACCTTTGAAAAAAAAAAATTTATAAGTTGTTTACATTCACGAAACTACTTTTGTGCATATAAGTACTACTTTTGCGCGTAGAGGTACAATGTTTTGTGTCTTTATGTATTACATTTTGTACAAGTCATTTCACTTAAAAGAGCACTTTGGGCATAAGAAACTTCAAAACATGATTTTTTTATATCTATATCAACATTTGACCCCATAACACAGTAAATAGCACTCCAAAGGTCCATGCATTTGTAATAATCCCTGTCTTATATATTTATATAAAAAAATACATATTATATTGTTATATAGAGTATTATATATTAAAAACTTAATTTTAGAGTACACGGTGATTAATATAAGATTAGAGTGAAAGAAAAAAATTAAGTTCAAATTTCACATCACTCCAATAATTAAAATGGAAACAGGTGTATTTTTAGAGTAAAAGGTAAAAAATGCAAAAAGTATATAGAATTTACATGCATGCATGTTGCTTTGTGGTTGGTTCAAAGTTTATAATTACACGCGCTGGTGCGGCACAGAGAGAGAGAGAGAGAGAGAGATGGGGGAAAACACAAGTACAGCTAGTTGAACACAACACACAGATTGTCGATTAATGTAAAGAAGGGAGAGAGAGAGAGAGTTGTGGCCCTGTGGGTGATGTATATATGATGATAAAAGGGGGCTTTTTAGCTTTTGGTTTGCCTTTGGCACTTCAGTCAAGCATCCTCCACCTTCTTCCATTCTCTCTCACTATTTCCATGCGCGCCACCTTTTCTGCTTGGTTCCCCAAGACCCATGTAATATTAATCATTGTGTCTTTGAACACACTCCATCCTACAATTAATTAATCCCTCACCTCTACCCAGTGCGAGAGTGGATTCCCTCCTCTCCTGTCTTCCGTCTGATGCATCAAAACGAAGCTGTTTTGATGCAATGGATGGATACGATCCGCTGTGAACAGGAGATGATCCGCAATCCGCTCCGTATATTCATGAATTTACATGATCTATTTGTACGTTTGTATGTTTCACCCAAACTCTTGATAACTTTTACAAACTTATAACTTTTTGAAATATATATATATATATATATATAAGTTTTTCGTACTTATATTTTATAGGCTTCGATTTAATAACCTGATTCATTAGGTGTATAGCTCTTAATTAAAAAATAATGTCAAAAGACATCATCAAACAATTATTATAAAAAAAAGAGAAATAATAATACAAAATATTTTGATAATATGTAAATAACTCGAGCTTGATTTCTAAACTTATTTAATAAACAAGTCAATTCTGAATAATATTGGGTTCAACTCGTGAAAATAAACACGTGTAAACTCGTATATATTCGTAAACATACACTCACACATATAAGACTCGTGAATCATAAACATAAGCTTGTATAGGTTTATGGACGTAAGCTCGTAAACATGTTCATGAACATAAACTTATATAAACCCGTTTATGTTCATGAATAGGTCAAATGATCTTGAGCATGAGCTCAAATCGAGTCCAAATAACTTTTGTTATAAAATGATCTAGCTCGATTTTTTCAAAATAATGACAAATTCGAGCCCAAACTCAACTTTTCGAGCTCGTCACAATCACGAGCCGTACCCACGAACGAACAAGCTAAAGCTCGGCTCTACTCGATTCATTTGCAACCCTAAATGCACGCGGTCATACCTCTCCTTATATGGGAAAGTTGTTTTCCGTTTAAAACTAGTGACCTCCACCTTACAATAAAGAAACCTTACCATTGCGCCAAGATCTGCCCTCACTTGAAGACTCTCATTTTCTGTCAATAATCTAACCAAATTGGGTGAACATCACAGCTGGGATCCAAAGATAAGATCATATCTCTCAAAAGTCTTACTAAGTAAAATAATTTCAAATAATTCTTATCATTCTATGAAAAATACGCATTAGTCTATGCTTATTGAGAATTACTCTTTTTGCATGCTATTATGAAAAATACGCATTAGTCTATGCTTATTGAGAATTACTCTTTTTGCATGCTATTATGAAAAATACGCATTAGTCTGATAAGCTTTCATGTTTAATTCATGTAACTTGCTCTAAATATATATGCATGACACATTAACATTTTTTTTTAATACAAATTCTTATGCTACTATCTTGATGACTGATGAAAAGAAAAAAAATTAGAGGAAAATTTACAATACAACGTTCTAACTCATATAAACATGTAAAGTTTAAAGGTCTTATCTAGAAATCTCACCTAAGGCTGCAAATTAATTATCCCTGTCTCTCTCTCTCATGGTATTTTCAATTTGAATGACGAATTCAAACCCAAACACTTATATAACCAGGTCCAAAATCCATCAAAACAAAGAAAACGGATCAAAAAATTTTGATACTCACACAAGAATTGATTCGAATGAAAGCTGTCAAACAAGTCCCATATCAGTTGGTGGAGAGAGATTTAAGATTTACATAAGAAAAGGGTCACTGTCTAATGAGTTAACCTTTTGGGTTGAATACCTAAACCTAACAAGTAGTATCAAAGTCAGGTCTCAAGTCACCCCATGTGAACTCAGGACCTTCTAGTCAACAAAATGGCCGATGACGTACTATTCGTCAGAGTCTTGTTCCCCACATCAGTTTAGAAGGGAAAGATTTGAGACCTTATATTGGACAAGGGTCACTCCACTTAATGGATTAACGAAGCAACGGAGGAAGCCTTGTTCCCCACATCCACATAATGGGTTACCGAAGCGACGCAACTTAAATCAAGCTTCTTATGGAAGAGAGGCTTTGAAGCTCTTGGCTGGTTATCACACGAATGGCCACTATGGTCCCCATCCTTCAACCTTTTCTGTGATTCTGTCCCCTTTTCTGTGCATATAACATTTTGGTATGTATCCATTTTATGCCTGTCTTTAATTTCTCATTGAAAGAATTAATTGATGCATGATAGCTGCGCGCACCACCACTAGGTCCACTACAATAACCCTCAAGAAACCTTGTGTGTGGGGTTACGTATGATGACATCAATCTCACGTTGTCATGACGATTTAATTTCCTAAATATATATATATGATTATATATATATATATATCGTTTGTTTATCTACCCATTGAGAAGCAACTTATGGCTTTTGTCTTAAGGGATAAGTGGCCACTGACCACTTTATGGATCTGGTATCCAAGTCAAAGTTTTTCATCACTAATTTTATAATGTAAATATTAGCAGATAGGTCAGATTTATCAATATTAAGGGATAACGTTCTTGTTAATCGTTGATTGGCAAATTCATCCTCAAATACGATAAAGGAATATAGGATTTTAAACATCTGTGTTGAAGCCTAAGTGCTTAGTGATCTGGTCATGTACGTATGACTAGTGTCAGGTACAAAGACTCAGAAATTAATAGTGTATACCTAATATGGGATATGGAATTATTCAATTTTAGTAAAGTTTATTTTCTTAATTATCAAAGCTTGGCTTAACCCTTATACTTTTACTTATCAAGAGAATGAAAGAAATTTATTTATTTTCTAAAATTACAATTTTTTATATGCACGTATCAAATAATAGAGATCTTTCTTGTACATTTTTTATATAACGGATGGATTTTATGCACTTTGCGCAATTAAAAAGATAGTTTTCTAAAAACAAGTCTTCTTTAATGGAGTTTTAAGAAAATAAATGTTTAGAAAAGTGCAACCAAAACTTGTTTATATACAATTTTCTGATTTTCAATTTTTCAAAAACAGAAAAATATTATTAGGAAACTGAACCAAACAGATCCCAAACTTTCTGAAATTACCTTGCCTAGCTTTCTAATCAGACAATGTATCTAAGACTTGCTTTAGACCCAAAAAGGTATTAGTCGTTGATGTCTTGCTGTGATCCTCAGTTTATTGATATCAACTTTGAACTCTCATACAAATTTCTTTCAGAACACTTTAGTATGATAGAACTTTCAGATTCTAACAGAAGTAAAAAGTCAAGATGGATAAATCAGATAGAAATAAGTAAATGTAATAATTAATCAAGGAAAGACAAGGTAACGTATTGTTTAATTCAACCTACCATCCTAAATAATGCTTCAAAACTTTCCTGTCTGAAAGTAAAACAGGACTTCATATATATATATATATATATATATATATATATATATATATATATATATATATTACTTAATCCCCTTAGATTCAACTTCCTTATGAAGCAATTTGGGGGCATAATATTAAGGATATGTACATTGTTTGCAGATGCATATATATCCCAATCAAGTATGTTCCATTGATATGCAGAGTCCAACAAAGAACATGCTTAGCAAAGTTCCCAAGGAATGTGTTTGTCAATGAAGACAGTGCACTGCACTCAATCATTATAAAATGTGCTCTAAATATTTATTTGTTTTTTCGATAATGTCTGAATATTTATTTGTTGAGTAGCCCAAAAGTGAAGTCTTAATAATGTCTCCAAACCACATGTGCTTCAGTAACAACACCCAGTTATTATCACAAAAAAATGTAATTAAATCATATCCTATGAGCAAATCAAGAAATGTGCAACATTTATTAGATTTTGATTTGTCATCAATGTTGAGTTTTGATAGATTTTGAATTGTCATCCATGTTGAATTTTGATATTACGATATTGTATTCTTATCAAACTCAAAGTACCAAATTACCAATCGATGAACACATAATTTACATTTAATTATGAAATTATGAGTTTGTGTCAAGTTCCAGAGTAACTCGAGTCAATATCCTTGCATGTTTGGCATCACTAAATCATGTTAATTTTCAATTTTTTAAGTTCTCATCGATGATTCATCATTTAAATTGGCTTATGGTTATGCAATATGAAATGAGATTTATTGTGACATTTAGTCATGCAATTGACCTTTAAAATGAGGCTTGAATGGTATTTCTTCCATCTTACAAATTACGGTAAATTACTCAAATCTTTCATGAGTTTTGCCTAATTATTTCCAAATTAGAGTTTTTAAAATATGGTGATCAACTTCCCCTCAGGTTTGATTGATTTTATTCCGAGTACCTCTATCGTTAATTGACAATCACCTCCAACCAAAACTACCCTTGATGGCAGTAGTATTGGTGTGACATTGATGGAGAAAATATATACATAAAACATGTTAATCTTAATTAAATGATTAGAAATTATGATTATTTTTGCACAAAAGCATTATCTCTTGAGGGTACTTTTGTAATTGTATATTAGATGTGATTTTATTTAACGGATCGTTAGTCTAACAGAAGTGTCAAAATAATTTTACAAAAACTTTGATTTGAGGGTAATTAAAGCAAACCTCATGAGAGGTCTGAATAATCTACCCTACAAATTAAGATGCAAAGATAGGTTAGGGTTTAAGTCCCACTTAGGATAAAGCACGTGCATAAAGTGTTATATATAGGGCTACAACTCGGGCAGATTAAAGGTACAATTCGGGCTCAACCCTACATGTGAAATGTTCAACTCTAACCTAACCCTAGCCCTACTTCCAACCTTAACTACTCAACCCTATCCCAGCACATCCTTAAATTTTTAAACTCGGGTTAAGATTTCGAGTTAAAAAATTGGGTTAATTCGGATTATCTTTATCACCAATCTGCATGTTAAAAATTTTAAGTGATATTTAATAAATTTCACATTAGATTACTCCTAAACACACACAAAATTAAAAGCTTAATGCAAATTTTTAAAAAATTACAAACAAATTTTTAAGAAAATAATTATCTAAAGTGTTAACATACAATAAATTAATATTTACATAAAGGAGGTTGAAAAGAAAAATGTTATCATAATTTGAATATTATATATAATATATTTAAAATAAAAAATATGTATAAAAATAATATTACAATTCGAATTCAGGTTGGGCTCGGGTTGTTGGCACCTCAACCTAAGTCCAACCCTAATTAAGTTCAGGTTGAGATTTTTTAATCCAAGTTCAACCCTAATTGTAAAAATAGTTGTCCAAACCCGTAAAAAATTGGGTTGGGCTCGAGTTAGGTTCGAGTTGCCCAACCCAAGTTGCACCCCTATATATATATATATATATATATATATATATATATAAGATTAGTATAATAAGGACAAAAGGGGCAATCTAACAGTCAAAAATGATTAAAAAAGTAATCTTGTGGTCCAAAATGTCTTTTGCTATTTGCAGTCTAAAATTACTCTATCTAACGATCACGATTGCGAGTGCGTGATAGTGCCGTAGGCACGTACATACACTAGTGTATATATATATATATATATATATATATAGAAGCTTGGTATAATAAGGACAAAATAGGCAATCTAACAGTCAAAAATGGTTTAAAAAGTAATCATGTGATCCAAAATGTCTTGTGTTATTTACGGTCTAAAATCACTCTATCTAACAGTCACGATTGCGAGTGCGTGATAATGTCGTAGATACGAGCATACACTAGTATATATATAAACATATATATATACACATATATAGAAGCTTGGTATAATAAAGACAAAAGGGGCAAAAGTGGTTTAAAAAGCAGTCATGTGGTTCAAAATGTCTTTTGCTATTTACGGTTTAAAATCATTCTATCTAACAGTCACGATTATAATTGCGAGTGCGTAATAGTGTCGTAACTATAGAGGTACACTAAGTGTGTATATATATATATATATAACAAATGGGATGAATCTCAATGTTGATAGGACACTCCATGTGAGGATGTCCTTGCATGTACATGTTTATCATCCATAGGGACTAGGCTATGGTATTATGTGCATCCCCTTGGGCAAAATATTGTGGATGGTCTGGACTAGGTCCAGATTTATCTGAGCTTGAGCCGCGGTCCACACAATCAGGGTCAACCCAAGAAAGCATCACGGGTCATTTTCTAGCTCCATACAAAAGCTACGACCATGTTCCATCATCAGGCCTTTAGTTGAAGGCATGCTACACCATAATGGGCCCAAAACCAAGGAATATTTGAAGCTTTTCTAGTGGTCTTGTGCTAAACATATAGCTTATATAACGAGGGATTGGTGTCTTCAAATTAGAATTCGAAAAAAAATATTTCAATTGAACTAATTTTTCTCAATTCCATGGCTAAGAATTATTCCATCTAATATTATCGCAAAATGGGAAAAGGAAGAGGAGAAGGAAAAGAGTGATTTATAATTTCATAGGTTTTCTAATTAATTATTTGGTAGGAAGGAAAGAGATGACGGAAAGCTCTTCCCTCCAAACCCCACCGGATTTCTTCTTCCAGAAAATGGAAGGAATGGAGGACTAAATATGTTACACCTAAGAGAGGTAGACTAAATATATGTTTAATTCTTGACATTATTCCTAAGGGAGTGGATGTAGAGCGGATTCACGTGAATCCAATTCAAATATATATATATATATATATATATGAAAGTGTCCAAACTCGAATACGAATATTGGATCCTATAAGCATGATCCACATTCGACTTGTATATCTTAAAAAGGAACCAAATAGGAGAAAATATACTTGATATGGATCGGATCTCATGTAAAATTTAATTCACTCAATGATTACCCACATTTATATCCAATCCAAACTTCCAGATGAATCTTTCAAGAAAGAATCATATCCAACCTGTTTTTGAATTTGGATTTAAAATTAAAAAAACAAATCCATTAAAATAGACTTTGGTCCGGATCAAACCTTTCAAGTCCTAGCTAAGGAAGAGGTTGCTCTTAAGATTTGAGTTCCATTCGCATTTGAAAGCACAAGTATTACCTTTGCAACAAGTAACAAATCCTTCATTAATCTAAGAATAAGGATATGTTCTTAACAAGAATATCTCATTTTAGAATTTTACTTTAAAGAGAAATCGAAAATTATTACATGGTCACGAAGTTATGTAATTTCACCAAATTACAAGTTGACAGTACAAATAAATGTGTCAATTTTACTCAATTTTTTATTTATGTGTCAATCTATAATTTATCGAAATCATGTAATAATTTTTCGAATAAAAGTTTTGTAGGTTCCTGAATGCATCTGACAAATAATTTAAGACAGTGACATGTTTGGTGTGATTGGATCAATTTTAATGAAATTCACTTTAAAAAAAGGAAAGAAATAAGTTGAAAAAAAAGAATAGAGAAGAGGTATGTGAAGCGAGGAACACATGGGTGATTTTGCTTCCCTTTTTAAAGTTTTTCATGGAAACTGGTAGATTTATAATGAAAAATTGCATGATGACAAGATTAGGTATCCACCAATTTTGTACAGGGCCCATATCCACAAATGAACAAATGGAGTAGCTGTAAAATAGCCTCAGAGGATTGGGATAGTTGCCTACTTTGAGAGAGAGAGAGAGAGAGAAAGAGAGAGAGTCATGTGAGTGGAATAAGTGAAGCCTGAGCATTCCTCCCATCATTACAGCTGGCTCTGCAATGACTGCTTTCTCTCTCTCATGCACCACTATATATATATATATATATATATATAGTACATATATAGAACCAGTACTTCCTTTCCTTTCAGCATTTATTAGAGTTCCTCAGAAGTGTTAACTCTATCTCTGACACCAATGGCAAATGGCTGTTGGGGCTATGTTTCTCTGTCCGGGCTGATAAAGTCATATCAAAGCCCCACTACTACATTATGTTACACCTGATCTCTTAAGACAAAGGATTACTAAGTACTAAGTACTAACCTTTTGGATCAGGTCATGTAATTGTATGTAGGCTTTATAGCCCACATGGTTCAATCATAATTATAACCAAACAACCTAATTCCATTCCAGCATAGTGTTCGCTACGTTGGGTAGATCAAGATATGTCTTCCACATCTACACCCTCCAAATAGTGGACCCACCAACCAACATCAACGACTTTCGAATCACTGATGGCCACTTCCCCTCACCAACATCATCCTCAATCCTCTCTCTCTCTCTCTCTCTCTCTCTCTCTCTTATCCAATCAAACCCTCATCAACCTCATATATGTCACGAAATGAAACGGATCATCAAACATTTACCTTGATCCAACTATTATGATAGTCTCGACCACACCAGAAAACGATTGGCTCTATAAGTCCTGATTAGAGTGTAACTCCCCTAGTAGGGCATTCAACAATCTACCAATAGAATTTCAATTAAGGATAGGTTGAGTTTGGTGGGTGAGTACTTGGTGTACGTGTCGACTCATGAAGAATCGCGTGTGCCTCGAACGAGTTGGGCAGCTGTGAACTCACTATTTTTTTATTTTGGAATAGTTTATGATAAAAAACTATCCATGGCGGTGTAAAGGTGCAAAAAAAAAAAAGCAATTGAAAATTGAAGGCATCGCAGGAGAGGGGAAAATTTATGGACATTATCGAAGGTTAAAGATGGGTCTGTCAAAACGAAAGAGGGAGAGAGAATAAAGAAGTTGGTTATGATATATATATATATATATATATATATATATGTGTGTGTGGTTTGTAAGTAAAGCGCGAAAGGTATTGACGTAAATTTAAGTTAATAGGTTAATCATATATTAGTAATATTTTTTGACCCACAAGGTTAAAAAAGTTATTTCATGCGGAAGGAGGACATAAAGAACCATTAATCCAATTAGTGTAGTTATGGTAGAAAAGAGTCTGTTGTATGCATGAGAATCTTGGGAGAAATAAGTGAGATTATGAAAAAAACAAGGAGAGATATGTGAAATATTGACGTAACTGGTATTTCTCCAATAAAAAATTAAGAGTTCAAATTTAAGTAAAAATAAATTGTGAGTGTCTCAATTTCTTGTTAAGAAAAAATAATAATAATTTTAATCCACTTTCACTCCATTAAGTCTGTCGGAAAAAAAAAATAGAGATCAACAAAGCAGAGAGCTAGAAAGCACGGACACTTTATCGAGAGTGTCGTACCCATGTCGGACACATGTCGAACACTTCTTAGAAGTGTCCTAACATTTTTTTTTTTAGGACACTCCTTGGACACTTCTCGGACATTCTCAAAGACTCTTCGAATACGTATCGGACACTTCATAGCAGTGATGTATAGTCAAATATTTCGAATAGAAATTATATGATACTTAATTATGATTAAAATCTAAACTAAATATATGTACAAGACTAAATAAGTCTGGTTCTTTAATTTGTTTTAATCTATTTGTCATTTTTTATTTATAAGTTTGTTTAATTCTTAATTGTTTGACGAAGAATTAAAGTATTTCTATAATGTAATATTTTTTATTAAATAATTAATATATATTAATATATTATATTATAATCGTATTCTCGTGAGATTCATGTTTTGATTTTAGGCAGAGAGACATATATATATATATATATATATATATGTGTGTATTGGAAAAGACTGCTTTGTGTAGTGGGGTGTGCTTGACAGAAATCGCATATGGTCCTTGTCCGTCACGTTCTCATCCTATACTCCTACTCCTACCTAAAAGATACATCAATTTTTTGAATGCGACTTCGAGCCATTGGCACCAAAACAAACCAATTTTCTCGGTCGGGAATAATGTCACTGAGCTCTATACTCAATTTCGATCCTGACAGGGACCACTTAGATAAGATATATATATATATATATATATATATATATGTTTGTATGTACACACACATATAAGTACCAGAGAGATCATCCAAAGCTACTCGTTAAATTGAAAAACGAATCTTATTTTTAACCGTACATGAATCACTCTTATTTCAGATATGGAACACTTTCAAATATATAACACGTTTATTTTAAAGATATAACACAGGAACACATTTATTTTCAGACTATAATACCTTATTTTAAATTAAGTGTTGTTCATTGTTGCATCCTTAAAATATACGTATAATCTAAGAAATATGGATACCAACACAAATATATCAAATTTTAAAAAAAATAAGACCCAACCAGCCTTAAACACAACTAATATAAATATAAATTTTTATTATCTATATTATTGAATAAGACAATTATAGAAGGGTGTTAATATTAGCATTTCATCTTCTTTTTCTCCTAAAATGAAATTACAAAAAAATTTAAAAAATCATAATTTTTGGTTCTTACTTTTTTTAATACCATAATTGTCCTTCTAGAATTCTTTTAAATTTTAATTCATTTCATCTTCTCTCTCACGGTTCTCTCACTTGTCTCTCATTCGCGTTCTTTTCTTAAATTTACAAATTAATTAATTACGAAATATTTTTATTTATTTATTTTTATTTACCTTTTGAGAAAAAATCAATAATTGAGATGATGGGAAAGAATAGATCAATCCATAAAATAGGACAAAAGGACAGATAACAAACCAAACAAATCACAATTATTGATTTGACCCAACAAATCATTTAACACATTAATAAATTTAACATGAAGTAGAAATACATGATATAAAACATCGGAACAAAATGTGTTGTGCAACTAATATGATATATTGACGAACATAGATAGCTATATATAATATTGTATGCCTAGTCTCTACCACTGCAACCATAAAACAAAGTTAATAATCAAGTCAATCTCAAATTGTGTTGCCCTTTGTTGACTTAAATTTAATACCTTTTTCTTATTAAAATAAATTTATGAAAAAATTCATACCATTGTTAGATGGGCACACTAATTTATATTTGTAGATATAGAGAAAGAAGTGAACGTGAGTTTAGAGAGACGAGTGAGAGACAACGTAAGAGATAGATGATGAACTGGAACTAGAGTTGAACAAGACTTCTAATTTTGTTAGAGAAAGACAATAATAGTATTAAAAAAATGTAAGAACTAAGGATTGTCAGTTTGAAAAAAAATTTGGTAAATTTCATTGGATAAATTACACTGACTTCTCCTAAAGTTTAACCTAATTACACCCGACATCAAACTATTGGATTTTGTTATAATAACTTCTCTTGAAGTTTGCTCCGTTAGACAAAAACTCCCTCCGTCCAAAATTTCGTTAGTTTTGTCAAAAAATTTAGGGTAAATTACACTAACGTCCCTTAAGGTTTGGTCTAATTACACTCAGTATCAAATTAATTGATTTTGTTACAATGACCTCCCCTGTAACAGAAATAAACTAATCGACTTTAACTTTTGGATGAAATGTCTATTATACCCTTAATATTATATTGATATAAAAATTAAAATATTTATATATATAAAATAACACTTTCGTCCATCTAATATAATAATATTTACTATATTATATATTATTATTATTATTATTATTATTATTATTATTATATGTAGATATATATATATATGTGTGTGCGCGCGCACAACTCCAGTTGCCATCACCACCCACATCTACACCACACCAAGACCACCGCCATGCCACAAACCAAACTCACCACTCACGTCTGTCATGCCGTGAACCACCATTAGCCGAGCCACCATAAGCCACCACAACCATTGTGCACAACCCTAACTACTATGGCTACCATCATGGTGAGGTTGATGAAGCCGAAGGTGAGAGCATGGTGGCAGTTGGGGTTGTAGACGATGGTCATGGTGGCTCGGTTGGTGGTGGTTCACGGCATGGCAGTCATGAGTGGTGAGTCTAGTTTATGGCATGGCAGTGGTCTTGGTGTGGTGTCGATGGGGGTGATGATGACAGCTGGGGTTATAGACGTGCGCACGCGCACTCACACACACACATACTATTATATTAGATGGCAAAAGTGTCATTTTATATATATAAATATTTTAATTTTTATATTAATGTAATATTAAAGGTATAATAGACATTTCATCCAAAAGTTAACGTCAACTAGTTCATTTCTGTTACAGGGAGGCCATTGTAACAAAATCAATTAATTTGATGCAGGATATAATTAGGCTAAATTTTAGGAGAGGTCAATGTAATTTATCTTAAATTTTTTGATAAAACTAACTGAATTTTGAACGAGGGGTCTTTGTCTAACAGAGCAAATCTCAAGGAAGGTTATTATAACGAAATCCATTAATTTGATGCTGAGTATAATTAGGTCAAATCTCAAAAAAGATCAGTATAATTTATCCAATTTTATTTTAAGAGAAAAAGAAAATTGAGCACCTAAAGATATCTTTGAAGTGACGAAATCAACAGCATATTTATAGAATATTAATTAATATATAATTTTTATACTAAAATTACATAATTTAAAATTTAATAATATTTATTTGAATATCAAAAGGAATATATTATAATATATAAAATATTATTATTTAAAAATATTTACGAAGTGCTGACATGAGACGCAGACACAGCCAAAAATACGACACTTCATAAAAGTTTCCATGCTTCTTACAATTTTGGACATGTATGGCATGCACTATTCAAAAGTTAGTCCCCAAAAAGATCTGGCGGTCCCACAAAAATGCTCCATATGATCAAATATCTAGCACTAGGCAGGCTTGCTTTTGGATTTAACCCATAGGCCACCACGAAATAATTTGATGAGCTTTTTATCCTTTCTTTTGGAAAGCCTGTTAAACAAGTCGTTTGGATTACCTACAATTATTGAATTTTTACAAATTGATCCCGAGTTTGACTTCTTTTTTCTTTTTTTCAAATTAAATCGTTACATGTGGACACACCCTCCGTTATCCCAATAAAAATAGTCCCACACAATGAAATTGAGACACCCACCACTACCCTAAAAAATAAAACACAGAATTGAAGAGTCTTATAACCCCAGCGTACATTAGCAGCAATTTATGGGAGATATATGTTTAGGTGTGTAATTTAGTGAAAAATTACAAAACGCCCTAAAAAAAATTTGTTTCTAAATATTTCTCTAATTCTTCCTTTCTTTTTCTCTTCTTATTCAATTTTCTTTGATTCCTTCAAAAAAAAAAATTTGTTACATTCCCCTTCTCCAATCAAATATTATTATTTTTTCCTTTTCAAAAGTTCTCTCGTTTTTCATTTCTTTTTATTTTCTTCTTCTTCTTTTGTATTATTTTCCTCTTCTTAAAATTTTTTCTTCCCCATGATGTATTTTAATTTGTAGTAACCTTTTTTGCTCTCTCTTTCTCTTTCTAGTTAAAACTCATGCACCCACTTTTATGCCTAATAAATAGGAGTACTGTTCGGTTCAATTCAATTTGTTCTACAAAAACTGGAACCAAATCGAACCGTGAAAATTATAAAACCGAATCAAACCGAACGGTGAAAAAATAATTTGGTTTCATTCGGTTCCACAGTTCTAGTATTGAAAAACTAAAAAAGGAATATTTAATATAATGTATATAACATTAAAATATTTAACCGTTATTTAACGATTCCATAATTTTGAAACCGAAAACAAAGCTAGTTCGGTTCGATTTTTCGGTTCCACTATCTTTTGTGCACTACTAATAAGATTTAAACCATCAACCTTTAACTCAAGAAAATAGAAGAGGATATACAATAAAATACAAAGATTTATATGAATTTAATGTTCGTATTTTATGTTTATAAATTTTTTTTTGGTAAATAATAACACAATATCTGAATCTTAATTATTACACTATTACTGTACTTCTATTTTTTGGTTTGTTGCATTGTTGCTGATTAAAAAATATATATTTAATCATATTCAATGTGTCTATGAAAAAAATTCTAAATAAGCATGTATATGTAGTACAAAGGTTCTAAAACGTAATATTATAATATATTGGAGTATATGCAGGTAAAATGGACAACGGAAAAAATATATATACACACACACACTCATTTTTACACGTACTAACAAATTAAACCAAACAATGTTTTCCTCAGTGACTGATTTCGTATATTACAAACATCGTCTTTTTTTTTTTTTTTTTTTTTGTTAAAAGTACATCATGTCAGAACATTTTTTTTACAGTGAAATAACTTTAATGTCCTTTTACTTATAATATAATCATTTTAAATATTAAATTTATTCATTTAATCTGTGTAATTAACCAAAATATCCATTTGAATACCTATTTATCTTCTCTATCTATTTATCTATACTAGTTTAAAGCACGTGAATAAAAAAATAAATTAAAATTTTATAATAATATCAAAAACATTCAAAACTATTATAACACATCCAAACATATTAATTAAAACACTCAAAACTATTTCCAATATGTAACCTTGGTAATATAAACTCACTTGTTGAAAAAAATTAAAACTATAAGTTAACTATTATTCATATGGAAGAAATTAAGTATAAACTATAAGAAATCAAAAGGTATAATTCTAATCATTCTTAAACAATCTATTACTATTCTTTTGAAAATTCTCAACACTCTATCATTTTTATATTTCTGAGTTCTTCTTCAAATAGATCATTCTCAAGTGAAACTTCTTTGATAGTTGTCACCACAAAACTATTTTTGACTATATCATTTTTACTGTTGTCTATCTTGATCATAAAAAGAAACAATTTTTCTTTACAACTTATCACTTTGTTGTAAAATTCATTCATTTCCTCGTCCTACAAAAATAACAAATTTATTTTACTAATATTGATACATTTCAAATGAATTGTTTTAGGCCAAAGTACAATAAATCTCCATCTGGTTTCAAAATGGTGCACAATACCCCATCTCATTTTTTTGGGTGCATTAAACACACTCTAACCTATAATTTGGTGCAATTTGCCCTATTTGGCACTATTTGGGTTAAGAATTTATGTAAAATAACAAAAATACCCTCATAGATAAAAAAAATAAAAATTAAAATTAAAAAGAAAAGAAAAAGAAAAAAGTGATTAATTTATCAAAAAATACAAAAAAAATACCAAAAAAAGAAAATAAAATAGGACTTTAACTTGTTGAAAAAATTTACCCAAAAAAATTACTTTAATTCACCAATTTTTTTTCTCAGTAATTTTTTTTTTTTTTGTAAATTAAAGTTTTTTTTTCTCGATTTTTTTGATAATTTGTTTCGATATTTTGGCAAAATAAAGTTTTTTCTTTTCTTTTTTTGGTTGTTTTTTTGGTAAATTAATCACTTTTTTTCTTTTTCTTTTTAATTTTTATTGTTACTTTTTAATCTATGAGGGTATTTCTATCATTTATATTAATTCTTAACCCAAACAGAGACAAACTGCACCAAATTATAAGTTGAAGGATATTTAATGTACCCAAAAAAATGAGAGGGGGTATTGTGCACCATTTTGAAACTAGAGGGGGGTTTATTACATTTTGGCCATTGTTTTATCCATAAATTTTATGAGTGAGAGGGAAAAATATTACCTGACTTTTTAACTGTATTAACTCATCTACTAAACAATTTATTAATGATTGAAAATCATCAAATATTATTAGATATGCATTATTATGTTATATATTTGACTCGAAATTGTATAATATTTGATACATAATAATAAAAAATGATATATTTGTCATATTGTAATTTTTTTTAAAAAAAATAGAATATTTAAAGATATAATAATACATTTGAAATCATTTCGCATATTTTGTTTTTCAAGTCCATCCTTTCGTACTACAACTTTTTTCTTGCATTGCTTACATGCATTGTACCATGGTTCTAATGCATTTTTAATCTTTATAATTCTTACTTCAAAAAAGTAATGCGTTTGCTGCAAGTTGAGTGACAAAATTTTTTTTTAACAGAAATTAATTATAATCATATGATATAATAAAGAAAAATTAAATGAATATATATAAAAAAAAATTAATACCTTCAATGCCATTGCACATTTCAGCCTTATTGAATAATTAATATTTTCAACTTGAAATGAGAGCATCTATGTCTTTGTCATTTACGTTTTCATTTAAGAAACACAAACACGGACATGGAACTCGGGTACGACACGACACGAACACGGCGATACGAATTTTTTTTTAAAAATAGGACACGAACACGACAAGGATACGACTATAAAATAATAATATAATATATTAATATATATTAATTATTCAATAAAAAAATACTACATTACAGAAATACTTCAATTCACTATCAAACATTTAAGAACCAAACAAACTTATAAACAAAAATAGACAAATAGATTAAAATAAATTAAAGAACCAGTCTTATTTAGTTTTTAATATATGTTTAGCTTAGATTTTAATCATAACTTAGTATCATATAATTTCCATTCGAACTATTTGAATATACATCACTGTTATGAAGTGTCTGATACGTTTTCGAGGAGTGTCCAAGAAGTGTCTAAGGAGTGTCCGAAAAGTGTCCTGAAAAGAAAAATATCAGGACACTTTTACTAATTGTCCGACATGTGTCCGAGTGTCCGACACTGTGTCCGAGTGTTTGACACGGGTACGGCACTTTAGGTGAAATGTCCGTACTTTCTAGGTTTTCATCAAACTTATCAAAGATAAATAAATTATTGGAATAATATGTTGTTGATATGTACAAATACACACACACACAATCATTAATTAGACCTTATTATGGGTTTCATGAACAAAGAAATTTATAATTTTTATTTATTTTCTGTTTGATTTTTTATCTATTGACAGTGGATTAGCTTCCACCAACCATGTCCTACCAGTCATGATCTTCTTTAAGTAAAATAAATAATTAAAACCTAATGTAAGTAAGAAGAAATAAATAACCAACTAATACGTAATGCTTGGACTCTTTCAATTTTCATGTTAATTTGTAATGTAAATTCCAGTTGTGTTTGAAAACCCAAACTTGAAATATAATATTATTTTTTATTTTATGTTCATTTAGATATAATAAAAAATATAAAGTGAATAATCTCAATTTTGTGTGATAAGTTACATTTGAATGTGTTGATTAACAAATACATAACTGTGATAATAGGTCTTTCGTTTATTAACTTCATTATCAAATTTCCTTCATTCTTAGCAAGATCGTCCCACAATGTCAAAGTAATTGTTTTTGAACTATTATAAAAAATAATTAGTTCAATAATTTATAATGGTAATTATGACCATTTACATAGTGTTGTAATGATGTACCTTATATCCATTATAATGATGTCTCGCAATTTAGATGTCCCTCCATTGTTTTTCTTAGCTATGTTGAATACAGAATATGCTTCAATAACGATTCTCAAAGCATCTAGCGAGAGTAAAACTTAAACTTATAGATTTATATATAAGAGAAAATATATATAAGGAGAGTAAAGAGTTATAAGAAAACAAACCTATATACATATATTTTTATCAATGTACTTGTTCAAGTCCTTGAAGTCCACAAAATTATATTTTATTTTTTCTAAACTTACAACTTCAAGCTCCTTAACTTCAATTGTGGTATCGTTGTTAAACTTTAGTTCATACTCCTTGTGCACACTATTATATCTATGATTCACTCTATTCACATTTCTATTGGAATTAAAAAAGTTATAAAAATAAGAATTATAATATTATTTTTATTTTTTTGAAATGAAATAAGACTACAAAGTAGGTCAAAGATATGATCTTATACTACTATATTTAGAGAAATTAATATATATACACAAGTTTGTGCTTGATTATGTGATAAAAATGAGTGTAAGTTCTATAGTCGAGCATAAGAAAATAAGAAAGATATCAAGTTGCTGAAACTAAAGCTTTACATCATCATGCATAGAAAAAATTTCAGTCACAAGTCTATATACATGTGAGTTATTATAGTAGCATATGTTTTACTATATCATCCAAATATTGAGAAAAATAATACAAGCGTTATGATCCGAGTATCATTGTCAGTAAAAAAATATGGATGTTTCCTTTACAATATTTGTGTACAGGATAAATTACACACTCAAATGTATAATTTGGCAAAATTTACACTCATTCTCTTTGTGGTTAATGTAGATGCAGATGAAGTTCTTCCAAGCAAAAACCATTCAGATCTTATTTTTTCAGACGTCGATCTTGCAAAACAGCCTCTATAACATCTAAGAGCCATTGATGAACTATATGCTTGGGTACAAAATGGTTGAAGATGAAGGATTACAACATGATTTTAGAATTCTAGTGAGAGAGTTTTATTTAATAATTTAGCAAATAATTTCGGAAACAAGAGGGTGGAGAGAGAGTCAAGAACTAATTTGGGTTAGGACTTCTCATGTGTGCAGAAGATGAGAGGGGAAAGAGGTCCTGCGAGTCTATGGGCTTTTAGGTAATTTAGCAATATTAAATATCTTATATCAAAAATTAATTAAATAATAAAGGACAATCAGGACATTTCACATCATTTTTAAATCGAAAAGTTGACAGGGGGTGTTTGTGACGAAATTTTACGAAATTGTATCTGTGTGAAATATGAGTAAATCTCAGGAGTGTCAGTAATATTTATCCAAGAAAAAAAGGGTATTTGTTTGGTATGATCATAAAATTCGTGGTGTTAATGTAGAGAATATATTGAAGTTTGAAAACAATCACTTAATAAAAATATGTTAGAAAATAAGGTATTATTTGCTCAGGTTTAAGAATAAAATTTCCAAAAACTTTTTTAATAGAGTCTAAAAAAACTGAAAATCTTCAATCTATTATGTGGTTTTAAATTTCTTGAAAAGAAAATTGAATTTTAAAAAATCCAACCAAACACATACTAAGTTTTTTTTTTCCGGTTTGATTATAGCGAAACTACAATGACTTGAATTTCTTTTAAAGAAATAGAAAGAATACAAATGAACTAGAGCTAGAAAAATGAACGGTCTTGCCATTTATAGTCAAGACTTGTGGTCTAGTGATATTTAGGGGTAACAATTTGTGTTAGTAGGTTATAATCGTATCGTGTCGATTTATGATTATTATACTAAACAACTCAATCCGAACACGACCCGTTTAATAATTGTGTCAGGAATCCTTGATACAAATACGATCCGTTTATTAACGGATTACACGGATTGACCTATTTAATCCGTTGATCATGTAACCTGTTTTTTAACTTAAGTATAAAATGCAAATATGTTAAAAAAAATTTGAGATAATAGATGACGAAATTAATAAAAAAAGAATAATTGAAAAAATACAATTACACAAAAATAAATAAAAAAATAATATTCATATTGAATTTATATTGAAATAATAGAAATGTCGATAGTGATTGGGTTAAAACAGGTTCCATGTTCACTCGACACAATTAATTCAATGAGTCTAATCGGGTTAAATTGGTTAAAACTTCAAAATATGAACCTGACACGATTAATTAAATGGGTTAAACGAGTTGACATGAACACAGTTAAAGTCAACTCAAATTCACTAATTTCGTGTCGTATTGAAGTTATTTTTGACTAGTCATATCAAATTTTGACATCTTTAATTATATCTTCTTCTCTTTCAAAATAAAAAGTACAGAGTTTGAGTCTTTTCAAAAAAAAAATTGTGGTAGTTGTTTTTCTTTGAAAAAGAAAATAATGAATGAATGAACTAATGACACGCAGACATTGGTTAATGGATATTAAATTTGTACTTTTTATTTATTTATTGTCTAAAAGTTTATAAAAGTGGCCCACTGCCATTACTAGAGTTAATGCTGAAAATCGATGACCACTCTTGTTCCTGTGATTCAAAAAATTGGAACTAACTTTATCCTATAAAGACATATACCACAATTAATGGCAGAACCAGAATTCTACAAAAGGAGGAAGAAACACAAACACTTGCATTTTAACTTTTGTAGTTGGGAAGTAGCAAATGGGTTAGTAGAGTTTTTTCCGCCATGTTGTCTCCACGGGCAATGACGTAATCACCTTCATCTTCACAGAATTGCTGCCTGCCACTAGCATCACAATGTCAATGACAATAATGGAGGGTGTCGAATGAGTCACCCCACTAAGTAAAGTAACTACTCTCATAATTCAAACCTATAACACTTGCTCTTATTTTAATTACTCGCTTGTCATATAAAAAGTACACTATATCTTACCCTCTTTCAAATATATATGTGAGTATATGTTAATTGGGTCAATCTAAACCACGCCTCGATTTATCTCTCATTTTTTTTTAAAAAAAAAGAAAAACCTTTTCAACTAATGGAAACCTAATTGTAATGAAAATGCCCTTCCACATGTAGAAAATGAAATGAAATATAAAAAAGAGAAAATAAAAGTAGGCCGGTCTCTTAAAAAAGAAAAAATAATAATAAAATTACTTTATTCTTTGACTGACCAAGTTATTAAATTTCAATACTATCATTAATTCATACATTTTGATAAATATTTTCATGTTAATTTTAAATCTCCCAAACTTTCAACATTATCGTTTATAATTTGTAATTGTAAATTTTTGTAATTTGTTGAATGTTAATGTTTATTTTTTATTTTCTCTAAAAAAAATTTATTTATCATCTTTTTATTGTAAAGAGATTGGCCCACTTGTTTTTCTCTATTTTACATTTTCTTTGCCGTTTGTCCTATTAATTGGAATGGTAAGTTGCAAAAGATATATATGGGTAATGCTACTCAGGCAGAATTCGTAGGTAAAAACATTTACATCCATTAGATATCTGTCATAAGTCCCATGGAACAACCACGCAATATTGTTTATGTTTTGTTATGGTGTAACCACACATCTCCTCATAATACAATGAATTTACACTATATATATATATATATATATATAGTCTGATATATATATATATATATATATATATATATATATATTTTTTTTTTTTCTTTTTTTTTAATCTTCAAGGTGACAATGGAACCTATACGTTACATTTATGGTATAATTAAATTCCATCACCAACTTTTTAGACCGTTGGCAAACGTGGTACTTTTTTTTTTTATCTTTCCTCCAGAAACAAGGACATTGACGAAGAAGAGCTCATCCTGTGGAGTCTGTGGACCATATATCAGTTTCAATTCAATTCTCTCTGTATGTTCCTCAACATGACGTGGCACCTAAACCACATCTTTTTGTTTACCCCCAAAAAATTTTAAAAAAATAAAATAAAAACTTGATGCCAATGCAAAATGAAAAGACAAATTATGTGACTTCAGCTGGGTCAGGATCTCAAAAATGAAAAAGAAATAAAAATAAAAGTGTTTTTCACCGAAACCTTACAGTTGGATGCGTTAGATTGAACACATGAAGATGATTAAATATTTATATTATTTAATATTTTTAAGATAATGCTATTCAGGCAGAATTTATAGACAGAAACTTTTACATTCATTGGATGCATGTGGTTAGTGTATGTAGTGAGACCTACCATATACATCCAATGAATATAAAAGTTTCTGTCTATGAATTCTGCCTGAGTAGCATTACCCATATTTTTATCATTCATTTTGAAGCAATAATATAAAAATATATAAAATTATTTGATGTGTTTTTTAGATTAATGTTCAACCAAAAGTAGGGCTGCAAGTCAGGCAAGTTCAACCCGATCCAACCAGAACCCAGTTCGAAAATTTTCGGGCTTGAGCTACGCACATTGAATCAAAGGCCCAGCCTGAGCTTAAATTTTGGAACCTAAATTTAAGTCAAGCCAGGCTCGGGTTGAGATTATTTCAACCCGAGCCCGGCTTGTCCTGTGAACCCGAGCAACCCAACCTATAACTTGATATATATAAAAACATAGTTTTGTGATGAAGGATTAAACTTACTCCAATTTTTTCAATGCAGAGGCTCCAACCATAATGCCAACACATTTTTTATGGTAATATTGAACCAAAAATATTAGTATAAGCTTTCTTTTTTTAAAAAAAAATAATACATTTGTGTTAATAATTATTAACTTATTTTCAAATGTATAAAATATAACGCTTAATATTATATATTTGTTTTAGAATATTAAAAATATGTAAACATATATGGGAAGAGTTCTTCTTCCACTTTTTCACACTATTTATTTTGATGTATATTATATATATATATTTTATTTTATCTTCTTATATATTATATATAATATAAATGTTTATTTTTTACATTCTTAAATCTATTAGTATTCATTGATTTAGTAAAAATCAATAATTACTCACTGTTTTAATAAAGACATGGGCTTGCAATTTATAAATAATTACTTATGCTGATGTTTCTAATAAATCAATAAAATTCACTAAAATAAGTAAAATTTACTAAAAACTCATCTCTATCAAATTCATGTGATAATCAATTCTGTAATATTACACTGATATGGGCTTGATTATGTGACTTGTCATTTGTGTCATACACTCATACCCCGATAACATTATTATGTAACCGCCCCATCAATCCACCACCATACAAATATTAGTTAAAGTATAAGAATAATATATAATTTAGTTTGGTTGAAGCATAATTTGTTTTGAGAAGATAGCAACCATAATTTATATTGTCAACGTTGACTATTCATATAAAATAATTTTATCAAGAAAATGACAAAGTATTAGCAAATTGTGAGTTATCAAATTATCTTCATTTGGTCATTAACCTATTAAATACTAAATTTTTTATAAAACTCTAATTGGGGATATCAAATTAATCTATTATAATGGATAGCAAGGATTTCACTTTGAGTAATGATAAACACAATGAAAGTTATCACCGAATTTGAGAATCAAATTACTCTTATATCAAATTATAACATAGTTTTAAAATACAAGATAGGTAGCTGGAGAGTGTAGGATTTCACTTTGAATACATGAAATGCTTAAACTTTCACATATTCTGATTAACTAGTCAAGTGTCTAAAAAATCAATTAGATTAATTGATGAGTTTAAACTATTTAATTTGAGTATCTAATTTTACTAAATTAATTTTTTTTTTACTGTTCTGATATATATAGTATAACATATAACATTTATAAGTAATATAAGTTAGACCATTTTTTTTTATTTTGTCAAATCCTAATTAATTAGTCAAGTGTCTAAAAAATCAATTAGATTAATTGATGAGTTTAAACCATTTAATCTAAATTTCTAATTTTATGAAATTAAATTTTTCTTTAGTATCTCGAGATATATAATATAGCATATTACATTTATAAATAATATAAGTTAGATCATTTTCTTCTATTTTATCAAATTCTGATTAATTAATCAACTGTATAAACAATCAAATATATTAATTGATGAGTTTAAACTATTTAATCTGAATATCTAGTTTTATGAAATTAAGTTTTCTTTAGTGTCCTGAGATATATAATATAACATATAACAATTATAAGTAATATAAGTTAGACCACTCCTTTTATTTTTTGTCAATTATACTTCAACATTAATATATAATTAAATGTAAAAAACATGAAAGCATTGGAAAGGTTAACCAATTATATAAAGCTTAATGTTGTATTAATATCGAGAGAAATTGATGGTGGTCTAAAAAATATGCTAATTCCATGAGATGTGGACCCTGAAAGTCTATTATAAATGCTTTATTTTTTAAGTGAGATTAATGTTTTTATTTGATTTTAAGATAGTGAAAGTTGTGTTATTGATTTAATTACTTAGTTAATATAATTAATAATTTTAGTTTGTTATATTGAAAATGAGCGAAAAAATATTATTGTAATTTAATTAATGTTTCAAACTGATTTTAATAAATGGTGCAAACTCTCAATATTATAGATTAAATATTATTGTTGACTAGTGGCTTCACCATTCAAGTATTTAAGGCTTTAGGAAACTGCTCAAGTTTGATTCCTCACAATGTAATCTGTTTTTACAAGAGAACCACTTAGCAGTGCTAGCCCGAGTTCAACCCAAGTTTAAGGAATTAAAAATGGGCTGAGCTCGGGTTCATAACCGGGTTTGGTCCGGACTAGGGTTCTCAAGTTCTATGTCAGGTTCAGACTAGAGTTCTCAAGTTCTATTTCAGGTTCAGTCCGAATTCAGTCTCTAACTCACCCGAGGTGCAGTCCTAACCAAAAGTGACCGGATACATATTTCACACCCATGTTTGAATACTATGCATCCTATATAAATACTTCACCTATTTTAAAGAGTTCATATAGCATAACTTACTAGAAGTCCTCTCTCTCTCTCTATATATATACACGTGTGTGTGTGTGTGTATATATATATATATATATATATATATATAATGTGTTAGTTTGTTAAACAATCCTACATTTGAAGACGAATTGTTTCAATTTTGTTCCAAATTTGAAGTTATAAAGGCGTCTAAGAAAGAGGATTGATTGAAAAGTAACGAAAACAGATTCAATTGGGCAGCGGACAATAGCAGATCCGATCAACAAGAGAGACGAGCCGAGTCTCTTGGAAGTCGTGTCGATATAATGCCAGGCCATGGCACCAGATAGTGTCGTCACGGTAGGTCAACACAAACTCACAAAGTAGTGCCAGTGCCATTGGTACTTGGGCAGCTTAATTGGCTACTAAGCACTGACATGGTCCGACCACAGAATGTTGTGGTCCAGCATTTGAAAGGTGCAAAACATAAAAGTCTTTATTATTTTTTTCAGTGAACTCACATTTTAGACATTATGACAAGAATCAAAACACACTATCCTTTATATGAAATCCAAAGTCGAGAAGACAAAGTCTTACACTGGCCATCACTTTCGATCGAGAGTTAGGAAAACAAAACAATAACCAAATGGACAACCTAATTCGCTAACTCTTAGGGTAAGAAACAACAAATTCACTCCGTGGTAACACATTTCTGCACTCTTGGCCCCATTGGCATTTGGATTCTTTCTTCCCATGTTTGATTGCATAGAATTGTACTCTTGGAATTAAAAAAAAAATAGTTTAAAATTTGACTAATTTTTTTTCAATTTTAAGGTACCAATTCAATACAAGTGAATATAACCTCAATGATATTCATCCTTTCTAGAAGAAGATATCGGAAGTACCATGTTATTGCCTATTGGTATGCTCAATTTGAGACTATAAACAGGTGTTGAGACTCGAATAGACCAGGAGACACAATTTCATATCAAAAATAGGTAAGGTAAAGTGCGAAAAACTCATCTCTAATATACATTTTGTACAAGTTGACCTCTTATTTTTTTAAATGAACTGTGTCAATCCCGATTTTGCCCTTCTATTCACTTGAATTTATTTTTTTAATATGCAAAAATGAAAGAAATTTTTTTTTCTCAAATGTGCAAATTCACCTCTTGAACTATTTTTTGAAGAAACTCAGTCTTTCATCTTACAAAAGTTGACAACTTAGACCTCCTAGTAGAACTATAATAACATATATACCCTTTATTACGTCTATTATGCCATTTTTTTTCTATAAATAGTGTTTTCTATAAATAAAAAAAATAGATAAAAAATTAGTTAGATAAAATTCATAAATAATAAGTTTATAAACATGAAAAAATAAAAGGCCAATAGAATATTATTTAAGAATTTTATCTAACTATTTTTTTATTTTTTAAAATTTTTATTTAGAAAATAATATACTTATAGATAAAAGAGTATAAATGTCATTATAGTTGATTAAATTTTTATTTTTACAAAAATCTTAAATAAATTTCTATTAGCCTTTTTTTTTATGTTTCTAAACTTATTATTTAGAACTTTTATCTAACTATTTTTATTTTTTTAATTTTTAGAAAACACTATTTATAGAGAAAATGACATCATAGTAAAAGATATATATGTAGGGAGGTCAAGTTGTCAACGTTTGTAAGATGAGAGACTAACTTGTTTCAAAAATAGTTTACGAGTCAATTTGCACTTTTGCCTTTTTAATATTACTTTATTATAATAATAAAATGTCGTTTTAGTCTTTTGAAATACATAGGTCCTTGTTTGCCCACTTTTATAACCTTGGGAGTGTATAATCTTGGGAGTGTTTTTCAATACACAAGGGTCTATGCACTATATGTATATCACAAAAAGATTTTCGCACTTGACTCAAATAGGTATTGAGACTCGATTAGATGGATTGGCTAAAGCTCAAATTGAGAAGATAGATGAAAAGACTCCCTTAATAGCCTTCCTCAATAAAAATAAATAAAATATTCACAAATAAACTTGAGAGCAAAATTGATTTTTTTTTTTATAAAAAAAATCAGTCAAAATTACAATGTGTTCACATACCCTAACAATATGAGTTTCATTTCAGAAAATTTTCATACCCTAAGGGTCTTTTTGTTTGTCACTCGGAAAATTATTCTCAAAACTTAAGAAAACAAAAGAAATGTTTTTAAATAACTATAAAAGATCGTTCTCTAAAAATAAACATTTTTTTAATTGAATTTTCAAACAACAATGCTCAAAAGCTGTCAATCAAGTGGATTTTTATACAATTTTTTGATTTTTAATTCTCAAAAGATAAAAAATTGTTTTCAAAAAATTGAACTAAGCCCTAACACTTAAAATAAATAAAAAAAACTTTTTGGATTCAACTTTTTCGAAGAACTCAAATTCGACTTGATTAATTAATAATCAAACAGTTATAAAAGATCTCTGAGTTGATGAGCTCGTTTACATCCTTGGGCTCTATTTTGATTGACTTTTGAAAAGAGACTTGACATTGATAAGGCTAAACAATTTCGAAGTAAAAAAACATTCAAATGAATTCAATGGATGTCAACTTTTTCAATTAGTTTCTATTTGTTATTTTCTTTTACACGAGTCAAATCAAAAATTCTACCAAACAACACCTTAATATATTATGTCACTAGCTAAAATAATTTCAAATGCTGATGACTTTTAAATTTTAATTACCCATAAATTGATGAAAATTGCAAAATCGAAATTTTGTATTTGGTCTGCCAAACAAAAAAAGTAGCTTATAAGAGGAAGTGCCAACCTGTTTCTCTGTCCCATTTCTCATTTCATCTCAACCTTTAAAAAACTTTCACGTGAAAATACAAACACAAACCAGACATAAAAAGCCTATAAAGCAGCAAATACTCTCTCTCTCTCTCTCTCTCTTCTTTTGTTCACATTAGCCGTTTCTTTCTTGGTGTTACCAAATGTCCAAAAAATAGACAGCAAATATTACACAATGCCCACCAAAATAATTACTTAAAATAATGGTCAATCATTGTAATTAAAAAATTTTGGACGTGGCTCATGACTCAGTGAGTCATGGTAAAGCACAACCGTGCCTCGAAAACCCGAGTCTTGACCGATCCTTGTCGAACTCGAACAAGAACCCTTGTTGCATCAGATTGCCGATCACTGAGAACCCCAACGGAGAGCTAACGGGCTGTATCGCCAGGCACTTGACGCCATCCGCGGTGTCCACGAAGTAGTTCCTTGGAGGTGGCGACAACACCGACCCACCCTCGAGTTTGAAACTCAGTCTGGGTAGACTCGGTCTCGCCACGCCCGAGACGTTGACGCACAGGTCGAAGCCGACTGTCGGCTCGGCTGGTGTCGGCAGCTTGACGCGCTGTCTGAACGCCGCTAAGATCCGACGGTAAGCTGGGTCGGCTAAAAAGGTCAGGGTGGTGCCCGAGTCGACCACAGTCCCGCCATTGCCCAACTCATCAATGGCCCAAACCGAAGGGTTTATTTTTAATTTCACATCGTCGACAGAAACACCTTGGATCCTAACATAGTAAAATGTAGGAGAGAGAGGGTTGTTTTGTAATGGAGTGAAACTCATTCTTGCATTTCCTTTTACGACGGCGTTTTGGGTGCCGCCGATCATGAGATAGCTTGTCGGAGATGGAGAGAGAGTGTAGTCCATGAGACAATATGAGAACTTGTTTCCGAACCGGTGGCCCAATTGGGAAGCCAGCGAGATGGGTCCGCGGCCCAGTCCCATGACACCATGAGCTCCGTTGAAGCTCGGCCCGGAAACGCTCGGCCCAGAGACGGAAAACGCGCAACCAAACGACAGCGTCTTGTGCTTCACGACCCTGCCGGAGCTGGTGTTGAACGCCGTCGTTTCACGGGAGAAGAAGCCGGCGGTTGTGGAGCCGTCGGCGTAGCTGTATTCATAGCGACAGGGGCTGTGGAGGCGCGTGTGGTTGCAGCGCGTGTCCTTTGGGCGAGGGACAAGTCGACACGGCGAGTTGAAACAGTGGTGGGGAGAGAATGTGGTTGAGTGGCGAGCCAGGAAAGCCGATCCCGGCGAGTGCTTGGCGCAGAGGCGGCGGCAGGCGGAGCAGGTGACCCAGACGAGGTCGCTGCCGGTGTCAGCGACGAGGAGAAGGCGCTGGGGAGGGGTGCCAAGGCTGAGATCGACGAAGTACTGGCCGGAGCCGGTGGAGGCGCCGGAGGTGAGGGGGAATTGTGGGGTTTTGCGGCGGCGCAGGGCGGAGAAGAGGACGGAGAGTCGGTGGGTGTCGGAGGAGAGGGCTTCGGATGGGGAACGAAATGGGTTTTTGTGGAGGAGTGGTAACTTGAGGTAATCGGTGGTGTTTTGGGTTTTGCAGTGATCTGTGAATGTGAGGAGGAGGAGAGAGAAAATGGAGAGGAGAGAGAGCGGGGAAAGAGTAGACAATAGTACCATTGTGGTGTTGCGGATTGGGAGGATGAGAGCATGAAGAGGTACTGATATGGAGGGAGAGGGAGGGGGAGAGAGAGAGAGAGGGGGGTTTGTTTTTTTTGTCTGAGAGGATGCGGTATATAGTTTAGTTTGAGAGTGTAACACATAATGTATACGTATACTTTTTGGTATTCAAGAGTTCAATAACAGTATGAGATTGACTCGTCTAAGGTTTGGGCTTGTCCCTTCAGCAAACAATTTTTAAGTTCATTTAATAAATGAGTTATTCCTGAAGAAGATCGATATGTCTAAGCTTGTAGTATAGGTTCGCATATGTTTGTAAATAAGGCTTCGTATGTGATTAGTATAGTCTCGTAAATATAAATTTGTGTTAATTCATATTAATTGAAAAACGAATTAAAATGATTTTAGATTTCGAACAAATTTATTATTAAACAAATTAAGTATGGGTATTTTAAATAATAGTATGTTTGAGTTCAATTTTTTTAATTCGTCAGAATTCCAAATCAAGTTTCAACCAAGTGCACAAACAAACTTCAAACACAAGCATACTCAAATTTGGCTATGCAAGATGGTGCTACATATATTGAGTTTTTGATGTAATGTAATTATGTATATATGTTGTGTTTTGATGTAGTATACGGTGTCGCGTGTATTAAGCCTCCACATCAATGTAAGGTATTGAGAGTGCATTAAGACGAGGGTATTTTCATTGTTTTTATATACTTGAGAGTGTCTTCTGACCCTTCTTGCAAAATATATATATATATATACGGTATATATATATATAGAGAGAGAGAGAGAGAGAGAGAGAGAGAGGGAGTACGAATTTAGACAAAAGTAAATAAATAAAAAGGGAAAAGTGGACTAAGATTGCGGTAAGAGATTGGTTATTTTAGGTATTACCTACGAAGATGCCTTGCTTAGAATTTAGTGTTAGTTAGCTTTGTTTTTGGTATACACAGTTAGCATCCAATGATGTCTTGTGGCATGTGAAAACATCCTAGGTGGGCCCCTTTTCATCTGTACACGTACCATCTATTCTTTCAAGAAGGAAAAAGTTGTGGTGAAGGTGATGCTAACCAGCTCCTGCGCTTCAATTTTGGTGGATGGAAAGTAGTAGTTTTTTAGTTTCATGATTAAATGCATCAACTACATGATCATTTGTTCAAAACATATACAGTATATATATATATATACGTATTTATTTTAAATTTAGAGTTATTTTTGTTGATAGACACATTCACATTTGGAAGAACAATTCATGTATGGTAATAATATAGAAAACTAATTTACATCACGCGAAACTCACAATCATATATATATATATATATACATATATATATATATATATATATATATATATATTAGGATTAAATTCATAAAATTCCTTAACTATATAAAAATTTCATAAAACTCTCTTATACTAAAAAAAAAATCAATCAAATTGTCCACTATCGTTAATTTTTCGCATGTGCATATCACGTGCACTTTTAAGTGGTGTTTAAATAATTGAATTATCAATTTAGAGTTATTTTTGTTGACAGAAACGTTGACATTTGGAGGAACAATTCATGTGTGTCTGTATCTTAGGGTTAAATTCATAAAATCTCCTTCAACTATAAAAAATTCTCATAAAACTCCTATATACTAAAAAAAAATCAATCAAATTGTCCTCTACCATTAGTTTTCAGTTTAATTAAATAGAAGATTCGCATGTGCATATCACGTGCAGTAGGGGTGACCACGAATCGGATCAGATTATGCATAATTCTAATCCAATCCGCGGATTACAGATTGGTGAAAATTCAATCTGATCCGATCCGTGATTGATCGAATCAGATCGGATTGACGGATTGGGCTAGTACTCCTATTTGATTTTTTTTTTCTACTTCAAAATTTTCAAAAAAAAAAATTGACCAACAAACACAACACTTTTTAAATGAACACAATTGTTAAATAAACAAATATAATTTATATTGAATTTTTAAATTTACCCATGTAAGTATGTAGCATATGGTATTATTATACATATAATTACTAATTATATATATAAATATATTGCCACGGATCGGATCAAATTTCTGACCCTCCAATTTGTAATCCGATCCGTGGTTAACAGATTTTAATTTTTTAATCCGCCACCAATCCATTAGCTAACGGATCGGATCAGATTCGCGAATTTTTTGTGCACCCCTAACGTGCAGTGTTAAGTGGTATGCAAATGACTAAATTGTCCTTGATGCATCTATTGAATTTTGAAGGACTAAAATACCCTTATGCATGTCAACTTTTAATTAGTATTCACTATCTATCAATGGACATAATCAACAATCTCTGAATCAACTGGCCTCCATTCTTTCCCATCACCCCGGTGAAGAGATCGTCCATTACCAATGACATCCGAATGTTTCAACTAGAAAATTAGCTAACCCTCAAGGAAGAGTGGTGGTGGTAGAGACCCCGACATCCTCATAATCAAAAGGGAAACAATCGCATAGTGCCTTCCAAGCCTACGCATACAAATCTATATCTATTGGCGCTATTTTTTCAACTTTTGAAGGTTGGTTCGCCGAAAATACAATCGAAATCCTAGAAATTAGGCAAGGTTTCTCCTCTAGAATCACTCTAACAACGTTTATGTAGCTTAATATTTTTTGTTCAGGCTAAAACGATCACTTTTATGTATGGTCACATATGTCGTTCTAAAATAATTAAAGGTCACATCTATCATTTACAAATATTTTTTTTGTATTTATTTTATAAAATAAAATAATGATATTTTGGTAATTTCAAAATAAAACTGACAGAGCCGTTTAAATTTGTTCTTATATGAGAGAAATAGATTGCATCTGTCATTTACAAATAGTTTTTCTTGTATTTATTTTATAAAACAAAATAATGATATTTTGATAATTTCAAAATTAAATTGACAGAGTCGTTTAAATTTGTCCTTATATGAGAGAAATTGATAGTTAATGGGGTTTTTTAAAAATTCAAGAGGTTCTATGAGAAATTTTGATAGTAGATGGGGTTTTATGAATTTAACCCTATATTTTATGTACAAATATATTATAAATCTTACAAATTACTCCCTCTAAAATTTTCAATTCCTAAATTTTTTTTGAAAAAAAATTCATTCTTCTCTCTTTTACTCTTCAAATTCCTTAAATTCTCTTTAAAAAATTACATTAGCATTATGCCATTATTCAATCAAACCCTAATTTTCTTTCCTTTCAAAATTCTCTCATTTTTCTTCTTCTTTTATTGTTTTTCCTCTTCTTAAAATTCTTCTTTTTGCACTCATGTATGATATATGTATGGTAATATTTTTTTCTCTTCTTCTTATTCAAGTTTATTATTGTAATTTTATGAACTCAATGTGTATATTTTATATTTTTAAATTTTTCTTTACTGTATTTTTTGTGAATAAAAACGTATTATTTGAATGTTGATTAATGCATTGTCAATGTACTTTTATTTTTTAATTACTATTTTTGTGTACTATTAGTAGTCATGTTAGTTGGAAAAAGAATTTTATTTTCTCATACTCAACATGCCTCTCATGAAATAAATTATCGTTAATGTGGCATAAATAATGAAAATTATTATGCATCACTTTTAAAATATAAATTTTTTATGTACTTTTTGATTTGAATAATCTATATTTGTGATGTTTGTTGAATTTTTTTTTAATCAACTACATTGCGCGTCCACGAAATCAAATTCTCGTTTTCCCCGTATGTATGTATGTATGTAAAAAATCACAATGCAACTACAGAAAAACTGTGATAAACATAGTTGCGCGACTGGGTAAGGTGGTCAGTCTTTGAACCTTATGGATCTCACATGGAACCCAGAGAATTAGGTAAGCTAAACAGGCGCCGCCACTGTATTTAGAATGCTTAAACATGTTTTTTTCTTCTTGATCATGTTGCATGTAAATCCCGTGGTTTCGGCCAATCATATCTGTATAATATAAGACCCGAATTGCTGCACACCCACGTGCACCACGTGCAATGACATAATTTTGTAAATTAATTTTCAGTTATTCTCGGTGAATCTAAGATGATATATATATATATATATATGTGTGTGTGGTTGTAAGTTGTAACCATAACCAAAGCATTGAATAAATTAGACACAAAGTAAAATCATAAAAGAAGCATGTGACTGGGGAGACATTATCAAATGCACTTTGTCTCTCACACATTTGAATACAAAAATACTAGAGCATTTAACTTGCTCCGTTTCATATAGTAAGATATACATTATATATACTACGTCAATGTAAGAACATATATATATATATATATATATATATATATATATATATATTATGTGTGCGCGCGCGCATGTATGTATGTAAGACAATCACCAAATAATAATAACTGTATGTCAATTCATGTTTGTTACCCAGAGTACAAAATGTATCGATCTCAAGTCGGTCGGTGGCACGTGTATAGAAAGAAAGACTCCCAGATCGATCACATTGTCATCTCAAAGATGATTTGAAATCCTTCTCCAACCAACCAACCAAACCCATGTCTATGTTGTCTTTTTTTTTACAGAAGCCTACATTAATTGTTCCACTCGAAAGGTGGAGGTAATACGACTTTTCATGCTACCTCTATCTTATCCTAAACTTCATCATAATCTCTAAACTTAAGAAAATATCCACTAAACTTCATTGTAATCTCTTACCTTGAGAAAATTAAGAAAATGACTTAAATGTTATGTATACAAGTTATTTATATTTATCTAACACATGACAAGCATGTATTAGATGGTGATATATATTTATCTAACACATGACAAGCATGTATTAGATGGTGATATAACGTTAAACATGTGACGTGACATCACTGTTGTAACGTATAATTTCTCAAAAGACATAACATCATTGTAACGTATAATTTCTCAAAAGACCGTTAGTCATTGCAATAGTGGCAAAATTGTGTCATCACAAGTCTTAGTTTTGAGCTTATAAATCCTCTCCCAATTTATTTTTTTTTTGGTTAAAGACAACAATTTTATCACTTGCTTCTCTCTTTCATTACTAAAACCTCCAAACACCAACTGTGTCTAACACAATAACTAGACATGTACTGCCTATTAATTGGGATTAAACACGCACCACAAAATGCCCTCACTCCATAGATTAAGTTTGTGACTTCATTACAGAAAGCATCCTTCCTTGCAATCTATATATATAAGTAGAAAATTTCCATTTAAACAGCCATTAGATACAGAAGCCAACACAGCAGCAGCAGAAGAAATGGTGACATTTGAATTCTCACCACAGCATTATTACATATTATGTACATACAAGTTTCAGTGCCAATTTGAATAGAGGCCTAAAACAAAAGCAAAATGCATATCCACTACCTCAAAGCTGTCGATCTGCCCTAAACCATATTAAATAAAAACCCACATCCATTAGGACACCCGTTTCGTAGCAGCCACTTTTAAGTCCTACGCCTGCTAGCAGAAACAGCACCTTGGGACCATGATGATGGCTTAAAACCCCCTACCAGTAAATTAGATGCTGTGGCTGCCTTGATTTTTCTTCTCTTGGCCTCTAGATCCAGCCTTTTTGTACCGGGCATGGAAGAACCAGATGACCCAGAAAAGATAGAAGAAGCATTAATTAATGCCCGCTTATCCTTTCTGTTCCTATCAAACTTGGAGGAGAACTTCACACGTGCTGCAGCAGCAGTATCTTCTTCAGTCACTGGAAGCAGTCGTATGCCAATGCCCTTTCTCCTGGCAGCAACCTCTTCTTCAGTAACTCTTTTCTTTTGATTCTGAGAAAATGAAAAATTGGGGAAAACATTAAGTACAAAGAAGAAGATGATGAAAAGGTTAAAAATATATATATATCATACCCTAAGTTGGGCACGAAGAGCTTTGTTGAGGATATAATCATCTGAATGCCTAGCATCAGATACCCGCTGAAGGCGCACTAAAACCGGCTCAGCTTCTTTCTTCTTCTGTAAATCCTCTTCCTGATGTTCAAGACGGTAAAAGGGATCTGCAAGCTTACTTCTTTCTGAAAAAACAACAAATTAAATTATGTCAGGTCCTAACTGGAAAAACAAAAACAAAAGAAGGTTAATGGATGTCCTTGGAAAATTGAACGGTACCCATGTTTACATAACATGTTGCAACATATTGGCGATCTAAAAAGAGGACATCATGAGCAGGAAAATATATAAAGTCGTAATATCTAAAAAACCTTGGTCAAACTCAACACATACAAATTATGCATCTATGTAAATTTCATATCTTAAGGGATGTTCTATTTACGAAGAACATCCAATGCCTGTGAATTTTTCTATATTGATAACCACCTTCATCAGCAGGAAGTTCAAAGGTTTCTGCATCCTCAATGTCATATTCCTCAGTCTTTTGCTGGGCCCCACTGATAATCACATACTCGCAATTTTTGGGATCTGTCTGAATAACTATCTCATGCTTGCAGCAGGCAGACTTCATGGTAAAGCTCCATATCTGAAGAAAGGAAATAGACATTCACTGTTAATTGATTATGAAAAGAACCTTACCAAAAGCAAACATGATTTGAACTTGGTGTCCCTTCCTAGATGATAAAATTGAGATGTGATGTAAGGAACAGAATGGGTATGTGGCTACTAGATCGAGCACCACATGTAAACAGAAAAAGATGGAATATTTAACCATGACATGCATAAACAGTTGCTCTGACAGAATTATGCAAGTCACTTCTTAATATTGTATACATTACGGAGCCAAACGTACATGCGCGCACACACAGGAAAATTCTTTGATGTTTCAACACCATGTTCTACCAAGCTGATAGGTTAATCCCCAAAGGCTTCGCTACATTTTTTGTTCCCCCCCTCCCTCCCCTCTCTCTCCCCTGCCCTCATAATGTGTGTGTGCCCATAGACATGCATCTTTGTTTTCCACAATAATACATGTAAAAAAATACAGTTCTTCACATACTTGTGCTCCCACAGTACCAAATAGAATAGTCAGTAGATCATCTATCATCAAGTATAGCTTACCTTGGTAGAATAATAATTCCCCACTTGCTTTTTCTCTGCATTGAACCTCACACCCTTCGCTATCATAGAATTGCATCCACCACACCAAATATTGTAAGGCATTTCGAACCTGAAAAAAAGCAAATGACATCAATTAGAATTACCAACTAGGCATTTTCAAAGCGGCTTGAAAATGGTACCCTTTCCCATAGGCTTCCATGAATAAGTTGACAACTTGATTGTATCAAAAGTGAATGAGTAACATGAAACCTGTAAAATTGTTGATGATAAAAAGACAAAAAAAGGAACCTTCGAAAACATGCGAGCACAATTAAAAAAAAAAAAAAGAACCTATTAAAAAAAATGGGATCATTTAAAAAAAAATTGAGAAGCACAATCCCAAAACTCTAGGCTGGGTCAATTGAATTGAGGATTCAAGATTGATTCCTTTCCAGAAAATATGTGAACACACTTCTTGGTTGTGGAAGTTGTGGTTATTAAATGATCATTTATATACTACATTTCTTTGTTCCACATAAATGTTCCTCAATCCAAGAAATGTGAACTAAATCTCATCAAGAACAATTTCTTCAACCTCGAGTAGATTTAGATAAAAAATGATGAATCTAATCCCATTTAAGCAAAACAAGTTTCTAAAAAATTGACTAAAAATAAGTTCCCTGTCTTGAATCTACTTGGATCTTGGTGCTTCATAAACTTTGGTTCAAGATTTGAGCTTAAAGCTTGGATTTTTTTCCTTTAAATTAAATTTCGAAGATATAAGCTTAAAATGTGTTTTTAGAAGATCTGGAAAGAAAAAGAAAACAAAAAAGTTGAAATCAAGCTTAGAAGTGGAGTTATAGATTCACATCCTGATCCCCATGCCACCGCAGGCCATAGTGGCCGCTGAGGCCAATGGAAGCCACTTAACGAAAACCAGGATAGACACGCATTGGTCGTCGAATGCTATCGGCTTGATAGCGGTAGCATGACTTGGGATGTGCTAGTCCGGAGGCATTTTCAATATTGGGAGCTAGACAATGCTATTGGGATTTTGGAGTCCCTTTATCACCGGGAGGTGGTTGGTGGCGGGTTTGACTCCTTAATTTGGGTGCCTTCCTCTAAGGGAAGGTTCAAGATTCGATCTTTCTATAGGAGCCCGGTTTTCCCATGGAAAGCTGTTTGGCGCACTAAGGCAGCTCCTCCTAAAGTGGCTATCTGTGCTTGGACAACTATTTTGGGAAAGATTCTAATGCTGGACAATTTGATGAGGAGAAGACACATCATTGTTAGCTGGTGTTGCAAAGGGATGAAGACTCGGTGGATCATCTTTTGTTGCATTGCCTAGTGGCTAGGGATAGTTGGGGGTCGGTCCTGACGTTGTTCGGTTGGTGTCCAGTGGGTTTAGAGGCATGATAGAAGCTTGGAGAGATTGTATAGTGGATTCCAAGACTAGGGATTTCTGGAGAGTGGCACCTTTGTGTGTGGGGTGGTGCCTTTGGAGGGAACGCAATACAAGATCTTTTGATGCCGAGGAGACTCTTATTGGATCTTTGAAATTATCTATTCTTCTCCTTTTTGTTGGGTTATTGGGAGAAATTTTATATCATTGGGGGAAATAGTTGATTTTAGTTTAGGGTCCTCTCTAGCCCTTGTGAAGTTCTCTTGGGATGCAATCCCCATTTAAGCGCCTTTAATACTACATTACTTATAAAAATAAAAATTAAAACTCCTAAACCTAGGAAGCACAGAAACTTCTCCTAGGGGTGGTATCGGGCACGTGGACACGCATAAAACACGGTTCAATCACGAGTCCAACACGACTAGAAGTGTCCTAAAATTTAAATATTTTATTTTCTAGTTGTACACAGCTAGGACAACATGAGACACTTTTAGAACACGACTGGGTGGTTTTGTAATTATTTTTTTAAAAAGAATGGGATTCAATGCAATTTAAAATATAATGTGAGTTAATTAAAAAATTATATAAAATTTTAGAAAACAAAATCAACAAACATCTAGCTCTAAGCTCTAAATTAGTGATTTCATTCAGGATTATATGAATAAAATGAGAAAAAACATTATTTTTATATATAATAATAAATTATATTATTATTGTGACGTTTCCTTGCCATATTCGTGTCCTATTTATTTAAGATTTGCCATATCGCCGTGTCTTTATCATGTTGTATCTGTACTTGCCAGCTCCCAACAACACTTTGCATAATAGCACAACTACCTTTGGCGAAGCAATTCACTTTCACTTGCACCTTTTTTTTCACCATAAGCATGAGCAAGCTTAAACATGTGCCAAGAACGAAATCACATCGTTCATATTTCTAGGCGGATAAAACCAGATAAATTATGTTCTCAACTTCTTATGACGAATTGTTTGTGATCTCGGACTAAAATAGCCCATGCTTCTGCACTTTATGCATATTGTATACAAAGTATAGAGGTTAAGTATATTTCTTACTTGTATGCATATTGTATACAAAGTATAGAGGTTAAGTATATTTCTTATTTGAAATTATCTATGTTTATCGAAATCTCATTCACAAATTTTCTCTGAAGTGTTGATTTCAGGGGCAGAGGTGGCTATGGGGCGGGCGGGCGGGCGGGGATATATGGCCCAGAAGAACTTAAGGGTGCATAAGCCTAAACATATCCCCAAAAAAATCACTTCTATTAGTCTCATTGGGCCTTTAGTTAGTTCAAACCCAATAGCATAAATACTTTAGTTTCCTAAGCCCAATAGTAATATAAATCATATATATAGTAATATAATATTATATATACTATATAATATAATAATATACTATATTACTTTTCTTTGTTTTTGAAACCAAAGTTAATGGAAGTCTCAAATGTCAAACCTGGGAAGAACAAAACAAGGGAAAGCTTCATGCCCTATTCCTCCCTCCTATATAATATTAATGTATCGATTCTGCCATTCTGGCGACTTGGAGTTCGAAGATAGAGATTAAAATATGTTTGTTTCATTCTCTCTCCTATTTCTCTCTCTTTTTCCAATTAAAATAATCAGAAATTCTAGTTTTTAATTCTTCAAAGCCTTAATCCTATATTTTTTTTGGTTTTCTAATACTCTTATATACATACATTATTTATATTGAATATACATATACATGTATGGTAAAAAAAAAATAGTTTGGCCTCCCCAATCATAGAATCCTAGCTCCGCCCCCAGTTGATTTGATTTGAGTAGCATTAATTAATCACTTCTTATTTATCATGTCACATGCCCTTTCAAGTGATTATGTGAATCAATACTCATTACACAAATTTATTTGTTTCCCTTACAACAACAACAATAATAATAATACAATAGCTCGATACTTATGGGATATGAAATCAATGCACAACAGCTGCATTTGCCAACAGAGATTTAGGAAATGTAATCACTAACACTATGCTTCTCTAAAATACTAGGAGCTTCTAAGGGTTGTAGTAGTGAAAAGTTAATAACAATCCTCATCAGCTGCTTGTGCAAAACGAAATTTCTTTCTTGAAATTGGACAAAATCCTAATTTATTTTAGAATGATCGAACATTATGTATAGTACTTTCAGAATGTGGAAGATCAGGGTATTATTGGTGCCAACCCACAAGTTGGAATATGGCATGCTGAAGCCCTCAGCACTTCAGCAATCTCAGCTACTGCCAATATCGCATAGCTACTTCTAGAAAAGTTACTCAAACATGTAGTTATCTCTCACAATTCAAAGCAAGCTTCTTGAGATACAATCAAATAATTGCATACTTAATAACATGTGTGTTTTTCAGTACCTTATAATCAAAATTCCCTGGTCTAATTTTCTTGCTCTCTCTCTCAAAGCATGTTGACCATGAAACTTGTTCAAAGAACCCTGAAAAAAAAAACTATAATGTAAGTATCCAGAATATTAATGTGTCATGATATATATATATATCAAGAGAGAGAGAGAGAGAGAGAGCAAATGCTGTGCAACATATACCTGTTTTGGCGTCCATTCTGGGGGGTAGTAAAAATTGTCTGCTCTGGCAGCCGCAAGTGAAGACTGCAGAAAACCAAACAAAGAAGTTTAATAACTCAAAGATTTAAGAAAATGTGGTATAAGATAAATATATATATATATAGAAAATAATAAAAATTGAAAACTCAGAACAAAAGTTGATAATGGAAACCCAAGAGCATCATGAGTAACCTAGAAACTAAATTGTTCAAACTATATTTCCATATCCAATGTAACCTCTACTAAAATAAATATAGAGATCCTATGAAATCAGATGTCCAGGCATGTGTCACAAGACCAAATATTAGCTTCTGTAAAAAGGCATTGTGGCCAAAACTGAGTTGTCTGGGGAGAGAGAAAAATTGAGGAATGGAGGTCAAAAGGGAGATACCATAATGTAAACCCTAGACAGAAATTCCCACAAAAAACAACTGTGTGAATGAAATTAACAATGACAACCTAATTCCCTCTCAGGATTCATAGGATTTCTTATATCAACAAGAATATTAAACTAAAACGATTCCGATTGCTGCCACTATCTGTGTCATGGGCTTTAAAAGCAAAAAAAAAATGTTAATTTGAATATTATAGCTTTTCAGAAATTTAAAAGGAAAAAATTCCATTATGAGCAACAAAAAAATGGTAAATAGAACCCTGAGCATAATGAAAAGTTAAAAAAAAAATGTAATCTAAATATATATATATTGGTTATGGAGGAGAGGTTTTAGCAACAGGGCTACTGCCCATTGGTGTAATCTAAATATAATTTTAGAGGGTCAAGAACTTCTGCAATAATAGCCATCCTGTTCCAGCAGAAAATAAATTCCAGCTTATGAAGCAAATCGATACAGCCCTAGTTGATCAAGAACACTATCACAATGACATTGTAATAAGTAAAACATCCGAAATAACAAAAATAAAAATACAGAATGGCTACACTATGCTGTATTGCTATATTGGACAGTACATAAATTTAAATATATTGAATAAGACATAAATTTAAATTCAAATATGAGAGGATATTTTTAAGTTTGGATACGGATATATAAAATAACTTAATATATTTGAATGACATGTTCTATATGATGTAGATACCGACTCACTTGTTTCCATTGAAACGGGGCAGGAAAAATAGTTTCAAATTTAGATACGGCTATCTATAGTAAATACATTTGAATGATGTATCCATATGATGTAAAAACTGAATCACTTGTTGCATGGAAACAGGTAGGTAACAGTAAAGGAGAGGTAGCAGCAAATCTTTTGGGGCTCTTTTTTAGAACTCGCTAATGAAAGGGTTTTCTTGAAACGAGCAAGAACAAGGATTTGAGCTTGATAGGCAGCCAAAAACGGTTTCCTCAATATGACGGTGTAGTTCCTCTAGGACGGGCCATTCAAGAGGCTTGTACTTAAGAAAGGTATATTATTATGAATCTGGATTAAGGAAGAGTACATAATCAATTTGCAAGAAATTTTAACACCTTTTTACCAACATGTCACCTAAAATTCTGATGAGTTAACACTAAATGGATTCATCAAAGAACTATGCACTCAATTTGAAACTGCAATCGAAGCAATAAGGAAGAAAAACGCCAAAAATAAATGGAGAAAAAAATGCAAAGATTGCCAAACAAAGAAAAATCTCAATGAGTGCAAAAACAGCCAATAAACCTCTTAAGGTATTAGTGGTTCTCAAGCTCAACTTAAAAAATTAAAGAGCTTCGTAATGAAAGTTGATCTCTGCTCTTTTATCGCATTAGTTAGCTCATGCAAGCTTCTACCTGGGTCAATATCAATTTCAGATCAATCTCAATTTCAGATCGAGTAAGATGGCATTTTGAGTAGCCCTAGAGTGCTGTGCAGTCAAGTCCAAGCTAAGTTCAAATATGATTAAGCTCGGCTTGTCTATCATAACAGCCAATCTCGAGCAAGAGTCCAACCGATCCAACCTTGAGTCATACTCTCATGTAGCTTAGTCTGTCTTACAACTCTAATTAGTGGCACAATCAACTTGTCAATCAACCTCCTTGTCGGCTGAGGTACTCATCCAAGTATTCTGGGTACTTGCCCAATATATCAAAAATACTAAATTTCAAGCAATCCTAAAAATCTCGTGAATTTTATGCCAATAGTTTCACAGCCCACATCAGTCAAACAATCGACTTGTGCTGATACAACGGGGAAGGAAAAAGGGGGGAATTTACATAAAGTGGTTGGAAATTTTGGAAAATCAAAAGATAAAGCAATAAAAGTTCAAATTCAGAGGACATAACCACGGAGAAAAAATACAAAAAACTATTTGGTTCAAAAACAAAGCAAGCGCTATATATATATATATATATCTCGCAAAGTACAAAAATATCAATCTAACCATCCAATTAATAATTTAAAGAAGTGAAATCGATAACAGTTAAAACTAGGTGGAATATTACAGGAAATCGATCAAATTTCTCAAAACTTCCCACATTTTTTCTTTAATGATTCAATCTATCCAAACCGCAATACTAGGTGGAAGATTACACGAATTCGATCAAATTTCTCAAGATTCCCAATTTTTTCTTTAATGATTCAATCTATCCAAACTGCAATGGCCAAAATAACTAAAGTTCAAACCTAATTGTAACACAGATACACAGATATATACATACATAAATAAATATACACGAAGATATATTATGCCCTTTATCAAATCATAGAAACCCTAACAATAGTTTTTGATTTTTTAAAAGATTGAATATGCTTACCATCTTCTCTTGTTAGTCTTTGATTGATGATCGCCGAGTTCTGAAGCAGTCGTCGATTCGATTCGACAGCGTTGTAATGAGCATGACAGCCCTTTCTTTCTCCTATATTTATTATCTGAGATTGGTGTAACTTCGGGAGGGCTACCGAACTCATCCCAAGTCCAGCCCCATATTTTATGGACTTGGGCCACCTTTTTTAGTTGCCAAATCTCACTCCAAATTTAATTAGAGATAGGGCTTTAGTTGACTCAGCGACTCAAATTTAAAATTTATTTATTTTATTCTAAATTAAATAAATATATATTTCTCAAATTGTCAACACCCTTTTCTTTTCAATTTTTTTATTTAAATTTTAATTTATTATATATTAATACTTTAGAGAATTATGTCTCTGAGAATTTGTTTGTAATTTTTTCCAAATTTATATTAAAACCATGTTCTGTAACTCTTTCATTTCCAATTTTTTTGAAATCACAACAGAAAATGTGTATGTTAACGTGATTCTAATTCTGAAAAAATGAAAGTGGTGCAAAATTTTTGACAATTGTTTAGGCAAAATTTGAAAGTTACATAACGAATCTTCAGTTTCAATTCAAGTTTTCATTTCTGAATTTTTTTATAAAATACAAAAAATAAAAATTTTGATTGCTCAAAAATTATAAATATAATAAAATAAAATACAATAAATTAAAATTTTATAAATAAACAAGAATAAAAAAAATACAATAAATAAAAAAAATGGTTGCTCAAAAAATATAAAAATAAAATACAATAATTAAAAAATTTATAAATAAAAATAAAAAATTGGTTCTTGAAAAAAATATAAATAAAATACAATAAATACAAAATTATAAGTAAATAAGAATAAAAACTTTTATAAAATACAATAAATAAAAAAATTGGTTGCTAAAAAAATATAAATATAACAAAATAAAATACAATAAATAAATAAATTATAAATATAAAATATAAGTAATTTTTTTAATATTACAATAAATAAATAAATTGGTTGCTCAAAAAATATGATGCTTGTTTTTTTTTCAATTATTACAACTTTTTTTTCTTTAGTCAATGATAGTACGATTTTTTTTTTTTTTGTTACCAAACATATTTTTCGTTTTCTTCTTTCAAATTTTCAACAGCCGATGACGTTCTCAAACGTATTATGTTTTTGTCAGAAATGCCAATACAATAGGTTTTCAATTTTCATTTTTTAAAAATCTGAAAATGAAAACCGACAACGTTACCAAACAGCCCCTAAGTTTGTAGAATTCTTTATAATTAGAAGTAATCTAAGCCAAAACTAACTTTGAGTAAGGTATTATGTGTTTATACACGTTGGGTTTCTATATTCCTCGGTTCCTAATTCTTTTCATTCTTTGTATATGCAAACATGCATGTGTTTGCTGCAAGTTCCTTTATATGCAAAAACTCAAATGTTGTGAAAAATCAATCTAATTTGATTTGATTAGATACCAATCCGCCAAACTCGATTAACCCAATCATGATTGACCTCGGGCTAACTCTCTCTAACCCAAGATCAGGTTCAACCCGAATTTTAGCAGCATTGCTCATGGCTTTGGTTGAGCTAGGGTTGACCTTTAACCCCAATTTGCTTGAGTTGCACCTCAAATTTGAAAATTTGTCATGTTAAATCGACAACAAATCCAAACTTGCTATGCCCGTCATTTTTATTTTATCAGAATTCTACAAGTAGAAAGAGTGAAATCATGATGTTAAAGTAATAAAATAGTTGGGAAGAGAGTGGATCAATTTGGTAAGAATGCAGTTCTTGTGATATAGTTTAAGAAGATACTAATAACAATTAATAATAATCTTGATCTAAGTATTATTCATATCTGGTAAAAAATAATAGAGAAAATATATATATATATAAAAAAAAAGGTAAACTACTTAACATTTTCTGAAATTTGTCTTAATTACAATCCATTTAAAGTTTGTAAAATACATTGGTCAATCTGTTGTAATATTTTGATTGATTTAATCCTCACGACCCATGTCATTAGTTGATTGCCACTTAAAGTCAATTAAAATAAAATAAAATAAACCAAAATGATAAAACTACACTCATGCGCAATAGAATTACAAAAATAACATCATCAAGATAATGAAATAAGGGAAAATTATATTTTAGTGACCAAAATTGAAAAAAATATTATTTTTTAGTGACCTTAAACTAAATAAAAGGTGAATAATGACCAAACTTAAAAAATAATTGCTAACGAGTGACCATTTAAACTTAAAATTCAAAATACTCTTCCTTCTCTCCATAGATCTCCATCCTTTCTTCGTTTTTTTCAAATCCAAATATCATAAACTTCAAAGAATCTGATAACTTGTATACAATATATCAACATATTTATCTTTTAAATAAGATATAATAATATATATAAATTTATTCCTGTATATTAATGTCTCATTACCTAAAAAAAAAACCTAATTTGGGTATAATTAATTATTAATAAGGAATATTAGAGGATAGGAATAGACTTGGTTAATAAACCTATTGTCTATTGCCCATGATGACTTAGGCCCCGTTTGGCAGATCTTTTGCTTCGGCTTTTACGCAGAAGAAAAAGAGAAGCAGAAGCTAAATTAGGAAGCTGGTACTTCCAGCTTCCTTTAAACGCTCTTTTTGGACTCCGAATCTCTTCTGCCTTGTCAATCCAAACACTCTCCAAAACGGCTTTTGAGCTTAAAAAGCCGAAAGCCGCTTTTCAAAAGCCAATCCAAACAGGGCCTTATTATCAACTTCTCCTTTGAATCTTCCTCTTCTTATATCATGTCTCAAATAGTTAATTCATCTCAATCAATAACTCTTCTTACATCTTTGTAGCTCTGCCTCTTTATATATACTTTTTTTTCTAGAATCGTTTTATGCCTTTTTAAACTTTGATATTTAGGAGTGAGATTGGAGAAGACGAAAATAGAATTGAGAATCTCTAGATAAAAGGGTATTTAGGGCATTAAAGTTAAATGATCACTTATTAACAATTGTTTTTCAAAATTGGTCACTATTAATCTTTTTATTGACTTTATCATCACTCTAAAGCAATTTTCTTTAATTTTGGTCACCAAAATCTAATTTTCTTGTGAAATAACCTTTCAAGTCTTTACTAGTTGGACCAAACTGACCAAACTACCCTGTGTGCAACACCGTCCCTTTGTCCACCTCCCCACTCTCTCTATCTCTCTACTGGCTCTTCTCCACCATCGCCCCCTCAAAGATAAAGAAAGAATTGACAAAGAAATCGAAAAAACAATCAAAGATAACAAGGAAATGACATTGAAATCTGATAGATAATTTATTATATATACTAAAAAAAAATGAACAGAAAAGTGGGTTTAGATGGATAATAATATCACACATTTTCACGACTATGACTTCAATCACAGAACATACAATCTCATGTTCCATCACTCCCATTCTTTGTATATGAATATGACTGTTTATCTATGTATCTATAGACCTGTGTGGTGCTTCCCACACATCATCATACAGGCCAAAGCTCATTTTTCGTTTTCAATTTTCTATCCATCAATCTCTCTGCAATAACAATAGTCAAAAGCCTCATTGTAAGTAATTGAACTAATGATTTCATCTCCTCTAGTTTTCCTTCTCTTCAACTACAGTTCTCATCGCTTAAAGAATTTCCAACAGAGATGATTGATTCGAAGATGAATTGTAAAATTGCTCGATCAATCCATTGTATCGCACTTGAGGTTTTCGACCCTAATGCTTCCCTCGGTGAGTGTTGGTAGGAAATGAGATAGCTACTACCGGTGATTATTGGAAAAGGGCATGTGTTTGTATGTCTAGGGTCGTCACCTAACATTGTATTGTAGTGTATTAGATCACTTATAGATGTCCAAAGACAAGTGAGGGTGTTTAGTTGTTTAATGCACCATCTACATCGGAAAAGGTGTTACCACTGTAAAAACCACTGTGCCTGTTACCGGTGACAGACCACTGTAAAAACCATATGTGTTATGCCCTATTACCGGTGGCAGACCACTGTGAAAATCAAGGGAGGCCACGGTCCCCAAAAAAAATTTCAATCTTTCATACACCTCGGAAGAAAATTACATTTTTTTTTCGTAACTGCTAAAAATTTTAATAGGTATAAAAGTGTGACTGTTTTTATATTAGAAACTTAAATATTATTCGACAAGAAGAATTATAAAAAATGTATAAAAAATCAAAATTCAATACACTTTTAATAGTAGTATAGATATAGATATAAATAGAAAAGTACAAGTCGTTACCATCGATATATTTGATAACAGTACAGAAACATATTCGTTTCACTTTGGCAGGCAACTCCTGGATAGACTGGAGAACAAAACTTCTTCTCAGAATATCAAAAAATCTGGCTTCGGTGCTCAAATAATTATTCTCTCAAGTGATAAGATAAATGATTGGCTGGATATGCTACCTGTTAGAACTTCAAAGATGAGGATGCCCGAAAACAATCTAAAAGTAGCTGATAAAGTCTACCATGTATCTTGGTGCATGAGGATCAGAGTATTTGTGTCATAGCCCTCAAC